>CP139507.1:264153953-265353953 GCA_021014915.2 Artemisia tridentata subsp. tridentata
GGTTGAATTCTCGTACAACAATAGTTACCAAGCTAGCCTGAAGGCTGCACCTTTCGAAGCACTTTACGGAAGAAAGTGCAGATCACCCATCTATTGGACAGAAGTTGGTGACTTGCAGCTTACCGGACCAGAATTAATCCACGACACCACCGAGAAAATATTCAAAATCAAACATCGTATCTAAGCCGCTCATGACAGACAAAAGAGTTATGCAGACGTGAGGAGGAAACCCATGGAGTTTGAAGTCGGAGATAGAGTTATGCTAAAAGTTTCGCCCTGGAAGGGAATGATACGCTTCGGAAAGCGTGGAAAACTCAACCCAAGGTACATTGGACCATTCAAAATCCTCGAGAGGATTGGTCCAGTTGCCTATAAGTTAGAACTTCCAGAAGAACTCAGTAGGATACACCCTACATTCCACGTATCCCAACTTAAGAAATGCCTATCGGACGAAACTCTCATCATTCCGCTAAAAGAGATTAAACTGGACGACAAACTTGTATTCACAGAGGAACCCGTAGAGATAATGGATAGAGAGGTTAAGCAACTCAAGCAAAGCCGTATTCCTATTGTGAAAGTAAAATGGGACTCTAAGAGAGGACCGACGTACACATGGGAACGCGAAGACCAAATTCGTGAAAAATATCCACACCTATTCCCGTAAACCACTCTTATTAGCTATTTTAGACTTGAATTTCGGGACGGAATTCGAATGAGGGAGGAGTACTGTAAGATCCCTCGAAAAACCCTTGTAATCAATCTCAATGATAAATGATAATCTCGTATTACTGTTTACTAAAGCCCATTTTCGCTAGAAATTTAAAATTCTCATTATTGTTATTAATAGCAATGCATTCTATATATATATATATATATATATATAATGAACACACCGACACTAGAGATAATCCTTCCGACGCAACAACATATTATTATGATCGACAACAAGTAATCATACTCAACTAGATAATACACTACACTTGACAAGAATTAATATCACCAACAATATTTAACCAAAATCTAATTACAACACTAATTCTAATCCTACCCTAAACTAGGACCAATCGGACCCTAAATAGTTCGGCCCACATAATCCCACTAGCCCATCGAATTCACATAACCCCATTCGGACATCACAGCCCACCCAACACACCACTCATATTATTTTCACTTCTTTGTTTTCTTTCTTTCATTCGATCACTAATGCCCTCCAAAACCCGATCGTGTCTTTAAATGTCGAACTTAACCTTTACATATTTTTGCACATTTAAATGCACCACCCAACTAGCTACTATAATACAAAAACCCAGCCGAGGATCACAAGTAGTAACACGGAAACAGAACCCAATTCGTTACCCCATTTTCGACCCATACATCTACTTATAAAAATTCGACACAATATCCCTTCGCATCCCACTTGATCTTATGACCTCTCAACCATATTTCTAGGTTATGTTAATGCTTTAAACAAGGAACTAAACCTCTGTACCTAACTTGTATCTAGCAAATATAAAACTTGTGCTAACATATTGTAGAACCGAGTACAAGGAAACATACAAGAGCTAGAATACAAACTTCCATCTACCCACACTCATTGCACACTCAAACTAGAATAGCAATCTACAAGTGTCCCATAGACACAGTACTTTCAATGATTAGTCAAATAGTCAATAGGATAGGTGAGATATTTTGCTTATAAAGCCCCTCCATTCGAACCCTTCTTTTTCCTTCACACCCATCATTGTCTATCACCCTCAAACATTCCTTAAATAGAACAAATAACTTTCTGTCATGAAGATTGGAAGCAAAGTTAGTAGGAGCATAGGCGTATAAGGTTGTTTGAAGCTCACTGTTTTCCTTGTGCATCATTCGAATAGCCAACATTCCTTCCCCACCCTTCAAAAGGTGTAGTAAGTCTCCTCATCCCCTCTTAAATATATATCTCACGTACTCACTTGCATGCATATCTCATGCTACATTCGAAACGTGTCTATTTTATTTCATACATACCATACAGTTACAAACCTTTCTCACATTCACCATATGAGCACGCCATGCATTATTTTGTTTAACTCTAGATCGAACATAGTAACTTTTCATTAATTTACACACATCATTTTACTCGAACATGTACACAATCATTCCATGCAAACCTATATGCTATAAATAAAATGAGTAAAAGCTAAAACATGCTACTTATTTCATGCGGATGAAAACAGTCCCAAGAGGTCTCCAAAATAACTCCATATCTCGCTAAATAATTTAACTACCATATCCTCTCGTTACACGACCCAATATACCACATAACAACCTATACTTTTCATTTAAATAACTTTTAATCATACTCAAGTTTCGACCTTTAAAATGAGCCATCTTAACCCTTACTCGATCGGACCTTGTGGAGACAAATGAAAATCCAACTAAGTATTTCAACCAAAGAGAACCTTTCGACATAGCCAACTAGCGACCTGTTTATTTCGAATCCATGAAAATAACCCATATATATTTTTACTCCACTCGACAATACACCTGAGAAACAACCTTTTTCATTTTCTAAGATCCCCCTCATAACCTCATCTCGAAACTTAAAATAAATCATTTTGAAATGCTACTCGAATAAGTGTAAAAGACTTAGAAAGTATTTAACATATTTTGGACTCAAAACTATGCGATGTGGCTATAAAACGTAAATATATTTTCGAATCTAATAACACAACACCTAGATATTTTAGTACAACTCGATAACCCACCTAGCAAACTATATTTTTCATGTTCTCAGTTCGACCTCATAAGCTCACGAACACGCTCAAAATGAATCCTTTTGATCGACCCTCACTCGTACCTAGCAAACATTTTCAGAAATTATATAAACATTCGGTTGGGCCAAATCAAAGCCCAACAAGAGTTGTCGATAGCAAGGTCCAACAGGCCCATATAATATATTTTTAGAATCCTAAAAATAGCCCAAGTCTAAGCCCAAAACTATTTTCACGCCCTCGCCTCTAAATTTATTAACGGACCTTAAATAAATTCGTTGATCGGCCCATTAATATAAAAATAAGCTCGTTTCTGGAATAAGCACTTGAAATAAGTTAAAATAAGCTTAATAAAGTTATAGAAATTTTCAGAATATTTTTCCCGTCATTTTTATGCAAAAAGGACTAAAAACGTAACGCGACTTAACCGAAAAGGACCAAAACTGCCAAACTGTGAAACCTAGGGACTGAAGCTGTGAAAACAGTTGGTAGAGGACTTAATTTGACATACCATTGAACTTCAAGCCTTATATGGACATCTGGACAATTATTGGACTATGGACTGGACAAGGACTAACGACGTAACGCAAACCACAGTTAGGGTAGAAAATGTAAAATCTAGAAAGATCAAGGACAAACTGTTATAACTTGTCATTCTTATCTTATTTTTCATTTTTTTTGCATCATATCTATACTTCATATGCATATTCACATTCTAATTGCATATTAGTTAATAGCGTTAGAAATATTACATATTAATATTTCATATAAATTCATTTATTCTTTGAAGATATGATCTTACGAGGGTACGAACACCATAATCATATAACACCTTCAACTCTCAACGATTAGATCGTTGTATATCATTAGTTAATCATCAATCACCATTCATACACACACACCACTAGAAATTAGTCAGATTCTCAGTTATTTATATATTTACCAGGTTCTATATTAAAGTTGTTATAATCACTTCTGAGTTATTTTCATCATCATCAATAACGCTTAAGGTGAGTCATGGCCTCACTTTTAAACTCTTTACATTTTTTAAACTCCGTGAGGGGGATACATGCTATAAATAAATCACAAGTATTTTCTGTATGATACTTGACTTGATATATGCCTAAGTACTCCATATTGCCATAAGACCCTTTATCATGAGCCATTAATCACTGCGGTGAACGCGAATATAATGAATAGATCTATTAGAGGTTGACGACCTATCCCACTAATACTGTGACGGAATGCTTTTTGCTAGTCGTATTAGTCGCGATGCATTATATTTGAGAGAAATAGGAATTGGCAAAATCACCTATTACACGAGGGCAAAACTTTCATTATTAAATTGGTGGACACCTCCGTTTATGCGGTACTTTCTTAACGTTTGCGTGTCATGAGACTTAGGGCAATATATGAACTGCGATATCAATTTTTAAACTGATTGTATCTCCAATACAATCTTACTTGTGAATCGAACTGATATTTAAATTACAAACTCCATGATTTCACTCAACATTATGTTGACTTTTAAGCATGTATCTCAGGGAACTAAAAAGGAGCAAGGCAAGGCATGGAGTAGACGCACCCTATCATAAATAAATGGTGTAAAATAAAGTTGTAATTCAGTTAAATTGATGTTTCTTTGGAGAAACCTTAGCACTCTGATGTAACACTTTGTAACTGAAATTGTATCATGGACCTATGTAAATTAAAAATGCCGTCTCAGGCTGTTTTTCTATGATTTTATTTTCGATCCTCACGGTAACACCCAGATTAATCTTCCGCTGCCACAAACCAAATTTGGGGGTGTTACATATTCTCATAATTTTGAGTCATTAGGGTGCAACTTTGTGAGGAGAAACCCTAAGACGATTTTTCTGCTACTTTTAAGGGTTTTATACCCTTGGATCTCCCATGTTCAATTGAAGATAAGTAATCAATTAATCATTCAATATTTCTATGTGTTGTTTGATTATATCTTGTTCTTGTCTTTTATTTAACATGCTAGGCTAGATTTATCTTGTGTTTGCTTAGATCTAATGAAACCTAACTATTGATTATTGGTTGTTGGTGTGTTATTAATTGTATTGGATGATTGTTTATCGATGTTAGGCTTAAGAAAACTGGCTAACCTCTTATACGGTAACTTGCTTGAACGTCTTAAGAAACATGAACCAATGCGTACTAAGGTTTTTATGGTTGTATTTAATGCATGAGCGAATTCTAGTGATCCCATGTTAGGAGCTTCTTAGCCGGCTCGACATAGGAGTGAAGTAGGAGCTTGTAGAGTTGGAGAAGTACGTACGCCACCCCACGATTGGTATTAAGGAATACACCCGTCATCCACGCAATTAATACACACTAATCAACCGGTAAAAGATAGTTAGGGAGTAAGGAAATCTAAGTAAACACATTTTCTCTCCATATAAGTTCCACAACCTTTTTATTTTCAGTTATTTTATTTTATTTGCAATTGTAGTTATTTGGGTTAGTTGACTAGCAACTAATTCCGCACACTCCTTCAAACCCGAGATTTTACTTGCTTTTATAAAAATATAAAAAAATACAAAAAGAATCTTCCCTCACCCTTAGACCTATTAGAGTAGTTTTTCAATCCTAACGACACTATTCCCCTAGAGAACGATCAATCCCCCGGTACTTGCCACTACACTATACTACATCGGTCAGGTACACTGCCTGGTGGGGATTGCAAGCCTCTTGAGATCCCTCGAGAGGTAAAAGACGCATCAAGTTTTTGGCGCCGCTGCCGGGGAATAGTTATTGTTTAGGTTGAATTTTTATTTTATTAGGTCTACTCACTAGATTCCTTTCTAGTGATATTTTTATTTTATTTTTCTAGGTTTTCTTTAGTCTATCTTTTTTTATTCTTCGTTTCTTTGTTCGTAACCATTACCATCCGACATCATGGAAGGTGGTAATATCCTTGATCCCAACAACCCACCACCACGACAAAACCAAACTCGTAGAGCACACACTTTAGGAGGATATTCCCTAATTTTGGATGATAACCCCCCTAATCCTAGAATCACTAGGAGCCGTAGCTCGATCAAAACTCTTGCCACACCCTATGCTGAACCCGAAAGGGAAATGCGTAAATTAAGGCAACACCACCAAGCGGCCGAACCATCCACGATCAATTTTGATGATGCCCTCTCCGAGGAAGAATCCAATCCTCACTCTACACCTCCTAGCCCTCAAACCAATCACGATATGGAGGTTCCCGAAAACCCAATCCCTAAATCCCTCATGGACTACTCTTCTCCCACCCCTCGTGGTTTTTCCAATGCTATTGTTTTTCCTAATGAACACACGAATGGGGTCTTGCGTGCAACCGACATTTGGCTTGCCCAAAGTGTATGCAAGTTTCACGGATTGAAAAGTGATGATCCAATCCAACACATCAAACACTTCCTGAAAATAGTGGATACCCTCCATACGGACGGAGCCACTTGAGATACCTCCCGGCTACGATTCTTTCCCTTCACCCTTTATGAGAAAGCCAAAGATTGGTATAACAAACTCCCCTCCGAGTCCATCTTCACATGGGAACAGCTTATCTCAAAATTCTATGAGAAATTCTTTCCCATAGGAAGAACTTCAACGTTAAGAGATGAAATCTTCCGCTTCCATGTTGGACCAGCTGAACCCATTCACGAATCCTGGATCAGATTCAAAGATCTAATTACACAAGTCCCTCATCATGGCATTGAACTCTGGCTTCTTGTCCAAATCTTTTATGACAGTGTCCCTAAAAGCGACCAATTTGGCATTAATAATTCGGTGAAAGGAAAAATAGCCAAACTAAGCGCTGAGGAAGGATGGAATAGAATTGAGGAATACACAAATGATCAAGACGATACCTGGGATGAATCCGATTCGATCATGAGCGTCTCCAAGATCATGAAAGAGCCTCCTTTTGCTAGCCGGTTGAGTAGATTGAATGATCAAGTATCTTATCTAGACAAGTCACAACCAACTAAACGGTTATCAAACCCATACTACATCTGTGACCAATGTGGTGGCCCGCATGAAGTGGAGGAATGCGGGGATGATACCACCACCGAACAAGTATGCTTGTCAAGCCACGACATCTTCGATGATCCTTCGCTCTTAACTTTCTACCAAAACAATGATTTTACCCCTTGGGGAAATCTTGTGAGAGAAGAGGGAGCAGGAGAATATCCTGACTACAAGGTTAGGAGCACTTTTGAGGATGATCTTGGGCATTTCACGCTTGAAAAGAATCTGCAACTAAAAGGTCTTGACAACCTCATCAATAGCCAACAAAACGACCTGAGGGCCAAATTCGCAGAACTCAACGCCACTCTCGACGGCCTTGGCGAACCTCAAACAAATCAAAGAGATCCTTTACTCGCCATCACCACTCGTGCTGGAACAACTACTAAGGATCCACCTTACCCAGCTCAACAATCTAACGTCATGGAACCCGACACCCCTCATGAGGAGGAAGGTAATGTGAACAATGGAAATCCCGAGCAAACCCCTCCGGTAACTCCCTCTCCACCTACTCCAACCAAACAGCCCATTAAAGTCCCATACCCGTCCCGCCTCAAGAATCAAAAGGTCGAAAATGATAATAAAAGATTCTTGTCATATTTGAAGGATTCGGTCGTCACCATACCCCTTCTTGATGCATGTTACCATATGCCCAAATATAGTACATACTTCAAGAAGCTGCTAACCAACAGAAAAAGGCTCGAGGGTCTTGTAACCTTAGGAGAAGAATGTTCTGTGGTGACTCAACGAGGGCTGTCAAAGAAGGTGGACGATCCAGGTAGTTTCACCTTGCCCTGTTCAATAGGATCTCTTTCAGTCAAGAATGCTTTAGCCGACTTAGGAGCAAGTATCAATCTTATGCCACATTCCATGTTCCTCAAATTAGGGTATTCTGGATTGAAACCAACCCGTATGAACATCCAACTAGCCAATAGATCAGTCAAATACCCCTTAGGAATATGTGAGAATGTGCTGGTTAAGGTAGGGAAGTTCAAATTTCCAGTTGACTTCGTCATCTTAGAGATGGAAGAAGATGACCTAGTGCCCATCATTTTGGGGAGGCCATTCCTTGCAACTGCTCGCGCTGTTATTGATCTTCATGACGGCAAACTAACCTTACGAGTGGGGACCGATAGCTTAACCTTCGACATCAAGGACACAATGAATCTTTCTCTCGAAGCAACTAATCGGCTGTATTTCATCGGAGAAATCAATGAACTATCCGACGAGATTGACAATTGTATAGATGAACAGGTGGAAGCTGGTTGGTTGCGAGATGAAGCTTTCTTACCCATCTTAGAGGAGGAGAAGACTATGGATGTGAACGCAATCTCCTTCTATCCCAGACAAGAAATCAAACAGCTTGAGCTTCGTAAACCCGAGAACAAACTTAAACCTTCCATCATCGAGCCACCCACGTTAGAACTCAAGGAACTCCCAAACAACCTGGAATATGCTTTCCTCCAAGGAAAAGATCAACTTCCGGTAATCATAAACTCTTCTTTGAAAAGTGAACAAAAGGATAAACTCTTAGGAGTTTTAAAAAAATATAAAGGAGTTATAGCATGGAGTGTAGCCGACATCAAGGGGATTGACTCAACCTTTTGTACGCATAAAATCCTCATGGAGGAGGATTATAAACCCACCGTGCAACCTCAAAGGCGAGTAAACCCCAACATAAAGGAAGTCGTAAAAAAAGAAGTCGTTAAGCTCCTAGATGCGGGGCTAATTTACCCAATCTCAGACAGTCCATGGGTAAGTCCTGTACAGGTTGTACCAAAAAAAGGAGGAATGACGGTGGTTAAGAACGATAAGGATGAGTTAGTGCCTCAACGAACAGTAACTGGATGGCGTGTGTGCATCGATTATAGGAAGTTGAATGATGCAACCCGAAAGGATCAATTCCCTCTCCCATTTATCGACCAAATGTTGGAAAGGTTAGCGGGGCATGAGTACTACTGCTTCCTAGATGGGTTCTCAGGGTATTTCTAAATCCCTATCGCTCTTGAGGACCAAGAAAATACTACGTTTACATGCCCTTATGGCACCTTCGCCTACAAGCGAATGCCCTTTGGACTATGTAACGCCCCCGCTACTTTCCAGTGCTGCATGACAGCAATCTTCCATGAGTTAATGGAAGACAGCATGGAGGTCTTCATGGTTGATTTTTCGGTCTTTGGAAACTCTTTTGATCGCTGTCTTTCTAACCTTGAAAAAATGCTCAAACGTTGTGAGGAGACTAACTTGGTACTAAACTGGGAAAAGTGCCACTTTATGGTAAAAGAAGGGATTGTGCTAGGGCACAAAATTTCAGGAAGTGGAATTGAAGTAGATCGGGCAAAAATTGAAGCTATATCCAAACTTCCCTATCCAACAACTGTCAAGGCAATCCGTAGCTTCTTGGGTCATGCTGGCTTCTATAGGAGATTCATTAAAGATTTCTCAAAGATAGCTAGACCAATGACTCAGTTGCTCGTGAAGGATTCCCCGTTCGACTTCTCTCAAGAGTGCAAGGATGCATTCGATCGATTAAAGCAGGAACTCACCCAAGCTCCAATTATGGTCACCCCTAACTGGGAGTTACCCTTTGAAATCATGTGCGATGCTAGCGATTATGCTGTTGGAGCAGTATTAGGCCAAAGGCTTAACAAACACTTTCAGCCAATATACTACGCTAGCAAAACCATGAATCCTGCTCAAGAAAACTACACTACCACTGAAAAGGAATTACTAGCCGTGGTATTTGCTTTTGATAAGTTTCGCCAGTATCTTGTCCTTTCTAAAACGGTTGTTTTTACGGACCATTCAGCTATTCGATATCTTTTCACTAAACAGGATGCTAAACCGCGGTTAATTCGTTGGATCTTACTATTGCAAGAGTTCGATGTAGAGATTCGTGATAAGAAAGGAGCAGAGAATCTTGCGGCTGATCATCTCTCTCGTCTCGAAAACCCCAGCCTCGCTGAATCTAACAAGAGTGAGATTCGGGAGTCATTTCCTGAAGAGTAGCTCATGTCAATAAATGATTCTGAACCATGGTATGCGGATTATGCTAACTACCTGGCAAGTAGAGTCATTCCTGAGCATATGAGCAGGCATGAAAAAAAGAGGTTCTTCAATCAATTAAAGTACTACTTTTGGGATGAACCTTTCTTATTCTGAAGATGTCCGGATCATGTAATCAGGCGTTGTGTTTCGGAAAAGGAGGCTATCAGAATTATGAAAGAGTGTCATGCAAGTCCATCTGGAGGGCATCACGGAATAAACACTACTGCACGAAAGGTCTTCGACGCGGGATTCTATTGGCCTACAATATTTCGTGATGTGAAGGGAATGATACAGACTTGTGACGCGTGTCAAAGAGCTGGGAATATCTCTAGGAGGGATGAAGCCCCGCAGAATTATATACAAGTGTGCGAGGTTTTCGATGTTTGGGGAATTGATTTCATGGGACCCTTCCCATCTTCAGGAGGGAATGAATACATCTTAGTGGCCATTGATTATGTTTCGAAATGGGTGGAAGCACAAGCCCTTAGGACTAACGACGCTAGGGTAGTAATTCATTTCTTAAAAAAATTGTTCGCTAGGTTCGGAATTCCGAAAGCTCTTATTAGTGACAGGGGAACCCATTTTTGCAATTCGCAAATGGAGAAAGTTATGAAAAGATATGGAGTCTCTCACCGATTCTCCACCGCTTACCATCCTCAAACCAACGGTCAAGTCGAAAACACTAATAGAGCCATAAAGAGAATATTAGAGAAAACGGTCAATCAAAACAGAAAAGATTGGTCTTTTAAGCTCGATGAAGCTTTGTGGGCATTTCGAACCGCTTATAAGACACCAATCGGGACAACCCCGTTCCGTATGGTATATGGCAAGGCATGCCACCTTCCAGTAGAACTGGAACACAAGGCATATTGGGCACTTAAGGCTTGTAATTTGGATTATACGGTTACGGGAACAAATAGATTCTTACAGCTCCAAGAGCACGATGAATTGAGATTAGAGGCTTATGAATCTTCCATTACATACAAAGAAAGGGCAAAAAGATGGCATGAACAACGGATTAAGAGACCCAAGGAGTTTTCAGAAGGAGACAAGGTCTTATTATATAATTCTCGCTTAAGGCTATTTCCTGGAAAACTTAAATCTAGATGGTATGGACCTTTTACCGTAAGGAGCTCCTCTAAAACCAGAGCCGTTGTGTTGATTGACGACGAGGATAGAGAATTCACTGTGAATATACAACGAGTCAAGCATTATCAAGAGAATGGTAATGAAATGATCAATGAGGAAGACATAACTTTTGATGATGGAGTCATGTAATGTAACACCCCAACCCGACAAGGGTAAAGATATCACAACAATGGTGGCATATCAGAAGTCACAAACATTCAATAAATAAAACATCATAAGTCTTAACATTAAATCCAAAATAAGTCAACATGACTTAAATCAAAATGCAAGAAAAAATGACTTAAGTACAAAATCCAATATTTAAATGCCTAAACAATGGCATAACAAAATAAATAGAAGTTCAAATGGTAAAGCTAAATAAGTAAGGTCAACTCCGAAATAGATCGCTCTCATCCCAAAGCTAAACCCAGCTCCTAGCTTATGTACCTGCCGCAGGAAAAGAAATGCGGCTGAGCTTCAAAAGCCCAGTGAACAGATATATAGATAACGGGAACAAATAGCAGGTAGCAAATACAAAAGCAAATCAGGAATACAAAGTCATACCAACACGAAGTCAACATGAAAGGAATGAGAAATGAATCATGAATAAAAGAAAAGAACGAAGTGAAATAAGATTTAAGAAAACAAAACACAGCAATTCATCACGAGCCCAGACGACTTACAATACCATAGCAAATAATAAATAAAACAAACCTGTGTAGAGTGATCAGCTCTCAGACAAAGTGAAAGACGTGTATCGCACACACAATCAGTCACCAGATATAATAATCATAATCATATAACATATACAGATAACAGGTCAAATCTAGAGTGCACCCATACGCCCCACAGACAAATCAATAATCATAATTATAATGGCCATAGTAAATAATAAATAAGGGACGGAACAGGTCATCACTCTCCTGCCCTAGAGTCATGTCAGGGGTGCGTCAATGACATGGACATGAAACCCTCATGCCTAGTGATTGGCTCGTAATATCAAACTGTAGATCAAAGGTCGGGCGTACTATCAAATCATCAAATTATATCTTAAGGATACATGGCAAAAGATTTAAATCAAAGATCCCATCGAAAGTTCACAAACAAAAGGGAACATAGAAATGGTATAGGGAATCCTAATGAGGAAATGAATTCTGAAGAAAAAGAACTGAAAAGCCCTTACTGAAAGGACGGAATATCTGTACCTTATTAGCAAAGCAAAAGACAAGAAAGCAAATGCGAAGCAGAAATCAAGGCTTCTCCTTCTTCACACCTAAGAAGTAGAAGACGGAATTATGAATTATTCAAACTCAGACTATTGCTTTTAGTTTTACTTTTCCATTTTGTAACTTTCCAGGTTTAGTAAGATCTTAATATTCCAGATTAGGTTAAGTCCTTATTTCAAGATCATTATGGAATTAAGGTACCTTTTATCAAGTTACAAGAGTTTAGGGTTTTAATTGCAAATTCATTAGATTCAAAGGTTTAAAATGAAAATACTTTTAGTTACTGATTTAACCCCTATGATACTTATATTCACCAACCAAGTACTTTATTTCACAAGTTTACAGGACTTCACCTCAGAATTATGTGGAGTACGAATTAGACCCTTAGAATTTAGTAATTACAAAATTGGTCCCTTAACTTTACAAAACTTACAATTTAAATCATAATTTATTTATAATTACATATCAAGCCCATAAACACTCAAATTTACCCATTACACCCTTAATAACATTATTTACTCAGAATAACTTCAAGTTTCCCAAATTTACACTTTTAGTCCTTCTACTTTAATTATTTACAATTTGACACTTATAAATATAATTAATTCATTTTCTTGCACATTTACACTTAGGACCCTCAAGTTATATTTTTCTCACATTCCTACTGACTTATATGTCATTACAAAAATATATTAGAAGTTTCAAAGTTGACAAAACAAGCCCTTATACTTTTATTTATAAATCGTATAGACTTTTATTGTACCAAAACAAGCCCTAGTTTTATCCAATCATTAAACCATCATGAAATCATCATTAAAACATTAATTACATCAGATCTATACACATGAACCCTAACCCTAATCCATTCTAGGGTTTATTCTTATTTTTCTTTATTTCCTCTAAAATCCGATTATACACAATAATTCGCATCAATTATTTTGAGCTTCTATAAATCATGTGGTTATTTTTCTAGGCTTATATTATCAGTATAGGACATGCAAAAATTATGGTTATACCCCAGAAAAATCGAATGACATTATTTGGAAATTATGTGCGTTTTATCTCTTATAATTTCGTACACTTTTTTTAGCTTGCATGATCCATGTTTAACATTTTTACTGAGTTATATACAACATATAGATCATTATAAAAATGTTAGATCAATTATAGAACGCAAGGATTTGTCGTGTGGATTTTATACCTATCGAGCGCAATAGATCGGACAAAACAAAACACCACGATCGAACGAAAGCTTCCACGACCCAACTCTTATTTTTCCTAGCTTGCTTACACCTTGATCAACTCCAAAAAATTGCTTGCTTAGGTCCAGAAGTCGCAAGGATGTTTTGGTCGAATTTAGTGTGTAGCGATTTAGGGTTTTCGGAATTTAGGGTTTTGCAAAATAATGATTTGATTGTGTATATAATAATAGCCGATTAGGAGCGGGGTTATACTCAGAATTTTCGGCCCATAAGTTAGCTCAAGATCATACTTTGATTTGGTGTATAACTCCTTAATTTATTTTGGTACCTATCTAATTAAAATGATTTTACAAATATATATATTAAGTTTATTTAATTAATTTCGGACCATGTATATGTGTATATGAGATTTTGTAATTTTTGTACATTCAAAGTAATGTAATTATGTCCCAGAAATTTAATTACTTGATATGTAGTTCGTTTTCAGAAGTTTGGAATTGTTTCAGAATTTTATAAGTTATTTATTTAGGTTTTATAGTTTCATGGGTAATTTGGTCTTTTACAGGTTATCTGAATTTTAGGTATTACAACTTCTTCCCCACTAACAAAAAAAATTCCGTCCTAAAAATTTGCAGGAAGTAGAAAGAAAAGAAAAGAAAAGAAAAGAAAGCGGAAAACAAACGAAGGAAACGGAAAACAAAACAAGGACATACCGGATTAAAACGAGAACTGCAGATAACTAGCTCGTATTGACTCTTTAGTTTCCCAGGTAGCTTCACTCTCCGGGTGATTCTTCCAAAGATTCTTTACGAACGGGATAACTTTGTTTCTCATGACTCGTTCCTGACGGTCCAGAACCGCTTCCGGTTCTTCAGACAATGACATATCAGGCCGGATCTGATCAAGTGTATAAGATACAACATGCAGTGGATGATAATTGTATCCTCTCAGGAGAGATACATGGAATACATTATGCACATGAGATAGCTGAGGAGGTAAAGCCAAACGATAAGAAACCTCCCCAATACACTCCAGGATTTCGAACGGTCCAATAAATCGAGGACTCAACTTGCCCTTGATTCCAAAACGCCTGACACCACGGAAAGGAGATACTTTCAGGAATACCCGATCACCTACATTAAATTCTAGATCTCGACGGTACTTATCAGGATAACTTTTCTGGCGAGCACGCGACTCTTTCAGTTTCTCTCTAGCAACAGCTACCTTTTCATTTGTGATCTCAATCATCTCAGGTCCTTCAATCAGACGTTCACCTACTTCATTCCAACAAACAGGAGCCCTACATTTCATACCATACAACATCTCGAAGGGAGCCATTCGAATACTCGCATGCCAACTGTTATTATACGCAAACTCTACCAAACACAAGTACTCATCCCAACTACCTGTCCATTCCAACGCACAAGCTCTTAGCATGTCTTCCAAAGTCTGAATGGTCCTCTCAGACTGACCATCAGTTTGGGGATGAAATGCAGTACTAAACTTAAGGCGAGCGCCCCAATCTTTATGAAGTCCCTTCCAAAAACGCGAAATGAAACGAGGATTACGATCTGAAACAATAGACGAAGGCATACCATGCAATCGAACGATCTCTTGCTGGAAAACTTCCGCCAACTTACTGACACTATAGGTCATACGGATAGGTAAGAAATGAGCGGATTTAGTTAGCCGATCAACGACCACCCAAATCGCATCATGTCTTTTACGAGTAACCGGCAGACCACAAACGAAGTCCATGGAAATCTCATCCCATTTCCATGTAGGAATCTCCAAAGGTTGTAATAGACCACTAGCTCGCTGATGCTCAATCTTAACTTGCTGGCAGGTCATGCATCTAGCGACAAATAACGCCACATCTTGCTTCATACCATTCCACCATAAATGTTGCTTAAGATCCCGATACATCTTGGTAGAACCAGGATGGATAGCGAAAGGAGAACTGTGAGCCTCAGTCAACACAGCCTCACGCAATTTGGAATCATTAGGCACGCATAAACGATCCTCATACCAGACAACTCCATCGTCATCAACTCTAAACTCAGTTTGCTTACCCTCTTCAATATTCTGAACTATAGCCCAGAGCTCACCATCATCTTTCTGAGCCTCTTTAATACGCAACATCAGATTTGACTCAATCTTTAAACTAGCCCAGTAACCAACATCACGCCGAAAACATAACTCAACATCCAAATGCTCCAAATCCTTGAGGACATGCGGATCAATCCCCAAACTAGCAATCACTCCAGATTTCCGACTAAGTGCATCTGCAACCACATTAGCCTTACCTGGATGATACTGGATGTTCGTGTCATAATCTTTCAGAAGCTCCAGCCATCGCCTCTGCCTTATATTAAGCTCCTTCTGAGTAAAGATGTATTTGAGGCACTTGTGATCAGTGAAGATATCACATGATTCACCATACAAGTAATGCCTCCATATCTTCAATGCAAAAACTACAGCTGCCAATTCTAGATCATGAGTTGGATAATTTTCCTCATAGGGTTTCAGTTGCCTCAAAGCATAGGCAATCACCTTGCCGTTTTGCATAAGCACACAACCCCAACCCTTCTTAGAAGCATCACTATAGATTTGGAAACCTCCAGAACCCGATGGTAAAGTTAGAATAGGTGCAGACACCAAACGCCGTTTCAACTCTTCAGTGCCCACTTATAATGCTTAGCTTGATGCTCAGCATCCCCAGCAACCGGGCCCACAAAGCTAACCAATCTCTGGAATCGCTCCAGAAATTCCCCTGCATTCTCAGACTCGAGCTGAGAGATAGTGTTGTACTCCCGAATAAATCTCTGCTGTTCGGACACAGGGAAGTACTGATTATAGAACGTAGCACGAAAATTAGCCCAAGTACAACCAAGAACATAAGCATCACCTCCCTTAGCTTCCTTGTGCGCCTTCCACCAGTTAAGCGCATCTCCCTCAAGCTTAAACGCAGCCAGACGAGTCTTAAACCCGTCTTCACAACCCAGTACCTCAAACAGCTTCTCCATGTGTGTTATCCAGTCCTCTGCAGCATGAGGAGTAGCAGCAGAACTGAACGACAACGGCTTAAGTTTATTGAAACTCTCAAGCCAACCATTAATGGTAGTGGGTCGGCCCCCACCACCAGTACCACCAGAACCACCAGCACCACTAGAGGGACCAGCACCACCCGAGCCACCAGAGGGACCGGCTCCATTACAAAAATCATTGATCATCCGAGTGATCACCTCGTTAGCATTAAGCCCAGGTAGCAAATTGGCTATAGCATTAGCCACCAACTCCTCCAAATTAGGGATCTCCTCCTCCCCTTCAGAATAGTCACCACGACGAGTAACAACCATCTACAAGATTTTCAAACGATTAGAAAGATCAGACAGGAATGATAGAGCAAAAGAAAAACATGGCAGAGCAGGACAGGAAAAGAGTGCGCGAAAGGAAACCTAATGTCTACCCAAATCCTCACAGGTCAATAGCCTAAGCTCTAAGGTTTCATGAAAGCCTGTGGCTCTGATACCATAAATTGTAACACCCCAACCCGACAAGAGTAAAGATATCTCAAAAATGGTGGCATATCAGAAGTCACAAACATTCAATAAATAAAACATCATAAGTCTTAACATTAAATCCAAAATAAGTCAACATGACTTAAATCAAAATGCAAGACAAAATGACTTAAGTACAAAATCCAATATTTAAATGCCTAAACAATGGCATAACAAAATAAATAGAAGTTCAACTGGTAAAGCTAAATAACTAAGGTCAACTCCGAAATAGATCGCTCTCATCCCAAAGCTAAACCCAGCTCCTAGCTTATGTACCTGCCGCAGGAAAAGAAATGCGGCTGAGCTTCAAAAGCCCAGTGAACAGATATATAGATAACGGGAACAAATAGCAGGTAGCAAATACAAAAGCAAATCAGGAATACAAAGTCATACCAACACGAAGTCAACATGAAAGGAATGAGAAATGAATCATGAATAAAAGAAAAGAACGAAGTGAAATAAGATTTAAGAAAACAAAACACATCAATTCATCATGAGCCTAGACGACTTACAATACCATAGCAAATAATAAATAAAACAAACATGTGTAGAGTGATCAGCTCTCAGACAAAGTGAAAGACGTGTATCGCACACACAATCAGTCACCAGATATAATAATCATAATCATATAACATATACAGATAACAGGTCAAATCTAGAGTGCACCCATACGCCCCACAGACAAATCAATAATCATAATTATAATGGCCATAGTAAATAATAAATAAGGGACGGAACAGGTCATCACTCTCCTGCCCTAGAGTCATGTCAGAGGTGCGTCAATGACATGGACATGAAACCCTCATGCCTAGTGATTGGCTCGTAATATCAAACTGTAGATCAAAGGTCGGGCGTACTATCAAATCATCAAATTATATCTTAAGGGTACATGGCAAAAGATTTAAATCAAAGATCACATCGAAAGTTCACAAACAAAAGGGAACATAGCAATGGTATAGGGAATCCTAATGAGGAAATGAATTCTGAAGAAAAAGAACTGAAAAGCCCTTACTGAAAGGACGGAATATCTGTACCTTATTAGCAAAGAAAAAGACAAGAAAGCAAATGCGAAGCAGAAATCAAGGCTTCTCCTTCTTCTCACCTAAGAAGTAGAAGACGGAATTATGACTTATTCAAACTCAGACTATTGCTTTTAGTTTTACTTTTCCATTTTGTAACTTTCCAGGTTTAGTAAGATCTTAATATTCCAGATTAGGTTAAGTCCTTATTTCAAGATCATTATGGAATTAAGGTACCTTTTATCAAGTTACAAGAGTTTAGGGTTTTAATTGCAAATTCATTAGATTCAAAGGTTTAAAATGAAAATACTTTTAGTTACTGATTTAACCCCTATGATACTTATATTTACCAACCAAGTACTTTATTTCACAAGTTTATAGGACTTCACCTCAGAATTATGTGGAGTACGAATTAGACCCTTAGAATTTAGTAATTACACAATTGGTCCCTTAACTTTACAAAACTTACAATTTAAATCATAATTTATTTATAATTACATATCAAGCCCATAAATACTCAAATTTACCCATTACACCCTTAATAACATTATTTACTCAGAATAACTTCAAGTTTCCCAAATTTACACTTTTAGTCCTTCTACTTTAATTATTTACAATTTGACACTTATAAATATAATTAATTCATTTTCTTGCACATTTACACTTAGGACCCTCAAGTTATATTTTTCTCACATTCCTACTGACTTATATGTCATTACAAACATATCTCAGAAGTTTCAAAGTTGACAAAACAAGCCCTTATACTTTTATTTATAAATCATATAGACTTTTATTGTACCAAAAGAAGCCCTAGTTTTATCCAATCATTAAACCATCATGAAATCATCATTAAAACATTAATTACATCAGATCTATACACATGAACCCTAACCCTAATCCATTCTAGGGTTTATTCTTATTTTTCTTTATTTCCTCTAAAATCCGATTATACACAATAATTCGCATCAATTATTTTGAGCTTCTATAAATCATGTGGTTATTTTTCTAGGCTTATATTATCAGTATAGGACATGCAAAAATTATGGTTATACCCCAGAAAAATCGAATGACATTATTTGGAAATTATGTGCGTTTTATCTCTTATAATTTCGTACACTTTTTTTAGCTTGCATGATCCATTTTTAACATTTTTACTGAGTTATATACAACATATAGATCATTATAAAAATGTTAGATCAATTATAGAACGCAAGGATTTGTCGTGTGGATTTTATACCTATCAAGCGCAATAGATCAGACAAAACAAAACACCACGATCGAACGAAAGCTTCCACGACCCAACTCTTATTTTTCCGAGCTTCCTTACACCTTGATCAACTCTAGAAAATTTCTTGCTCAGGTCCAGAAGTCGCAAGGATGTTTTGGTCGAATTTAGTGTGTAGCGATTTAGGGTTTTCGGAATTTAGGGTTTTGCAAAATAATTATTTGATTGTGTATATAATAATAGCCGATTAGGAGGGGGGTTATACTCAGAATTTTCAGCCCATAAGTTAGCTCAAGATCATACTTTGATTTGGTGAATAACTCCTTAATTTATTTTGGTACCTATCTAATTAAAATGATTTTACAAATATATATATTAAGTTTATTTAATTAATTTCGGACCATGTATATGTGATTTTGTAATTTTTGTACATTCAAAGTAATGTAATGTTGTCCCAGAAATTTAATTACTTGATATGTAGTTCGTTTTCAGAAGTTTGGAATTGTTTCAGAATTTTATAAGTTATTTATTTAGGTTTTATAGTTTCAGGGGTAATTTGGTCTTTTACAGGTTATCTGAATTTCAGGTATTACACCTAATGTACGGTGACTTTGAGTCTAGCTACAAGACTCGTTAATAAAGAAAAGCGCTTCTTGGGAGGCAACCCAAGCTTTATTTGCTTTGTGTGTTTATTTATTTATTCGTTTGATTTTATTTGCTTCCGTATGTATGTTTAATTTTTATTATTATTGATTCATGTTCGAAACTAAATTGTAAAAATGCTTTATCTTGTTTTTAACTTCGTCTTAACTACATATAAAGGTATTTTGCAAAAGATAAGTGTAAGGGAAATCCAAATCGGTTTATTAGAACAAATGAACATGAATCATAACAATATTAAATTAACATACATATTAGTAATTGTTTGAGTCAAATGCTTGTATCGAGTCATAATGATATTTTGCAGGATTTCCAGGAAATAAGGATTGAGTTTTTCTAGAAATTTTCCGGAAACTTAACATGAAAAATATGTCAGATCACTTCTGACGGCGTCAGGAACAGTTTTCTGGAATTGTTTTTTGAAAGTTTTGTTTTTCTTCCGGAATCATAAAATGCTTTATTAAATCTCTAACTTATAAACTCCAGGAATCTGCAAAATAATCATTCCACAAGCATTATATCCTTATACAGATTTATCCCGCCGATGTTATGCAGGTTTTCGTGTTTGTTTTCTCAGGTTTAACAGGTTATTTTGGACAAGGAGATGTATGTGGAATCTAGCTTTTGGCGCTGCTTTAGTCTTGAAGCTTCAACATTACCTTGGAAGAAGATCTAACCATGTTACCTCTTTATCCACCGAGCGAATCAGGGGAGTATTTGATTTCATTCTTTTACCTTATTTACTTTTACATCTTGTTATTTGAACATTGGGGACAATGTTCATCTTAAGTGTAAGGGGGGGGGGGTAAAGTACGATACCTTAGAGAATGCTATTACGCTTGATTTTTCGTTTGTTTAATGGTAGATGTGTAATAAAACTGAGAGAAATACCTGTTAAGGCAATTTTAGTGCCAAATTTAAATTTTTTTACAACATATAGGAGTGAAACTTTGGTCTTAATGAGCGTCTCACGGATAGGAGTTATATGACTAGCACAAAACCGTACCACTAAAAAAATTTTCCACCCCCAAATATGTGAGGTTCGCCCCTAGAATTGGTAGGAAAAGCATTTATGCTATGATGTGTGTACCGGTAGCACTTAGATTCTAGAACTTGCGTTAGGACCATTCCGAGGCCACAAGTGAGACTACATTCGTGTAGTTAGATTTACTACATGATAAGAGGCATTAGGATTAACCCATTGTTTTACACCTGTGTTTTTGTTATAATTACATTGGCTACATTGGTCAAGTAATTCTCCCACACCCTTTGCATTGTACTCATTTCTAACTTTAAGCATTTTACTTAAAGTAAGAATTTGTTTACACCCCACTTAAATGTACACCCAAATCGCCTTAGCCTACCTTGTATGCACTCATTTTTAGTGCATTATTGTGACAACATTTGTTTAAACCCCAAGTTAATTATCTAATTGATTACATGGTTGCTAAGTCGAGTCATATCCTTGTACATATTGTTTTGGGACGATTGGGACTCATGGGTAAAGTACTAGTGTAATGGAGTAATGGGGAAGAACAACATTATTACCCCCATATGTGCTAAATATTTTAAAAGTACTCCAAGTGTTTCGATTATCTTAATTCGAGTCATTAGAATAGTTAATTGTAAAGTTATGTAAAAGTTCAAGTGTAAGGGGGATACAACCCCCCTACGATGTATTATTTTGGATGGTAGGGCAAGAGTGTATGCAAAAAAAAAAAAAAAAAAAAAAAAAAAAAAAAAGTAGAAAAAAACATACGGACTACCATCCCGTTTCATTCTATGTTTATTTTATCTTTTTGTTATTTTTTTCATTAGCTTAAGTCGAGTCTAGTCTTGGCTTAGCAATGCCATATTGTACATGTAATTAATCAAGATCTTTAACTCGCCACCAGTAAAATATCCTTTATCCAACAAAACCGTGTTTATCATATCCCTACACCTAACGTTATAACCCGTTTAAAAGCCCTCTTTGATAGTTTATCTTAGGTGCTTACGCCTAGTGGAGGAGATTTTTGATCCTTTCCCAAGCCTATGGTAATCTATTTGCTATGACAGGTAGTGAGAGATATTATTCATTTTCATTTATGAGATATACTTTTATGACACCTGAGAGATGTGAGTATCTAAACACTACTTGTGAGGTGCTAGTTTGTAATCTCCGTGCTTATTATGATTAAAGTGGAACGACTATTTGTTGTAATTACTTTTATATTAGCGTTAAATAACCCCTAACTTGTATTTTGATTAGAATAAAAGCGCATTTGCTTGAGGACAAGCAAATCTCAAGTGTATGGGTATTTGATGAAGCGAAAAGTGTACCGCTTTTAGGGGGTCATTTAAGCCCTAAATCGTATTTATTTGATCAAATATTGCCCTAAATCGTTCCTTTTGTCATTTTAGGTACTTTGGAGAAGAAATCTGGAAAAGGAAGCATTTTGGACGTTTTTGGAGCATAAAAGTGAAGAAAACGACAAAGTATCAAAATCGGCTGGAAAAGTACCTGTGACGGCGTCAAGCACCATTGTGACGCCGTCAACGCTTGACGCGCCAGAGAGGATTTTGGATGATTAAAAGGGGACGGTGTCAAGAAGGCCATCAAGAAACCCTAACCGCGGCGAGGTAACGGCGTCAGCTCTATAACGTGACGCCGTCAGATCTGATTTTCTATATATATTCTCATAATTTTGAGTCATTAGGGTGCAACTTTGTGAGGAGAAACCCTAAGACGATTTTTCTGCTACTTTTAACGGTTTTATACCCTTGGATCTCCCATGTTCAATTGAAGATAAGTAATCAATTAATCATTCAATATGTCTATGTGTTGTTTGATTATATCTTGTTCTTGTCTTTTATTTAACATGCTAGGCTAGATTTATCTTGTGTTTGCTTAGATCTAATGAAACCTAACTATTGATTATTGGTTGTTGGTGTGTTATTAATTGTATTGGATGATTGTTTATCGATGTTAGGCTTAAGAAAACTGGCTAACCTCCTATATGGTAAATTGCTTGAACGTCTTAAGAAACATGAACCAATGCGTACTAAGGTTTTTATGGTTGTATTTAATGCATGAGCGAATTCTAGTGATCCCATGTTAGGAGCTTCTTAGCCGGCTCGACATAGGAGTGAAGTAGGAGCTTATAGAGTTGGGGAAGTACGTACGCCACCCCACGATTGGTATTAAGGAATACACCCGTCATCCACGCAATTAATACACACTAATCAACCGGTAAAAGATAGTTAGGGAGTAAGGAAATCTAAGTAAACACATTTTCTCTCCATATAAGTTCCACAACCTTTTTATTTTCAGTTATTTTATTTTATTTGCAATTGTAGTTATTTGGGTTAGTTGACTAGCAACTAATTCCGCCCACTCCTTCAAACCCGAGATTTTACTTGCTTTTATAAAAATATAAAAAAATACAAAAAGAATCTTCCCTCACCCTTAGACCTATTAGAGTAGTTTTTCAATCCTAATGACACTATTCCCCTAGAGAACGATCAATCCCCCGGTACTTGCCACTACACTATACTACATCAGTCAGGTACACTGCCTGGTGGGGATTACAAGCCTCTTGAGATCCCTCGAGAGGTAAAACCTGTTGTAAGGTCGCAAAACCACGCATCACTCACTGAATCGTGGGTGCACTTCGTTGTGTCCGTGTTATCCCTTTCGGGGGAATCCGGCTCAGAACGGCCTGGGTTAGGACTTGAGAAAGTCTTCACACTATGCTGTTGACGATCTCGAGTCTGAGCCTGTAAGTACCGGTTGGTTCGTGCTGCTGCTGCTGAGGATCTGGAGTTCAACCATCAAGACTCCATCATGTTCATATCTTGAAGAAATGTTCTCTCAAAGACTCAGTAACAACAAAAGTTCAACATATGATATAGTAAAGTTAAAAGTTCAAGCACCTCAACCTTTCTCAAGTTTAATATTGAAAAGTGAGAACATGTTGCAGAAAACAAGTCAAAGACATATGAGCATGATGGAGAAGACGAGAAGACGTTGGAGATTGGCATATCGAGATAACATCATATCATCTTAGAACAAGAACAAAGAAACAAAGATTATAAAGACGTCGGAAGCCAAAGAAGCAAAGAAGACGTCGAGCAACATTGATGATCAAGACTTAGGGGGAGATTGTTAGGAACACGTTTTAATATATTACAAGTCTTGTTCATTAGCGATAAAATGTTGCTTAAATAGGGCTTTATGTTTGCAATTTAAGGTGCGGTCCATTAGAAGCCCATGGACCGCCTAATTATGTGTTAATTCTTCTAGAAACATTATTGTAAGAGTTGCCCTAATCCCTTGCCTATAAATAGAAGGGTAGGGAGCTCATTTTACGAGTTGGTTTTTCATGTATGTAGCGTAAGCCTTGTTCCTCTATCGTATGAAATGAATTACCTTCCAAATCTCTCTTCTTCATCTCTTATTCTTTTCTCTTATTAACTTATTCTCTTATCTCCATACCGTAGCTTATTAGATTAGTAGTAGTACGTGTTTTACTTTGTTATACGTGTGTGTGTTGTTGAGATATACACGACCTACAACTTCAAGATGTCTTTCTTCACATAGCTCGTATCAAGGATAAACAAATCGAGGCATTGACATGCATTAACGGCTTCCATTCTGGCTGCAGTAACCTTGGTTTCATAGTCATTCATTTGGCGTGCCATGCTTTGAAGTTTATGTAGAGTTAGGTCGAGGCCATGTTTCAAGCAGTATACATCATATTGGGCAGAATTTATGAATGTAGGTGTGATTTTGGATGATCCACCGATCTCATAAGTGGAATTTGGACCTCGAGTGGGAGTATTATGATTAGATTCGGAGGAGGTTACGGAGATAGGGGGTGGTGAGGTTAATGGTGATAGTGGTCGTACAACTGGTAGTTCCTCCTCTTCTTCCTCGTCTATGTCCATTTCGGGATCTTCGTCCAGATCTTCTTCCATTTCTTCCTCTTGGTCACTGACTATATCCTCATAAGGTTCTTCCTCATTTTCATAATCAAGTGCCTCAAGATCGGGATCATTGAGTTCGGGAAGAAACGGTGAGTGAGCGGGCATAGCAGGAATGTGATCGGGTGATGGAGGTACAGACATGATGTCTACAGTAAAGATTATGATGTTAGAATAAATATAAAGCTTACGGGAAGTGCTCAAAATATGACAAGTGTGTATGTATCAATATGTTAATATGTTTGCGTAGCATAACATGCTTATGTGAAATGCTCAAACGTGCTAAGGGTACATATATCAATATGCTAACATGTTTGTGTAGTATACAATGTCTAACAAGTCCATGATCGTCTGAAGGATGGAAGGCACGTAGAGCGGAAGGCTATAAAATGTTTTTATTTGTAAAGGTGGTTATAGTTTAGGTTTCGTTTATGTAATACCTAAAAAAAACAAAATGTGCAAAATGACCAAAATGCCCCTACAATTTTAAAAATCTATTTAAAAGCTTAAAAATCACCAAATAAATTTCAAACCTTCGGGAATGAAATAGATATGAATCCAAATAATTTGTGTGTCTACATTTTAATATTTAGAAAAGTATAAAATACACAAAATAATTAATTGGCCGATTATATATACATTTCGTGTATTAATATTATTAAAAATACAAAATAAATTAAATAAAATACAAGTTAAATACTAATAAATTTAGGAAAATATTATAATCAGTATTTGACCTTAATTAGGATTTCTTGGGCCGAAAATATTGATAACTTATCAAGTATACACGTTTTTATAATTTATGCATATATATATATATATTATATATATATATATATATATATATATATATATATATATATATAATCCGAAACCCTTAGAAACCCTTTACAAAAATCGTACAGCTCCATTCGATCACCTAAAATTCGTGTGTTATTTTTCTGGGATCCTACATAACCTAAAGAAGCTAGGAAAATTAATTGGAGGTCGTGGGTTTAGTTGGTTCGATCGTTGCAAAATTGTTTTGTCGAAAAAGCCTAGCGAGAGGTATAATTCTATTTAATCCCTTTGGAACGTTCGATCTTGTATATTATAATTTTCTTATGTTATTATGATTATATAAGACTCAAATAAACTAAGTGTAACGAATCATGCAAGCTATATACGTCGTACGAATTTTTGAGAGCTATAACGTAAATAAAATACTATACGCGTAATACTAATTTTTTAGGACGTGTAATTATTTATTTTAGATACTATACGATGTATATAGGATGGGAAAAATACTTGTTCGATTTATAGAAGCACATATGGATCATGGTTAATTTTTGTGTAAATCGTATATATGTATCGAAAAGAATAAAACCCTAGGGCACATTAGGGTTAGGGTTTAGTAAATTAAAACAGGTCATTAATTTTATGTAATCATGAGGTAATGATTGGTAGAAGAATTGGTGAGCTAGGGTTTTGATTTTGTATTTTAAATGTTATACGAGTTGATAAATAAATTAAGGAGGACTTGTTTTGTCAACTTTGAAACTTATGGGTTATTTTATAATGTTAAATAAGTTAGTACAAATGTGTAAAAATTATAAGATGAGGTCCTTATGTGTAAAAATTGCAAGAACACAATTTATTTGTTAATTAATGGTACGAATTATAAATAAATTAATTAGAGGGACTAAAAGTGTAAATTCAGGAAACTTGTGATTATTTTGTGTAAATAATATTATTAGGGAGGTAATATGTAATTTTGGGTATTTATGGGGCTATTGTGTAATTATAATAAAGTAAGGATGTAAATTGTAATATTCGTAAACTATAGGGACTAATTATGTAAATAAGTAAAACATGGAGTTGTAATTCGTATTATATGATAAATTTGAGGATATATTCTGTAATTATAAGGGCTTAAGATGTAATTATGAATATTAGTGAGGGTTAAATTGTAAATTATGTAACTATAAGGTTTATTTTGTAACTTTAATAACTAAAGGGGTGTAAAGTGTAATTAATGAAACTTGAAGGACTAGAGTGTGATTCTGAATCCATTATGTGTTATAAACTGGTAAATTATGATAATTTCATTTTAAACCCTTAACTTTGATATATTTACATTTAAAACCCTAAGTTATGGAAACTTGTCATAATTAACCCTGAACTATCATGAATTGTTAAAATGTACCCTATGTCCATAATATTCTTAAATTATGACTTAACCTAAGTTATAATACTTAAATCTTCTTAATTATGGAAACTTACTAAATATGGAAACCTGCTAAAAATAGAAAGATACTTAAAATGGAAAGGCAAGTTAAAAGAATACTTAAGAACCAATTGTAACTCTCTTCTACTCCATTAGGTGTGAAGAAGGAGAAGCCTTAGTCCGTTCAGTACTTTCAGTTCTTGTTTGTTGCATTCGAAATAAGGTGCAGATATTCTGCCCTTCTTAGTAAGGTGCCTTCGTTTCCTTTTGATTCGTTGATATTGATTTCTTTTAGGATTCCCAAAGCCATTGCTATGTTCCCTATTCCTTGATTTACTTGACTTTGATATAAACCCTTTGCCATGAACCTTAGATATTTGGACTATGATTAGATACTTTTGACCTTTGACCTTCCAGATTGATACCCGAGCCAAGTTCGTTTCCTAGCCATGTAGGTAGCATGGCCATGTATTTGATGCACCAATGGCATGAATTTAGTGTGGTTGAGTGATGTTCCACACCGTCCCCATTTTGATTATTATGTGCGCACTATATTTACTATGACTTATATTATTGTTCGGGGGGCGTATGGATGCATCCTAGGTTCGAGTTTGTATTTGTGAAATATTATATTATATGTTTGGTGATTGATGTTGTGTGCAATACACGTCCTTCACATTTGAGAGGACTCCCCTCTCTATTTGTTATTTGGTTTGTTTGGGCTCGTGGGGGATTACTGATCTTTCTTTTATTCTATTTCTTTTCATTTCATTCTTATTTCTTTGCCTTTGACCTATATACCCTAATTCACTAAAACATACATGTTCATTTCATTGCTTTCGTTTCTGTTTATCGTATATATCTGTTCACTGGGCTTTTTAAGCTCAGCCGCATTTCTTTTCCTGCGGCAGGTATCTAAGCTAGAAGCTGGGATTTTAGCTATGGGATTGAGAGTAGAGATTAGAAGAAGATTCTACCTTAGTTTACCACCATTATTTATGACGTTTGTTTAGACTGGATTTCATTTCGTCTTTCATTTCCTTCAGATTATTTATTATCATTTGAACTCATGTTGGTTTTAAGCCGTGTTGGCTGAATTTCTTTAATGAATTTTTTAAGACTTCCGCTGTGTATTATGTATGTTTGCTTTGAGTTGATACCATCATTGTGGCATCTCTACCCTTGGCGGGTTGGGGTGTTACAATTTATGGTATCAAAGCCAGGTTTTGTGACCTGCAGTACATAAGTCATGGCCTGTGAGTCATATGGACCCTAGGATTTGACCCTTAGGACTTAAGATTTGACTGGTGAGGATTTGGGTAGACGTTAGGATTCTGTTTCGTCTTTCCATTCGTGCTTAATCTCCCTATCTTTGCTAATCATTTTCGTGATCATTCAGATGGTGAATACGCGTTTTACCCAGTACACTGACAGACAGGATGCCCCTGATTTTGACGCCATGATAGCCGCTGCTTTGGCTGATTCTCTTCCTCAGTTGAGGACCCAAATCACCAATGACATCAGAAATGGTGCGGGTTCATCAGGAGGAAGTGGTGCTGGTCCATCAGGTGGTGGTGGTGTCGGTGCTCCACCTGCTGGTATTCATGTTTGGATCGAAAGGTTCAATAAGCTCAAACCTCTTTCTTTCCGGTCTGCTGCCACTCCCACAGAGGCAGAGGATTGGATCACTCATGTTGAGAAGCTGTTCAGAGTCTTGGGTTGTGCTGACGAATTCAAGACACGTTTGGCCACATTCAAGTTTGAGGGTGATGCGCTGAGTTGGTGGACAGCGTATGTTCAGTCACAGGAAGAGGATTTCGCGGATACTTGCTCATGGGAGGATTTTTGTGGCATATTTTATAAGCAGTATATTCCGGTGTCTGAGCAGCAGAGGTACGAACGAGAGTATGGAACTATTAGTCAGTTGGATCAAGAGTCGTCTAGGGAGTTCATGCGGAGGTTCATGAGGTTGGCTAGTTTTGTTGGGCCAGATGTTACGGGGGATGCTCAGCGTCAGGCTAAGCACTTTAAGTGGGCATTGAAGAAGTGGGTATTGGATCGTATCGTGAACACTGAGTATGAGGATGTTGCTGCAGTTGCGAATGATGGCCGTAACATTGAGTTGTTGCATGCTACTGAAGGAGTTTCAAATAAGAGAGATAGGGATGGAAATCGTGTGGACTTCAAGGGACAGGGTCGTCAGGACCAGAGGCAGGATCATAGGGGTCGTCAGGACCAGGGATATGAGCAGAGAGGTCGTCAGGACCGAGGCTATGATTGGAGGCGTCAGGATTTCAGGAGTCAGGATCAACGAACTTTTGGTAGAAATGGGAATGACCGGCAGGGTCAAGGTAGTAGCAACCCGCGTCAGCTCAGAGATCAGTCGACTCGGGGTTCGCAGCAAAATTATCATTCGGGATCTTCTGGTCAGAAGAAGTCTTTTGAGGCGTTGCCTCCTCCTCCTTTTTGTGCTACTTGTGGGAAGCCTCATCCGGGGGTTTGCTACAAGGCTACTGGTGCTTGTTTCAATTGCGGCTCTACCACTCACAAGGTGAGGGATTGTCCACAGGAGAAGCGGATCGTACCAGTGAATTCGTCTAAGTCAGCTCCCACTTCAGGTCGTGTGTTTGCCACTACTCGTGATCAGGCGGCGAACTCTTCAGGTACCATTACCGGTTTTCTTTACATTGGTGATCGTATTATTTGATACCGGTGCCACGCATTCCATCATATCTAGTTCGCTTGCCAATAAACTAAATATAACCCCAACTCCATTAATTAATCAAATATCCATTTCCAACCCAATGAAAACCCATGTAATCATTGATAGAGAATATGTGAATTGTCCCCTACGTTTTGATGACGGTGTTCGTCCCGCTAATTTGCTCCCGATCGATATGATCGATTTCGACGTTATTTTGGGCATGGATTGGTTGACTGCTCATAGGGCTACCCTTGATTGCCATGCCAGAGATGTGATCTTTGGTAATGTTCATAAACCCAATTTTTTTTATCACGGTTCCCAACCTCTTAAATCTGTTAAGATCATCTCGGCTATGAAAGCCAGAACTTTGCTTTCCTATGGTTGCCTTGGTTTTCTGGCATCCATCAAAGATACTTCTTCGGAAGTTCCGAGAATCGAGAGTTTTCCTATCATTCGTGATTTTGCCGACGTGTTTCCCGAAGAACTTCCTGGTCTTCCTCCGGCTAGAGAAGTTGAGTTTAGTATTGATCTCGTTCCAGGTGCGAAACCAATCTCCAAAGATCCGTATCGTATGACACCCATTAAGCTAAAAGAGTTGAAGGAACAATTGCAGGAACTCTTGGAGAACGGATTCATTCGACCAAGTGTCTCTCCTTGGGGTGCTCCTGTTTTGTTTGTGAAGAAGAAGGATGGAAGCATGCGTCTTTGTATTGACTACCGCGAGCTAAACCGTATCACTATTCGTAATCGTTACCCTCTTCCACGCATTGACGACTTATTTGATCAGCTGCAAGGAGCGAAGTATTTCTTTAAGATTGATTTGAGGTCCGGTTATCACCAGCTTCGGGTGAAGGAGCAGGATATTACCAAAACCGCGTTTCGAACTCGTTACGGTCATTATGAATTTCTGGTTATGCCTTTTGGTTTGACCAACGCGCCTGCTGTTTTTATGGATCTGATGAATCGAGTATTTCACGAGTATCTCGACAAGTTCGTCATCGTCTTCATCGACGACATCCTGGTGTATTCGAAATCTAAGGAGGAACACGAGCAGCATCTCCGAATTGTTTTGGAAATTCTTAGGCAGCAGAAGTTGTATGCAAAATTTTCTAAGTGCGAGTATTGGTTGAGTCAAGTTGCTTTCCTTGGTCACATTGTATCGGCAGATGGTATCACCATGGATCCATCAAAGGTTGAGGCTATCACCAAGTGGCCGAGACCTACCAATGTGACGGAGGTTAGGAGTTTTCTGGGGCTTGCTGGTTATTACAGACGGTTTGTTGAAGGTTTCTCGTGTTTGGCCTTGCCATTAACGCAATTGATGAGGAAAGGAGAGAAGTTTGTGCGGATAGAAGAGCGGGAAAATAGTTCTGAAGAGCTGAAGAAGAAATTAGTATCCGCTCCCATTTTGACTCTTCCATCAGGTTCTGGAGGTTTTCAGATATATAGTGATGCGTCAAAGAAAGGTTTAGGTTGTGTTCTTATGCAGCACGGGAAGGTTATTGCTTATGCTTCGAGGCAATTAAAACCTTATGAGGAAAATTCCCCGACGCATGATTTAGAGTTAGCTGCTGTGGTTTTTGCGTTGAAGATCTGGCGGCATTATCTGTATGGCGAGTTATTTGATATCTTCACTGACCACAAGAGTCTCAAGTACATCTTCACTCAGAAGGAACTCAATATGAGGCAGAGACGGTGGTTAGAACTTTTGAAGGATTATGACACGAACATTCAGTATCATCCGGGTAAAGCTAACGTTGTTGCAGATGCTCTTAGTAGGAAATCTGGAATGATTGCCAGTTTGGAGGTAGAACCTCATATTCTTAAGGACTTAGAACGTTTAGACGTAGAGTTGTGTATACGTCGCGATGTTGGATATTGGGCTAGTCTTAAGGTTGAGTCTAATCTCATCTTACGTATTAAGGAAGCCCAGAAGGATGATGGTGAGCTGTGGTCTGTGGTTCAGAATGTTGAAGAAGGTAAGCAGACGGAGTTCAGTGTAGATGATTCCGGCGTAGTGTGGTATGAAGATCGTCTTTGTGTACCAAATGATCCCGAGCTTCGAGAGGCTATTCTAGCTGAGGCTCATAGTTCTCCATTCACTATTCATCCTGGTTCCACCAAGATGTATTGAGATCTGAAGCAGCATTTCTGGTGGGGTGGTATGAAGCATGACGTAGCTTCTTTCGTGTCGAAGTGCTTGACTTGTCAGCAAGTCAAGATCGAGCATCAAAGAGCGAGTGGTTTGTTGCAGCCGTTAGAGATTCCGACATGGAAATGGGAAGAGATTTCTATGGATTTTGTATCAAGGTTTCCTCTTACCAGAAGAAAGCATGATGCGATTTGGGTAGTTGTTGATCGACTAACCAAGTCTGCTCATTTCTTACCGATTTGTATGGATTACCGTGTCAGTAAGTTGGCGGAGATCTTTCGACAGGAGATTGTTAGACTTCATGGTATGCCGACAGCTATTATTTCGGACAGAGATCCACGGTTTACTTCTCGTTTTTGGAAAGGATTGCAGAATGCTTGGGGTGCACGACTTAAGTTTAGTACGGATTTTCATCCGCAGACAGATGGTCAGTCAGAAAGGACCATTCAAACCTTAGAAGACATGTTGAGAGCGTGTGCTTTAGAGTGGACAGGAAGTTGGGATGAGTATTTGTGCTTGGTGGAGTTTGATTACAACAACAGTTGGCATGCGAGCATCCGAATGGCTCCATATGAGATGTTGTATGGGCGAAAGTGTAGAGCGCCAGTTTGTTGGAATGAAGTAGGTGAACGTCTTATTGAAGGTCCGGAAATTATTGAGATCACTAACGAGAAGGTGAATGTTGCTAGAGAGAAATTGAAAGAGGCTCGTGCTCGTCAGAAGAGCTATGCAGATAAGCATCGTCGTGACTTAGAGTTTCACGTTGGAGATCGCGTATTTCTTAAAGTGTCACCATTTCGTGGAGTTAAACATTTTGGAATAAAGGGCAAGCTTAGTCCTCGATTTATCGGACCATTTGAGATTCTTGAACGCATTGGAGAAGTTTCTTATCATTTGGCTCTACCGCCACAGTTATCACATGTTCATAAAGTCTTCCATGTATCTCTTCTGAGGGGATACAATTATCATCCTTTGCATGTGGTATCCTATCCATTCGATCAAATTCAGCCTGATATGTCTCTTTCGGAAGAGCCGGAAGCTATTTTGGATCGTCAAGAGCGAGTCATGAGAAATAAAGTTATTCCGTTCGTAAAGATTCTTTGGAGGAATCACCCAGAGTGTGAGGCTACATGGGAAACCGAGGAATCGATACGAGCTAGTTATCCGCATTTCGAATTTAGATCCGGTATGTCCTTGTTCGTTTTCCATTCTATTTCATTTCTGTTTCTTTGCAAATTTCAAGGACGAAATTTTTATTTTTAAAGGGGAAGAAGTTGTAATACCTAAAAAATTCAAAATATGCAAAATGACCAAAATGCCCCTACAATTTTAAAAATCTATTTAAAAGCTTAAAAATCACCAAATAAATTCCAAACCTTCGGGAATGAACTAGATATGAATCCAAATAATTTTTGTGACTACATTTTAATATTTAGAAAAGTATAAAATACACAAAATAATTAATTGGCCGATTATATATATATTTCGCGTATTAATATTATTAAAAATACAAAATAAATTAAATAAAATACAAGTTAAATACTAATAAATTTAGGAAAATATTATAATCAGTATTTGACCTTAATTAGGATTGCTTGGGCCAAAAATATTGATAACTTATCAAGTATACACGTTTTTATAATTTATGCATATATATATATATATATATATATATAATATATATATATATATATATATATATATATATATATATATATATATATATATATATATATATATATAATCCGAAACCCTTTACAAAAATCGTACAGCTCCATTCGATCACCTAAAATTCGTGTGTTATTTTTCTGGGATTCTACATAACCTAAAGAAGCTAGGAAAATTAATTGGAGGTCGTGGGTTTAGTTGGTTCGATCGTTGCAAAATTGTTTTGTTGAAAAAGCCTAGCGAGAGGTATAATTCTATTTAATCCCTTTGGAACGTTCGATCTTGTATATTATAATTTTATTACGTTATTATGATTATATAAGACTCAAATAAATTAAGTGTAATGAATCATGCAAGCTATATACGTCGTACGAATTTTTGAGAGCTAAAGCGTAAATAAAATACTATACGCGTAATACTAATTTTTCAGGATGTGTAATTCTTTATTTTAGATATTATACGATGTATATAGGCTGGGAAAAATACTTGTTCAATTTATAGAAGCTCATATGGATCGTGGTTAATTTTTGTGTAAATCGTATATATGTATCGAAAAGAATAAAACAAGAAGAAAATCCTAGGGCACATTAGGGTTAGGGTTTAGTAAATTAAAATAGGTCATTAATGTTATGTAATCATGAGGTAATGATTGGTAGAAGAATTGGTGAGCTAGGGTTTTGATTTTGTATTTTAAATGTTATACGAGTTGATAAATAAATTATGGAGGACTTGTTTTATCAACTTTGAAACTTATGGGTTATTTTATAATGTTAAATAAGTTAGTACAAATGTGTAAAACTTATAAGATGAGGTCCTTATGTGTAAAAATTGAAAGAACACAATTTATTTGTTAATTAATTGTACGAATTATAAATAAATTAATTAGAGGGACTAAAAGTGTAAATTCAGGAAACTTGTGATTATTTTGTGTAAATAATATTATTAGGGAGGTAATATGTAATTTTGGGTATTTATGGGGCTATTGTGTAATTATAATAAAGTAAGGATGTAAATTGTAATATTTGTAAACTATAGGGACTAATTTTGTAAAAAAGTAAAACATGGAGGTGTAATTCGTATTATATGATAAATGTGAGGGTATATTCTGTAATTATAAGGGCTTAAGATGTAATTATGAATATTAGTGAGGGTTAAATTGTAAATTATGTAACTATAAGGTTTATTTTGTAACTTTAATAACTAAAGGGGTGTAAAGTGTAATTAATGAAACTTGAAGGACTAGAGTATGATTCTGAATCCATTATGTGTTATAAACTAGTAAATTATGATAATTTCATTTTAAACCCTTAACTTTGATATATTTACATTTAAAACCCTAAGTTATGGAAACTTGTCATAATTAACCCTGAACTATCATGAATTGTTAAAATGTATCCTATGTCCATAATATTCTTAAATTATGACTTAACCTAAGTTATAATACTTAAATCTTCTTAATTATGGAAACTTACTAAATATGGAAACCTGCTAAAAATAGAAAGATACTTAAAATGGAAAGGCAAGTTAAAAGAATACTTAAGAACCAATTGTAACTCTCTTCTACTCCATTAGGTGTGAAGAAGGAGAAGCCTTAGTCCGTTCAGTACTTTCAGTTCTTGTTTGTTGCATTCGAAATAAGGTGCAGATATTCTGCCCTTCTTAGTAAGGTGCCTTCGTTTCCTTTTGATTCGTTGATATTGATTTCGTTTAGGATTCCCAAAGCCATTGCTATGTTCCCTATTCCTTGATTTACTTGACTTTGATATAAACCCTTTGCCATGAACCTTAGATATTTGGACTATGATTAGATACTTTTGACCTTTGACCTTCCAGTTTGATACCCGAGCCAAGTTCGTTTCCTAGCCATGTAGGTAGCATGGCCATGTCTTTGATGCACCAATGGCATGACTTTAGTTTGGTTGAGTGATGTTCCACATCGTCCCCATTTTGATTATTATGTTCGCACTATATTTACTATGACTTATATTATTGTTCGGGGGGCGTATGGATGCATCCTAGGTTCGAGTTTGTATTTGTGAAATATTATATTATATGTTTGGTGATTGATGTTGTGTGCAATACACGTCCTTCACATTTGAGAGGACTCCCCTCTCTATTTGTTATTTGGTTTGTTTGGGCTCGTGGGGGATTACTGATCTTTCTTTTATTCTATTTCTTTTCATTTCATTCTTATTTCTTTGCCTTTGACCTATATACCCTAATTCACCAAAACATACATGTTCATTTCATTGCTTTCGTTTCTGTTTATCGTATATATCTGTTCACTCGGCTTTTTAAGCTCAGCCGCATTTCTTTTCCTGCGGTAGGTATCTAAGCTAGAAGCTGGGATTTTAGCTATGGGATTGAGAGTAGAGATTAGAAGAAGATTCTACCTTAGTTTACCACCATTATTTATGATGTTTGTTTAGACTGGATTTCATTTCGTCTTTCATTTCCATCAGATTATTTATTATCATTTGAACTCATGTTGGTTTTAAGCCGTGTTCGCTGAATTTCTTTAATGAATTTGTTTAAGACTTCCGCTGTGTATTATGTATGTTTGCTTTGAGTTGAAACCATCATTGTGGCATCTCTACCCTTGGCGGGTTGGGGTTTTACAGTTTAGATCCGTTTCTCTACAACCATGGCTATGGTACCAATCTGTAACACCCCCAATTCAATGATGCAGCAGAATTCAAATTGGGTGTTAGTCGACGGCAAAACAGTCATAATAATAGAAAATGATCTCTAACTGAGTCGTTTTAAAAAGGATTTATCATTCAAATAATATATCAGAGTTTACAAGATAGGTTCCAAAAGGTTCCATGTTTACAAAATACATCAATATAAAGTCATTTGATTTCTTTTTGAATGATAAAATAAGTTATAGCCTTCTTGATTGAGTCCGTGCCCCTCCGTGCCATCCTTGATCATTATGCACCTGAAATACATGCTTAAACTGTCACACAAAGGTTGAGTGATATTCATAGAGTTTGTTAAGTAGTTGAATACAATATGTTGGTAGTGTGAATTAATTAGACACATACTCATGGTAGGAAAACAAAATGGTTATTATTATTCACTAAGCTCATGCAACCAATACGTTAACGTGTACCAATATCAATCGGTTGATTTGTTGCCCCGGTAGGTACTTTGGCGACATACCTAAGTCTCAAATATAGTGCGTTTGTTTGCCTAACCGGTCAATACAAACGGGATTTGTCAATCCCAATAGGCCTATTCACAATACTCACGCCTACTATCCTAGTGATTAAATGCTTTATGATATGGGGCCTAGGATTGGCAAGGATGGTACTTAGTGATAATAAAACAATCATATAACATACAATTTCAAAGCATTGTGTTCTGTTAAAATAGCATGTATTCCCCCTAAGGGTTTGTAAAACAATTAAGTAATGAAAAGTGGGGCTATGAACTCACCGTGAGTTGGATGGTGTTTTAGTGCCTTAAAGAGTTCGATAGATAAGCCGGGAAACCTCTAAGTGCAACCTACAATAGAACTTTGCGACTTAGGTTGGAATAATGTCTAAGAATACAAGACGTGTATATATATATATATGTCTTGCATATTGTTCATGATGTAGTTACTTAGTGTGTCGTGTAGGTCGTTGTATAAAGATGGTTTATGAAACACGTTTAGTTTGTATATCTCGTACTACCGTTCGGGCCATCATAATTCAGAGGTCATGTAGTAAACGTTCGAGGAGCTAGGACACTTTAATTCGTCAATCCAGCAACTCGTCGATCCGTTTATCCAAATGAAACCCCTCACATGAAGCTCCCTAGTGTTGTAGTATTCGATAGAAAATATATGTTTTTGGTATTTAAACGTTACATGTCCGAAAGTTGAATAAACTTAGGAAAGTTTATTTTGAATGAAGATTGTTATCTTTATAAGTTCATTAAGTCCCGTACGGATGTGATATTACTTGCAAAACCTCATGGTCTATTGATGGAGTAGATCCAAATTGGTTGGTTATGTTATGACTAACACTTTAGTTCATGTTTTCGGTTTAGAAAGCCTTAAGGACTTAGCCGTGGCCTTGCCGTGACTTTGGTCATGGCTACCATGGTCTTGAGACTCATCCATGGCCTTAGCCGTGGCTGTTTTCTCGTCTTAAGGTCATTAGACCTCTTGGTTTTACTTAGCCGTGACCAATACATGATCATTTAGGTACAATAAAGGGGTTGTTAAGAATTTGAAGAAAAGTATCACTCGTTATGCGTTTTCAGCGGCCGAGCTTCTTTCAATGGAAGGAAAACGTCATTCTGGACAACTTTCATGCTTTAACTTTTTGATGAAACAGACCAGAAGGCCTCGAATAAAATACGGATTTTGATCAGAATGCTATTAGGTAGATTCGGGTTTTTAGTTTCGCTAACTTCTTTTGGCCATAACTTTTGACTCGTGTACTCGTTTTCGATGATTCAAATTGATATGTTTTCCTTTTAAAGTCCTCTATTACAGTAGGTAATTTTCCAATATCATGTTTATACCATTTTGGTCGAATTTCACAATATAAGTCTCTAGTTTCCTTGATTACTTAACATAGGTTATCATATAGTGTTCTTAACTTGTTTTAAGGGTTTTTATACATCATGAACATAACACAAAGGCCATATATAGCACGAATGAAGCATAATAAGCATGAAAATGATATTGCGCAAGAAAATGTGTTAGGGTTTCTTACAACTTTTGGCTTTCTAATGAAAGGAAACTAAGAACAAGGATAAGACTTTGATTGAACAAGAACTAGCTTCCTACTCTTAAATCTTTTGATGACAACTTATGAATACTTGGAAAGGCACTTGAAGACTTCTACTTGAACTCTTCTTGTGTGGATGGAAGATCACCAAAAGGAAAGAAGAACTTGGACTTTGGATCAATAAAAACTTAACAAGAGTTTTTGGAATTGATATAGCACTTCTATTCTTGGAATTTCTTGGAAGTAAACTAGCAAATGAAAGGTGTTTGTGTGTAGTATATGGGGAGTTGGAATGAGGAGGGGAGGGGGCTTTTATAGTGAGTTGAGGAGGTTACATGGAAGACTTATTCAAAGGCTTACATGGGAAGTTAAACACATGTAATCATCGTAGGGCACAAGGCATAAGATCAAGACACACAAGGGGTGAATCCCCCCCCCTAAGAGGCGGTTTGCATGCCTAGGGTAGATGACTTGGTTAGTTTTTGGTATTATCCTACTTATGGAGTTAGTTTTGGTTCCGTTAATCGCTAACTATAAGTTGTTAGGTCACGAAACGTAAAACCGGGTATCGTAAAAATATGAAACTTGTAGGAATGATTTAACTTATCATTATACTCCATAATAAAATATAAAATGAGTGGTAAGTTTCATCGGGTTGCTCAAACGCTGTTAAAACTGGAAACGCGGGTCTAAAACGCGTAAAACGTACGAAAGTTGGGTAAAACTGAGAAAAGTAAAGTGTAACTTTTCTAATATGACGATAATGAATTAAAATGGCCTATAATGTCTAGACTGGGCTCAGTCTAGTGTCGGTTGGTGTTAAATGTCCTTTAGACATAAAACCGTAAGTGTTAAAAATCAAGGAATGATTTATAAAATCAAGGAATGATTTTTGGTCAAAGGAGGAGTTATCTTGACTTTTCCAATAATATAAAAGCTTCTAAATGCCTTAGAAAATATGAGGCAGGTATAGGCTAAGGTTGCGGATAAGTAAAAGTGTTTAAAACGCAAGTTTAGTTATGTAAGACACAGGGTCTATTTGGTAACATTTTAACTTAATTATCAAAAATTCCCTAATTGACTGTGAGTCTACTAAAAATTAATCTGATGCGAGGAAAATTGTCGCAGTTGATTTTCGTTATGCGCAGGATGTTTAAATGGCGTTTAAACCAAACGTATAGTTATTGCGAAAATGACCCGATGAGCGTCAAACTTTCACTTTGTCATGGAAATATTTTAACTTACGAGGATATGAAATAAAAATTTTAGAAATGAATGGTGAAAGTGAATAGTATAAATGATTAGTAAAATGAATAGTAAAATTTTTGGGAATAGAAATTAACCTGAAATGCGAATTGTTACACTGTCTTTCTAAAATAGCACATTCAACTGTTAAGAGGCCCATTTGTAAGAACACAACATTTAAAAATAGTAATATTAATCAAAGAGTTATTATTGTTAGGGGTAACAATTTTAATACTGCTAGTCCAAAAGCAGTAGTTAATGTTGTTAAGGGAAATAATGTTAATGCTGTTAAGGCCTCAACTTGTTGGGTTTGGAAACCAAAGCATAAAGTTTTAGACCATGTTTCTAAACACAATAGTGCATCAATCACCCTGAAAAAGTTTAATTATGTTGATGCACAAGGCAGATCCAAGTCAGTGATGGCTTGGGTCCCCAAAAGAAACTGATTTTCTTACCGAATGTGCAGGGCAATCGACAAATAGATTTACATGATCAAGGATTAATTGATAGTGTATCTCAAGGCACATGATAGAGAACATGTCCTATCTTACAGACTATGAAGAGATAGATGGAGGATATATTGCTTTTGGAGGGAATCCCAAAGGAGGGAAAATCACAGGAAAATGTACCATTAAAATTGGTAATTTAGATTTTGAAAATGTATACTTTGTGAGAGAGTTAAAGTTTAATCTCTTTAGTGTCTCATAAATGTGTGACAAGAAGAATAGTGTTCTTTTTAATGACACTCAATGTATTATTTTGTCTCCAAACTTTATGTTAATTGATGAAAGTCAAGTTTTACTTAGAGTTCCTAGAAAGAACAATATGTATAGTGTTGATTTAAAGAACATAGTTCCTAAAGGAGGTTTAACTTGCCTTTTTGCAAAGGCCACATCTTATGAATCTAAATTTTGGCATAGAAGGCTAGGTCACTTAAATTTTAAAACCATGAATAAATTGGTTAAAGGAAATCTTGTAAGAGGTTTACCTTCGAAACTGTTAGGTCACCATTCTTACATAAACAAACATAATCTTAGAGAGAGAAAGAGTGGAAGGAACTTATGAATATGAATATGAAAGTTTATTTCCAAAAGAACCAACACCCTCTTTCTTATAGGGAGGGGTATTTATAGTGTTTACAAAGAAGGAGGGCGTTGCCCTAGATACAAAAAGCATCCATCAAGCCCATGGGCTTACTACATAGGCTAGGATACTTAATACTAAAAATTATAAGCCTAATAAACTTAGCGACCTATTACAGACTTAATGACCAACACTTTACAAATATAACGTGTTCCTAACAATCTCCCCCTAAGGGTTGGTCATCATAGGTCGTTCGACGTCTTTAACTTTCTTTAACTTCTTTCCGTGTGACGTCTTTGAATCTTTGTTCTTTTTTTCTTGTGATTGTATGTTGGTTTCGCCATTCTTTCATCAACGTCTTTAACCGTGTTGTCTTTACGTCTTTTCCAACATGCTCATGCTTCTTTTGACTTTGAATCTTCGTACTTGTATGGTTCTCATTTCTTATCCTTGATCTTTGTCTTTTCAACTTTGTAGATTCTTTGGATTTGATATAGAGTGTTAGAAATATAATTATTCATATGAAGACTCGGTCACCCCGAGTACTCATTAGCATTAACTAGCTCGTAAGATTATTAGTAATAGTTTAGTTATTATTGTATTCGTGGAGTGGGTTGGGTCTTTACCCACTGTCAGCTCACTCCACAGCCCAAGTGAGGTGCCTCATGTATGCCTATATAAAGCCCTTCCCATACAAGGGAAGGGTTGGACCTTATCACAATTCTAATATAATACTTTCTTATTTCTCTCTCAAGGTTCCCACATCTCTTTCTTTATTTCTTCTCTAATTCGAATAATAACCAAAAGAACCATATGAGTTATGTGTTGATATAACTTACAGTTGGTATCAAGAGCCATGGTTAGGTTCAGTTGAGTGTAGGTTCTCAGATTTCTTGGTTTTGTGGTTCCTTTTTGGTTCGAATAAGATAGGTTGAAAAATCGTTCATTTGGGCTTTGTTTGTGGTTGGATTGGTTAAAAGCTTGTACTTTCTTGTTTAAGATTGTTGTATAAGCTTAGTTTAGTAGTTGGATAGCTAGTTTCATTCGTTTATTGGATGTTTGAGTCAATTCGAGTGGTATACTTGAGTTTTTCTTTGTTGTGATTTGACCTTCGATAAAACGTTCTTACTTGCGATTTGAGCTTTGTTTGGAAAAGTGTTGTTGCGACTTGGTGTGCATCGTTATTGCGATTTGGAATTTTACTTAAAAAAGGAAAGAAGACAAATCGCAAGACAGTGAATGTTTTGTCCACTTGTGACTTGCGATTTGGCAATTTTGTCCGGTTGTGCCTGTGATTTGATAGTTGCGATTTGAGTTTTTCTGGGTTGCGATTTGAGTGTGCCTGCGATTTGAAAAAGCCTGAGATTTGATCTTTGCGATTTGAGTTACTGTTGACTAAATTGCGATTTGATTAATTGCTAGTTGACAAGCTGCGATTTGACTTGTTGCGATTTGACAAATTGCGATTTGACCTGTTGCGATTTGACTTTGCGAGTTGAAACTTGCGATTTGACTTATTGCGATTTGGTTAATTGTGATTTGACTTATTGCGATTTGACAAACTATTACTTGACCTGTTGCGATTTGATCAGTTGAGATTTGACTTCTGTAACTTGAATTTTAAAGATTAGTATTGCAATTTACTCTTGATTTTACGGTTTCTTTTATTGATTTTAGAAAATCCCGCGAAAGATTCGATTTCTCGGTTTAAATCACAAGAGTTGTAAAATCCCGTCTACATCATGGCAACCACTGCTACTGATGAAATTCAAGCTGCCGGGTCCGATACCCGCCCTCCTATGCTTGATAGGACGGACTATGAATCATGGGATCAAAGAATACGGCTTTACTGCTTGGGAAAAGAGAATGGATTTAATATTCTTAAGTCCATTGATGAAGGACCTTTTCAGATGGGCACCACTAGAGATGCTGTCACTACCGGTGTGGATGGAACTGTCACTTTTGGAATCGACAGACCACGTACTTACAATGATCTTAATGAGGAATAAAAGATGCGTTATGATGCTGACATTAGAGCTTCTAACATTGTGATTCAAGGACTTCCCAAAGATGTATACAAGCTCATCAACTTCAACACGAAAGCAAAAGCTATTTGGCACAATGTCAAAATGCTTCTTGATGGATCTGAACTGACAAAAGAAGATCGTGTGTCTCAGTTGCATGATGAGTTTGAGCATTTCCAGATGAATCCTGGTGAGAACATTACTGATTATTATGTGAGATTTCACAAGCTTGTGAATGACATGAGGATCATCAGGATGACAATGCCAAATATCCAACTAAATTCTAAGTTTGTGAACAACATGTCACCTGAGTGGGATAGATTTGTTACAGCCATGAAGCTCAACAAGGGACTAAGAGACACCAATTATGAACAGTTGTATGCTTACTTACAACAACATGAAAAGCATGCTGTCTATGATCGTCAACTGATGGAAAAGCTCAATCCAACAACATCTAATGATTCTCTTGACTTTGTCTCAAATGTTCAGCCGTTCAATCAATCCTCACTTGATCAAGTTTATCACCAGCCCTTTTCTTTACAGAATCAGAATCCGACTTCATTTGGCCAATCATCGTTGCACCCACCATCTGCTATGAACCCCCAACTGGATTCAGGATACTCTCATACTGACAAGATGATTGATAATCTATCCAACCAAGTCTCCTTACTTGTACAACAGTTCAGAGCAACACTCCCTCAAACCAACAACCCACTTCGAACTTCATCAAACCCACGCAGTCAAGCAACTGTGGAGGATGGAAGGGTTATGGTACAAAATGTTCAAGGAAGGCAGAATGTGAATAAAAGAAACATTGGTCGGGGTAATGTGCAGAAGATAGTTGGGAATCCCATTCAGGGACAGGAAAGGCAACCCAAGTGCTACAACTGTGGTGGACTTGGACACATAGCAAGGAACTGCACTCAACCAAAGCATCCACAGAACTCTGACTACTTCAAAGATAAATGCTGTTGATGCAAGCTCAAGAGAATGGAGCAGGTTTGGATGAAGAGGAGCTATTGTTTCTTGCTGGTGATGGGGGGAACACGTTTGATGCTGATGTGGATGACCAACCAGTTCAGGACTTGGCACTTAGTGCTCCTAACATCTTCTAAGCTGATGACTGCGATGCCTTTGACTCAGATATTGATGATGAACCCACTGCTCAAACCATCTTCATGGCTAATCTGTCTTCTGTAGTCTAATCACCACAACAAGCTGGTCCTTCCAATCCATCTATCATATCTGAGGTACTAAAGATTTATGACACATATACTATGGTAGATGAACAGAAGATTCCCAACGAAGTACAACAGACAGACGTTGATGAATCAAATACTGTTGATATGGGAAATTGTAATATTATTCCATATGAACAATATGTGAATCACAACGACGTGTCCGTTGTACCAAGTGGTGCATCTTCCGTTGTAGACAATGCTTGTGTGGTAGATAATGCTTGTAAGTTGCATGAAAGCACTGTGTTTCTCCCAGATGACACCTTGACCACTAGACTTAACATCTATAAAGATCAGGTGGCCATATATGAACAACGTGCAAAATTTGAGCTAACTGAACGTGAGCAGAAAATGGATAGTCAAATGCGTACATTCATAACAGAACGTAATTTAAGGGAAGAAACATTGAAAAAGGAGTTAAATTCTTTACGAAAACAACTGGATCAGAATGTTAAACAAAAACAGGAGATTCAAGAGAGTGTAAATACACTAAAACAAGATTTCAAAGAAAAAGAAACAAAACTCTTAAATGATTTTTCCAGACATAAAACGTTAAAGAATAAGCTTGAAAACAAGTTGTACACACAAGACCAGACCAGATAAACGGCTCAAATGATTCAAAAGCATAAAAAGTTGTGTGATAAACATAGTGAACATAATGTAGGTGAACCTAAATTAGCTTTCCTTAGGAGTGCTAAAGTAGCCCAACCTGCATTATATGATGGAAATGAACTGCTTAAGCCTGGTCATGCCCCCCCCCCCCAGATGTGTCATCACTTGAAGAGAGTAATGAGATAGAAGTAAGAAATAGATAGAGATTCGCTGAAAAAATGAAGGATCCCAAATGTATAGCCAATCGAATCATAATCAAACCCCATGATTACTATGAGGAAAATCGATTGACAATCTTTTCACCTCAAACTAAGTTGACGCCTGAACAAATATTTTGGTGTTTGGACATTGAAAAGAGAAAGGCCGATGAACTTAAAGCCAAAACTCTACCCCTTAGGAAAATTGCGGCTGCAACGGTGTATCCTCCCAATACACCCAAGCACTTAGTTCCTTTGACTCTTCCCACAGAATGTAAAACTCTAATTAGCATATACGTTCTTTGTAAACTATTTGCTTATTTTGATAAAATATGTAAGAAGAGAATTACGCCAACGGGAATTACTGAAGGGGAAAGGGGTTTTGAACAAACAAAACGGTGTTACTTAACTAAGGTTATCCCATTCTTTAAACTCCTTAAGGAACATTTTCAGGGCATGCAAAAAACCCTTAAAATTGAAGTAAATGAGATGAAAGGAATGTTTAAAAATATGGAAAACGAGGTATCCCAACATGTGATAGAACTTAAGAGTCGTGAGATTGAGAGAAAGAACATTCTCATCACCAATGAGAATTTGATTGCTAGATGTATTACTCGGGACGTATTTTATACTGCTACTTTTTCTACATTAACTACTTGTCAATTTCATGAGTTGTCTATTGCATTGAATGTTACCCAGAATCGTGTTGTTGAGCTTGAGGGGGAGAATTTGAAATTGCATGAGAAAATTCAAAATGATGACCATGATAACATGGTTAGGCGTTTTTCAAAACTAGAGGTTTATAATCTTAATTTGTAATTAAAGTATCAACATTTAGACGAAAGAACTAAAATCTCAAATGCCAAGACATCTTTGGATGCTCCTTAATTTGATGCATATTTTGAATTAAGCAAACGTGATGAAAAAAATTCCAGCTCGCACTAACACGATTCGACAATTGAGGGCCCAAATTGCCCAATTGAAATCAAATAAGAGTGATGTGATTGGCACCCATAAACCATCGTCTTTAGAGTCACATAATTTTCACTATCAAGACACCATCAATAAGCTACACTATGAAAATGAGTGTTTTCAAGCTAAAAATTCAAAAAACAAACAGCATTACAAAAAGTTATATGATTCGATTAAAGTCACGCATAACAATCACAATGAAAAGATAACTTCTTTGTTAAATGAGATTGAGAATCTAAAGACTCAGGTGAAAGGGAAAATGCCAATTATCACTAGTGATAATGTTGTTCCAAAGGTTTCTGCTTGTAGAAAATATGCAATTGATGCTGTGACTATCCCACTTCCTCTTAGAAACAATAGGTTAGCTCATAAAGTCTATCTCACTCATCTTAAGAATAGTCTTGACATTCTTCGTGAGGCCGTAGAAGAGGATAGGATAGAGAAACCACAAGATAGTTGATGAGTGGCCTTTTACTCATCATTTTATACCCGAAAAACCCCACAAAAATGACCATAAACACCCAAATAGACCCAATATTATTACAAATATCCTTGGATTGTGTTTTATGTGTTTCAGGTACAAAAGGATTGAAAACGGGGCAAATATGGACAAAACCGAGCTTGATTTGGAAAAGACTTCAAAAGCCAAAGCCGGGAGAGAAATTCTTCATGCAGATTTTATTCGAGCTCTAAAATCCCAAAATGGCCCTTGGATAATCTTGGTTGGCAAAATTGGTCCTTAGATTAACTTTGCTATATTGGCAGCATTAGTCCTTGGATTTGCAAAGTTTACACTTTTATCCCTAAATTAAAACCAACCTATTATCTATCACGACCATATCTGGATCCAAAAACAATAAAGCCCATCCATTATTAATCCTAACCCATTTAAACCCCACAACCCAACAAAAGCCCAATTCCCTCTACCCTTTCCCTTTTAACTAAAATCGTGGTCAATAAGATGGTCAAACCCACAGACCTAAATACTATTCATCATCCCTAACCATTGTTTTCCCGCCTAATCCACCTTAATCCCAAACCAGTCCCTTTCACCTTTCCACTACCATCCAAGAACACCACATGACTGTGTTCCCCCCCTCCTTGTCACCTCATCGATCCATAGGACCACAAACCCATCAAACGGCTAAGAATGGAAGTTGTGGAGAGCAAGAAAATACAAGGGCCAAGAAGAAAGCACAAGAAGCACCAAGGACTCCCACTCACAGAAGAAACACACAAAGGACCAAGAAGAAACCCTAATTTATATAGTAAAAATAGATAGCATTGCTACAGCAGTTCGTTAGGTTTTATTTAGCTTATTTTTAAGGTAATTGTATTTTTTTAGCTTATTGTATTTCAGTATTGTAATTTAACTCTGGTTTTAGTATTAATTCAGTTTTAGTTTAATTATTCAAGAAAATCCAAAAAATAGCCTTTAGCCTATTTACTGTTCAACAGCTTAATCATGTGCTTATTTTCCTTTTTTATGATTATCTGAGATCATTGATGTTATATGGAGTTAGATTGATAGCCTTGTTAATGCTTTTTGTGGAAAACTAGAAGGGGGGGGGTTGAATAGTTTTACGTCTTTTTAATTTATTATGAAAGCTTAGTTTATTTTTGAAGACTTAGATTCAACTTTATGTGAACTCAACTCTTGAACAATATGAACAAATATAAGTAGATCTAAATTAACAATGCAAGTAAAGTAATGAAATGAAATGAAAGAGAGAGATGGAAAGATCTAACCGCGAGAAAAAGGATTTATAGTGGTTCGGCTACAAGGACACCTTCCTTGCCCTACTTCACTCCCCGAGCACCTAACTCGAGAGTTTTCTTCACTATATCAACAAGCTCCCTTATGGCGGAGAAAACCTTACACAACTTTCGCTTACACCGATTTAACGACACAAAGCTAAATGTCGAGTTCTAATTGTAGCTAGAACCAACCTCACAACTTCACACAACTAATTCACAACTTCTTCACACCGGCTTCACAACTTCTTCAAGACGGCTTCACAACTTCTACACTACTTATGTACTCTTCTACTTCTTTACACCTTCACTACTTACTCACCTTAACTTCTTCACACCTTCACTACTTACACACCTTAACTTCTTCACACCTTCACAATTTACACACTAATCTAGCCTAACCAACTATACTCACATTAATCTAACAAGTATTCACAACTTATACAAATAAATGAATGATTTACAGTAATGATACACCAACAACTTGGATGGAAGAAATACACCAAGTTGTAATACTTCTTGTCTTGAAGGATAGAAGTACTCTTCTTTTACACTTGAGAAGTTGAAGCTTTGGATCACTTGAAACAAAAGCTTAAGACAATATGATCAAAGGATTTAGAGAGATAGAAGAAGAGATTTAGAACAGAAAGTTTGAGGTGCAAAAGGTGAGGAAAATGTCCAGAGATAAACCAGTATTTATAGGTAAAAACTGGGAAGCTACTGGAGTGTGGCGGTCCCCTTAAGTTTAAGGGGGCCGCCCCTGCTGAACGTTGCCTAGTTTTGTCCTTTTGTGGGGAAGGTTTTTCTGGGATATTTTTGCCATTTTTGGTTGAAAATTTGAATTCATATATTTATAATAGATTAAACATATTTATTTAATACCAAAAATGTTTTTCAAAAAATATATAAAATGTTTTTGACATTTTATAAAAAGTTTAGAGATTAAGAAAAAGTTCCTTTGATCATCTAATGCATTAAGCATTTGTTTATTCATACCTTAAGTGATTGAGTTGTTAAAATAGATATTTACAACTAAATACTTGTTTACGTCATAACTTTTCGTTTAATGATTTTACATTTTGTGATTATCAAAATGTAGAGATATCGAAAAATATTAATAACGTGTTTAGGCATTATTTATATCAACAATATCCCCTTTTTGATGATTACAAAATCTAGACTCATTAAATTGAAAAATTAGTTTTTAGACAAATATTTAGTGAGTCACATCTATTTGTCTCCCTTTTAGTAGAATCAAAAAGGTTATGCCGACAAGTTTTAGATATGAAATTTGTCGGGACGAGAACTCCCCCTTGATGTGTGCTCCCCCTCGTTTGAGGGCACCAAGGAGACGAGCTATGGAAATCATGGCTGCAAAAACAAGTTAAGAACACAAGACATATATATGCATAGCAAAAAAATTTTAGAACAAACAACTAATCTTATTAATTCATTCAAGATGATCCCATGAATCATCATTACATCACACAATATGCTTAAAACATAAAGGTTACAAACAAAAATACTAATGGTCCTAATATTGCCAAAGAGAGCGATTGGACTTGATTGCGACACAAAAGGGTGAGGGTTTTTATTTTGGGGCGAAAAGCATGGGAATAGGGCTCAGTTATTTGAAAGTGAGGGAAATGGAGCGGACGAAGTGGATCTAACAATGTTGTATCGGTTTAGGGGAGGAATAGTATGAGGACGAGTGAGTAAATATTCGATCCAAGAAATATCTTCACTTAAGTGGATAATTTGTTTTTGAAGGAAGATGCAACAAGGGCAATAGTGGGTGTGGTTTGTGACTTGATCTAAGTTGATAGAGTGGGGTAAGCAATTAGAGTAGGGTGAGGATGAAGGTTGTCACTTGTTGCGTTGTGCAAGATGCATAGCAAGGAGATCACTAAGATCGTGGATTTGGTTGAGCTCTTCATGAAACTTTTGCCTTTCCGAGGGAATGTGGATGTGATCATTTGGTGGGAATGGATGAAATTTGGTTGATGGTTGACCAAAATGATGAGGATTTTCGAAGGTTTCATGGAAGTTGGTTTTGGGTTTAGAAGTGTAGTTTGGAGTGAATGTGGATGTTTGGCCAACATGATAGGGATTGTGAAATGGTTCAATGGAATGATGTTGAGATCTTGGAGAGTATTTGGGAATAAAAGTGGATGGAGGTGTTGGTTGTCTAGGTCACACCATAAGTGATGGACTTGTTGTGAGGGTGAGGTTTTCTTTTTCACCCGGGTTTCATGGTCATCCTTGCTAGCTTTGAGGTTTTTTGTTTTGGTTGATGGGAGAAGACATGATGGGATGAGTGAATATGATGAGGAATGGGGTTATTTATAGTGGAGGATTGATGTGATTAAGGATGGATAAACTTGTTGGGGTGATCATGACAGAATGTGTTTGTGAATTTAGGGAAGTGTAGGATGAAATTGGCTAAAAAGCAGAAAAAGATTCTGTGAACTCGTCATACAGATGGCCGGTCCCCTTAATTAGGGCCGGTCCCCTTAATAATTAAGGGGGCCGCCCATCTGGTTTCATTCTGAGTTTCAGAAATGAGTTTTTCTTGCAGAAATAGGTAAGGAGGGCTATGTTTGCAGCTTTTGGTTTTAGGCAAGTCCCACTCTTTGAGGCAATAAAGCATATAATATACTAATAATTATGCATGCAAAACATATTAATTAAACACATAAGCAAGCAAGAACTTCTATCTAGCAATTAATCAATATTAAGGCAAGTAATCATATAAGGCAAGGTTACTAGACTAAGGGCACTTAGAAGGTAACACGGAATTGGTGATGGAGCAAATGTGTTCTACTGTGTGCCTATATGCAAAAAATGTGGAGATGTAATTGTTTCGACTCCTAAATGCAAAAATTTCCTAAGAAACAATTCAAAGTCTCCTTTATTTGATTTTGCTCAATTTATGAATATCAAAGATATATATTAGGTTATATATTTTGACAATTCATGTGAGATTTTATGCATGAAAGAAAAATATTTTTAGCATTATTCAACAATGCAAGGGAAATGATTTTCATGTGTTTTCCTAGATGTGAGAATGATTTAAATAAAATAGATTGGGTTTTGTATATAGATATGTTTATTCAAAAATAGAAGTGTTTCTCAATCTTTAATTTTGTGCAAAATAGATTCCTAGACACAGATGAGAAGAAGAAAAGAAAAAAAATTTATTTTTTGACAGATGGCCGGTCCCCTTAAATACATGGGCGGTCCCCTTAAAATTAAGGGGGCCGCCTTTATGAATTAAGGGGGCTGCCCATCTGACGATAAGAAAAATTACCAAAAGTGCAAAAAAAATTCAGTCAATTTGTTCCATCATTCCTAGGCCTAAACGTAAGTGGTTAAAGAGTTCGTGCTTAAGGGGTTTAGTGAATATGTCCGCTAAGTTATCTTCCGATGCAACCTTTTCTATAAATATGTTTCTTTTTTGAACGTTATCGCGAAGGAAGTGGTGACGTATTTCTATATGTTTAGTCCTAGAGTGTTGAACGGGATTCTTACTTAAGTCTATAGCACCTTTGTTATCACACATAATTGAGATATTATCTAACCTAATGCCATAATCTACGAGAGCTTGTTTCATCCATAGTGCTTGTTGACATGCCTTTCCAGCGCTTACGTATTCGGCTTCTGTAGTAGAAATAGCAAGAGCGGTTTGCTTCTTCGAAAACCAGGATGTTAGACAACATCCCATGAACGTGCAAATACCACTAGTGCTCTTTCTATCCATGTAGTCTCCCGCATGATCCGAATCAGCATAGACAATGGTTTCTATGCCGGATCCCTTAGGATACCATAATCCTAAGTGTATAGTGCCTTTAATGTATCGGAAGATACGCTTAACCGCTTCTAGGTGAGAGGTTTTGGGATCCTCTTGAAATCAAGCACAAAGGCAGACACTAAACATGATATATGGTCTACTTGCCGTTAGATATAATAAACTACCTATCATTCCTCTATACTTAGTGTTTTCTACGGACTCACCTTCTTCATCTCTTGTGAGTTTTACTTCTGTGGACATCGGTGTTTTCATAGGCTTAGAGTCTTCTAGTCCAAATTTCTTAAGCATTTCCTTAGTGTACTTAGATTGATTAAAGAATATTCCATCTTCTAATTGTTTTATCTGTAATCCTAGGAAGAAATTTAGTTCGCCCATCATACTCATCTCAAACTCATCATGCATGATTTTGGCGAATTCATCACACATATCTTGACAAGTCGATCCAAATATAATGTCGTCAACATAAATTTGGACAATGATGAGATTTGGGCTTTTCTTTTTCGTGAAAAGAGTGTTATCTACCATTCCCATGGAATAATCATGTTTAATAAGAAAATCTTTTAATCGATCATACCAAGCCTTGGGAGCTTGTTTGAGTCCATATAAAGCTTTCTTGAGTCTATAAACATAATCAGGTTTTGCGAAGTCAATGAATCCTGGAGGTTGTGCCACGTATACCTCCTCATTGATAAAACTGTTAAGGAATGCACTTTTCACGTCCATTTGAAATAACTTAAATTCTAGGTCACATGCATAGGCAAGGAGTATTCTTATAGATTCTAACCTAGCTATGGGGGCATAAGTTTCGTCATAATCAATTCCTTCCTGTTGATTATAACCTTGGGCGACTAACCTAGCTTTGTTTCTAGTAACAATTCCATTTTCATCTAACTTATTTCTATATACCCATTTAGTTCCTATGATGGTCATATTCATGGGATTTGGGACTAGTTCCCAAACATCATTTGTCTTAAATTGGTTTAGTTCCTCTTGCATGGCCATAACCCAACTTTCATCTTTTAAGGCTTCATTTATATTCTTAGGTTCTATTGTTGAAAGAAAGCAAAAGAAGTTATTTTTATCTTGAGCTTGTGATCTAAGGGTTCTTTGATTTAGGCTTCCTATTATATTATCTATTGGATGTGATTTAGATTCCTTAATATTAACTATTTCGTTTTCTCCTAGTGTTATGTTTTCATTATCATCACCTAAGGGTTTAATTTTACTAACCTCAATAGCTTCTTCTTCAACTAGGTCATCATCTTCTAGAGGCAATGTTTTAGGTGCTGGTGGAGTTTCATCGAATGTTACATTCAAGGATTCTTCTACTTTCACAGTGTGTTTATTAAGTATTATATAGGCTTTACTATTTTGTGAATACCCTAGAAAAGTTCCTTCGTAAGACTTAGGATCAAACTTAGTAAGGTAGTCTTTTGTATTGAGAAAAAAACAGTTGCTCCCAAATACCCTAAAGTAATTTAGATTAGGTTTTCTACCTCTTAATAATTCATATGGGGTTTTTCCTAAAATTCTCCTAATTGAGACTCTATTTATTATATATGTTGATGTATCTACGGCGTGACACCAAAATTTTTGTGGGATAGATTGTTCATTTAGCATTTTTCTACTCATTTCTTGCAGGGAACGATTCTTTCTTTCTACTACCCCATTTGATTGTGGAGTGCGAGGAGCGGAGAAATTGTGAGATAGTCCATTTAAATCACAATACTTTCTGAACTGCACTTCGTTATCAAATTCCCGACCATGTTTCGTCCTAATAGATACTATGGAACATCCTAATTTGTTTTGAATCATTTTACTAAATATTTCAAACTTATTAAAGGCTTCGGTTTTATCACTTAAAAATCTAGTCCACGTGTATCGTGAATAGTCATCTACAATTACCAAGGTATATCGGTTACCTCCGTAATTCCTCACTGCGGATGGACCAAAAAGGTCCATGTGTAATAATTCTAGGCATCTAGTAGTGGAGACTATATTCTTAGCTTTGTGACTAGCGTGTGCTTGTTTTCCCATTTTACAAGCATCACAAAAGTGTTGGTCATATTTTAGGTTTGGCAAATTTCTAACTAATTCCTTAGAGGCTAGGGATTGTATTTGTTGCATATTAGCGTGACCTAATCTCCTATGCCACAATGTAGAGTTTTCATCTAAGGTTGCTAGACATATTTTATCTTCCGGTTTATTTCCTAGTTTCATGACATATACACCACCTTTCCTAATTCCTCTACCTATAACCTTTCCGTCTTTAACTATTTCGCTATCTCTATCGGTAAAGGTAACTCTACACTTATTATCACATATTTGTCCTATACTAAGCAAGTTATATGTTAAATTATCTACATGCTCAACATTTTCAATAGTTAGGGAGTCTTGAGAGATCGTACCTTTGCCAATGATTTTACAACGAAAGTCACTACTGAAAATAACATTACCTCCATTGTATGCCTTGTAAGACGAAAATAGCTTGCGATTCCCTGTCATGTGCTTTGAGCATCCACTATCCTTAATCCATTCGTCGGGCTCCAAATTTATTCCTAGACATATTTCATCGGTGGCTTGAGCTACAAGACATTTTTCGTCGTTTACTTTTTCCGCTTCATCTTTGTCGCTATCACTCCATGCTCCGCTAACAAAGGCGTTTTGCTAATCATAACCCAGTGGCTTCGGACATTAGCCAACGAGATGGTTTTGGCTTCCACATCTAAAGCACTTTCTTTTCCCGTAGTTATCATTCCTATTTCTTTGAAGCGATCTTCTTTCATCTCGTGGTTGTCTTGTGAATCTTCCTCGTCTATTGAAAAATTTCTTGAACTCTCTTATGGCCATTGCATATTCTTCGTCTTCGTCTTCACTATCGTCACTTGAGTCGTCATCATCACTATTTTCCTTTTTGGCTTTTAGCGCAAGAGATTTTATTTGATCTTTCTTACTCTTGACTGTTTCCAAGTCTCTCTTTATAATTTCTTCATGGACCTTCAAGTTGCCGATAAGTTCATCAAGCGATAGAGTCATCAAGTTCTTCGATTCTTCAATAGCCGTGACCTTCGCGCGCCATTTTGAATGTAATGCCCTAAGAAATTTCCTTACACAATTTTTGCTAGAAAAAGTCTCATCAAGTGCTTTTAAACTTGTGATAATTGTGTTAAATTTAGCAAATGCATTATCAATAGATTCCTCTTCAGGAATTGTAAATTGTTCATATTGTTGAACAAGAAGATCTATTTTGTTATCTTTGACTTGACTATTACCTTGGTGAGTGATTAGTAACGAATCCCAAATTTATTTTGCGGTTTGACACATAAAAATTCGTTCATATTCTTTACGTGGTAACGCATTATAAATTACCATTTTAGCCTCATTATTTTTTGCTAGTTTCTTTTTCAAATCATCATTTTGTTTTTCAAAAGGTACAATTTCATCTATTTTAGTTAAAGGATTATTTTGAATAGGTTGAAAATCACCATAGGTAATAACACGCCAAAGATCAAGATCTTTTGATTTCACATAAGTTTCGAATCTATTTTTCCAATAAAGAAAACCATCACTCTCAAATAGTGGTGGTCTTTGCATGGATTGCCCTTCTAAATATTTTTCAGATTCCATAGATCGTTTCAAGTTTTAAAATACAGTTTATTTTAAAAATCTTGTTTGACGTGGCTCTTGATACTAATTGTGGAAAACTAGAAGGGGGGGTTGAATAGTTTTACTTCTTTTTAATTGATTATGAAAGCTTAGTTTATTTTTGAAGACTTAGATTCGACTTTATGTGAACTCAACTCTTGAACAATATGAACAAATATAAGTAGATCTAAATTAACAGTGCAAGTAAAGTAATGAAATGAAATGAAAGAGAGAGATGGAAAGATCTAACCGCGAGACAAAGGATTTATACTGGTTCGGCTACAAGGACACCTTCCTTGCCCTACTCCACTCCCCAAGCACCTAACTCGAGAATTTTCTTCACTATATCAACAAGCTCCCTTATGGCGGAGAAAACCTTACACAACTTTTGCTTACACCGGTTTAATGACACAAAGCAAAATTTCGAGTTCTAATCGTAGCTAGAACCAATCTCACAACTTCACACAACTAATTCACAACTTCTTCACACCGGCTTCACAACTTCTTCACGACGGCTTCACAACTTCTACACTACTTATGTACTCTTCTACTTCTTCACACCTCAACTACTTACACACCTTCACTACTTACATACCTTAACTTCTTCACACCTTCACAACTTACACACTAATCTAGCCTAACCAACTATACTCACACTAATCTAACAAGTATTCACAACTTATACAAATAAATGAATGATTTACAGTAATGATACACCAACAACTTGGATGGAAGAAATACACCAAGTTGTAATACTTCTTGTCTTGAAGGATAGAAGTATTCTTCTTTTGCACTTGAGAAGTTGAAGCTTTGGATCACTTGAAACAAAAGCTTAAGACAATATGATCAAAGGATTTAGAAAGATAGAAGAAGAGATTTAAAACAGAAAGTTTGAGGTGCAAAAGGTAAGGAAAATGTCCAGAGATAAACCAGTATTTATAGGCAAAAACTGGGAAGCTACTGGAGCGTGGCGGTCCCCTTAAATAGGGGGCCGGTCCCCTTAATTTTAAGGGGGCCGCCTTTATGAATTAAGGGGGCCGCCCCTGCTGAACGTTGCCCAGTTTTGTCCTTTTGTGGGGAAGGTTTTCCTGGGACATTTTTGCCATTTTTGGTTAAAAATTTGAATTCATATATTTATAATAGATTAAACATATTTATTTAATACCAAAAATGTTTTTCAAAAAATATATAAAATGTTTTTGACATTTTATAAAAAGTTTAGAGATTAAGAAAAAGTTCCTTTGATCATATAATGGATTAAACATTTGTTTATTCATACCTTAAGTGATTGAGTTGTTAAAATAGATATTTACAACTAAATACTTGTTTACGTCATAACTTTTCGTTTAATGATTTTACATTTTGTGATTATCAAAACGTAGAGATATCAAAAAATATTAATAACATGTTTTGGCATTATTTATATCAACACTTTTACTTAGTTTCGCCTTTAAGTATCTCAAAAAGCCAAAAATAGGATAAGATAGCATTAGCTTATTTTAGTGCTTATCTCATTTGATAAGTTGCTCATCAGGATCTTATTAAGTTAGTTAGTGAATGTAGTTCAGATTTTATAGCTTATTATAGGTATTATGTAACACCCCAACCCGGCAAGGGTAGAAGTGTCACGTAAATGGTGACATATCAAAGGCAAGCATAACATACGACTTACATAATACAAATGGTTTACAATGTTACAAAGGAAAATATACCAATTCTACGTGGTCATAAATGAATACTAAAACTAGGGTATCGTCTTCATAAGCTAATCTCTCATCCCAACGCAAACCCAAGCTCCTGGCTTCCTACTAAAACCTGCCGCAGGAAAAGAAATGCGGCTGAGCTTAAAAAGCCCAGGAACAGATATATAATAAACGGAAACAAAATCAAATGGAAATGAACAGACATATCATAATAAATGAGATATAGGAAAAGGAAATAAAGAGTAAGGTTTAGGACAGTCATCCACCACGAGCCCGAACAAATCAAATATCATATCATACCATATCAAATCAATTCTTCATAATCATATAGAGGGGAGACCTCTCAGATAATCAGATAATATGAGGGGTGTCCTCATTCTTCAAATGGAGTAGCTAGCTCCCAGGGTTGTGAAAGGAGTGGATTGCACCCAGCCCCAGTCACCATATTATATCAAAACGAACCGTCCACGAACACGGACTCGAACCTAGGATGCATCCATTCGCCCCCCGAACAAATCATATTGGCCATAACAAAACATATCATAGTGTGCTAGCATATCATAATCAAAATGGGGAAGGTGTAACCAAATCACTAGGGCTACACGATAGTCATGCCAGTGGTGCATCACAGACACGGCCATGTTACCTTCATGGCTAGGAAACGAACTTGGCTCGGGTATCAAACTGGGGTCAAAGGTCAAAGGTTCATATCAAAGCAAAGGTTCATATAATCATAGTCCAAATATCAAGGTTCATATCACAGGGTTCATATCAAAAGCTTCATATGCCAAAGGTTCAAATGTCAAAGGTTCATAGCAAAGGTCAGGGTCACATCAAATCAGAGTTCAAGAAACTGAAGGCACCTTATTAAAAAGGGCAGAATATCTGTACCTTATTCCAAATGCAAATACGAACCAAAGATGAATAAGACCGAATAGATCAGGTCCTCTCCCTCTTCACACCTAGAGGGGTAGAAGAGAATTACAAACGGTTCTAAATTCATATTTAGCTTGCCTTTCCATTTTAGGTAACTTTCCATTTTAGCAGGTTTCCAATTTTAGCAAGTTTCCATATTTAGTAAGATTGTGTCATATAATTTAATTAAATCATTATTAAGTGGAAATAGGGTATACTTGATCAGATTTACACATTTGGTCCTCACGGTTTCATAATTTACAAATTACACCTTTTATTTTATTAAGTTACACTTTAAACCTTTTTATATCTATAATTACACATTAAACCCTTAATTAACAAAATTAACACAATGAGTACTTATTTTCACATGTTATACGAATGTACCCTTAAATATTCATAATATACACATCAAGTCCCTCAAGTTACCAAAGTTACATATTAAGCCCTTTAATTTACAATTTCAACTTTTAACTATTAATAGTTACATATTAAGCAATTAAATTACCAAAATTGCACATAACCCCCTGAATATATTTTATTACTCAAATCAACCTTAAATTTCCAGAAATTACATATTTAGTCCCTCTCTTTTAATTATTTACAAAACCGATTTAAACTTTAATTAATTAACAAATTAAACCCTTTAAATATAAAATTTACACAAGAGGCCCTCCTTTTATATTTTATACGATTTATACCTGTCCCAAATAATATTCTAAAAATAACCCACAAGTTTTATAATTTACAAAACACCCCCTTATAATTTAAAAACAAACCGCATAACACCTTTATTTACAAAACCCTAACCTTAAAACTCTCAATCATTAACCAATAATTATATTATCATTATATCATCATTTAATGACTCAAAACAAGCTCTAAATCTAAACCCTAGCTCGAACCATATTTTATTTCTTTTTCTTCTTTATTTTTCTTTAATCCGCAAAAACAAATAAATCAAAAATAAATCTTTTAGGCCTTGACAATTCGAAGTAGCATTTTTCCCAGATTAATATGATCATTTAGAAGCCACGAAAATTGTTCAAAAGGTTCAGAAAAGTCGCGTATATTTTATACCGAGTTTTTGTGTTTTTAGGGTTTCGACTCCAAAAATTATCATATGATCGAATCAAGCCATGAAAATTCGAACAGCCATTTTTCTAGACTTGTTTGATGACCAAGGAACTCAGGAAAATTATAATAAGAACCCAGAAAAATCATATTATATATTTTACCTAATTAAACCATTTTTACCCATTATAATTCGTACGAAGTAAAAATCCTTGCATGAATCGAGTTTAACAATTTTTATGAGTTATAAGTGATGAAAGGGACCTAAGAAAAATACCAGATCGAATTATGAACGTGCGAAAGAGTCACAACGAATTTAGCCTTGGCGGATAAGTTTTTCGAACCATAAAAGCCTAGCGATCAAACGAGTACCCCCACGACTCCAAAACTATTTTTACCCACTCCTTTAGATGATGAATAACATGGGAAAAATACTCCAAGAGCTCCAGAATTTTGCATGTGGGCGTGATGAATTTTTGGGTGTTTTATGATTTAGTCGGTTTGGTTTTTAGGGAATAAAATGATATGATTCAATTAAATAATTGTTTGGATGAACTAGGAGGAGTAATTGAAGCTAAAGAATTGGCCAATTGATGAAGCAAAACAGATTTTAAAGTTTAATTGATCCTTTCCATTTTAAAGTTGTATGTATCCTTTTGTTATATAATTAAAATCAATTAAATAAATATTGTATGTACAAATTCGGTCCATATAACTTATATAATGTGTTACAATGATTTCTGTGGCATCAACAAAATTTAGTTGGCGTCCCATAATTATTTCATATCATATACGGTTTAGTTACATAGGTTTTGTGATTTAATTTGGCACATATATAAGCTTTTATAAATTTTCAAAGTTGTAGGGGCATTTTGGTCTTATTACACGTTTTAGATTTTAGGGTTTTACATATTAACTAGCCTAAAATACCAAATCAGTAATCATAAGGAATGTTTGGCTTATGGGTTAAAATGGGTCAAAGATGGCTTTTCCCTGTTCATGTGCATTTGATCAATTTTTGATTTGGTTGTATTAAGTAATTTTAGCTGTAGAGATAGGGTTTTGAGCTGTTTTAAGCTTAATTGCATGTTTTGTGTAGGCATTTCCAGTTTTCAGTCTATAAGCTCTTTTCTTGGCTTATTTTTGGTAAATCAGAGATAAGCTCTTGTCTTTGCAAACTTTATGATCAATTCTGAGTTCCTAATTGGTTAGATTAAGTTGATGTCATTCCCTTTTGGACTTGTAAAGCCTAGGCTGCATCAGTACCCAGTCTAGCTAAAGTCTGATTTTGCATCCCCTATATAGTCAATTAAGTATTTAAGTTTAATTAATGTTGGTTGATTTTTAGTGATTTGCTTATTTTGGTGAGCTTGTACATGTTTTACAGACCCAAACTCAGCTTAATATTGCTTATTAGATCAGCTCAAAGTACCTCAGTATCCCCTTCATAAGCCTGCATTATTTCTGCAAATTTTGCAACTCTTAGTCATTTGTTTTTGATTTTTAATTTGATCAGTATAAGCCCATTTAAACTCATGTTTGGTACAGAGATAGTTGGGTTGCTATTCTAGTTAATGCCCATTTTTGTTAATTTTTAGAGTTAGCTTATTAGAGCTTTTTCTGGGCTTGAAAAGGTCACTTTTTGCCCTGCTCCACAGTGCATCAGCAGACTCTTATTGCTGGCTGACTTAGATGAATCTTTGCTTATTTTAGCTTAATATAGTTTCCATTTAGCTTAATTACAGTTTATTCCAAAAAGCTTTTTCAAAGTTTTTATTTTTCCCAAGTTTAGAATAGTATAAAGTATTTTAGCTTAATACTTTATTCTGAGATTGCTGGCTGACTTAGATGAATCTTTGCTTATTTTAGCTTAATATAGTTCCCATTTAGCTTAATTACAGCTTATTCCAAAAAGCTTTTTCAAAGTTTTTATTTTTCCCGACTTTAGAATAGTATAAAGTATTTTCCAGCAAAGTTTTAGATTTTTCTAAATAGGTTTAGTATTTTTAATTCAATTTTCTTTTAAATTCAGTTTTTAATTCGTATTTAATTATTTAAAAATCAAAAAAATATAAATCTTTTTTCTAAAATTTTCTTTTTACATTTAGGACTTAGGAAAATTAAATTTGCATTGGTAGGGTTAATTTTTAAGGATTTTGACGTTTAGGCTCGTTTTTAGAATCCCGTTTACGTTTCTTTATTTTTTAATTTGATTTTTGTTTCCCTAGACTCGTAACCAACACTGAAAATCCATATTTCAAGCATTTTAATACCAAACCTCAAACGATATCCTCAGTTGCACGCCTCGTTGGGACACGACCCGGGTAATCACTTATCCAGTTTATTATATCGATTTGCGTTGTGATTTGCACGTTGACCTTTTTCTTCGTGAAAGGTTTGACTTGTGATTTGCACGCTGCCGGGGAGGTGTGTTGCGACAATATCGTTACGGTTTGACGATTAGTGACTTGAAGATCTTCCTCGTGAAGTTTCGTGTTTTCCTTTTGAATATTTTTTTTATCAAAAATCCAAAAAAAAAAAAACTTTGAAAAACCTTGAAAAATCCAAAAAGATTTCCCTTTCCATATTTATTTTTCTTTTCTTTTTAAACCTTATGTTCTTGGTGCATGCGCACACGTTCTTCTACTTCATCGAGTCCCTTACTTGAACTCGTCGCAATTCCGCGAAGACGAAAACATGCTGCCCAATTAGTCGAACCCGAGATTCGTACTAATCCTGATCCCCCATTGTCAAAATAGCGGATAATCGCACCATGTTGGAGCTTCTCCAAGCACCCATCGAGGGTTATGGAGATGCCATTGTTGTTCCCCCGATCGTTGCCGATAATTTCGAACTTAAACCGGCGTTACAATCCTTAGTAACGTCAAATCAATTTTACGGTTTCGAGAGGGATGACCCTCATTCCCACATTCAATGGTTTAACAAAATTTCATCTACCATTAAATGTAGGAATGTTCCTCAAGAAGCAATCAAATTGCTTCTCTTTCCTTTCCCTCTCGAGGGGGAAGCCAGGACTTGGCTTGAAAAACCACCCCCTCATTCTATCTTAACTTGGGAAGATTTGGTGTCGAAATTTGTGAATAAATTCTTTCCCCCTTCAAGAACTACAAGTCTAAAAAATGAAATTACCAAATTTACTCAAAAATTTGATGAATCATTTAGTATAGCGTGGGACCGTTTTAAAGAATTACTTCCTTAATGTCCTCACCACGGTTTTTCTGAGTTGCACCAAATTGATACCTTTTACAATGGATTGAACCAAACCGACCAAGATTCTCTAAACGCCGCCTCCGGTGGTTATATATTGAATCGGACTACGGGAGATGCTTTGTCCATCATCGAGAACAAGTCAAAGGTTCGCACTTCACGAAGCAAGCCAGTGGTTTCCCAAGTGAGTGCTTCGCCTCCTTGTTCAAATTTGATGAATACTTCTAGCACGGATGCTAAGATTGACAAGCTCACGGATATAATCCGATCTTTTGTTCTCTCCACTCAGAAAAATTCTTCTTCTACCGCACAAGCTTCTCCACCAGCTCAAGTCAAAGCGGTGGAAGAAAGTTGTGTCACATGTGGTGGTCCTCATGTTTATTACAATTGTACCGCCACCGATGGCCGTCCTTTTAAAAGCATTGCCGTAGCCGGGTCTTTAAATCAAGGAGGTACTCAATACCGTCCTCAAGTTGACCCGAGCTATCCTGCTACTTATCAAGCAGGACCACCCGGTTTTTCTCAACCAAACAATCCAAATAGGTTTAATCAAAACCAAACCAGAGGCCAAAATGTTCCATATCAAGCCCCAATTAATCAATACCCGACCCAAGGGGTCAATTTCAATCAAGGGTATCAAGCTCCTAATTACCCTGCCCCGATTGTTCCCTCAAATGATCTTGCAAACTACATTAAGATAAATGAGGCGAACATGAGGTCTATGTAGAATCAAATCACAACTTTGAAAAATGATTTTACAAAACAGGGTAATGAGCTTAAGAAATATTTGAGAGCTACAAACATCAAAATTGATCAATCACAGACCAAAATTGAAAACATGTTTGATACTCTCATCAATCAGTTTCAACAAGCTAATCTAGCTAATCATGCTTCTACTTCAGGAACTCTCCCAGCTAATACAATTCTTAACCCAAAGGGAGAGCTGAAAGCAATAACCACCCGAAGTGGTTTAGCTTATGATGGACCCACGGGTCAAGCTACTACTTCTTCCCCTTCTAAAGTAGTTGACCGTGAGACCGAGGTGACCAAGGATACGGAACTTCCTATTAATAACGGAAGTACCAAATACGTCCTACCTCCGGTTGTCCAAAGTGCTCCAAAGTTTAAAAAGTCGATACCTTATCCGACTAATCCAAAGCTCCGTGAGAAGAACAATCAACAAATGTTGAAATTTCTCCAACTCTTCCAAAAGCTTCATTTCGATTTGAGCTTTGCGGATGCTCTGCTTCATATGCCGAAGTTTGCTTCAACTTTCAAGAGCTTATTGAATAACAAAGAAAAGTTGTTTGAACTAGCAGATACACCACTGAATGAGAATTGCTCGGCGGTTATCATTAAGAAAATTCCAGAAAAATTAGGAGACCCCGGCAAGTTTCTCATTCCTTGCGATTTCTCGGGATTGATTGAGTGTTATGCCTTGGCCGATTTTAGCGCTAGCATTAATCTCATGCCACATTCCTTATGGAAAAAGATTGGCCTTCCAGAACTTACCCCTACACGTATGACTCTTGAGCTAGCCGATAGGTCAAAGACTTATCCAAAGGGTATAGCCGAAGATGTTTTCGTGAAATTGGGAAAGTTTCATTTCCCGGTTGATTTCATTGTAGTAGAGTTCGATGCTGACCCCTGAGTTCCCCTAATTTTAGGGAGATCGTTTTTACGAACGGGGCGTGCTTTGATTGACGTTTACGGCGAAGGAATTACTCTACGAGTTGATGATCAAGCCGTAACATTTAAACTTGACCAAAATGCGAGCTACTCCTCCACTTCTGATAAATCCTCTGTTAACCGTATCGATGTAATTGATTTTGAGGAGTATGCTCAAAAGTTTTCTGAAAATCCCTCGAGTGGCAATCCCACTCCTATTTCTGAGCCAATCATTTTCGACTCTTCCCATCCTTCTCCTCCGATTGAGGGAAGTTATATCTCTATGGAAGAGCTCGAGGTTTTCTTTATTGATGCTCCAATTTCGCCGTAAAATGTTGAGCCCGATTATGATCCGGGGGGAGATGCTCCGTTACTAGAAAAAATGATATTTGATGAACTTTTATTTTTCCTCCCCCCGAAGGAAGTTATGAAAGAAGTTAATGTTGAGGAAAAGCCGTCAGATCCTTAGGAGCATGAGCTCAAGGATGCTTTTCCCATATATGAGAGTTTCATTTTTTATGACAAAGAGGAGAGTAGCGGCAATCCCACTTCTCATCCTGATTATTCACTCTCGGCTTACGAAGACTTTTGCTTTGATATCGATCATTCGGAAGAGACGGGTAGTGGCAGTACCACTTCCCATTCTTATCTCTCTCTTCCCGAGTATGATTCATTTCATTTTGATATGAATGATTTTTATCATGAGGAGTTCTCGGGTGAACTCTCTCATATTATATCTCCTCCGGAATATGATCACTTCTATTTTGATCTTGAGGAAGATACTAGTCTGGGGGGAGGTGTTATTGATCATAAGAATTTACTTATTGAAGATTTCATCCCGACCCTCCCGCCTAAGATTTTTGGTAAAAATGGAACTAAAAGGTTTAATGACAAATTTATCTTTGATGATGAAGAGTTTTTCATGATAATCATAAAAATATTTCTTCTCTTCATCACATTTGTTGTGATTTCTTATCTCTTTCACTCCTTCGGGAGTGAGGACACCATCTTTGACCCCGATATCACCATTTATGGTTTCTCTTTCTTAAAACCGTGGGTATCTCATCGGAGTGGAACTTTCACATGTTTCAATGTTTATCCAAACCTCTTGAACGAAAGTCCGATGGAGATTATCTTTTCCACATGCTCCCCCAAGAACAAATGAATTCGGGGCGAGTCAAGCTTAGCGACTCGATCAAAAACAAGCGCTTCATGGGTGGCAACCCATGCCTATCTTCTATCTTCTTTCTATTTTCTGACACTAAGTGTAGGGGAATTCCTCTACTTGTTGCTTTGTGGTTGTATGTTTGCCTTTGTTTTCATGATTCCCGTAGATCGTGATGATTGATGCGCCTGTTTTCAATCCAGCCGCCCAATATCCGATCTTTTTACTAACATCCAGGGATATCTTATTTAATCCTTTATGTGAAAAAGATTTTGTTTCCACACTTAGGTAGTAGTCTTACCCTTTTACGTTCTATAGTGTTGGCATGATAGCCGGTACTTTGAATATTGAGGGCAATATTCAATTCTAAGTGTGGGGGGAAATTCTTGCGAATTTGACCCAAATTTTAAATTTTCACATGTTGTACCTACTAGTCCCCTAGCACCCCCGTTTTGACCAAAATTTTAAAATTTTTATCGTCTTTTAATTAAAAATTGCATGAAAAAGAAGTGCTTTGCACATTAAATAATAATTTGCTATACATTAATGCTTAGGTATTAGTGGAAGGTTAGACTTGATTAGGCTAGAGCAAGGGAATCCTGACTCTGCCAAAGTGTTGATTTGGCTGCTACCCTTAACTTTTAGGCTAAGTATTTACGAATTGTGCAAATGAAAATGCTAAACGTGGAGTAGTTGGTTCTCTTTAGAGCTCATCGAAGTTATTTGTGGCTTTTTGTTCCCATAAGCTTATTTCACCCAATACTAGTAATCTAGGAATAATAAAGGGTGTTTGGTTTTGGTGATGATTAGTTTTTGTCTTCTTAAGAAAATTCTTGCTTATAAAAGTTGGGTACACATCAAGGTTACTACAAGTGTCGTGTAACATAAGCGGCGGTTCATAAAGCGGCCCTTGGATCTCTAATTCAGGATGTGTTAGGTCTTGGTCTAACGACCTTGGATCCTTATTTCATGAATATCTAGAGTCTTGGAATTATCCGTAAAGTTCCGGTTAGTTTATCGTACATGAGATTTGGAGTGGTGGCACTAAAATCAAGCAAAAATAAACAAATCTTAAATTTATGTGCTATAAGCTACGGTTCGAGATCGGTCTTTGGATCTTTATTCAGGAAGGTGTAAGGTCTTGGTCTAACACCCTTGGAACCTCATTTCCGGAATGTATAAAGTCTTGGAACTCTCCGTTGTAACGGCCCTTGGATCCTTTATTCCTAAGGTATAAGGTCTTGGAATTTCCCCGTGAAGCTCCGTGGTTTATAGTACAATAAGAAGTTAAGTTGTGTATATATATGTATATATATATATATTATATATATATATATATATATATATATATTATATATATATATATATATATATATATTATATATATATATATATATATATATATTTACATATATATAAAATAATAAGCCCCATTTTAAATCACCTTGATGTGGACCTCATTTTTATGGCAACGGTTTTCGGAGGAATATTAGAAACTAGTTAGCATCTAAACTAGGTATCTTTATCGGACTAAAAATTATCGAAATGAGAATTTGAAGAAATTCATTTCTCACCAAAAATAAAATAAATAGAGGAAAATAGGAATTTGGGAATAAAGAGTAATACACAACTAATTTCCATAAGTAGTGTTAGCATTTTACAAAAACATTTGCACAAGGGTTTTAAACTTAGTTGGAGAGTATAAAAAAGAGGATGACGATTAAAATTCCCCGGAATCACCCACTTAGTGTGATTCCCGTTCCATGATGCCGTTTTTGAAAATCAAGCATGTTATTTACGTTTTATCTCGTTTTAAATTAATTGCATTTTATAATAAGTCAAAACGGGATATTTTTGGAAACCTTGATAATATTTTGATCCTTTCATTACTTTATATGATTGGATTGCTAGGGACTAGCAATTGTTTAGTGTGGGGGATTGATGAGTGGCCTTTTACTCATCATTTTATACCCGAAAAACCCCACAAAAATGACCATAAACACCCAAATAGACCCAATATTGTTACAAATATCCTTGGATTGTGTTTTATGTGTTTCAGGTACAAAAGGATTGAAAATGGGGCAAATATGGACAAAACCGAGCTTGATTTGGAAAAGACTTCAAAAGCCAAAGCCGGGAGAGAAATTCTTCATGCAGATTTTATTCGAGCTCGAAAATCCCAAAATGGCCCTTGGATAATCTTGGTTGGCAAAATTGGTCCTTAGATTAACTTTGCTATATTGGCAGCATTAGTCCTTGGATTTGCAAAGTTTACACTTTTATCCCTAAATTAGAAACGACCTATTATCTATCACAACCATATCCGGATCCAAAAACAATAAAGCCCATCCATTATTAATCTTAACCCATTTAAACCCCACAACCTAACAAAAGCCCAATTCCCTCTACCCTTTCCCTTTTAACTAAAACCGTGGTCAATAAGATGGTCAAACCCACAGACCTAAATACTATTCATCATCCCTAACCATTGTTTTCTCGCCTAATCCACCTTAATCCCAAACCAGTCCCTTTCACCTTTCCACTACCATCCAAGAATACCACATGACTGTGTTCCCCCCTCCTTACCACCTCATCGATCCATAGGACCACAAACCCATCAAACGACTAAGAATGGAAGTTGTGGAGAGCAAGAAAATCCAAAGGCCAAGAAGAAAGCACAAGAAGCGCCAAGGACTCCCTCTCACAGAAGAAACACACAAATGACCCAGAAGAAACCCTAATTTATATAGTATAAATAGTTAGCATTGCTACAGTAGTTCGTTCAGTTTTATTTAGCTTGTTTTTAAGGTAATTGTATTTTTTTAGCTTATTGTATTTCAGTATTGTAATTTGACTCTGGTTTTAGTATTAATTCAGTTTTAGTTTAATTATTCAAGAAAATAAAAAAAAAAATAGCCTTTAGCCTATTTACTGTTCAACTGCTTAATCATGTGCTTATTTTCCTCTTTTATGATTATCTGAGATCATTGATGTTATATGGAGTTAGATTGATAGCCTTGTTAATGCTTTTACTTAGTTTTGCCTTTAAGTATCTCAGAAAGCCAAAAATAGGATAAGATAGCATTAGCTTATTTTAGTGCTTATCTCATTTGATAAGTTGCTCATCAGGATCTTATTAAGTTAGTTAGTGAATGTAGTTCAGATTTTATAGCTTATTATAGGTCTTAACTAGCCTAAAATACCAAATCAGTAATCATAAGGAATGTTTGGCTTATGGGTTAAAATGGGTCAAAGATGGCTTTTTCCTGTTCATGTGCATTTGATCAATTTTTGATTTGGTTTTATTAAGTAATTTTAGCTGTAGAGATAGGGTTTTGAGCTGTTTTAAGCTTAATTGCATGTTTTGAGTAGGCATTTCCAGTTTTCAGTTTATAAGCTCTTTTCTTGGCTTATTTTTGGTAAATCAGAGATAAGCTCTTGTCTTTGCAAACTTTCTGATCAATTCTGAGTTCCTAATTGATTAAATTAAGTTGATGTCATTCCCTTTTGGACTTGTGAAGCCTAGGCTGCATCCGTACCCATTCTAGCTAAAGTCTGATTTTGCATCCCCTATATAGTCAATTTAGTATTTAAGTTTAATTAATGTTGGCTGATTTTCAGTGATTTACTTATTTTGGTGAGCTTGTACATGTTTTACAGACCCAAACTCAGCTTAATATTGCTTATTAGATCAGCTCAAAGTACCTCAGTATCCCCTTCATAAGCCTGCATTATTTCTGCAAATTTTGCAACTTTCAGTCATTTGTTTTTGATTTTTAATTTGATCAGTATAAGCCCATTTAATCTCATTTTTGGTACGGAGATAGTTGGGTTGCTATTCTAGTTAATGCCCATTTTTGTTAATTTTTAGAGTTAGCTTATTAGAGCTTTTTCTGGGCTTGAAATGGTCACTTTTTGCCCTGCTCCACAGTGCATCAACAGACTCTTATTGCTTTTGTATTCTAAGTGCTTATTTGTGTTTGAATGTGGCTTATTCTGAGATTGCTGGCTGACTTAGATGAATCTTTGCTTATTTTAGCTTAATATAGTTCCCATTTAGCTTAATTACAAGCTTATTCCAAAAAGCTTTTTCAAAGTTTTTATTTTTTCCAAGTTTAGAATAGTATAAAGTATTTTCCAGCAAAGTTTTAGATTTTTCTAAATAGGTTTAGTATTTTTAATTCAATTTTCTTTTAAATTCAGTTTTTATTTCATACTTAATTATTTAAAAATCAAAAAAATATAAATCTTTGTTCTAAAATTTTCTTTTTACATTTAGGACTTAGGAAAATTAAATTTGCATCGGTAGGGTTAATTTTTAAGGATTTTGACGTTTAGGCTCGTTTTTAGAATCCCGTTTACGTTTCTTTATTTTGTAATTTGATTTTTGTTTCCCTAGACTCGTAACCAACACTGAAAATCCATATTTCAAGCATTTTAATACCAAACCTCAAACGATATCCTCAATTGCACGCCTCGTTTGGACACGACCATGGTAATCACTTATCCAGTTTATTATATCGATTTGCGTTGTGATTTGCACGTTGACCTCTTTCTTCGTGAAAGGTTTGACTTGTGATTTGCACGCTGCCGGGGAGGTGTGTTGCGACAATATCATTACGGTTTGACGATTAGTGACTTGAAGATCCTTCCTCGTTATGTTTCGTGTTTTCCTTGTGAATATTTTTTATCAAAAATCCAAAAAAAAAAAAAATTTGAAAAACCTTGAAAAATCCAAAAAGATTTTCCTTTCCATATTTATTTTTCTTTTCTTTTTAAACCTTATGTTCTTGGTGCATGCGCACACGTTCTTCTACTTCATCGAGTCCCTTACTTGAACTCGTCGCAATTCCGCGAAGACGAAAACGTGCTGCCCAATTAGTCGAACCCGAGATTCGTACTAATCCCGATCCCCCCATTGTCATAATGGCGGATAATCGCACCATGTTGGAGCTTCTCCAAGCACCCATCGAGGGTTATGGAGATGCCATTGTTGTTCCCCCGATCGTTGCCGATAATTTCGAACTTAAACCGGCGTTACTATCCTTAGTAACGTCAAATCAATTTTACGGTTTCGAGAGGGATGACCCTCATTCCCACATTCAATGGTTTAACAAAATTTCATCTACCATCAAATGTAGGAATGTTCCTCAAGAAGCAATCAAATTGCTTCTCTTTCCTTTTTCTCTCGAGGGGGAAGCCCGGACTTGGCTTGAAAAATAACCCCCTCATTCTATCTTAACTTGGGAAGATTTGGTGTCAAAATTTGTGAATGAATTCTTTCCCCCTTCAAGAACTACAAGTCTAAAAAATGAAATTACCAAATTTACTCAAAAATTTGATGAATCATTTAGTGAAGCGTGGGACCGTTTTAAAGAATTACTTCGTAAATGTCCTCACCACGGTTTTTCTGAGTTGCACCAAATTGATACCTTTTACAATGGATTGAACCAAACCGACCAAGATTCTCTAAACGCCGCCTCCGGTGGGTTATATATTGAATCGGACTACGGGAGATGCTTTGTCCATCATCGAGAACAAGTCAAAGGTTCGCACTTCACGAAGCAAGCCGGTGGTTTCCCAAGTGAGTGCTTCGCCTCCTTGTTCAAATTCGATGAATACTTCTAGCACGGATGCTAAGATTGACAAGCTCACGGATATAATCCAAGCTTTTGTTCTCTCCACTCAGAAAAATTCTTCTTCTACCGCACAAGCTTCTCCACCAGCTCAAGTCAAATCGGTGGAAGAAAGTTGTGTCACTTGTGGTGGTCCTCATGCTTATTACAATTGTACCGCCACCGATGGCCGTCCTTTTAAAAGCAATACCGTAGCCGGGTCTTTAAATCAAGGAGGTACTCAATACCGTCCTCAAGTTGACCTGAGCTATCGTGCTACTTATCAAGCAGGACCACCAGGTTTTTCTCAACCAAACAATCAAAATAGGTTTAATCAAAACCAAACCAGAGGGCAAAATGTTCCATATCAAGCCCCAATTAATCAATACCCAACCCAAGGGGCCAATTTCAATCAAGGGTATCAAGCTCTTAATTACCCTGCCCCGATTGTTCCCTCAAATGATCTTGCAAACTACATTAAAATAAATGAGGCGAACATGAGGTCTATGTAGAATCAAATCACAACTTTGAAAAATGATTTTACAAAACAGGGTAATGAGCTTAAGAATGATTTGAGAGCTACAAACATCAAAATTGATCAATCACAGACCAAAATTGAAAACATGTTTGATACTCTCATCAATCAGTTTCAGCAAGCTAATCTAGCTAATCAAGCTTCTATTTCAGGAACTCTCCCAGCTAATACAATTCTTAACCCAAAGGGATAGTTGAAAGCAATAACCACCCGAAGTGGTTTAGCTTATGAACGACCCACGGGTCAAGCTACTACTTCTTCCCCTTCTAAAGTAGTTGACCGTGAGACCGAGGTGACCAAGGATACGGAACTTCCTATTAATAACGGAAGTACCAAATACGTCCTACCTCCGGTTGTCCAAAGTGCTCCAAAGTTTAAAAAGTCGATACCTTATCCGACTAATCCAAAGCTCCGTGAGAAGAACAATCAACAAATGTTGAAATTTCTCCAACTCTTCCAAAAGCTTCATTTCGATTTGAGCTTTGCGGATGCTTTGCTTCATATGCCGAAGTTTGCTTCAACTTTCAAGAGCTTATTGAATAACAAAGAAAAGTTGTTTGAACTAGCAGATACACCACTGAATGAGAATTGCTCGGCGGTTATCATTAAGAAACTTCCAGAAAAATTAGGAGACCCTGGCAAGTTTCTCATTCCTTGCGATTTCTCGGGATTGATTGAGTGTTACGCCTTGGCCGATTTTGGCGCTAGCATTAATCTCATGCCACATTCCTTATGGAAAAAGCTTGGCCTTCCAGAACTTACCCCTACACGTATGACTCTTGAGCTAGCCGATAGGTCAAAGACTTATCCAAAGGGTATAGCCGAAGATGTTTTCGTGAAATTAGGAAAGTTTCATTTCCCGGTTGATTTCATTGTAGTAGAGTTCGATGCTGACCCCCGAGTTCCGCTAATTTTAGGGAGATCGTTTTTAAGAACGGGGCGTGCTTTGATTGACGTTTATGGCGAAGAAATTACTCTACGAGTTGATGATCAAGCCTTAACGTTTAAACTTGACCAAACTGCGAGCTACTCCCCCGCTTCTGATAAATCCTCTGTTAACCGAATCGATGTAATTGATTTTGAGGAGTATGCTCAAAAGTTTTCTGAAAATCCCTCGAGTGGCAATCCCACTCCTATTTCTGAACCAATCATTTCCGACTCTTCCCATCCTTCTCCTCCAATTGAGGGAAGTTATATCCCTATGGAAGAGCTCGAGGTTTTCTTTATTCATGCTCCAATTTCGCCGTAAAATGTTGAGCCCGATTGTGATCCGGGGGGAGATGCTCCGTTACTAGAAAAAATGATATTTGATGAACCTTTATTTTTCCTCCCCCCGAAGGAAGTTATGAAAGAAGTTAATGTTGAGGAAAAGCCGTCAGATCCTTCGGAGCACGAGCTCAAGGATGCTTTTCCCGTATATGAGAGTTTCATTTTTTATGACAAAGAGGAGAGTAGTGGCAATCCCACTTCTCATCCTGATTGTTCACACTCGGCTTACGAAGCCTTTTTCATTTGGAAGAGACGGGTAGTGGCAGTACCACGTCCCATTCTTATCTCTCTCTTCCCGAGTATGATTCATTTCATTTTGATATGAATGATCTTTATCATGAGGAGTTCTCGGGTGAACTCTCTCATATTATATCTCCTCCGGAATATGATCACTTCTATTTTGATCTTGAGGAAGATACTAGTCTGGGGGGAGGTGTTATTGATCATAAGAATTTACTTATTGAAGATTTCATCCCGACCCTCCCGCCCAAGATTTTTGGTAAAAATGGAACTAAAAGCTTTAATGACAAATTTGTCTTTGATGATGAAGAGTTTTTCATGATAATCATAAAAATCTTTCTTCTCTTCATCACATTTGTTGTGATTTCTCATCTCTTTCATTCCTTCGGGAGTGAGGACATCATCTTTGACCCCGATATCACCATTTATGGTTTCTCTTTCTTAAAACCGCGGGTATCTCATCGGAGTGGAACTTTCACATGTTTCAATGTTTATCCAAACCTCTTGAACGAAAGTCCGATGGAGATTATCTTTTCCACATGCTCCCCCAAGAACAAATGAATTCGGGGCGAGTCAAGCTTAACGACTCGATCAAAAACAAGAGCTTCATGGGTGGCAACCCATGCCTATCTTCTATCTTCTTTCTATTTTCTGACACTAAGTGTGGGGGAATTCCTCTACTTGTTGCTTTGTGGTTGTATGTTTGCCTTTGTTTTCATGATTCCCGTAGATCGTGATGATTGATGCGCCTGTTTTCAATCCAGCCGCCCAATATCCGATCTTTTTACTAACATCCAGGGATATCTTATTTAATCCTTTATGTGAAAAAGATTTTGTTTCCACACTTAGGTAGTAGTCTTACCCTTTTACGTTCTATAGTGTCGGCATGATAGCCGGTACTTTGAATATTGAGGGCAATATTCAATTCTAAGTGTGGGGGGGGGGGGGGGGGAATTCTTGCGAATTTGACCCAAATTTTAAATTTTCACATATTGTACCTACTAGTCCCCTAGCACCCCCGTTTTGACCAAAATTTTAATATGTTTCTCGTCTTTTAATTAAAAATTGCATTAAAAAGAAGTGCTTTGCACATTACCATATATATAATTTGGTGTCAACTTTTGCTACAGTCGTTGTAGCAGTGTTGGGCTCCGTTTTGGGCTCTGGGCTCCCCGTTTTCTCCTTTGGTTTGTCCGCTCGCTTCTTTAGCTACCACAATTACAATTCCGGGTACCTACCACTTCACTTACTCTTCCATGTTCTACTGCCTTCTAACGAAACCCTAATTGGCTGCCGGTGGTGTTTACTTGCGGATCGGTTATGGTCTTTTAGATTCCTTTTGCTTATGTGCCTGTTCTTTGTGGTAGTTACTTTTTTTTTTGTGGTAGGTTATTTGAACGCTGTTTGTTATGTTCGCTAGCCTGCCGTCGTTGTTTACTTGCGGATCGGTTATGATCTTTTAGATTTCTTTTGATTATGTAGCTGTTCTTTGTGGTGGTTGCTTTTTTTTTTGTAGTGCCTTATTTGTTCATCGTTTTACTTGCGGATCGGTTATGGTCTTTTAGATTCCTTTTGCTTATCTGCCTGTTCTTTGTGGTAGTTACTTTTTTTTTGTGGTAGGTTATTTGATCGCTGTTTGTTATGTGCGCTAGCCTGCCGTCGTTGTTTACTTGCGGATCGGTTATGATCTTTTAGATTTCTTTTGATTATGTAGCTGTTCTTTGTGGTGGTTGCTGTTTTTTTTTTTTTTTGTAGTACCTTATTTGTTCATCGCTTTACTTGCGGATCGGTTATGGTCTTTTAGATTTCTTTTGCTTATGTGCCTGTTCTTTCTGATGGTTGTTGTTTTTTCTATGTGGTACCTTATTTGTTCACGTTTGGTTATGTGCGCTTTCCGGATCGGCTATGGCGGTATTGTTTGCTTGCGTTTCGGTTATCATCTTTTACATTTCTTTTGCTACTGTCGCTGTTCTTTGTGGTACTTACTGTTTTTTTTTTTTTTTTATACTTTATCTGTTAATCGTTTCGTTATGTGTGCTTGGTTGCCAGTGTTGTCTACTTGCGGATCGCCTATGGTCATTTAGATTCCTTTTGCTTATGTAGCTCTCCTTTGTGGTCGCTGGCGTTTTTTTTTTTTGGGTGCGTTATTTGTGCATTGTTTCAGTCACCATTTTTTTTCTTCTTGCGTGCATAAACGTTATGATACCTGCTGTTTTACATGTCTTTTGGTTATCTTCATCTTTTACTTATGTGGCTGCTGCTTTTGGCGTAGTCTACCGGTATTTTGTTTCTTTAAGGTCTATGTAGCTGCCTTTTCGATGTTTTGTGCGGCTAAAAAGTATTATCTCCATGTTTCTGATGCGTTTGTTAGCTCACTTGATATGTTACCTATACCTGTTATTACCTGAAATGACAGATATGAGTGGCATATCAGGTGGTGTAACCGACGTCTCAGATTTTTTCCACGCGATTCAGTTTACTTACTTGCCTTTTTCTTCTGTGTTGGTGTTACAGTTGCCTTGCAAAGGTATCCGCGGCACAATTCTTGAATGCCATAGTATCAATGCTAATTATGTGCCTGGACCTGTTACGTATACATGTTCACCTTGCTTTGGCTATTATATAATTAGCTGGTGGCAAGGCAATCAGCAGCTTACTTCGGCTATTATATAATCAGGTGGTGGCAAGGCAATTACCGGGCGGCATGGTCTAAACAATAGCTAAGCAACCGGTCTTATTTTGCAGCCACCACCTCTTTTCAGCTGTCTCTGTGCAGCAGCTGGGATAATTTTGTCACCTTACATTCTCTGAACACATGTTGCTTGGCAAGGTAACTAAGATTGCGGTTGCAGCCATGCTGTGTGTTTGGTGTTCCTTGCAAAGATTTCACCATTCCTTTGCTCTTGCACTCTCCTATATATAATGGACTGTGGAGTTTGGTTACAGTTGTTGTACCAGTGTTGGCCTCGATTTTTTTAGCCTTTTTCCGATCGCTAACAAATGATAGAATTCGCTGAAGATTTATACATGTCTCTTCCCTGTGATTTTCTTGGTAGTTGTGCACATGTTCTTTGTGAACTTTTGTTGCCTGCTGTTGAAATGTTGTCATTTTCATATGAAATAATTAACATCCATGAATGCCTGCGCAATAGGCTGTGATGAGTCTGTGAGTCTGATTTAAGAAGTGAATCTCTGGCACTTGGCAGGGCAAACTTTCATATTTGCAGCCGTGCCACGTGTATTTATTTCTCATGATGTAAAACTCATAATTTCTTCACAGATCTGAGCTAAATTGTTTGAGTTTTTCACTTATTGGTTGTAAACTTTTGCCACCTGCTGTAGAAATGTTGTCGTTTTCATATGGGATAATTACCATCCATGGATGTTTGCACAATAGGCTGTGATGAGTCTGTGACCCTGATTTAAGAAATGAATCCCTGGCACTTGGCAGGGCAAACTTTTAGATTTGCAGCCGTGCCAGGTATATTTATTTCTTCTGATCGCTTATTAATATCAGTCCAATGATATCAAAATTCATAACTTCTTCACAGATCTGAGCTAAAATGTTTCAGTTTGTCGCTTATTGGTTGCGAACTCTTTATGCCTGCTGTACAAATGTTGTGATTTTCATATCAGATGATGATCGCACGTACCTGTTTGCACAATAGCCTCTGATGACTTCTGCCCCTTGGCAGGAAAAACTTTTAGATTTGGAACCGCACGAGGTATGTTTACTTCTTGCAATCACTTATTAATATCAACCCAATGATATTAAACTGATACCTTCTTCGCAGACCTCAGCTAAAATGTTTAACTTTGTTACTTATTGGTTGTCATAGGCTGTCATGAACCTGTTACTCTGCTTAAAGAAGTTAATATGTAGCTTTTGGTAACCCAATCTCTTAGATTTGCACCTCTGCCAGGTATATTTATTTCTTGCAATCAGTTTTTAATATCGATCCAATGATATCGATTTCTGAATCTATCTACAGGTCGAACTCAGATAATGTAAAACTAAAGAGTGTAAAAAAAACAGACAGAATATCAGCGATGGATGTATGGCAACCAGTCGCGGTTTCTGGACGTATGCAGCTATACCCAGTTTCATATGGTGTATACATCCATCGTTGATACTTTGTTGTTGTTTTTTGTACAGAACATTTTTCTTACACTGAACTGTCTCACTGCATATGATTGCCTCCTTTCACCTACCACTATATTTACATGGTATTTACACTCAACATTCGTACTTTTTTAATCTTTGCGTAGTCATTGTCTTCGTATGCATAATTTATTTATATTTTTTTATTCTTCAGGTTTCTATTCTTGCATATGGCGACGACCAGAAGTTAAGTGCAACTTAGATTTCACAACCTGTTTTTATATTCACTGTATTCATGTACAGATTTTGACCAGTTTTTCCTGTTCTTCAGGTTACTATATATATAACATGCAAAATACATAAATACATACACACTTTTTTTTGGGTGCATATCTTTGTTATTCATTATTCTATTAAAAGGTTTACACTAACACTATATATATTATATATATATATATATATATATATATATATATATATATATATATATATATATATATATATATATATATATATATATATAAATATATATACTTTTTACTAGAAGAATTAATAACAAAGATATGTGCCAAAAAAAAAGTTTGCATCTATTTAATACATGTTATATATAACAAAAAACGGTGACTGATAATTGAGTACAATTATAAAAGATCAATGCGAACCAAAATAGTATAGTCTTAGAAATGATTTGGTGCAGATTACTTCTTTACACTATGCTATTTTGCTTCTAACTGATCTTCTAAAATTCGTCCATATTATTACCCATCAATTTTGATCAGAGGAATGCATATCTCGCACAGAGTACAAAAAAAAAACAAAACACAAGTAACGGGTAAAAAACAAACTCGCTGCCCAACACTGACTCCAACACTGTACGTTCCCTCCTATGTCTTGCTTCAACCAGTAATTTTTCTTCGATAGAAGCTATTCCTTTTTCTGTCTTTCTAAAATTCCTTTTTGTCGATGGTTTGCAGCCACAGTATTTAGGCGATGATGATAGGTTTGCACATTCCCATTTTTCCACCTATGCATTCGTTGGCAGGGCAACCATGATATCAGTTGCAGCCACAATGTACAATTCATGCTGATCACAAACGTGCATATCTGAGCCTGTCAAAATGTCTAGATCCTCCTCAGTCAACTGCGGCCCCTGATCTGAGGTACGTTGGCTTGATTAATCTGACGGTAACCATTTACTATCCATCAATTGATTCCTAATATCCTTTATTAAGTTAAGAAAACAACAACAGTTAATATTCATTATGCTTTACCACCAATTTTCGCTTCAGGGATACTACCACCTATTAATATGCCGTCTTTTTCTATTTGCAGATATTAACAATTGACGTTACACAGCAACCATACATTGTTCTTTTTTGCATACTCATAACTGTAGTGACATAAATGCTTCTGGTCAAAAATATGCTTCAATTTGGAAAGAAGGATGAGAAGCGGAAGAGAATGGTGTGATAAGTAGTTTGATCCAAATTGCATCTTCACAGCATTCTCTTCCGTTTCCCATCTTTCTTTCAGACTTGAAACATATTCTTGGCCAGAACCAATTCTGTCACTACACGTCTGCCTATGCAAAAAATAAATGTTACCTTTTACTGGCACATAACATAAACCTTTTGTATCCGTCCTTTACCAGGTAAAGAAAATGTTTCCTCCTATCTCTTGCTTCGAGCACTAATTTTTCCTCAATACAGCTTATTGCTTTTTTTGCCTTTCTAAAATGCCTTTTTCTGAATGCTATGCAGCCGCAGTGTTTAGGCGATGATGATAACTTTGTCCATTCCCACTTTTCCAGCTGTGCGTTCGTTGGCAGGGCAACTACAGTATCAGTTGCAACCACAGCGTACATTACAAGCTGATTACAAACGTACATATCTAAGCCTTGCTAACACTGAAACATGTGGCACTTCGGTCGCCTACGGCTCCTGATCTGAGGTACATTGAATTTATTTATCTAAAAGTAACCATTTGCTGTCCATCAATCATAACTTTATATACATTTTACCCAGATTTTTTCATCTATGAATATCTGTAACAGGTCATGTATTCAGCAGCACCGCTACGCACACCAGATTAATACAATCAGGATTATGAATCTGACCTTCGCCTCGAATTCCTTTTGCTATTTTAATCGTCTATCAATATGTCTGGTGCAGACTATTGTCTCAAGACTATTTCAATAACAAAAGGGGTTTGAGGTGGAGATCAGATTTTCCACCTGTATGTCGATTAAAATAAAAAAAAAAAAAAAAACCTAAGAAACAAAGACTATTTGGTACTTTTTTTTTTTGCTGATAGTAACAATACATGTCATATGTTTACAATTCTTGAAGAAAGGTGGGAAACCGGAGAGGATAATGTGCCATATACTTTGGCACAAATTACTTCTATACACTATCCTCTTTTGTTTCCCATCTTTCTTCGATAATTGACCCATACTGCTGATCACCATCTTTTCACATGACATCGACTTTTACTATCACCAAAAAAAAAGAACTAATAGATGCCCTTTGTTTCTTATGGTTCAATTCTAAGCTTAAACATAGTTACTCATTCTAAGTTCCCATACAGTTCCTTTTGTTCTTTCAACAACCTAGCAGCTCGCTTGGTGCAAGCAGTTGCACAAAGGAAGGTGAAACAACAAATGGAACTGTAAGGGGATTTAGAAAATTTAACTAAACTTTTGAATGAAAAAAATGAGCTGTATGCCACATGATTAGCGGTCTGGCAAAGGCTAAAAGAAGAGATAGAACATACAAAAGGCAAAAAAGAAAGAGCCTGCAACCCAAATGCGAGCCCAACACTGCTACAAAAACTGTGGCAAAACTCGACGCTACATTATATATAAGAGAATATTGTCAACCGATGACCTTGATGATTCCTGTTCTTCAGGTTCGCATATCCATTCCCATTATTGCATTCAGCTATTTTACATTCTTCTTTTTTCTGACTTTCTAAAATCCCTTTTTCTCAATGGTTTACATCCGCATTCTACAGGCAATGATGATAACTTTGTACGCCTCCATTTTCCCAGCTGCATGTTCGTTGGCAGGGCAACCACACTTTTAGTTGCAGCCACAACATGCATTTAATGCTGATTATATATGTACATATCTGAGCCTTACTAAGAGCAGAACATATAGGCCGTCACTCAACTACGCTTGCTGATCCAAGGTATATTGCATTTGTACCATTTCATGATCCAATGTATATTTACTAATTATATGCTCCTATAGTAAAAACTGTCTATTCATTTCAGCATAGACGCTTATTCTAAGATCCTGTGGTACATCCAATTATGCAAAGACACTCGAAACGACAAAACAGCCTGTACAGATTCTCAAACCAGCTGCCTGCATTCCTTTTTTACTTCTATTCAACCTACATCCTCATAGAAAGAAGCTGAAAAGCAAAAATATACAGAATATCAGTGATGGATGTACCGACACCAAACATAGCTGCTGCCGCATTTGCATGGTGTCTGCATCCATCATTGATATTTTGTTACCATTTTTGTCCTGTCAAAGAATTGATACTCACATTCTCGGTATATTTTATTGCCTGCGACCAAAAGATAAGTGTTACTTATATCACTATGGTAAATTTAAGATGCGATTGCTGTTCGCATAGATAATCTCCTTAAACATTCTAACCATTACTGCTATTGCGCTTAACTTATTTTCCTTTTTTTTATACCAGCGGATTATGGACAGTTATCTACTACTGCTGCCATTTGTCAAACAGTTACAAATCCTGTAACGAATACTAGCCAGCCACTCAGAACACACACACCTCATGTTAACTGCCAACACACAGGTCATATTAATTATGTTTTCTTGGTCTATGAGACTTTTAACTGTAACTAATGTTTGTTGCTCTTTTCATGATTCAAACTGACCCTGCTCCTACTACATCTACTAACTATAATCCTGTATCTCAACCGTTTGCAGCTACATTCTTTAGGCAATGATGATAAGTTTGTACATCTCCATTTTCCCAGCTGCATGTTCGTTGGCAGGGCAACCGCACTTTAAGTTGCAGCCACAGCTTGCACTTAATGCTGATTACATATGTACATATCTGAGCCTTGCTAAGACCAGAACATATAGCCACATGGTCACCTGTACCTGCTGATCAAAGATATGTTGCATCTGCACCATCTGGTACTACACATTCATTTCCTTTTCATAATATGTTATATATACAAATTGTTATAACTTGACTTAAATTATTAATTTTATTTAGTGAAATATCTTACAATCAACATAAATTTGCTTCACATACAAACTAGCCTTTATTGAAAAACATATCTTACAATCGACTAGCATTAACCATAAAACATCCTCCAATTGCATCCACACAATTAGAAACGCATTGCACCTTGAAGTTTCATAATAAACACATCATTGTTACGTGCATTTAACCCAAATTCAGCTGCTATCAAGCGCATCTGCATGACTTTCTGTTCATCTTTTGCTATCACTTCTCTTAGATACTCTGCTGTTTTCTGAGTATGACTATTTCCAACACCTTCAAGCTCTTGAATAAAAGAAAGCCTGTCACGGTTAACACTAGCCAACCTGTCACAAATCGCACTCAGTTGCTGTGCCATATGAACATCCTCGATACTAGCTTGGCGACAATACAAAACTAATATGTCAGACCAACTATTGGAATTCGCCTCAACTCTCAGCTGATCACACTTAGGATGCCTAGACATTTTCTTTTCTTTGTTTTCCTACACACTTATCAAATGAGTTATGAAAACAAATGCCCATTTCAGCTATCTTAAATAGGAAAACCAAATCCAAAACAGACAGTCACAAGATTCTCTTCTAAAACCAAAAAAAAAAAAATGCCCATATCTATAATGCACACTGCCGACATCTACTCACCCATAATTGCACATTACTGTTTTGCAGGTTTCGTACTTATGCTCACAGACTTTTTTTCAAATGGCAGATTCTTGACAGGTATCCAAACTTTCCAGCCACATACTATAAACTAATTTATTCTACCTTGCCTTTTTCAAAGCATTAAACATTATTGAACTAAAAATCTTAAAAGTGGCCAGAAATAAACAAACAAATGCTGACAATATATCTTATCTATCATTCGCTTGCTTTCATCAGTTTTAGTTATTAAGTGAGTTATTGCAATGAATTACTGCATGGGAGCTGCTAACCTTATTAGTTACTGCAGACTTAAGTATTTCACATTGATTATCTAATGATATTTCCATTCGTTTGTTAATTTACAGAAACACTGTCTAAAGATATATATCCTGTGCATGTTTTTGTAGCTGCTACAGAACCTTCTATTTGTTTTCGTAATACTGGCCGTTTGCAGTTACAGACATCGTGTTACTTTCGGTTAGATCAGGTAATCAAATTTTTTTTGTTTGTTGCGTGCTCATGCCTGTTCTAATTATACAATAACCATTTACAGATTACTCCACCATCTCACAAGCACTTCAAAATTTCATTGATTGCAGTATTTCCAAAAGAGGTAGGCTGCAGCCTTCAACAGCCAAAAGCCGTTAAGATAGCTGTGCCTAGCAGAGATCTGCTGGAACTCAATGGTTAGTGCAAAGGGCTGTGTTGGACATCACTACGATTGCAGCTTTCTCTCATCTTCATGAACAGCCACCAAAATCAAGCTTTGCTTCAAAGCAGGCCCGAAAATCCGATTACTTCAATTTGTATATGTAGTTTCGCTTAGAACAAGATTCGTTGTATAACTGTATAACACAGCAGAACAACCAACAAACATAGCAAACACTTCGTCGCCCCGCCGCAACGCGGCGGTTCGACGCACATCTCGTTAAATAATAATTTGCTGTACATTAATGCTTAGGTATTAGTGGAAGGTTAGACTTGATTAGGCTAGAGCAAGGGAATCCTGACTCTGCCAAAGTGTTGATTTGGCTGCTACCCTTAACTTTTAGGCTAAGTATTTACGAATTGTGCAAATGAAAATGCTAAACGTGGAATAGTTGGTTCTCTTTAGAGCTCATCGAAGTTATTTGTGGCTTTTTTTTTCCCATAAGCTTATTTCACCCAATACTAGTAATCTAGGAATAATTAAGGGTGTTTGGTTTTGGTGATGATTAGTTTTTGTCTTCTTAAGAAAATTCTTGCTTATAAAAGTTGGGTACACATCAAGGTAACTACAAGTGACGTGTGACATAAGCGGCGGTTCATAAAGTGGCCCTTGGATCTCTAATTCAGGATGTGTTAGGTCTTGGTCTAACCACCTTGGATCCTCATTTCATGAATGTCTAGAGTCTTGGAATTATACGTAAAGTTCCGGTTAGTTTATCGTACATGAGATTTGGAGTGGTGGCACTAAAATCAAGCAAAAATAAATAAATCTTAAATTTATGTGCTATAAGCTACGGTTCGAGAACGGTCCTTGGATCATTATTTCCCAAAGGCGTTTAGGTCTTGGCTAAACGCTTATAACGGCCCTTGGATCTTTATTCAGGAAGGTGTAAGGCCTTGGTCTAACACCCTTGGAACCTCATTTCCGGAATGAATAAAGTCTTGGAACTCTCCGTTGTAACGGCCCTTGGATCCTTTATTCTAAGTTATAAGGTCTTGGAATTTCCCCGTGAAGCTCCGTGGTTTATAGTACAATAAGAAGTTAAGTTGTATATATATATATATATATATATATATATATATATATATATATATATATATATATATATATATATATATATATATATAATAATAATAATAATAATAAGCCCCATTTTAAATCACCTTGATGTGGACCTCATTTTTATGGCAACGGTTTTCGGAGGAAGATTAGAAACTAGTTAGCATCTAAACTAGGTATCTTTATCGGACTAAAAATTATCGAAATGAGAATTTGAAGAAATTCATTTCTCACCAAAAATAAAATAAATAGAGGAAAATAGGAATTTGGGAATAAGGAGTAATACACAACTAACTTCCATAAGTAGTGTTAGCATTTTACAAAAACATTTTCACAAGGGTTTTAAACTTAGTTGGAGAGTATAAAAAAGAGGATGACGATTAAAATTCCCCGGAATCACCCACTTAGTGTGATTCCCGTTCCATGATCCCATTTTTGAAAATCAAGCATGTTATTTACGTTTTATCTCGTTTTAAATTACTTTCATTTTATAATAAGTCAAAACGGGATATTTTTTGGAAACCTTGATAATATTTTGATCCTTTCATTACTTTATATGATCGGATTGCTAGGGACTAGAAATTGTTTAGTGTGGGGGATTGATGAGTGGCCTTTTACTCATCATTTTATACCCGAAAAACCCCACAAAAATGACCATAAACACCCAAATAGACTCAATATTGTTACAAATATCCTTGGATTGTGTTTTATGTGTTTCAGGTACAAAAGGATTGAAAACGGGGCAAATATGGACAAAACCGAGCTTGATTTGGAAAAGACTTCAAAAGCCAAAGCCGGGAGAGAAATTCTTCATGCAGATTATATTCGAGCTCGAAAATCCCAAAATGGCCCTTGGATAATCTTGGTTGGCAAAATTGGTCCTTAGATTAACTTTGCTATATTGGCAGCATTAGTCCTTGGATTTGCAAAGTTTACACTTTTATCCCTAAATTAGAACCAACCTATTATCTATCACAACCATATCCGGATCCAAAAACAATAAAGCCCATCCATTATTAATCCTAACCCATTTAAACCCCACAACCCAACAAAAGCCCAATTCCCTCTACCCTTTCCCTTTTAACTAAAACCGCGGTCAATAAGATGGTCAAACCCACAGACCTAAATACTATTCATCATCCCTAACCATTTTTTTCCCGCCTAATCCACCTTAAACCCAAACCAGTCCCTTTCACCTTTCCACTACCATCCAAGAATACCACATGACTGTGTTCCCCCCCTCCTTGCCACCTCATCGACCCATAGGACCACAAACCCATCAAACGGCTAAGAATGGAAGTTGTGGAGAGCAAGAAAATCCAAGGGCCAAGAAGAAAGCACAAGAAGCACTAAGGACTCCCTCTCACAGAAGAAACACACAAAGGACCCAGAAGAAACCCTAATTTATATAGTATAAATAGATAGCATTGCTACAGTAGTTCGTTCGGTTTTATTTAGCTTATTTTTAAGGCAATTGTATTTTTTTAGCTTATTGTATTTCAGTATTGTAATTTGACTATGGTTTTAGTATTAATTCAGTTTTAGTTTAATTATTCAAGAAAATCCAAAAAAATAGCCTTTATCCTATTTACTGTTCAACAGCTTAATCATGTGCTTATTTTCCTCTTTTATGATTATCTGAGATCATTGATGTTATATGGAGTTAGATTGATAGCCTTGTTTATGCTTTTACTTAGTTTTGCCTTTAAGTATCTCAAAAAGCCAAAAATAGGATAATACAGCGTTAGCTTATTTTAGTGCTTATCTCATTTGGTAAGTTGCTCATCAGGATCTTATTAAGTTAGTTAGTGAATGTAGTTCAGATTTTATAGCTTATTATAGGTCTTAACTAGCCTAAAATACCAAATCAATAATCATAAGGAATGTTTGGCTTATGGGTTAAAATGGGTCAAAGATGGCTTTTCCCTGTTCATGTGCATTTGATCAATTTTTGATTTGGTTGTATTAAGTAATTTTAGCTGTAGAGATAGGGTTTTGAGCTGTTTTAAGCTTAATTGCATGTTTTGTGTAGGCATTTCCAGTTTTCAGTCTATAAGCTCTTTTCTTGGCTTATTTTTGGTAAATCAGAGATAAGCTCTTGTCTTTGCAAACATTCTGATCAATTCTGAGTTCCTAATTGATTAGATTAAGTTGATGTCATTCCCTTTTGGACTTGTAAAGCCTAGGCTGCATCAATACCCAGTCTAGCTAAAGTCTGAATTTGCATCCCCTATATAGTCAATTTAGTATTTAAGTTTAATTAATGTTGGCTGATTTTCAGTGATTTGCTTATTTTGGTGAGCTTGTACATGTTTTACAGACCCAAACTCAGCTTAATATTGCTTATTAGATCAGCTCAAAGTACCTCCGCATCCTTCATAAGCCTGCATTATTTCTGCAAATTTTGCAACTTTCAGTCATTTGTTTTTGATTTTTAATTTGATCAGTATAAGCCCATTTAAACTCATTTTTGGTACAGAGATAGTTGGGTTGCTATTCTAGTTAATGCCCATTTTTGTTAATTTTTAGAGTTAGCTTATTAGAGCTTTTTCTGGGCTTGAAAAGGTCACTTTTTGCCCTGCTCCACAGTGCATCAGCAGACTCTTATTGCTTTTGTATTCTAATTGCTTATTTGTGTTTGAATGTGGCTTATTCTGAGATTGCTGGCTGACTTAGATGAATCTTTGCTTATTTTAGCTTAATATAGTTCCCATTTAGCTTAATTTCAGCTTATTCCAAAAAGCTTTTTCAAAGTTTTTATTTTTCCCAAGTTTAGAATAGTATAAAGTATTTTCTAGCAAAGTTTTAGATTTTTCTAAATAGGTTTAGTATTTTTAATTCAATTTCTTATAAATCTTTTTTCTAAAATTTTCTTTTTACATTTAGGACTTAGGAAAATTAAATTTGCATCAGTAGGGTTAATTTTTAAGGATTTTGACGTTTAGGCTCGTTTTTAGAATCCTGTTTACGTTTCTTTATTTTGTAATTTGATTTTTGTTTCCCTAGACTTGTAACTAACACTGAAAATCCATATTTCAAGCATTTTAATACCAAACCTCAAACGATATCCTCAATTGCATGCCTCGTTGGGACACGACCCGGGTAATCACTTATCCGGTTTATTATATCGAATTGCGTTGAGTTTTACTTGATAACTTTTTTCCAAAAGGGTTAGCTTGTGATTATTGAATCAATAGTGCAGTTATAGATGCATGCTTCCTCACTAAACGATCTCAGGAACTCTTAGAATATGTTATTGGCATATATCCTAAGATTGATAACAAGCGAGATAGGTTTATTGCATCTTCATCAATGACTAAGAACAAGCATGTTACCTTTGATGTACCACTGAAAACATATGAACCCAGCACATCAAAACCGGAAAAACAAATGGCAGTGAAACAAACTAATGTTCCCATCATTGCTTCTACAGGAGTGAATAGTGACACCAAAGCTAGCGAGTCAAAGCCTAGCCGCAATACAAGGAAAGATAGGACTGCGCCGGCTAAGATTTCTCATGAGAAGAAAGTAGAAACCCACCCTAAGAACAATAAGTTTGCTTTGAACAAAACGAATCGTGTTGATTCTAGTATTAGCTTTAAGCGTACTGTAATTAATTCGAATTCTAATCCTGTTTGCAAAACATGTAATGAATGTTTAATTTCTGGTAATCATGATGATTGTGTTGTGTCATTTTTGATGTCTCCCAAACATTCCCTAGTTAAGAATGTTAGGAAAACTGAACTGAGTAAGCAAATTTGGAAAGCAACAGGAAAGATGTTTGCCAATGTTGGTTATCAATGGAAGCCCACTGGAAGAAAATTCACTTTAGGAGATCAGTGCCCCTTAACTAGAATGACTAATCATAAGGTAGTGAATGTTATGGAATGGAAGCCAACTGGTCGAATTTTACCTTTAGTAACACAATGCCCTGCAACTAGGTCAAGTGAAGTTTCCACTGTGAATACCACAACATCTATAATTCTTGTAGTTCCAGAATTTGTGTGTGCTAACCAAACGGACCCCAATTGCACGTGGGGATCCACCTTTTTCAGTTATCCATCGTTGTCTGTTTTCAAATGTAGGTCGTACAAATCGTCCTTTGGTATTTGGACTCAGGCTGCTCAAAACATATGACCGGGGATCGCTCAAGGCTCAAGAATTTCGTGAAAAAGTTTATCGGGACAGTTAGATTCGGGAACGATCATTTTGGGGCAATTATGGGTTATGGTGATTATGTGTTTGGCGACAGTGTATTTTCCCGGGTATACTACGTGGAAGGACTAGAGCACAATTTGTTTTCTGTTGGTCAATTTTGTGATTCTGATCTTGAAGTTGCTTTCAGAAAACACACATGTTTCGTCAGAGAGTTGGATGGTATTGATCTTCTTAAAGGCAGTCGTGGCACCAATCTATACACCATCTCTATTGAAGAAATGATGAAGTCCTCTCCTATTTGCTTGCTTTCAAAGGCCACAAAGACCAAACCTTGGCTCTGGCACCGTCATTTAAATCACTTAAACTTTGGCACCATAAATGACCTTTCTTGGAAGGATCTTGTACGAGGCATGCCCAGATTAAACTTTGAGAAAGATCATCTCTGTTCTACCTGTCAACTAGGCAAAAGCAAGAAACAAACCCACAAACCCAAAACTGTCAACACCATTATGGAAGCTCTTCACACCTTTCACATGGATCTGTGCAGACGAATGAGAGTTTAAAGTATTAATGGGAAGAAATATATTCTTCTGGTGGTCGACGACTACTCTCGGTTTACATGTGTAAAGTTTTTGAGAACCAAGGACAAAACTCCAGAGGTTATCATCAAACTTATCAAACAGCTGCAAGTGAGACTCAACAAAACTGTCAGAATCATCCGTACAGACAATGGAACTGAGTTTGTTAACCAACAACTCAGTCAATTTTATGAAATTATTGGCATTACTCACCAGAAAAGTGTTCCACACACTCCTCAGCAGAACGACATTGTTGAAAGAAGAAACCGTACTCTTGTGGAAGCTGCACGAACCATGCTGATATTTTCCAAGGCGCCGATGTTTCTTTTGGCAGAAGTAATTGCTACAGCATGTTATACCCAAAACCGATCCCTGATACATACTCTTCACAACAAAACACCTTATGAGCTGATACATGGCAAGAAACCAGATCTTTCCTTTCTTCGTGTGTTCGGTGCACTGTGTTATCCGACAAATGACAGTCAAGATCTGGGAAAATTAAAGGCTAAAGCAGACGTAGGTTTCTTTGTTGGGTATGCACCAGATCGCAAGGGATACAAAATCTACAACAAACGAACCCAAAAAATCATGGAAACTATTCATGTGACATTCGATGAGCTGACTAAGCAAACGGCTCCTTTACAAACTAGTTCTGGACCCGCTCCTAATCTTTTGTCACCTGGACCAATCAGTTCAGGTCTTGTACAGAATCCCACTCCTGCAGTTCCTTATGTACCCCCTACTAGTGATGAGTTGAAGAAGTTGTTTGATCCAATGTTTGATGAATATTTTGAGCCATAAACGATAGATACTACAACGGAAGCTCCACCTGTACCTTCGGTTGTTGATGCTCCAGTTCCACAAAATTCGGAGAGTCCATCTGAATCTGTCTCAATCAGTCAAGATGCACCATCTCCCAGTCACTCACCATCATCATCAAACATTCAACCTCCTTTGGTACAGCAAGGCTCTGCATTAGATAATTCTTTTGAAGTGAATCCTTTTGCTCCTGCTGATGATGTTCCATTCGAGAATAGCTTTGCTCCTGAATCTTCTACAGAGACATCTTCTTCAGGGGATCTTAACACGGCAAAATCAGTTCAATACCCTCAACCACATGATCATCTTTGAAAATGGACCAGCGATCATCCAATTGACAACATCATAGGAAATCCTTCTCGTCCGGTATCCACACGAAAACAACTTGCCACCGATGCATTGTGTGTTTCTTTAATTCCGTACTCTCCAAAGTAGAACCCAAGGATTTCAAAGATGCTTTGTCCAAGGACTGCTGGTTTACTGCAATGCAAGAAGAAATTCATGAGTTTGATCGACTTGAAGTATGGGAATTAGTGCCTCCTCCAGATTGTGCAATGATTATCGCTCTAAAGTGGATCTTCAAAGTGAAACTCGTTGAGCATGGTGATGTTCTGAAAAATAAGGCACGGCTTGTTGCAAAGGGGTATCGACAAGAAGAGGGCATAGACTTCAAAGAATCATTTGCGCCGATGGCTCGAATTGAAGCCATCAGAATCTTTCTCGCTAATGCTGCCAGTCAAAATATGACAGTCTATCAAATGGATGTCAAGACAGCATTCTTAAATGGAGATTTGAAATAAGAAGTCTATTTCAGTCAACCTGAAGGATTTGTGGACCCTGATCATCCTACTCGTGTCTATCGCTTGAAGAAGGCCCTCTATGGCTTAAAGCAGGCACCTAGAGCATGGTATGACACATTGTCTAAGTTTCTTTTGGCAAACGGATTCTCTAAAGGTGTTGTTGATCCTACACTATTCACTAGGAAAACGGGCAAACATCTACTTCACGATCAGATCTACGTAGATGACATTATCTTTGCCTCCTCTGATCCTAGTGAATGTAATTGGTTTTCGAAAGAGATGAGTTCTAAGTTCCAAATGTCTATGTTGGGACAAATGTCGTTCTTCTTAGGTTTGCAAATTTCTCAAAGTCCCGGAGGCATCTTCATCAATCAATCCAAATATGCAAATGAAATATTGAAGAAATTTGGATTTGACTCAAGTGACCCTGTCAACACTCCTATGGTTAAGAGGTCGAAGTTGGACGAAGACCTATCTGGGATCCCTGTTGATCAAACAAAGTTTAAAAGTATGATTGGAACCCTAATGTATCTCACCGCTAGTAGGCCAGATCTCTTGTTCGCAGTATGCATGTGTGCTCGGTACCAGTCCAAGCCCACCAAAAAGCATCTGGAAGCGGTAAAAAGGGTCTTCAAGTATCTTCAAGGAACTATTCAAATGGGTCTCTGGTATTCTAAGGACACCGCCATGGCCCTCATGGCCTATACAGATGCAGACCATGCGGGGTGTCAAGATACTCGTCGAAGTACGTCGGGAGGTGCTCAGTTTCTTGGGGAAAAGTTGGTTAGCTGGTCATATAAAAGGCAAATGAGTACATCTATATCTTCCACAGAGGCTGAATACATTGCCATGTCTGCTTGCTGTGCTCAAATTCTTTGGATGAGATCACAACTATCGGACTATGGTTTTGCATACAATAAGATTCCTCTGTATTGTGATAACAAAAGTGCTATTGCTCTTTCCTGCAACAATGTCCAATACTCCCGATCAAAGCACATTGAAATCCGGCATCACTTCATAAGGGAACAGGTTGAAAAAGGGGTTGTTGAACTTTACTTCGTGAGGACAGAGTTTCAGTTGGTTGATATCCTCACAAAGGAACTTCTGAGAGAACGGTTCCAATTTATTCTCCCGCGATTTGGCATGAATAGTTTGACTCCAAAAACCCTCAAGGGTCTTCAAGAAGAAAACGAGGAGTAAAGGATTTGCTTCACATATCCTTGTATATATTTGTATATATTTTAAACCAAAAAGAAAATAGAAAAATATAAAACCTATAAAAACCATAAAAATCAGAAAAACACAAAAATACCAAAAATAGTTTCACTAGCCATGTCTTCTGTTTATCGATAACATTTACGGTCCTAGAAATGACATTCAATAATGACAAGGGACTTTAAATGAAGCTCGAGCAGAAGTTAAAATGAATTGTTAAAACATGTCTTAATGGCTTGCAGTTACTTCAGACTTTAATCCGTTCCCAATTATGGGGAAAGCACGTCGCAAAAAACACAGCTGTTCCTCCTACTGGGTGAAGTTCTCTCGGGCATGGATTACTTTATATCCATGTTTCTTCGATTTGATGTACGTTTTAGTGCACCATTTCTTGTATAAGAAGAGAAGTCTTCTTTACATCGCAAATACTTTTCCATCTATGATTCTTTAGGAAAGTATTTGTGCTAAACTTGGTGGTACCATGAATTATTTTGGAAATCAATCAGACTTGAAGTTTTTCATAAAATCTATCACTCAATCAATGACTACAACTATTTAAATAGAAGACGGGTCATCGATTGAGGGGGAGAGTGATGATTTCAAAATTTGATATCATCAAAACATGTCACTTTGTACATAATAAGCAGTGAATAAAATTTGGTATGTTATGTGCCAGTGTATGTTTTTTTTTTTTTTAAATTTAAATCTTCCAAACCTATCATACCTGACACTAACACTCTCCCTTATTGATTGAGGGGGAGCATCGTAATGTTCTATTATCAGCACATATTAAACCTAACCACATTTTCTCCCATATTTTCTAAACTTATTTAAATCAATTGGGATCACAAAATTTCAAAGGGTTTGAAAGTTTTTGATCGGGGGAGAGAATGTGATTTAAATATGCAATCTGATAAAAAATGTGATGTTTTGGACTTAAAATATAAGTTCTCCCATATGTGCTAAACTCTTTTGTATATCAATGCACATATTGAGGGGGAGCAAATGGTTTGTGGTGACAAAAAGAATGTGGCATCTTTAGTGGTACCTCATGTGAGTGCGACTCAGACTTCACCAATGAATTAACGAAACAAAAACTGTCGTTAATCGAAAGGATTTGTCCTGGCCGGGTAATAATTTCAAGCTGGTTTAACCAGTGATGTAAGCGTGTCTCGAATAGGACTTGTCTGAGTAGAGTGTACCATTTCGATAAACTTTCTGTGGACTAGACCAGGCCGGGTAATAATTTCAAGCTAGTCTAACTAGTGATGTAAGCGTGTCTCGAATCAGTCATGTTCACTGAAAGTGGATCAATTCAAAAAGTGCAAGCTCTACCCAACATGTGAAAATTTAAAATTAAAACATCTGAGCACATGTTAAGGGGGAGAATTTGAAAAGTATAAAACTCACAAAGTGTTAGCAAAATGTGTTTTATAACTATAAACACTTTGAGAGATTTTTCAAGGATTTGGTTAACGGCAACATAGGATAGTCATGAAGTTATAAGTTGGCTAAGGTTAGGAAAATCGTCCTATGATCCGCCAGAGCCAGAGCGATCTACCCAAGGACAATACCGAATAGTGAGTATTAGAAAGTCCTTAGGTATGATTTTGAAAAAAAGGAGTAATATGAGAAAGGAGAAAGAAGGGGTTGAAGAATTAAAAAGAAATATAATGAGAAAGGGTGAAAAGAAATAACCCTCCATTTATTCAACCTTAGGGCAGAAACCGGGTTCAATTCATATGCTACTGGTTGTTACTAAGGTGACTCCGATATTGAAGACAAGACGTCATGGACCCAGTGACGCACTGCACTAAACCTTCTAAGCCACTCAAGTTATCTTAAAAGGATTTGTTTCATTCTCACGAGGAACCCTGCATAATCTATCGACCGCTCATAACGAGTTATGTTGATATTGAAACAGGAGACACCGCTCCAGTCTCCGACTACCAAAAATGCACTTATCGAGTCTAGAGCCATGAGATGCATAATAAGATCTTATAGGAACACATGTTACTTCTACACTGGTTGTTCAACATTAAGGATACCAAATGTAAACTTATGAGTCCTACGCAGATCATAGCAATCTGCCAGAACATTTATGAGGGAATTTACAAATGTAATTCTCAATGATTGAATGGAAATTCCTGCCAAGGTCAACATCAAATAGCCCTGAAAGCAGGTCACTTTGTTAATTCCTTGTGGATTACGCTTAGTGGTCACAGCGGTTTCAAACGGTCTACAGTCGTGGGGTGAACTCCAGCGACTCACCTAATCGTTGATGTACTTCGATAGATCTTGTAAACCCTCTCGGGGGTATCCGATTAGGAACGTCCTTGGTTAGGATTAGAGAAAGTTTTCACACTATGCTGTTAACAATCTCAAAGTCCGAACCTATAAGTACCAAACATTTTATTGCTAAGTGTCGTATGCAGGAATCCCTGGCAGTTGCAGCTGATTGCCGAAAAGATGCCGATTCATCACCCCATGCTCACACTTCATCATCATAATCCAAGAAATCATGATAAATGAAAGGCCTTCAGCACTGCTTTCGTAAACTCTGATGCTGAAAATCATGATCCAGAAAAGTGTGAGCATGTCGGTCTAATGATCACAACATCACATGGAAACGATACTACAAGAAGGTAACTTGAAGACGTATGTTGGAGGATCAAAGATCATCCAAGACAATAGAACAGTCACCGAAAGTTCACTGCTGAAAGTACAAAGACTAAAGACTTTGAAGAATCAAAGACTATGAGCTAGGAAGTCAAATTCAGATGATAAAATGCTAGAATTCGAAGAGAATTTCTGGGGTGACCTCCCTTAGGGGGAGATTGTTAGAAATATAAATATTCATATGAAGACTCGGTCACCCCGAGTACTCATTAGCATTAACTAGCTCGTAAGATTATTAGTAATAGTTTAGTTATTATAGTATTCGTGGAGTGGGTCGGGTCTTTACCCACTGTTAGCTCACTCCACAGCCCAAGTGGGGCGCCTCATTTATGCCTATATAAAGCCCTTCCCACACAAGGGAAGGGTTGAACCTTATCACAATTCTAATCTAATACTTTCTTATTTCTCTCTCAAGGTTCCCACATCTCTTTCTTTATTTCTTCTCTAATTCGAATCATAACTACAAAAACCATACGATTTATGTGTTGATATAACTTACATAGAGTCTTTAAGAATTGAACTTTGCTTTGATCTTTGATGAGAACTTTATCTTTGTTAGTATGGGCATGTGGATCTTGAGTGTGAGTTGATGAATCATGATAGTAACGGTCTCTCCTCCAAGGATTACTCATCAATAGCTGCATGGTAAAGGTTAGTAATAATCACCAATCGATCACGGTGGACTTTTTGTAAAGATTAGACCACTACGATTGTTTTACTAATGAATGTGTTGATTCCATTCACCTTGGTCGGGCACATCAGCCATCCGAATCCCATTGAGGGACGGTTATCAATAATATGGATAGAATCCACGTAAAGACCCACGTCTTCAGGACTCGATTCGTGAAAGGAATCTCCTTATCGGGAATTCCAGCACTTACAGGCTCAGATTTTGAGAGAATTAACAACATAGTGTGAAAAACCTCTCTAATCCTTACAAAGGCTGTTTCTGAATTGGATACCCTCAAGAAGGGTTAAACTGATATACCATAGTATACCAACAATTCAGGTGAGCTGCTGAAGTACACCGAAGTATCACTCTAGGACTGTAGACCGTTTAAAGCATAGAAACCACCATTATGATATTTGTGGCAAGATCCGAAGATCTCATAAAAGACTTTTGCAACTTGTGTTCTTTTTGGCGAACACAAGTGCATGTTTTGGAAAGTGTACTCTAAGAGATCGTTTAATGAATCTCATGGCTCTATACTCGATTAAGTACGTTTTGGTTTTAGTCATTGGTGGCATGGAGCAGAGTGACTCCTTTTTCAATACCAACACATCTCGGAGTGAGAGGTCGATAGATTATGCAAGGTTCTCCTTGAGCAATAAAACAAATATCTTCTATGAGATACCTGAGTGGCTAGGAGGTTAAGTGTAGTGCGTCACATGGTCCATGACATTTTGTATTCAATACCAGTGTGATCTTGTGACAACCAATAGCAGATGTATTGACCTGGTTTCTGCCCTAAGTTTCATGGAAGGTTATTTCTTTACACCCTTTCCTAAACTTTTCTTTTTAATTCTTCAACCCATTCTTTCTCCTTTCATTTCTTTACTCTTTTTTTCCAATCAAACCTAAGGACTTCTAGTACTAAACTATTAGTGTTGTCCTTGGGTAGATCCCTCCAGCTCTGGTGGATCATAGGACATAAACCTAACTTTAATCACCTTATTACTCCACGATTATCCTAGGTTCATTGATCACATGCCATAAAACCTTTTCGTAAAATATCTCAAAGTGTTTATGATTATAAAACATATTTTTTTAACACTTTGAGAGTGTTGCCTTTTTCAGAAATACTCCCCCTTGACATGTTTTCATAAGTTTTTAAGATAAGTTTACACATGTTGGGTGGAGTTCGCACTTTGGAATTAATTGATTTTCAGTGAACATGACCGATTCGAGACATCCTTACATCACTATTTAGACTAGCTTGAAATTATTACCCGTCCTGGTCACATTCAAAGTGAATCTCTTGAAATGGTACACTCTACTTAGACAAGTCCTATTCAAGACACGCTTACATCACTAGTCAAACTAGCTTGAAATTATTACCCGTCCAGGACAAGTCCTTTCGATTACTGACATTAAGCTTCATTAATTCATTGGTGATATCTGAGTCCAGCTCTCATGAAATAGCATATTGATGTTGTTTTTGAAAACGTTTGATTAAAATATGCTTTTTTAGGATTATGGGAAGAAACGAACAAGAACGTTTATTTTGAACAAAGATTTCGTTGTTTTTCAAAAATTAAGAGGCTTTCACTCCTTATGTTAGGATTATTGCACTGAAGCATACAACATTGTGCTTTCTTTGAAATTCGGGTCATGCACTGAAATGTGTGCATAAGCCATAGTGTAACAAAAATTGGTTTTCTTGTCAAAAATACTCCCCCTCAAACACTAAAATGTATTCGAGAGATAGTCTTCTCGAGTAGAATTGTGAATGAAAAAAATTAAAGCTTGATATAATTCTACACGAGGTTTTTAGAAAACACAATCAAATGTTATATATATATATATATATATATATATATATATATATATATAATTATATATATATTTTATATAGGATGATGATGATGAAAGTGAAGAGTTAGCGTTATTACAGACAATGTTCAAATGTTCTACTAATACTAACTAACTCTAAGACTCTAATGATCATTCAGGACGACAGAATGTAAGAATGTTTGGCTCCTTTGCTCTTCCCCCAACGTATCCTTCCAATCTCCTCATTTGAACCCTGTGCTTCAGCCTGTAGTCAATGCGTGCTAAGAACTTTACTGCCTGCTTCACATCATTTATTCTCCACGTCATATGTCACAATCAACCTTGCTTACGGCCTTTGTGTGGTTCCCAAGTATGTTATCAAGCTCAGCCTTGACATTTATCAATGTTTCATTGCTGAACTTGTGAATGTCTTCATATCCCATGAACTTCTGTCTTCCAAATCTAACATATACTACACCAATTGGTCTGTTGATGAACTTGTATGGTTTCCTTTCTGCAATGCCTAGAGGCTTGAAATCCGGTTAAATAAGATTGAGTTGTGATGTTACTTACTTTTATCACACAAGCTACTTAATTAATCCTAGATCTAGAAAGAGAAAGTTAGAGAGAGAAAGAGAGTGGAAGGTTACTTAAGATAATAATGAAATGATTAAGCATTCAACCAACCAACCCTCTCCCTTGAATGGGAGGGGGTATTTATAGTGTTTCACAATGCAACTACATAATTAAGATAAATAAATAGACATAGCCCATGGGCCTTCTACACAGGCGGGGCCTTAAATCAAACCTAAAGGCCTAAGCAACCTATTACAGAAATGATCAATACTTAATAATAATAAAGTGTTCCCAACAATCTCCCCCTAAGTATTGGTCATCAAGGTTGCTTGATGTCGTCTTTGCTTCTTGGCTTCTGACGTCTCTTGTATCTTTGTTCCTTAGTTCTTGATGTGATATTATATGGTAACGATCTGCCTGCCACCAACATTCCTTAATTTTGGTGTCTTTACGTCTTTTCCACCATGCTCATATGTCTTTTGACTTTTGTTCTTCAACTGGTTCTCACTTCATCAATCTTTGACTTGTGAAAGGTTGTAGTGCTTGAACTTTGACTTTTCTTTAACATCTTTGAACTTTTGTTATCTCTTAGTCTTTGTGAGAACTTTTCTTCAGGATATGAGCATGATGGAATGATGGTTATGTAACTCTAGGTCTCCATGATTCACTGCAGATAAACAGTTAGCAATAAATCTTCCGGCACTTACAGATTCAGACTTCAAGATCATCAACAGCATAGTGTGAAGACTTTCTCTAATCCTAACCCAAGTTGTTCTGAATCGGATACCTCCGAAAGGGCTTACACAAACACACCAAAGTGCACCTACGATTCAGTAAGCCGCTGAGGATCACCTCACGACTGTAGACAATTTTTGGAGCTAAAAACTAAGCATAATCCACAAGGGATTACCGAAGTGACCTGCTATCAGGGCTGTTTGATGTTGACCCTGGCAGGATTTCCATTCAATCACTAAGAATCACAATTTGTGAATTCCCTCATGAATGTTCTCGGCAGATTGCTAAGATATGCGAAGGACACTCTTATAATTTACAACTGGTGTTCCTTTTGTTGAACAGCCAGTGTATGCTAAGTGTACCTAGGAGATATTTGATGTATCTCATGGCTCTAGACTCGTGTTGGAAATTAAATATTCTGAAGATTAAGTATCGGGAAATACTCTGAAGTGATTAAATCTGGTAGCAATAGAGTTAAGTCTGGTGAGTACCTAGTTAAGTCTGCTGGTTGTCTGCTAGTTAAATCTTGTCATTGAGGTTAAGTCTGGTGGATAAGTCTATCGATTAATTCTTGTGAGTAACAGAATTAAGTCTGCTCTTCGAATGTTAAGTTTGCTTGCTGGAGATATTAAGTTTGGTTGACTGGATGGATAAGTATACTAAAGTCAATAATACACGGTAGATAATATCTTATCCCATGTGCTCAGTCATTATGTTATATTCACAGAACAAGTTGTAAACATAGATACATGTTGTATCTTAGTTACTGACACACATAAGCTAGCAAGTAGCTCGATATGTCTTGACAAGACTTAACAATTTTGTAAAGATCTTCTTGGACTATAAAAGAAGATCTTAGCTTAGTAGTCAAGTGTGACTTCTAATCGTAACTAACTTTCATCTCTGTTAAGAACATAGAACAAACACAACAATATCACAAGTCATAAGAACATAAGATTCAAGGTTGTAACCCTAGTGATAAAGAAAAGATCACTCGTATTATCTTGAATAATATTGAATCGTTTGGTGTTAACATTACATGTTCATTGTTCGTTACTAAAGCATTACTTTCCATTTCCATAATACAAATAACCTTCTAAGTGTGATTAGGTAGATTCCGCATACTTAATCATATTAACTCAATATATCATATACACAAAGTCACAAAGGTTTAACCACCTTACAGTGTATTCGATCGTTTCCTAACAAGTGGTATCTGAACAAGGCTGATATAGTTGATTTAGAAGAAGTAGAAATGGATGCACAAGATACTGCTACAAATGTTGCTGCAAAGTTGCCCATGATTAAACAAAATGAGTTTGAGTTATGGAGGTTGAGAATTGAGCAATATTTTATGGTTCAAGATTATGCCATTTGGGATATCATTTTGTATGGTGATTCTTTTACACTAGGTTATACAGATGTCATTCTTGAAGGCAAAACTGATAGAAGAAGAAATACTGGACCAACTACTGGTGATGAGAGGATACAGAAGAGGAATGATCAAAAGGCAAGGAACTTGTTGCTTATGACCATTCCTGGTGAGCAAATGCTATCTTTTAGCAAGTATCCTGATGCCAAAACTCTTTTTGAAGAGATTTGTGCATGGTTTGGTGGTAATGAAACCACCAAGAAAATACAGAAGACATTGCTGAAATAACATTTTGAAAATTTCAGTTCAAATAGCAATGAATCACTTGATAAGTTGTTTTCTAGATTACACAAGCTTGTCAGTCAGCTAGGTGTATTGGGTGTTGAGATAGCAAAGGAAGATCTCAACATGAAGTTTTTGAGAAGTCTACCTATTGAGTTTGGTACTCATGTGATTGTCTGGATGAACAAACCAGACATAGAAACCATGAAACTCAATGATTTGTACAACAACTTCAAAATTGTTGAACAAAGTCTGAAAAAGTCTGGGAACTATAGTACTAGTTTGGGAATGTGGCACTCTTGTCATCTCCTAGTATTAGTAAGTCAGAAGAGGTAGATGAAGATGAAAGTGTTTCTAATGCTAACTATGGTGGTCCTTCTACTAGTTCACAAAAGAATGCTGCTGTTCTTGGAGATCCAACATTCTATGTGTTTTTGTCTAGTCTAAATAGTGAATCTACTCTAAATCATGAAGACCTTGAGCAGGTAGATGATGATGATTTGGAGGAAATGGACTAAGAAGTTCTGGCAGAGAACTGGAAAGCAGATTACCATCAATGGTACTGAAGCTGCTGGGTTTGATAAAAAGAAAGTAGAGTGTTTCAACTGTCATAGGATGGGACATTTTGCTAGAGAGTGTAGAAACCCAAGGAAGCAGGATAATAGGAACACATGGTATAAGCAAGAGAAGAGAAAGGAGATCACAGTGGAAGAGCCAAAGGCTATGCTAGCCATAGATGGGATTAACTATGATTGGAGCTTCATGGCTGATGAAGAGGAAGCACCAACAAATGCTGCACTGGTGGCCACTGAGTTTGCTCTAATAGCCTTTTCTGATTCATAGGTAAATTCCATAATTAAATGTACTGAATCATGCTCTGCTCTTAAAGCTTATGAAGATCTTAAAAAAAGATTCGATGATCAACTAGAACAGTTATATGATGCACTAGCTAATTTAGGTAATCATAAAAGAGGTATAGCTGTTCTTGAAAAACAACTTTTACATTTTCAAGGAAATGAATCTAAGTTTTCTGATGACATGAATGCTCTAAAAAGAGGCATAGAGTTCAGAGATGAAATAATTTGTAGGCAAAATGAATCATTAGCTAAAGCTGAAAATAAAACTAAAAATGTTAAGATAACAGTAGATGCTTTAGCTCATGCCTCAGATGGAGTAAAAAAAATTTGGGAAGCTCAAGTAATTAATAAACTAAGTCTGGTGTAGGATACAAGTCTGTCCCTCCACCATACAGAGGTGTTCCTTCACCTCCTGGTATTGACCTAGCATACACAGGATTTGCTGAGATTCAAGAACCAATAATGGAATATGGTTCTAAGTCTGCTGAGGGTCCTAAGTTTGAAAAAGTAAGTGAGAGTTTACCTAAAACTTCACTTTCTAAGGACAAGGTGTCCTCTGATAGGAAAGCAGATGCTATAGTTGTTGAGGAATGTACAACTGATAGTGATGATGAACAGGTTATGTCTAAACCTGAAAAAGTTAAGAAAGCAGGAATAAAGGTTCCTAAAGTGGTCAAAAAGGATACTGTTAAGCCTAAATCAAACATTAAACATGTTAGGCAACCAGTAAAATATTGTGAACAATATAGATCCACTAACAAGCCCAGAGGTAACCAAAGGAGTTGGAATAACCTCAAGTCTCACCAACTAGGTGATGACTTTGCTTTTTACAACAAAGCTTGTTATACATGTGGTAGTTTTGTTCACCTTACAGCTTTTTGTAATAAATAAGTATCTGGGTATGAAAACAATAGGGTGAATTTCAAAAGGCAAACTCCTCAATCTCACTTTCACTCTAGTTCTAATGTTAACAGAACTAAACCCAAAACAGTTTCAGTTAAGTCTGGCTTAAAACAAGTTAATTCTGCTAGACCATTTCTGACTGTTTACCCAAAATCAACAGCTAAGGGTGCAAAAACATTTTACAAACATGCACCAAAGACTGTTCAAAGGCCCATTCAAACAAAAGTAGTGGTCCAAAAACAAGTTTGGAAAATTAAGGGTTCAACTACAAAGCAAGCAGTTAATTCTGCTAGGCAAGCAGTTAATTCTGTTGCTAAGGTAAACAGGGCAAATGATGTTAAGGCCTCAGCATGCTGGATTCTTAAACCCAATGTTGCATCAACTGTTCTTAAAAGATTAAATTACATTGATACAAGAGGCAGATCCAAGTCAGTAATGGCTTGGGTCCCCAAAGGAAACTAATACTTCTTATTACTGTGCAGGAACATTCAATTGATCATCAAGAGGATCAAGGATACTCAGATAGTGGATGTTCAAGGCACATGACAGGCAACAAGTCTTATCTCTCAGATTTTCAATCAATAGATGGAGGCTATGTTACCTTTGGAGGAGGTGTTGGTGGCAAACTAGAAATTTAGATTTTTAAGATGTGTACTATGTACAAGAGCTTAAGTATAATCTTTTTAGTGTCTCACAAATGTGTGACAAAAAGAACAAAGTTCTTTTCTGTGACACTGAATGTCTTGTGCTTTCTCCTGATTTTAAGATGCCTGATAAAAGTCAAGTACTTCTTAAAATTCCTAAAAAGGATTTAACTTGTCTTGTAGCAAAGGCCACATTGGATGAATCAATGAAATGGCATAGAAGGCTTGGTCATATTAATTTGAAAACCATAAATAAAATTGTTAAGAATGGTTTGGTAAGAGGTTTACCTCACAAAAGATTTGAAAATGATCAAACATGCATTACTTGTCTTAAAGGCAAACAACACAAAGCCACTTGTAAGCCTAAGCTTTTTAACTCTATCAATCAATCTTTGTTTATGCTTCATATGGACTTATTTGGACCTATTTCAGTAAGTAGTATAATGCATAAGAGATATTGTCTTGTTATAACTGATGACTATAGCAGATTTACATAGGTTTTCTTTTTAGGTTCTAAGGATGAAACTTCTAGCATTCTTAAGACACTCATTACACAGATAGAAAACCAAGTAGACAAGAAAGTGAAAATCATTAGATGTGATAATGGGACAGAGTTTAAGAATAGAGTTATGGAAGATTTCTGCAAAGAAAAAGGTATTAGGAGAGAATTTAGTCTTGCTAGAACTCAACAACAGAATGGTGTTGTTGAGAGAAAGAATAGAACACTGATAGAAGCTGCTAGAACTATGTTAGCTGACTCTAAGCTACCTATAACTTTTTGGGCAGAAGCAGTCAACACTGCTTGCTATATTCAAAATAGAGTTTTAGTTGTACAACCTCACAATAAGACATCATATGAAATTTTTAGAGGTAGAACTCCTGCAATAGGATTTCTTAGACCTTTTGGATGTCATGTGACAATTCTGAATACCTTAGGCCATTTAGGAAAATTTGATGGTAAAGCAGATGAAGGATTCTTTGTTGGATATTCTCTTAATAGCAAAGCATTTAAAGTATACAACATAAGAACCAGGATTATAGAGGAAAACCTACATGTGGAGTTTTTGGAGAATAAATCCAATGTAGAAGGTCAAGGACCAAAATGGCTATTTGATCTTGAGACTCTAACCAAATCAATGAATTATGTGCCTGTTGTTGCAGAAACTAATGATTTTTCAGGTTCACAAGCAACAGATGAGGCATGGTTAGAAAAGGAGACAAATCAAGATCGTGTTTGGATTCCAATATGGTCAAGTACAAGTGTGGAATCAACTTCAACAATTGGTGAATCTTCTTCTGGTAAAGCTAAAGAAGATGTTGAAGATGAATACAAGGAAGATGGAACAAATGATCAAGAAAATAGTTCTGCTGGTGAAACAGACTTAACTGAAGAACCAGAATTAACTACTGAAATAGACTTAACAAAAGAAGCAGAATTAACAGAAGATGAGGTGGAATTGAGAAATCTCCCACCAAACCATCATGTTTCACTTACACCACACACTAGGATTCACAACGTCCACTCCATGAATAATGTGTAGGAGATGTACAATCAGTGTCAAGACAGACAACAACTGATTCTTCAGACCAACAAGGCTTCTTGATGCCTTTATGCTTCAATAGCATGAGTTTTCAACTCTTGCTTGTTTGTATGCTTTCTCTCACAATCTGAACCAAAGAACATTCGAAAGCCTTAGATGATTCTAGCTGGTAGAAGCTATCAAGAGGAGCTTCTCATTCAGATTCAGAAGGTATGGTGCTAGTTGATTTACCTAAGGATCAAAGGTAATTGGCACTAGATGGTTTTCAAGAATAAAAGGATGAAAGGGATAGTGATTAGGAATAAGGCTAGATTAGTAGCCCAAGGTACACACAACAAGAAGGGATAGACTATGATGAGGTTTTTGCTCCAGTAGCAAGAATTGAGGCAATTAGGCTTTTCTTAGCTTATGCTTCATTTTTAGGCTTCACAGTTTACCAAATGGATGTCAAGAGTGCATTTTTGTATGGCACTATTGAAGAAGAGGTGTATGTCTCACATCCTTCAGGGTTCATTGATCCTGACCATCCAGAGAAAGTGTACAGAGTAGTAAAAGCTCTTTATGGCCTTCATCAGGCACCTAGAGCATGGTATGAAACATTTGCTTCCTACTTAATAGAGAATGGATTTCAAAGAGGAAAAATTGATCAGACACTTTTCATCAAACAGCACAAGAAGGATCTTCTGTTAGTGCAGGTGTATGTGGATGACATTATCTTTGGGTCTACAAGGAAAGAGATGTGTTTGGAGTTTGAGAAGCTTATGCATCATAAGTTTCAGTTGAGTTCCATGGGGGAACTTACATTCTTTTCGGGTTTGCAAGTTAAACAGTCATATGAAGGCATATTTATTAGTCAAGATAAATATGTTTTTGAGATACTTAGGAAGTTCAACTTTGCTGATTCAAAAGTGGCAAGCACACCAATGGACTCTGAGAAGCCACTTCTAAAAGACTTAGATGGAGACAATGTAGATTTACACACTTACAGATCTATGATAGGTTCTTTGATGTATCTTACATCATCAAGACCTGATATCATGTTCTATGTTTGTGCGTGTGCAAGATTTCAAGTAACTCCAAAGGTTTATCATTTAATAGCAGTCAAGAGGATTTTTAGATATCTCAAGGGTAAACCTAGGTTGGGTTTATGTTATTAAAGGGAATCTCCTTTTGACTTGGTAGCATTTTCGGATAATGATTATGCTGGTGCTAGCTTGGACAGAAAGTCAACAACTGGAGGATGTCAATTCCTTGGGTGTATACTTATCTCATGGCAGTGTAAGAAGCAAACCATTGTGGCTACTTCAACAACTGAAGCTGAATATGTAGTTGCTGCAAGTTGCTGTGCTCAAGTCCTATGGCTTCAAAACCAACTTCTTGACTATGGGTACAATTTTATGAACACTGTCATTCATATAGATAATAGTAGTACAATTTGCATTATTAAAAATGCAGTACAACATTCTAAAACAAAACACATTGAAATTAGACATCACTTTATAAGAGACTGCAATGAGAAAAGATTAATTCAAGTTCTTAAAATTGCTTCAAAACACAACTTTGCAGATCTGCTAACAAAAGCTTTTGATGTTGGAAGGTTTGAATACTTGGTAGCAAGTATTGGAATGCTTAATCCTTAAAATTTTCAATCTGATGTGTTTTTATATAAATTTTTGTTTGTACTGCTAGCTTTGTAAGTTAATACTGCTATTACAAAAGTTTGTACTGTTTGTACAAATTTAAATTGTGTTATTTATACAGTTAGTCCTATCATTATTCTAATACAAGACAAGTACTTTGTACATTGTTCTTTTGGTTTTAGACTAACTATTTCAGGTATGAATATTTGAGCACAAAACAAGTTTCAAGTGAAATGTGTGAGCAGCAGAATGGAGATACTAGTTGCTAACATAATAGGTTCATGATAGAAAAAATTTGGGAATTTCAAAGATCCTTAAAACTTCTTTCTTGAAACCTGATTATGAAATTTCACATTGAATTGATGACTTAGTTGATCAGAAAGTAAATGATACAACTCACTTTCTATCATTTTATACTTTTAAGTATAATGAGCAAGTCTAAGGACATCTGATAGAAAGAACAACTAGTGAAAGTGAATCTAACACTTGTGTTAGAGGCAACAATTGCTATGAGCTGGAAATCCTATCAAGAAAGCCTTTTGAATTGGTTTATCTTTACACAGGCAGTTATTTATAACTGAAAACATTGGTTCTCACACAACCAGAGGTTGCTTTAAACCGAATTCTTGATTAAGTGTCTGTTATACACTTAATCCCCTCAAAATGGTTGAAAGCAGTATGGTTTTCCATAATAAAATCAAGTACATACTGCTAAGGCAAAAGTTTCTTAAAAAGGATTTTCAAAAGGACTCAATAAAACCATCCATTGATGGATAATGAGTCAATGCCCCATGAATCACCTCTCATAGGAGTTAACACACCTAGAAGTGATGAGGGCAGCAAATTAAACTCTTAAGGAATTTATGGCTACATGTACAACATTGTCTAATAACAAGTTCTAATTGATAGCTCAGATGATGGGGAGAGAAATATTTTGGTACATTGTGAGAGATCTTCCAAACAGGGGAGGAAATGTTATTTGCATCTCAGGGGATGAAATGTCTCAGGGGAGGAAATAAATCCAAAGAAGGAAGATTAAATAATGAAAGGGAGGAAAAGACAAGAGCATACAAGATGATGACATAGAGGTTGAAAATGACAAGAACAGAGCTGATTCTGGAGTATTATATATATTTAGAAGGGATGAAGCATTCCAAAGGAGAAAGTTCTATCTAGGTCAAACGAAGAAAAGTTTCAATTTCAGTTCACTACGTTTGTTCATCACTTGCAAAGGCATGCTGATAGACGATTTCACTTGTTGAAATCTTTGCCTCTTATAATTCCTCCATCCAAGGAAATTGCACCATCTTTTAGGTCAATGTTTGAAGTCTGAAGATGTGTATTGATATTGTTGAAGTCAGAGATCAAAAAGCAGATGAGTTGCTGAGTTAGATATTAATCTTTCAGAATAGAAGAAAGTTCAGTCCAAGGGTCTGACTATGAAGTGTTTGAAAAATCTTCACAATTCCTCATTTAATTCAGAAAACATGTTGAAATGGATTCACATGTTTAGGGGAGGATTGTTGAGAATTAAATATTCTGAAGATTAAGTATCGGGAAATACTATGAAGTGATTAAATCTGGTAGCAGCAGAGTTAAGTCTGGTGAGTACCTAGTTAAGTCTGCTGGTTAAGTCTGGTCGTTGAGGTTAAGTCTGGTGGTTAAGTCTAGCGATTAATTATGGTGAGTAATAGAATCAAGTCTGCTCTTCGAATGTTAAGTCTGCTTGCTAGAGATATTAAGTCTGGTTGACTGGATGGATAAGTATACTAAAGTCAATAATACACGGTAGATAATATCTTATCCCATGTGCTCAGTCATTATGTTATATTCACAGAACAAGTTGTAAACATAGATACATGTTGTATCTTAGTTACTGACACACATAAGCTAGCAAGTAGCTCGATATGTCTTGACAAGACTTAAGAATATTGTAAAGATCTTCTTGGACTATAAAAGAAGATCATAGCTTAGTAGTCAAGTGTGACTTCTAATCATAACTAACTTTCATATATGTTAAGAACATAGAACAAACACAACAATATCACAAGTCATAAGAACATAAGATTCAAGGTTGTAACCCTAGTGATAAAGAAAAGATCACTCGTATTATCTTGAATAATATTGAATCATTTGGTGTTAACATTAGATGTTAATTGTCTTATTATACTGCTTTTCACTAGCTTGATAACACCCTCTTGGGTACACCCCCTGCACATCAGTAGGCCCATGGGGTGTTGGCTTATTGTGGCTCATTTTCTGCTTATTGCTGCTTTTCTAGTTTATTTGTGAGTTTTAAATAGTTTTCAGCTGTAAAAGTTTTTATTAGTTGTTACTTAATGAGTTTTAAAGAAGAAAAACCAAAAAAAATAATAAGTTGCTAAAAAGTGCCAACCATGGGATTCGAACCTGAGTCCCCTGACACACAACAACAACACCTTACCAGAATGCCCTAGGGACTTTCTCATTTTAAGTTTGCAACATTAATTTCTTGACCATGTTTATCATTTAAGCTGTCCGAACTTATTTGCTTTTTTCCCAGCTTATTGAAATAAGGTGGGAACTTTTTCACATTTTTCTTAGCTTCAATTTAGCTTAAAGTATTTTCACAAAAATTTTCAGATTTTTCTCTTGTCGTTTAGTATTTTTAATTATTTATTTTCTTTAAATCTGTTTTTAATTCATAATTAATTATTAAAAAGTCAAAAAATTGTAATTCTTTTTTCCAAAATTTTCTTTTGTCATTTAGGGCGTAGGAAAATTATTTTGATACCCGTAGGTTTATTTTTCATAAAATGTTACGTTTTTACTCGTTATTATTCTCCGTTTTACGTTATTTTCATTTTTGTTTTATTAGATGTTAGCAACCAATCAACCCTCGTCTTTTCAAGCATTTTAATACCAAACCGAAAACAATATCCTCAATTTCACGCCTCGCAGGGAGAACGACCCGGGTACATGCTTACCCGGTTTATTACAATTGGTTGTTTTTGCGTTAATGGTTTCAAGTTGACTTTTCTTCGTGAGAAGTTTGACTTGTGATTACTTTGACCAAATTTAACCAAATCATTGACAAACATATGAGAGCAATAGCAATATTGCTACTGAATTGCTCCCATGATGTTCTTTTGGGACTCAAACAATGCAAGAGAGTATGGATCAAAAATCTCCATTGTAGGGAGAAACATCATTTTTGAAAAGTTAATTTATGGTTGGATGTATATTACCTCATTTTAGCAATTTCTTGCCAAATTTATGTGTTTGGCAAGTCATTGATACCATCTGAATCTTCTAACTTAAGATGTCTCCTAATAGTAGATTCAGTAACAATGAATCTTCACTAGTTATGACAGTAGCAGTCTGCCAAAACTGTGTGATTTGAGAAACAAAAAGAGTAGGGCTAACAGTTAAAGCGTACCTTATATGAGATGCATTCAGAAAGTCTACAATCTCATAAAAGAGTTGTCCATCACCCTGCTCTGTTTTCTCCAAAAAGGCAACTTGATTGTGCGTCTTAACAAATTCCAACGCAACCATGAATGATGTATGAAAGTTATATAAGAAAGTTAATCATTTGTGGTTTAATTGAAGATGTGAACAGCCAATTAGGTTTTTATAAGATACTGTGAGAATTTTGCGTAAGGGATAAAATTATATTTGGAAAGAGAATAAGTGAAAATTTACAAAGAAGATAATTATCCTTTTAAGAAACCCTAAGTATGGTAAATTGTTTTTACCCAATGGCTAGTTACAAAATATGTTATTGACACAACAGTTCCAACTGCTAGTTCAGCAGTACAAAGTTTATACTAGCAGTACAAACTTTGCACTAGCAGTACTAACTATTAAGAAAAATTTTAATGAGCAGTATAAACTTATTAATGATTTAAAAACAATACTGCTCACACATAGTTTTTAGCAAACTCTCAGCTATCAACGGATTTGATGTGTCTTTACCAATAGCCGTTTGCTTTGGCTAGCCAACTCTTCACTGTTAGATATGGTGAGTTGATAACCATATAGTTTTTGGTCAACTATCAACCATGAACGGATTTGAGAAGTCTTTACAAGAAACCGTTTGCTCTGGACTAGTTGGTTCTTGATGTGGGTTAGACATGGTGAACCAATTACCATTTGTTGTGTGCACAGATCACACACTTGAAATTCCAAAGCACCTCACTATCCAAAACATAAAGCATTCAATTCACAAACTCCAATCAACTTGTAATTGTTAGTCCAAAAACAAAAAAACAAAGTGCAAAGCACTTGTCTTATAACATTATGAGCATATGACTAACATTGCACATAAATGAGGAAATTAGTTTCATTGGGAAACCCAAGCCATCACTGACTTTGGTTTGCCTCTTGCATAAGTAAAATTTAACCGTTTTAGAATAGTTGGTGCACCATTGGATTGAAGTGGTCTCCAAACCCATGATGCTGTTGCATTAATATCATTGCCCATCTTTCCCTTAGCAGTGTTTTTAAAACTACCAGTATTAACTGTTTGCCTAGCAGTATGAACTGTTGGCTTTGCAATTGTAACCTTAGGTTTCCAAATTTGTTTCTTTATCACTGCACTGTTATGAAATGGCCTTCTAGCAGTTGATGGTGCAGATTTGAAAAATGTTTTTGCACTTTGAACTGCTTGTCTTAGGTAAAAAGTCCTATTTGGTCTGGCAGTATGAACTGCTTGTCTAGCAGTACTAAGTGATTTTGGTCAAGACTTCAATAGAACTGCTCTGGGTGTCATTCTAGCAAAATTAGAGTGAAATTGAGGTCTTTCTAATTTCACCCTATGGTTTGTATACCCAGTTACCCTTTTGTTGCAATAAGCTGCAAGATGGTCAAACTCTCTACAATTAAAACAAGCTTTCTTGTAAAAGACAAAGTCATCACCTAGTTGGTGAGACTTGACGTTGTTCCAGTTTCTTTGGTTACCTCTGGGCTTATGTGTGGTTCTATACATTTCACAATATCTTACTGGTTGCCTAACATGTTTAACATTGTTTTTAGGCCTAACAATATTAACCTTAACCACCTTAGGAACTCTTGTTCCTTCTACCTTAACAGTATCAGGTGTAACCTTAACCTGATCATCCTCATCATCATCAGAATTCCAATCCTCTATGGCTGGAGCATCTGAATCTCTACTAGAGGACACCTTGTCCTCAGTGAGTGAAGTATCACTTGCACTCTTAAAGGTTTCACTTACTTCTACAGGCTTGTCAACTACTACATTCTCCTTTTGTTGAGGACCATATTCTAGTTTGGGGAGTTGATATTCAGGCAAACCTGTGTGTTCTAGGTCTATACCTTGAGGTCTAGGTATTTCTCTATGAGGAGGTGGGACAGAGTGATATCCTAGACCTGACTTTTCCTTGTTGATAATTTGACACTCAATTATTTTATTGACACATTTAGATGCATATTCTAGTGTCTCTACACTTAACTGAATGTTCTCTTTATCCTGTTTAAGTCTATCAACCTCAGCTTTTAACATGCTAATTTCAGCATCTCTAAAAAATATGTCCCTTTTAAGCACAGCTATGTCATCAGCAAAACTAGACTCATTCTTATTGTATAGAGGCTGCTAGGACAATGTTAGCTGACTCTAAGCTACCAGTTTCATTTTGGGCTGAAGCAGTTAGCACTGCTTGTTATGTATTAAACAGGGTTTTAGTTGTGCAACCTCACAATAAGACTGCTTATGAGCTTCTTAGAGGTAGAACCCCTGCTTTAAGCTTCATGAGACCTTTTGGTTGTCATGTTACTATCCTTAATACCAAAGACCAACTAGGAAAGTTTGATGGGAAATATGAGGAAGGCTTTTTTGTTGGTTATTCTCTGCACAGTAAGGCTTTTAGGGTGTACAATACAAGCACCAAGCATGTAGAAGAAAATCTGCACATAGAATTTTTGGAGAATAAACAAAATGTTGCAGGTGTAGGTCCAGATTGGATCTTTGATATTGACAGTCTTTCAGATTCCATGAATTATGTGCCTGTTACAGGTACAAATACTAACCATGATGCAGGTTCAGAGGAGGAAGATGATGATTGCATTTTCATACCAGTCATGGAAGAAAGTCCAGTGAATGAGTCTTCTACAAAGAAAGATGATATTCCTTCATCAAGTGGTGTAGACAAAGAGAAAGATGTTGCTGAAACCAGTGGTCAGAATGGTAAAGAAGCTGAAAATCCAACGAGCAGTACAAATGGAGTTAGTACTGCTCAGCCACAAGTTCCAACTGCTGAGCAAAATAGTGATGCTGCTGGACCAAGTCAACCTTATCTTGATTCACCAGTTGATACTGCTTCTCAAGTTGATGAGTTTGATTTCTTTGGAGATGGTCTGCAAAACATGCCTACCAGCTATACAAGACCCAGATCATCATGGATTTCTCAGTGTGGTATATGAGGAGAAACATCATGAAGATGAGCATGAGTGTATGTTTGTATGTTTTCTATCTCAGATTGAACCCAAGAATGTGTTAAAGGCTTTAGAAGAATCAAGTTGGGTTGAAGCTATGCAAGAAGAGCTACTTCAATTCAAAATTCAGAATGTATGGGTTCTGGTTGATCTACCAAAGGGAATGAGAGTGATTGGTACAAAGTGGGTATTCAGGAACAAGAAGGATGAGAGGGGCATTGTGATAAAGAATAAAGCAAGATTGGTTGCTCAAGGCTATACTCAGGAAGAGGGTATAGATTATGAGGAAGTTTTCGCTCCAGTTGCCAGGATTGAAGCAATAAGATTATTTCTTGCTTATGCTTCATTTATGGGGTTTATGGTCTATCAAATGGATTTGAAAAGTGCCTTTCTGTATGGTACTATTGATGAAGAGGTTTATGTTTCACAACCTCCAGGTTTTATAGACCCAGAGCATCCTGACAAGGTTTATAAAGTGGTGAAAGCTCTATATGGATTGCATCAGGCTCCAAGAGCTTGGTATGAAACTCTTGCTAAATATCTTCTGAAGAATGGGTTTCATAGAGGGAAAATTGATCAAACTCTCTTTATTAAAAAGAACAAGGGTGATATTCTACTGGTACAAGTCTATGTAGATGACATCATTTTTGGTTCTACAAAGAAACAGATGTGTAAAGAGTTTGAAAAGCTGATGAAAGATCAATTTCAGATGAGTTCTATGGGAGAGCTTACCTTCTTTCTAGGTCTTCAAGTACAACAAAAGTTAGATGGTATATTTATCTCTCAGGATAAATATGTTGGTGAAATATTGAGGAAATTCCAATTCACAGATGCCAAGGTTGCTAGTACACCAGTTAACAAGGAGACACATTTGCTATTAAAGGATCACAGTGGTGAAGATGTGGATGTGCACATGTATAGATCTATGATTGGGTCTCTGATGTATCTTACATTATCTAGGCCTGACATTATGTTTGTTGTTTGTGCCTGTGCAAGATTCCAAGTAAATCCTAAGGTGTCTCATCTCACAGCAGTAAAGAGAATCTTCAGATACCTTAAAGGTCAGCCTAACTTGGGGCTATGGTATCCTAAAGAGTCTGCATTTGATTTAGTGGCATTCTCTGATTCTGATTATGCTGGTGCTAGCATGGATAGAAAGTCTACAACAGGTGGTTTTTAGTTCTTAGGTCGAAGATTAATCTCTTGGTAGTGTAAGAAGCAGACTATGGTGGCCACATCTACTACTGAAGCAGAATATGTGCCAGCTAAAAGTTGTTGTGCTCAAGTTCTATGGATTCAAAACCAGATGCTTGATTATGGGTACAATTTCTTAAACACAATTATACATATAGACAATAGCAGTACAATGTGTATCATTAAGAATCCAGTTCAACATTCAAAAACTAAACATATTGAAATTAGACATCATTTTATAAGAGATTGTGCTAAAAAGAAGTTAATACAAGTTGTTAAAATACACACTGATGACAACTTTGCTAATCTCTTAACAAAAGGTTTTGATGTAAGCAGATTTCAGTACTTGGTAACAGGTATTGGAATGCTTAATCCTTCATAAGATTATTGTCTAAATGTTTTTGGTTTTTGTACTGCTAGTTGCGCTATTTGTATAGTTAGAACTGTTCAATAATTTTTAGTACTGCTTGTGCATTTGTTAGTCAATTGTGATAACTGTTAAAAGAGAATATTGTGTATTGTGTTTTCTTTAGTTTTGGACTAACATTTCAGGTTAAGAAAAGATTTTTGCTTTGGATTGTGCTTTAAAAAGTATGGTGGTTTGGATTGTCAAGTGTGAATGGTTGTCACACAACAAATGGTAATTGATTCACCATGTCTAATAAACATAAGAATCAACTAGTCCAGATCAAACGGTTTCTGGTAAAGACTACTCAAATCCGTTTATAGTTGACAGTTTACCAAAAACTGGTTGGTTATTAACTCACCAAATCTAAGTGTGAAGAGGTGGCTAGTCCATAGCAAACGGCTATTGGTAAAGACATGTCAAATCCGTTCATAGCTGATAGTTTGCTAAAAACTATAAGTGGACAAAACTGTTTTCGAATCCACATTAAACTTACAATTTGATTTTATCTCAGAAAACTTTTTGCTAACAGTTAGTACTGCTGGGGTTAATAGTTTGAACTGCTGGCTTCACCAGTTTATACTGATTGTTCAAACTTAGTTCCTACTGAGTTTATGCTCTGTGATACACCTCTCTCATAACACATCTGGAAGTGTTGAGAGCAGTTTGCAACTAAACAACTGAATTGATGGTAACTTGTACAAATTGTCTTATTGGATGCTGAGCTTGGATGTGATATATTCTAGTTCATCTGATGGTGAAGATTCTTCCAAACAGGGGAGGATTAAAGTTTGTTCTAGTTGCTGTTAACGATGCTTATGAAATTTAGGGGAGGAATTAAGAAGTCAGAGATGGATTGTAAACAGGTGCATAAAATTTATTTATTAAATATGGATTCATTACATAAGAGCTTCACATAAGAAAAAGCAACAAAACCTACACAACACAAACACAACACAACTACTTCAGTTTCCCTTTTCATTTTCCTTGGATATCTGGCATGGTTTTGCTGCGGGCTCCTCTGCTACCCATGACGTCAGACACCTTCTTGCAAGGGAGTGCCAGCACTACTGTTCTTGGTTTTGGATCTTGCTTCTTCTCAGGAACAGGGATCCTCTTCATTGATGATGCAGCTTTTTCAAATTCTTTTGTTAATAATACTGATAGCTTTTGAAGATCATCATCATGAGATGATTCGGAACAGTCGGATGAATCATCCACATAATGTTAGAGGAGGAAGAATTCATTGTGATTGAAAAGTTGAAGATTTGTGTTGAAGATTTTGTGTGGATATGTGAGTTTTTATAGAGTTAATGAAGGTTTAATGACATTAAATGCGGGGTTGATATGAGGAATTAACTCTTGGGTTGGTATAAGGAATTAATTCCTTGATGGAATAAATTTAATTTTGGTAATTTTTGAAGAGTTGACCAAAAGTGTACGTTATGTGAAGAAAATTCCCAAGTGTTTCGAGATTAAAGAAAAGTGTTTGAAAGAATCCACCCCATCAACATAATCAGAAGTTTAATTCAAGAAACTTATTGATTTGCATAGAAATCATAAGTTTAGGGGAGGATTGTTGGGAATTAAACTTAAGCAGTTAGTACGGTTGAAGAATACAAGAATAGTTAGGACTGCTGATGGAAGAACAGTTAGGACTGCTGATGAAGAAAAGTTAGGACTGCTTAAGAGATCAAGGTGAAACCGTGTGAAGATAAATATAGAAAAGATATGGTATATATCTTATTTGTATAGAGTGATACGATTAGTTGTTTTACTTATATAGGACTCTTTGCATTATAAAAAGAGATCCTTTGTTAGGGTTTTGATATATCTAATATCGAATATAGAATACCTAATAGCTAATATCCTTCATACGAATTATCAAGAGCTTCACGTTCATATTGTAATCGTTTGATATATATTGAAGTGATTGTTTGGTTGATATCGTTTGTGTTCTTATTTGTCCTCATTGTCTTATTCAATCAATCACCAAACACAAAACATCTTCTAGATACTTGGTAGTAAATTCCGCGTGCTATCAAGTATATACTCAAAGTATCCCCAACACAACGTGTGTGTTTAGATCCGGTCAACAGCTAAACCTCTCTTATGATTTTCCAAATTATAACTAGTCTTGTTTAGCTTTATTCTTTGTTCATCATATTATTTTCTAAGAGTTTCTAGTTCTTTTAAAGCAACACATGATTTAGAACATTTAGAAACTTGTACCTCAGAATCAGAGAAAGCCATGAGTGACATCTCAATAGGTGCTGCTTCTTCCTCTTCCATAAATCTCTAGTCAAATCCTAAACCATCAATGGCTACCATAGCCTTTGAGCTTGAGTCAGTAATCTCTACTTCCTTGGTCTTGCTTTCATAGCTTCTGCTCTTGCCATCTTGTTGTCTTGGCCTTCTGCACTCCCTTGAAAAATGACCCATCTTATGGCAATTATAGCATTCAATCCTTGACTTATCATAACCAGCAGTATCATTGTTGTGTATGGTAATCTTCTTCCCTGTTCTCAAATGGAATTTCCTAGCCCTCATGCTAAGAAGAGAAATTTGTCATTTGATATCCATCTCCTCCAGATCATCATCATTGATCTCTTGGAGGTCTTCATATGTCAACATGGATCCATTATGCTGGGTTGTAAGGAATGCACAGCAAGTTGTCTCATCCATAATGCCTTTAGTACTGCTTGATGTGCTAGCAGTACCAATATTTGAACTAGCAGTACCAACTGTTGCACCAACCTCCACTTCTTCAGAACTTGAGTTACTAGGAGTTGACATAAATGCCATATTCCTAGTACTTGAGCTTGTTCTAGTAACTTTCTTCACATCTTGCTCCACGATCTTGAAGTTGCTATACAGATCCATCAGACTCATAGAATCAATGTCTGACTTGTTCTTCCAAACAACAACATGCATAGCCCATTATGATGGTAAACTTCTCTGGAATTTGAAATTTAAATCTTCTTGTGGTATTTCAATTCCAAGAACTGGAAGTTGGCTCACAAGTTTCTGAAGTCTGTTTAACATATGATTCAATGATTCATTGCTTGTTGCCTAAAAGTTCTCAAAATTTTGCTTGAGGAGTGTCTTCTGAGTCTTTTTGGTGGCTTCATTCCCACCAAATCTAGCAACAATGGCCTCAAATAATGACTTGGCATCCTTGAACTTGCTGAAGTTCAAGAGTTGATCATTAGGTATTGTCATCATTAGCATACTCCTTGCCTTGATATCATTCTTCATCTGAATTCTTTCTTCTGCAGTCATTGGTTTTGTCTGCACAGTTGTCACAACTTTACCATCTTCTGTTGATGTTGTGGTTGTAGGCTTGAATGAATTCCCTTCTACTATAATTTCCCAAAGTGCAAAATCTTGCACCTGGAAGTATTGCTCTATTCTTAACCTCCACATGTCGAACTCATTCTGCTTAAGCATAGGTAACTTTGCAGCAACATTTGTTGTAGAAGTCTCCATGTCCATCTTCCTTGTTCCTTGTAGAAAGAGAAAAAGTTCTTCTGGATCTTCTAATTCAAAGTATCAGAACATGGCTCTGATACCACTTTAGAGGATCTAAACACACTCCTTGTGCTAGAGATACTTTGAGTAATACTAACTAGCACGCGGAATTTACTAGTTAATATTTAGAAGATATTGTGTATTGTATATATGAATGGAACAGTAAAGTATTTGTAAGAACAATGAAGACAATGATGTAACAATAAGCATATTTAGGTTAAATTCTATTCCCGAAATTTTACTATTCATTTTACTATACATCTTTACTATTCACTCCCGAAATTTTTATTTCACATTCTCGTAAGTTAAATTATATCCATGATAAAGTTAAATTTTGACGCTCGTCGGGTCATTTTCACAAAAGTTATTAAGAAACTCTACGTTTGGTTTAAACGCCATTTAAACATCCTGCGCATAACGAAAACCAACTGCGACAATTTTGCTCGCATCAGATTAATTTTTAGTACACTCACAATCAATTAGGGAATTTTTGATAATTAAGTTAAAATGTTACCAAATAGACCCTGTGTCTTACAGAACTAAACTTGCGTTTTAAACACTTTTACTTATCCGCAACCTTAGCCTATACCTGCACCATATTTTCTAAGGCATTTAGAAGCTTTTATATTTTTGGAAAAGTCAACATTTTTTCCCTCCTCCTTTGACCAAAAATCATTCCTTGCTTTTATAAATCATTCCTTGATTTTTAACACTTACGGTTTTAGGTCTAAAGAACGTTTAACACCAACCGACACTAGACTAAGCCTAGCCTAGACATTTTAAGTCTTTTATGTTCATTATAATCATATTAGAAAAGTTACATTCTTCTTTTCTTAGTTTTACGCAACTTTCGTACGTTTTACGTTTAACGTGTTTTAAACCTACGTTTCCAGCGTTATTAGCGTTTTCGCGACCCATTAAACTTATCACTCATCATTATGATATTATAATGATTATATTGACAAGTTTAATCATTCCTACAAGTTTCGTATTTTTACGATACCCAGTTTTACATTTCGTGACTTAACAACTTACAGTTAGCAATTACCAGGACAAAACTGACTTCGTAAAAGCAAGATAATGCAAGAAACTTATCAAGCTTCTCATGAAAGCCTCATGAAGCTTATAAAGGAAGGAACCAAGGGCATGTGTCTTGATCTTGACCATTGATCTCTAGGATGTTTGCAAGTGTAAACTTAACCATGGTTAAATATTAAGCTAATATATAGTTAACTCCTAAATTTTTCCTATAAATACCAAGCTAAAAACTTCATAAATTCTTGCACCACACCTTCTTATATCTTCAAAGACCTAAAACCAAAGGCACTTCTCTTATATTTTGTAAGAAAGTTCATGTGTTCTGGAGAAAAGCTAGCATTTGATCTTATTTTCTCCGAGTTTTCCAGAAAGAGTCGTTATAATCTTCAAATAACTTCATGTCTCCAAAAAGACTTTGTTATTATCTTCAAATAGCTTCGGGTTTTCAAGAAGGCGATGTTATAATCTTCAATTAGCCTCGGATTTACGAAGATTACAAATTTCACGTCGAAGCTCCGCTTATATTCCCTTTTTCTATAATACTCAAGCATTCTAAACAAAGGTAAGTAATTATAAGACTCAAAATTATTTAAATACTTATAAACTTTGTTAGTTTATTTATTGTATTTATAAACTCTTAATATGTCATATAATCAAGTAAGCAAAATATATGTTCCACATATAAATACTATGTTAGTAGGGAGCTTCGTGTGAGGGGTTTCATTTGGGTGAACGTATCGACGAGTTGCTGGATTTACGAATTAAAGTGTCCTAGCTCCTCGAACGTTTACTGCATGACCTCTGGATTATGATGGCCTGAACAGTAGTACGAGATATATAAACTATATATGGCATGTTTAAATATTCACTTCGTTGTTTTAGAACCTAAGACACGATATCATATTTCTAGGTTGCTCGTAGAGATTTTCCCGGCTTATCCAGCGATTTCATTATATCCTTAACATCATTTACTCTGAGGTGAGTTTTCATAGCCCCATTTCTCAATTTCTTATTTCATTTCAAACCTACAGGGGAGAATACATTGCACATCATTATATTACGAGCCCAAGTGTAAAACCCCAAAATTTATACAATCCGAAATGACAAAAATGCCCTCAGATTTAAAATTTTAAGAACTTATAAAATACGCTATAAATTAAAACTTGAGTTATATATCATGTTATGACTCGAAACTGTACGATATGAACATGTAACCTAAAGTATTATATGAAATTGTAAAATAAACTTATGAATAATAGTGCGACACGTTTAATATGTCTCATAGAGGCCAAATTATTTATAAGAAAAATTGTACACACCAAAGGACCGAATATATTTTGTTTTGGGGACTAAACACCACACTTTAGTATGTCACTAAGGGACGACTTCATTTTAATGTGTGTTCATTTCACTTCGGTTTGGGACATGTCATCACTCGTACAAAAGGGCATAGAAGATCCATTTTTGTTTTGTTGTACATATTATATAGTCTATTAGAAAGCAATTAAAAGTGAAATAGTTATCCCCACAGATTCGGCCATATTTCCATGCCACCATTGGTTCTCAATATTAAACTAATCAAATCATAGTATGTAACAAATAAAAAGGTAGTCACCCTTAAATCACGCATGTCAATCCCTATAAACATGCACAATAACTGACACAATCAAGCACATTGAATTCACTTTATAACTTTCCATAGTTGGAGTCACGCTCCTCTTATTATTGACTCATACATTTTTCTTTCCTCTCCCATGCCCTTCATACGACAAACCACAGTAAACACAAAACCCTAAACTCTTCCAAATCAAAAATATGCGGCTGCTATCTCCTTGTTTCCTCTCATGTCGATCAGGTGCAGCAGCCAAAGGAGGCGCTTGATGATATTATTCGTGACTTTGGAAAGCCATTCGAAGGGTGGCTTGGATTCGACCTGGTGTTGGTCGTGGTGTCGCAACAGGTTCGAGAAGTTTTGCTCGTGGGGTTCTTGTGTTCTGTTCTTCGTTCTTCATATCCGACCAAAGGTACTCCATGTCGTCTATGTGTTTTTTTTGTTCGATCGAATCAGTAATATACGAATGTGTATAAAATATGAAGACTTAATATAACATGTTATCATCTCACAAATATGATCGTGACTTCCATTCGAATGCTTATACGATATAATGATAAGAAAACAAAGAAGAATACATGAGAAAACATGTATATATGTGGATTAAAGTTTGGGTGAATAGGATTTCAGGTGTTATATATATGGGGCGTACATATGTAAAATAAAGAAAATGGTTAGAATGAGGAGAACGAGGGTGTTTAACTTTGCATGCATGATGAACATTAGACAAATGAAATTTGTATCCTTTATACATAGATCTGACGTGGGTGTGTTTGGTTTAGTAGTTTCAATTATATGTCTTATTATTTTTGGTCGTGCATGAAGTGTAAGGGCTGGGAAATGTGTCCTGAAAACTAGTATAAAAATGGTGTCGAGTGTGGTGTATTGTGGGTAGAAATTAAGGCTGTTATGGTTGCGTACGTATGGCTGGGAATTGGGTCGAGTGCATGGGATAGCAAGGGTATGAACTGTGATTTTATGTTGGTGTCAAATGCTGGTCTTGGCGGGGGACTTTAGTATGTCGAACTGGGGTAAACAAGGGTCGAGTGGGGTATGGGTTGTGATTTTATGTGATCATTGTGGCGTGTTGTAAGTGTGTGTTATGGTATGGAAAAAAAGGGGGTGTTGAATGTGGAAGTGATGTCGAGTGTGCTGTTTAAAAGGGGGTCGTTTGTAGTGGCTATATTGGGTCCAAAATAAAGTCGTGTGTTGGCTGCTATGAAGGTGTAATCGCATAAGTGTGTGTCCGAGTAAATGGATGTAAAAGTGGTGCATGTGCCTAAGTCAGGTCATAACACAAAAATCTCAGTGATAAACCAAAAGTGTAGGAACGTAATTTCATAGTGGAGCCAAGTTATAAACTCCATCTAAAATAGCATACTCTTAGTTTGAATGGGTATCTTAATATATGTTAAAATATATTTCATAATGTCAAGGATAGACGTTAAAGTGTTAAACAGTTAAGGTATAGAGTTGTTGGTGATGTTTGTTGTGTAGTCAAATCATGTGTGTGTTAGTGTGTAGATGTAGTACAATGTTCTGCATTCATTTAGTCATGATGAAACTATTTATACATTTGATCCTAAACTTTGAATATTGTCCCATTTAGACCCTAGACTTTGAATAAATGACATTTTAAACCTTAAACTATTAAAGTTGGCATATGTAATCCTAAACTATAATGTTGGTCACATTACGTCTTAAAGTTATTTAATTGTCCTTAATAACCCTAAAGGTCACTAAAAATGGAAAGCCGGCGAAAACGAGGTAATCTGATTTGAAATGAATTATTAATAATTAGCCGATCATTAATTCGTGTAGATTCGCTGAAGATGGAGTTTACTTCCGATCTTTTCGTTCCTAGTGTGTTTTCACTTGCGGTCTAAGGTACAGATATTCTGACCTTTCTTTTAAGGTTTCTCATGATCTCTTTCGTATTTTGATCCGTAAATTTTCTGAGTTGACTGCTATGATTCCCTTTCGCTTGAACCTTCTCTGTTGATTCCATTGATATGACCTCTGATATGAAGCTATGCTATGAAAACCTTTTATAATTATGCCTTGAAAATGTTTTGAGAAAAACCATTTTAAGAAGATGTTTATCAATGAGGCGAAACCACTTTTATATAAAATGTTACTAACTTTGTGAATACTATATTTGGAAGACTATTTTTATGAAAAACCGTTTTGAAAGATTATTTTTGTGAAAACTACATTAAAGGATCGCTTTATGAAAATCATGAATAAAGGGTTGCTTTAAAAAGGACTTTTGATAGAAACTTTTGAAACGAACTGTTGTTCGGAACCTTGACTTGATTATTTAATATGAACTTTGATCTGATAAACTCTGAGTTGGACCTTTGATATTACTTCTGAGATATTGATATGCAGCTTCTGATATATGACCCTTTTGATGTGACACTCTGAATTGGTATGATACTTGACTCCTAGTTTGATACCCGAGCCATTTCTGTTTACCTAGCCAGGAAGGTAACCTGGCCATGTCTTTGATGCACCATTGACATGACTCATGTGTGGGTGAGTGATTTCTCACACCGTCCCCATTCAGATTATGATATGCGCATTACTTTGACTATGGATTATATATGTTTCTGGGGGGCGTATGGATTGCAATCCTAGATCTGATCTGTTTAGTGGATTTAATCTGATATGATATGACTTTTCTGGTGACTGGTGCTGTGTGCAATACACGCCTTTCACATATATCTGGGAGCTAGCTACTCCATTTGAAGAATGAGGACACCCCTCATATTATCTGATTATCTGAGAGGTCTCCCCTCTATATGATTATGAAGATTTATGGTTACGATATGATATGATCTGTTTCTGGGCTCGTGGTAGATGACTATCCTATTTTCCTCTGATCATCCTTATTGTTTATACCTTCTGATATTTCCCAGCGCACTGTATCTTATATCTGTTTCATTATCATTGCTTTGTATATGTATCTGTTCACTGAGCCTTTTAAGCTCAGCCGCACGTTTTCTTTTCGTGTGCGGCAGGTAATAAGCAGGACGACGGGTTTGGGTATGAGTGAAGAGACTTTTGGACTTAGAAGACTTTGATAGCTATTTTGGCTTAGAGATGATTTGAAGTTTTTATATTGTTAGAATCTGTAGTCGCATTGTAACCTTGTAATTTCAGTTTTTCATTTGTAACCTTTGAGATTTCTTGTATTACTGTAATGTATGCTTTGTTTAATCTGATATGAAACCATTAGTGTGACATCTTTACCCTTGTCGGGTTGGTGTGTTACAATTATGGTATCAGAGCGACAGGCTGCGATTTCGTAATACATTTAACCTTGACCTGTGTAAGTTTGGACCACTAAGCCTTCCCTGTAGACACTCGTAAGTCAACCTTTAAAAATTGCTTTAGGATTTCCCATAGGAACCTAAGTTTTGACCGGTGAGGAATGGGTAGACTATAAGGCGTTTGTTTAAGTATCTTTACTTCCGCATCACTCTGATTCGTGCCTTACTTTTGGTTAGATCCTACTGATATCACTTTGGAAAGCGAAAGCTTATGTTTTGCACCACCTAAGATTCGAACCTGATTAAATTTGGAAGGCATTGAGAAATTTCATAATAATTGCCTGACACTATTTGATCCTTATCCTCCTATTTTCTTTTGTTAATCATTTTGATAAAGACCCACGTTGCACTCTGATTCTTTTGTTAATCACTTTGACGCCTCTTCGGGCATTCTGAGAATCTCTATGGCAGTAGCGTACTGGATACTTTTTGTTATTTTGTCTCTTGCTTTTAATAAGTATATATGGATCTTCCGACACCATTTGATTTCGTTTCACCCATCTCTGTTCTAAGCCTTTTGGTATGTAACCACGAGTATAAGAATGTTTTCCCCCTCACTTTTGAATGATAAAGCTATGATTTGTGAACCGTCTTTCTTTGAATAGTTAACTTGATTTTATTCTGACAAGGAAATTGTGGGATGATCAGTCAAATATTGACAACTACCTTTCTATGTCTCACTTTTGGCGTTTGCAACAATTTTGAACTTCCGACTACGATTACCAATTGTCTAACCCTTTGCTATCTCTATTACTCTGGAGACGCGTGTGTTACTTTCACGGTTATGAAGTTTTCCTAGAAACCATTTTGTACACCAATAAATGAACCTCATCGTAGAAGCCTTTTGGCACCTTGAGTTTTCTGAACATGAACCTGGTATTGAACACTATTTGGCACCCTAAAATTTCTGAAACACGATTTCTAATCGAACCATCAAGTTTTCCACCGGAGTGTGAAGTAAGTTTGCTTAAGTGCATTTTCTTGGCGTATTTCAGTTTTGTTCGCGATAAAGAAGAATGATGACAGGAGATATGTATGGAGGCTGAACCGTATTACTGTTAGGAGCCAATATTCCTCCACCCTGAAACGACTATGTGTTTGTTTAATTTCAGAGCGCGAAGTTTCCTTTCTGACGAATTGATCTTATTCTTGAAATCGCCTTCCGTATTCGTAAACGACTGCTATGACGGTTAGTGACGCTAATAGTATTAGCTAAAGCTCTGACGATCTTGGTGAATTTGATAGATGATATTTTCTCATGAGTACTGGGCATATGGTCATTGTATGACTTAATGATACATTCAGAGACGAGGAAGAACATTTAAATCACTTTTGCACCTTGTTAGAAATTTGACGATCATTTGTGTATTCTGAGAGATTGATGTTTGTGAGACAACGGTGTTCTTTGCCTGACCTGGAGTTGACAACAACGGAGGCTACCCTAAAGAGTGAAGACATTCCTTTCGATACAGACGTGTGGACGGTGTAGAAGATCTAGTCAAGATGGCGAACCTGGAGCTGATGAAGACGTACAGTCTCACTTTCCTATTCATCTTGGTTGTACTAAGATGAATTGAGAGCAGAAGCAGACTGTATGATGGAGAGACTGAAAGATCGTGCCAGAAATCCACAACACTCCATCACATTCCAAGAAGAACTGCAGGAGGCTCGACGACCCAGACACCAGTTTCCGATTTTGGTTTCACTTCCCGATTGATGGACAGACGAAGACAGATTAACAGGACTTGAAAAGATTGGAGGTGTTGAATGAACGAAATTTTGAAACAGACCCTTTATGTTTGAAAGAATTGGTTCAATGAAGGCAGAAGTTTGGCGACTAACTTTCATTTCCGTTGACCCTCTTAAGTTTCGTTATCTAGTAATAAGTTCCTCTTATGATTTAAGTTCCCTAGAAGCACTTCTGTTCGTGCTTACCTTTCGTATGATTCGGTGATGACTTTGTTTTGAGAGATTTTGGCGACTTGTGGAAGATATGATGCTTGTGACGACGTACCCCACTTCTGCTAGACAATCTGGGATGTTGATACTCTTGCAAATAGTTTTGTTTTCTCTCTTGACTATGGCATTTCATTTTTTATTTTTTTTTTGTGTTGACCTCTGAGACTGTAGAAGTACTAGGTGGATTAAGATAGGTGGTTTTGATTACGATTTGAGATAAAATATGACCATCATGAGGGCATATTTATATGATGCCAGTATTATGACGTCTGGCCAACGTGATAATACTCACATCATATAACGTGCACTTGTTGTGGGCATAGGATATCTTGGGGAGTACCTAAGAAGTTAGAATTTGAAATTCCGTTGGATTATCCGTGATTAGTGAGACTTTAGGTTCATTCTACCTATGCGTATACTCTACCTTCGTTCGTTAAATATCTGGATGAGTTTTGGACTCTCGTTTTGCATTCTGTTGACCTCTGTTATAAATCTTGAATTCTGGTAAAACTCTCTACTGTTGATATAGTTAATTTGATCTGAAATCTTGTTCGTATTTCCATATGAGCTTTCCGGAAGATTCACCTACCCTCCATTTTTGTTGCATGGTCATTTTGATCGAAATCAACCTAATTTGTCTCCTCCTGAGGAACTTGAACCCACCTCATGTTGATTTGAGTCATGAGAAACTGTTTGGTCTGAAGATCTTATGGAAGAACCTCCTCGGGCTTGAAAATGTTCCGTGACGATCTTTTGCGATTTGCTACGACTTTGTCTAAACTTCGGGACTTCAAATTTCGAGGACGAAATTTTTTCTTTTAGAGGGGAAGAAGTTGTAAAACCCCAAAATTTATACAATCCGAAATGACAAAAATGCCCTCAGATTTAAAATTTTAAGAACTTATAAAATACGCTATAAATTAAAACTTGAGTTATATATCATGTTATGACTCGAAACTGTACGATATGAACATGTAACCTAAAGTATTATATGAAATTGTAAAATAAACTTATGAATAATAGTGCGACACGTTTAATATGTCTCATAGAGGCCAAATTATTTATAAGAAAAATTGTACACACCAAAGGACCGAATATATTTTGTTTTGGGGACTAAACACCACACTTTAGTATGTCACTAAGGGACGACTTCATTTTAATGTGTGTTCATTTCACTTCGGTTTGGGACATGTCATCACTCGTACAAAAGGGCATAGAAGATCCATTTTTGTTTTGTTGTACATATTATATAGTCTATTAGAAAGCAATTGAAAGTGAAATAGTTATCCCCACAGATTCGGCCATATTTCCATGCCACCATTGGTTCTCAATATTAAACTAATCAAATCATAGTATGTAACAAATAAAAAGGTAGTCACCCTTAAATCACGCATGTCAATCCCTATAAACATGCACAATAACTGACACAATCAAGCACATTGAATTCACTTTATAACTTTCCATAGTTGGAGTCACGCTCCTCTTATTATTGACTCATACGTTTTTCTTTCCTCTCCCATGCCCTTCATACGACAAACCACAGTAAACACAAAACCCTAAACTCTTCCAAATCAAAAATATGCGGCTGCTATCTCCTTGTTTCCTCTCATGTCGATCAGGTGCAGCAGCCAAAGGAGGCGCTTGATGATATTATTCGTGACTTTGGAAAGCCATTCGAAGGGTGGCTTGGATTCGACCTGGTGTTGGTCGTGGTGTCGCAACAGGTTCGAGAAGTTTTGCTCGTGGGGTTCTTGTGTTCTGTTCTTCGTTCTTCATATCCGACCAAAGGTACTCCATGTCGTCTATGTGTTTTTTTTGTTCGATCGAATCAGTAATATACGAATGTGTATAAAATATGAAGACTTAATATAACATGTTATCATCTCACAAATATGATCGTGACTTCCATTCGAATGCTTATACGATATAATGATAAGAAAACAAAGAAGAATACATGAGAAAACATGTATATATGTGGATTAAAGTTTGGGTGAATAGGATTTCAGGTGTTATATATATGGGGCGTACATATGTAAAATAAAGAAAATGGTTAGAATGAGGAGAACGAGGGTGTTTAACTTTGCATGCATGATGAACATTAGACAAATGAAATTTGTATCCTTTATACATAGATCTGACGTGGGTGTGTTTGGTTTAGTAGTTTCAATTATATGTCTTTTTATTTTTGGTCGTGCATGAAGTGTAAGGGCTGGGAAATGTGTCCTGAAAACTAGTATAAAAATGGTGTCGAGTGTGGTGTATTGTGGGTAGAAATTAAGGCTGTTATGGTTGCGTACGTATGGCTGGGAATTGGGTCGAGTGCATGGGATAGCAAGGGTATGAACTGTGATTTTATGTTGGTGTCAAATGCTGGTCTTGGCGGGGGACTTTAGTATGTCGAACTGGGGTAAACAAGGGTCGAGTGAGGTATGGGTTGTGATTTTATGTGATCATTGTGGCGTGTTGTAAGTGTGTGTTATGGTATGGAAAAAAAGGGGGTGTTGAATGTGGAAGTGATGTCGAGTGTGCTGTTTAAAAGGGGGTCGTTTGTAGTGGCTATATTGGGTCCAAAATAAAGTCGTGTGTTGGCTGCTATGAAGGTGTAATCGCATAAGTGTGTGTCCGAGTAAATGGATGTAAAAGTGGTGCATGTGCCTAAGTCAGGTCATAACACAAAAATCTCAGTGATAAACCAAAAGTGTAGGAACGTAATTTCATAGTGGAGCCAAGTTATAAACTCCATCTAAAATAGCATACTCTTAGTTTGAATGGGTATCTTAATATATGTTAAAATATATTTCATAATGTCAAGGATAGACGTTAAAGTGTTAAACAGTTAAGGTATAGAGTTGTTGGTGATGTTTGTTGTGTAGTCAAATCATGTGTGTGTTAGTGTGTAGATGTAGTACAATGTTCTGCATTCATTTAGTCATGATGAAACTATTTATACATTTGATCCTAAACTTTGAATATTGTCCCATTTAGACCCTAGACTTTGAATAAATGACATTTTAAACCTTAAACTATTAAACTTGGCATATGTAATCCTAAACTATAATGTTGGTCACATTACATCTTAAAGTTATTTAATTGTCCTTAATAACCCTAAAGGTCACTAAAAATGGAAAGCCGGCGAAAACGAGTAAATCTGATTTGAAATGAATTATTAATAATTAGCCGATCTTTAATTCGTGTAGATTCGCTGAAGATGGAGTTTACTTCCGATCTTTTCGTTCCTAGTGTGTTTTCACTTGCGGTCTAAGGTACAGATATTCTGACCTTTCTTTTAAGGTTTCTCATGATCTCTTTCGTATTTTGATCCGTAAATTTTCTGAGTTGACTGCTATGATTCCCTTTCGCTTGAACCTTCTCTGTTGATTCCATTGATATGACCTCTGATATGAAGCTATGCTATGAAAACCTTTTATAATTATGCCTTGAAAATGTTTTGAGAAAAACCATTTTAAGAAGATGTTTATCACTGAGGCGAAACCACTTTTATATAAAATGTTACTAACTTTGTGAATACTATATTTGGAAGACTATTTTTATGAAAAACCGTTTTGAAAGATTATTTTTGTGAAAACTACATTAAAGGATCGTTTTATGAAAATCATGAATAAAGGGTTGCTTTAAAAAGGACTTTTGATAGAAACTTTTGAAACGAACTGTTGTTCGGAACCCTGACTTGATTATTTAATATGAACTTTGATCTGATAAACTCTGAGTTGGACCTTTGATATTACTTCTGAGATATTGATATGCAGCTTCTGATATATGACCCTTTTGATGTGACACTCTGAATTGGTATGATACTTGACTCCTAGTTTGATACCCGAGCCATTTCTGTTTACCTAGCCAGGAAGGTAACCTGGCCATGTCTTTGATGCACCATTGGCATGACTCATGTGTGGGTGAGTGATTTCTCACACCGTTCCCATTCTGATTATGATATGCGCATTACTTTGACTATGGATTATATATGTTTCTGGGGGGCGTATGGATTGCAATCCTAGATCTGATCTGTTTTGTGGATTTAATCTGATATGATATGACTTGTCTGGTGACTGGTGCTGTGTGCAATACACGCCTTTCACATATATCTGGGAGCTAGCTACTCCATTTGAAGAATGAGGACACCCCTCATATTATCTGATTATCTGAGAGGTCTCCCCTCTATATGATTATGAAGATTTATGGTTACGATATGATATGATCTGTTTCTGGGCTCGTGGTAGATGACTATCCTATTTTCCTCTGATCATCCTTATTGTTTATACCTTCTGATATTTCCCAGCGCACTATATCTTATATATGTTTCATTATCATTGCTTTGTATATGTATCAGTTCACTGAGCCTTTTAAGCTCAGCCGCACGTTTTCTTTTCGTGTGCGGCAGGTAATAAGCAGGACGACGGGTTTGGGTATGAGTGAAGAGACTTTTGGACTTAGAAGACTTTGATAGCTATTTTGGCTTAGAGATGATTTGAAGTTTTTATATTGTTAGAATCTGTAGTCGCATTGTAACCTTGTAATTTCAGTTTTTCATTTGTAACCTTTGAGATTTCTTGTATTACTGTAATGTATGCTTTGTTTAATCTGATATGAAACCATTAGTGTGACATCTTTACCCTTGTCGGGTTGGGGTGTTACACCAAGTATATCAAATTCATTTACATTGCTTAAGTTACCACATTGCCATGTTTGTAACACCCCGACCCGAGAAGGGCAAAGATGTCACAATGCTACGGTTTCACATCAGAACAAGTAATAATAAAACAGCGGAAGTCTTAACATTAAACCAAAAGATAATAAGCCAACAAGACTTATATCAAGTTCAACAAGACAATGAAAAGAAATAAATGAAGTACTAAACAAATCAATTCTCAAATGGTAGAACTAAGGTACTAAGGTCCATGCTTCACTCAAAGTTGCTCTCATCCCAAAGCAAAACCCAGCTTCCTAGCTTAAATACCTGCCGCAGGAAAAGAAAATGCGGCTGAGCTACGAGAGCTCAGTGAACATATATAACGATAACAAGCAGCAATAAAGGTTTACGAAATGTAAATGTAAAACAGTTATCAAGAGTAAAGGCATAGGAAAAAATTAAGGAATAATGTACAATTGAAAAAAGATAAGGTAAATGAAAAGATAAACAGATACAGCAATCCTCTACGAGCTCAGAACATATCATATCAATCAAGTAACAAGTATACATGTATACGGAGGGGTGTTCTCGGTATGACAAGTATAATATGAGGGGATACCTCCAAGGGTTGGAGTCGCGTGCTCCCAAGAGTGAATGACGTGTATCGCACACACCCATCATATCACTAAGCAATACAAGTAAATCAAGTCATGTACAATACTAATCTAGGATGCATCCATGCGCCCCTGCAGGCTGCCACAATGTCTTCGTCTACGCGCAAGTCAAGTATCAAGTCATGGCAGGGACGGGATAGGTAATCACTTTCCTACCCAAAAGTCAAGCCATTGGTGCAACAATGACAAGGACATGAAACCCTCATGCCTAGTATGGCTCGTAGTCTCAAACCGTGGTCAAGGTCAAGGTCAAGTATCAAGTGTACAAGGCAAGTTCAAGTTTCGAGTTCGTGTTTACATATCAATGGGTTCAATTAACTTTAGTTCAAGTAGGTCATATCCATAAGTAGGTCAAAGTTCAATCTAAACGTTCATCCGAAAGCAATCTTTTTAAAATAGTTCCCATAAAATAATCTTTTAAACTGGTTCTCATAAAAATAGTCTTTAAAATAGTTTTCAATAAGCTAGTTTTAAAATGGTCTTCTTAAAACATTTTCATAATTGAATACAAGGTTTTCTCATTCAATTTCAATATCAAGCATATTAGGGTTCAAGTCAAGGTTTTATGGCAAGGTTCAAATCAAGGTTCATAGTGGTTCAAGGCAAAGATCAAGGCAAAGGTTCGAAACAAAGATTCAAGTCTAAGGTTCACAAACAAGGGTACATAGCAATGGTTTGGGGAATCTTAAACGAATTGAAACAAGAGATCAAGAGAAACGAAGGCTCCTTACAAGATGGGCAGAATATCTGTACCTTATTAGCTAGCAAGAACAAAGACAAAAGGCTGAAAAAGATCGAGTTACTCCTTCTTCACACCTAGAGGAGTAGAGGACAAAATTACAAGGGTTTCAGTTATCTTTCCATCTCAAGTAAGTTTCCATTTTTATAAAGTTTCCTCAATTAGAAAGATTTAAGTATCAATTCTTGTTAAGTCATTAATTAATACTATTATGGAAATAGGGTACATTTTAGCAAGTTAAGATATTTCAAGGTTCATTTTGTCAAGTTTCCATAACTTAGGGTTTTAAAAGTAAACATATCAAAATTAAGGGTTTTAAATGAAATATCAAAAGTTACTAATTTAAATACCTCTTTTAAATGAATTACATCTTTAGCCCTTTAAGTTTCATTATTTACACTTTACACCCTTATAGTTATTAAAGTTTACAAAGTAGACCTTATAGTTACTTAATTTACAATCCAACCCTCACCAATATTCATAATTACATCACAAGCCCTTAAAATTACTAAATTATAGAATATACCCTCACACTATCATATGGTACGAATTACACCTCCATGTTTCTCATATTTACATAATTAATCCCTTTAATTTACAAATATTACAATTTACATCCTTACTTTATTTTAATTACACCTTGACCCCATAAATACCCAAAATTACATATTACCTCCCTTCTAATATTATTTACACCAAACAATCATAAGTTTCCTGAATTTACACTTTTAGTCCTTCTAATTTATAAATTTCTAATTCGAACCATTAATTTACCAATAAATCATTATCTTGCATATTTTACACATAAGGACCTCATCTTATAATTTTTATACATTTATACTGATCTAATTAACATTATAAAAATAACCTTTAAGTTCCAAAGTTGGCAAAACAAGTCCTTGTTATTTATTTTACAAATCGTATATACTTTTGTAATAGCAATTACAAACCCTAGCTCATATAATCATCAAATAATCATTACCAATCATTAATATGCCTTAAATGACCAGATCTATACATACAAACCCTAACCCTAAATCGCTACTAGGGTTTTCTATATTTTCTTTCTTTTTCATTAAAATCCGATTACACAAACAATTCAAGAACACATGAATTAAGCTTCCAAAAATAAAATAACTATTTTTCGAGACTTATATGATCATCATAAAACGTGTAAAAATTATGAAAACAACCCAGAAAAATCGTATACTAATATTTGGGAATTAAGTGTGTTTTAGCTATTTAAAATTCGTATGACCATTCAAGTTTGCATGATCCATGTTATATATTTTATTTAGGACTTATATGATCTTAATAACATAATAAAAATACTTCATGAAGAATCAAACATGTGAAAGGGATATATAGAATTATACCTTCTCGAATGCAAAGTTCGACAAATCAAAAATCCTAGCGATTGAATGAATGAACCCACGACCTTCTAACCAATTTTTCTAGCTTCCTTAGATGTCAAGCAATGCCAGAAAATAACCCACAAATTTTTCCAAGTCGAATTGTAGCAGATCGAATTTTGTTTAGAGTTTCTAAGGTTTTAGGGTTTTCGGAAATTATATATATATAGGGAATAATTTATAAACCGACTCAAATACTGATTTTTGGCAAGGATTTCGGTCCAAGACTTATCAAATACTGAATATAATAATTTCCTAATTTTATTGGTTATTATCTTGTATTTTATTTAATTTAAATTGAATTAATAATAATAATAATAATAATAATACACGAAATAATATCAACCGGCCATAATAATTATTTGCATATTTTTGTACTTTTTAAAATGTTGAAATGTAGTCACAAAAATTATTTGGATTCATATCTAGTTCATTCCCGATGGTTTGGGATTTATTTGGTGATTTATAAGCTTTTAAATAAATTTTTTAAATTTGTAAGGGCATTTTGGTCATTTTGCATGTTTTCAAATTTCAGGTATTACAACTTCTTCCCCTCTAACAAAAAATTTCATCCTCGAAATTTGCAAGAAAACGGAAAGGAAAAATAGAACGGAAACGAAACAATCACATACCAGACGCCTTGCCTGCCTGGTCACGAGAAAGCATGAAAACACGATCGGAACTAGAAGTAGGAGGAGGAGGGTCAAGATATTTTCCAAGTGCCGATGGATTCTTAGGGCAATCCTTCACCATATGTCCAGTGGATCCACATCCATAGCAAGCACCCGAAGCCTTACGAAAAACTCCCGAATGATACTTTCCACAATAAGCACAACTAACTGGAGTAGGTAGGTTCTCAGCTGATCCCTTCTGAGTATTTGATCCAGACACCCGATTCTGCTGGTAGTCCTTGGAAGACTGATCCTTCCACTTCCTCTGACTGTCGCTGCGCCCGTGACGATCACCACCCTGATTAGAATTTAACTTCGAATCCCGACCTTTCTGATCATAACTACGATCCATCTGATCTCGTGATTCAAAACTCTTATTAGACCGCCTTTGCTGCTCATAGCCTTGGTCCAGGCGACCTTGCTCCTTAGAGTTCACCCGATTTCTATCTCTATCCCGTTTATTAGAACCCTCGTCCGCATGTAACAACTCAATGTTGCGGGCAGCATCCGCAACAGCAGCCACATCCTCGTGTTCAAAGTTCACGATACGGTCTAATACCCACCTCTTCAATGCCCACTTGAAATGACGAGCCTGACGATGAGCATCCCCAGTAACCTCCGGCCCAACAAAGCTGGCCAAGCGCAAGAATCGCTGCATAAACTCACCAGAAGACTCACGATCCCCTTGACGAATCGTCGCATAATCTCTCTCGTATCTCTGCTGCTCCGATAATGGAATATACTGCCTATAGAACACCTCAATGAAGTCCGCCCAAGAACAGGTCTCTGCATAATTATCTCCTTTTGCTTGAACAAGAGTAGTCCACCAATTAAGAGCGTCACCTTCCAGCTTGAATGTGGCCAAATGAGTTTTAAACTCGTCAGCACATCCGAGAACCCTAAACAACTTCTCGACGTGGGTAATCCAGTCCTCTGCCTCATGGGGAGTAGCAGCGGACTTGAAAGAGAGAGGCTTAAGCTTGTTGAACCTCTCAATCCATACATGAATACCGACGGGTGGAGCGGCGGGAGGAGCAGTGGGTGGAGCATCACCACCACCACCAGAAGAACTTGCCCCATTTCTGATGTTATTGGTGACTTGGGTCACCAACTCAGGAATAGCAGCAGCCATAGCAGCAGCTATCATGGCCTGGAAATCAGGGCCAACATTCCCATCAGTGTACTGGGTAAATCGCGTGTTCACCATCTGAATGATTGTCAAAACGATTTGTAAGAGCAAAGGGAAAATGACAAAGCAGGACAGGAAAAGAGAGTGCGCGAAAGAAAACCTAATGTCTACCCAATCCTCACAGGTCAATGGCCTAAGCCTAAGGGTTTTCGGGAAACCTAAGGGTCCAAACCTGGCTCTGATACCATAAATTGTAACACCCCGACCCGAGAAGGGCAAACATGTCACAATGCTATGGTTTCACATCAGAACAAGTAATAATAAAACAGCGGAAGTCTTAACATTAAACCAAAAGATAATAAGCCAACAAGACTTATATCAAGTTCAACAAGACAATGAAAAGAAATAAATGAAGTACTAAACAAATCAATTCTCAAATGGTAGAACTAAGGTACTAAGGTCCATGCTTCACTCAAAGTTGCTCTCATCCCAAAGCAAAACCCAGCTTCCTAGCTTAAATACCTGCCGCAGGAAAAGAAAATGCGGCTGAGCTACGAGAGCTCAGTGAACAGATATAACGATAACAAGCAGCAATAAAGGTTTACGAAATGTAAATGTAAAACAGTTATCAAGAGTAAAGGCATAGGAAACAATTAAGGAATAATGTACAATTGGAAAAAGATAAGGTAAACGAAAAGATAAACAGATACAGCAATCCTCTACGAGCCCAGAACATATCATATCAATCAAGTAACAAGTATACATGTATACGGAGGGGTGTCCTCGGTATGACAAGTATAATATGAGGGGATACCTCCAAGGGTTGGAGTCGCGTGCTCCCAAGAGTGAATGACGTGTATCGCACACACCCATCATATCACTAAGCAATACAAGTAAATCAAGTCATGTACAATACTAATCTAGGATGCATCCATGCGCCCCTGCAGGCTGCCACAATGTCTTCGTCTACGCGCAAGTCAAGTATCAAGTCATGGCAGGGACGGGATAGGTAATCACTTTCCTACCCAAAAGTCAAGCCATTGGTGCAACAATGACAAAGACATGAAACCCTCATGCCTAGTATGGCTCGTAGTCTCAAACCGTGGTCAAGGACAAGGTCAAGTATCAAGTGTACAAGTCAAGTTCAAGTTTCGAGTTCGTGTTTACATATCAATGGGTTCAATTCACTTTAGTTCAAGTAGGTCATATCCATAAGTAGGTCAAAGTTCAATCTAAACGATCATCTGAAAGCAATCTTTTTAAAATAGTTCCCATAAAATAATCTTTTAAACTTGTTCTCATAAAAATAGTCTTTAAAATAGTTTTCAATAAGCTAGTTTTAAAATGGTCTCCTTAAAACATTTTCATAATTGAATACAAGGTTTTCTCATTCAATTTCAATATCAAGCATATTAGGGTTCAAGTCAAGGTTTTATGGCAAGGTTCAAATCAAGGTTCATAGTGGTTCAAGGCAAAGATCAAGGCAAAGGTTCGAAACAAAGATTCAAGTCTAAGGTTCACAAACAAGGGTACATAGCAATGGTTTGGGGAATCCTAAACGAATCGAAACAAGAGATCAAGAGAAACGAAGGCTCCTTACAAGAAGGGCAGGATATCTGTACCTTATTAGCAAGCAAGAACGAAGACAAAAGGCTGAAAAAGATCGAGTTACTCCTTCTTCACACCTAGAGGAATAGAGGACAAAATTACAAGGGTTTCAGTTATCTTTCCATCTTAAGTAAGTTTCCATTTTTATAAAGTTTCCTCAATTAGAAAGATTTAAGTATCAATTCTTGTTAAGTCATTAATTAATACTATTATGGAAATAGGGTACATTTTTGCAAGTTAAGATAGTTCAAGGTTCATTTTGTCAAGTTTCCATAACTTAGGGTTTTAAAAGTAAACATATCAAAATTAAGGGTTTTAAATGAAATATCACAAGTTACTAATTTAAATACCTCTTTTAAATCAAATTACATCTTTAGTCCTTTAAGTTTCATTATTTACACTTTACACCCTTATAGTTATTAAAGTTTACAAAGTAGACCTTATAGTTACTTAATTTACAATCCAACCCTCACCAATATTCATAATTACATCACAAGCCCTTAAAATTACTAAATTACATAATATACCCTCACACTATCATATGGTACGAATTACACCTCCATGTTTCTCATATTTACATAATTAATCCCTTTAATTTACAAATATTACAATTTACATCCTTACTTTATTTTAATTACACCTTGACCCCATAAATACCCAAAATTACATATTACCTCCCTTCTAATATTATTTACACCAAACAATCATAAGTTTCCTGAATTTACACTTTTAGTCCTTCTAATTTATAAATTTCTAATTCGAACCATTAATTTACCAATAAATCATTATCTTGAATATTTTACACATAAGGACCTCATCTTATAATTTTTATACATTTATACTGATCTAATTAACATTATAAAAATAACCTTTAAGTTCCAAAGTTGGCAAAACAAGTCCTTGTTATTTATTTTACAAATCGTATATACTTTTGTAATAGCAATTACAAACCCTAGCTCATATAATCATCAAATAATCATTACCAATCATTAATATGCCTTAAATGACCAGATCTATACATACAAACCCTAACCCTAAATCGCTACTAGGGTTTTCTATATTTTCTTTCTTTTTCATTAAAATCCGATTACACAAACAATTCAAGAACACATGAATTAAGCTTCCACAAATCAAATAACTATTTTTCGAGACTTATATGATCATCATAGAACATGTAAAAATTATGAAAACAACCCAGAAAAATCGTATACTAATATTTGGGAATTAAGTGTGTTTTAGCTATTTAAAATTCGTATGACCATTCAAGTTTGCATGATCCATGTTATATATTTTATTTAGGACTTACATGATCTTAATAACATAATAAAAATACTTCATGAAGAATCGAACGTGTAAAAGGGATATATAGAATTATACCTTCTCGAATGCAAAGTTCGACAAATCAAAAATCCTAGCGATTGAATGAATGAACCCACGACCTTCTAACCAATTTTTCTAGCTTCCTTAGATGTCAAGAAATGCCAGAAAATAACCCACAAATTTTTCCAAGTCGAATTGTAGCAGATCGAATTTTGTTTAGAGTTTCTAAGGTTTTAGGGTTTTCGGAAATTATATATATATATAGGGAATAATTTATAAACCGACTCAAATACTGATTTTTGGCAAGGATTTCGGTCCAAGACTTATCAAATACTGAATATAATAATTTCCTAATTTTATTGGTGATTATCTTGTATTTTATTTAATTTAAATTGAATTAATAATAATAATAATAATACACGAAATAATATCAACCGGCCATAATAATTATTTGCATATTTTTGTACTTTTTAAAATGTTGAAATGTAGTCACAAAAATTATTTGGATTCATATCTAGTTCATTCCCGAATGTTTGGGATTTATTTGGTGATTTATATGCTTTTAAATAAATTTTTTAAATTTGTAAGGGCATTTTGGTCATTTTGCATGTTTTCAAATTTCAGGTATTACAATGTTAATGTCCCCATTCCTTTATCATGAACCGTTAATTACATAGTAAGCAAGAGTGAGTGAATAGATCTATTGAGGGTGACTCCTCCATCTAGGTTGGTAGATCCAACTGGTCAAACGGATGCATTTCATTTAATATCATAATTAGAGTTGGTTGGCAAACACTCTGTTGGGGCGAACATCATAATCAGTCTAGCTTCGTGGTCATGAGCTTATAGCAATTGTATCATTTTTATATGGCGACATTGTCATACATAACTTTATACTTGTGGTAGCCGTACAGAACATTTACATAAACCTATGATTCTCACCAACATTTTTGTTGACCATTTTAGCAATGTATTTTCACATAATTAAAGTAAGCATATCATGGCATGCATGGAATCATATCAAGGAGTCACGGAGATGACGCGTCTCATTTTGGATCTTTATGCACTTAAATTATCGTTTGGTTGTAACATACTTATTTTCGCAAACTTTGACTATCTTTTGGGACCTATCTTTTTTAAACTCTGAATGTTTTATGAAATCAAACGATGTACTATTAAAATTAAACTTTAGGTCATTCAATATAATTGTAACTGTGTTGCTATGGCTGTAGCGCCCCAGGTATTCCATTCCGCTGCAAATCCTGAATTTGGGGGTGTTATAGATTGGCATCAGAGCTAAAGTTATAGCGAACTAGGTTGTATCATGGACCCTAGACTATAACCACATCATCATAGAATCTCATCATTTTATCATAAGTGCATATTCACTATACATGCGGTTTCATACATACATTATGCGAGTTATTTACTTTCATTTCACGTCGATTGTCACAGTGATGTCTTCAGATACCCATCCCATCAGGCTAGAGCTATCCCTATCATTCGGCCAGGACAGCCGATACCTTTTCGTCGGGCACTACCACCACCATCACTTACCCCTAACACTATTGGTCGTCCCAGAGTGTTTACTCCATATTATCCTCTCAGATGCCGCATGACAGCGCGAAAGAGGGTTGCATTCCATACACCATCATCATCATCCTTATCTTCATCATTAGGCGGAGCACCAGGAGATGCCTAGATTAAACTTATATCATATTAGCTTTTACTACTATTATTATCCTAGTCACGAGGTGTGTGACATAGTTTAAAGAACTTGTAGTCTTTTGTTTGTTGTACAAACAAATGAATCAAGTGTTGACTCTACTATGTGGATATGGTTGTGTTATCTATGATATCGATCCATGTAGGCCAAAATTTTCATGTATTATATTCATGTGTGTTGTGATTACAATTATGATATTTCATGGTTGATTCTCATTGTGATTTCATTTTAGTTATACATGTTGTGGTTGTATGTATCTGTGCATGATGATCGTTTCTACTTACGAGTTCTCATTATTGTTATCTCTTATGATTTTGAAGAATTATGCCGCCAAAGCAAGCTACTCCAACTATGACACCAGCTGCTATCCGAAAACTTGTTACGGATAGTATAGCGGCAGAACTAGAAGCGGAACGAGAGGCCGTGGCTACTCGGGCTGCTGAAGCCGCTTCTCAGGCAGAAACAGGCAAAGCTGCCAGACTGGCTAATGGTACTAATATTCACAAATGTACATACAAGGACTTTAAGAACAGTGATCCCATAAAGTTCAAAGGCACAGGAGGAGCCACTGCTATGATCTGTTGGTTTGAGAAGACGGAATCTGTATTTCTCCTATGCAATTGTCCAGATGACTGCAAGGTGAAGTTCGCTACCGGCACCCTCATTGATGACGCTATGTCATGGTGGAATTCTTACGCACAGCCTATTGGTATGGAAAACGCTTACAAGCTCACGTGGGAAGAATTCAAAAAGCTATTGACTAAGAAGTATTGTCCACGCACCGAAGTGAAGAAGCTAGAGACAAAATTTTATGAATCGGTGACCATAGGTAATGATATCGAGACCTACATTAGGAGATTTCAAGAGTTGGCCGCGCTATGTCCAACTATAGTTTCAGATAATGAGAAGTTGTTGAAAAACTTCATGGGTGGACTGCCACAAAGCATCCGAGGGGATGTAACTTCTTTTGATCCACACACACTTGATGAAGCTATCAGAATGACTCAAAAGCTTATGGCTCAAGTTGTGAAGAATGGATCTACTGTCAACAACAATAACAACTACAACAACAACCGAAACAACAACACCAACTATAACAACAACAACAACAAAAGAGGGTGGGCCAACAATCGAGGTGGCAATGTTACTCAACAACCACCAAAGAGATAAGAAGTTGCTAAGGCCTATGTTGCAGGCCCAACTGAAAAGAAGGGTTACACTGGTACCTTACACAAATGCAACAAGTGTCAAAGTCACCATAACCCTGGTCATTGCCCTACTCCATGTGGCAACTGTAAGAGAATTGGTCAGTCGACTAGAGAGTGCAAGTACCCACTCAATGCTGGAAATCAGAGACCTTTAGTGACGTGTTTTGGCTGTGGAGAGGGTGGACATTTTAAGAATGAATGTTCAAAACAAGGAAATCAAGGGAATGGGAACCAAGGTGGAATAGCCAGTGGAAGAGCTTATATCATCGGAGGAGGAGGTTACCAGGACATCAACAACATTGAGGACGACAACAATGTTTAAGAACATGGAACTTCCACCTTAATAATAAACCATAGACGGAGCCCTCTAGGGTTGTATTTCTCTAAGTAGTCTATCTTAAGTACTTTCTTTTAACCTCGTTGTATCATGTACCTTTTTATCTAATGAAATATCTATCTTTTATCATCTCCACAATAATCAAAACTTTCGTTTATTTCATTTCCTCTTCCATTTGCCCAATTTTCAATTATTTCGCAACAACATACCATCTAAAACTTTTGAAAAACATAATACCACGTCGACTAAACCAAGCATCACATTATTAGTCCTCAATTATACATTGCCTAATTACCTATATATAATTCAGGAGGAATCATGTTATGTTGGGAGAAGTTATTTATAAAATCTTATTAAAAATAACTTTTCACGAATATTCCGAAAAATTAAAATGATACTCAACCCACACGATGAATCAAATTATATCGCCAGCTACCTTAGAAACCATTCGCGGCAAGTAACCACACCTCTTCACCGAAACCACTCAAACATCTAACATGAATTAAATCCTGGAACAGGATTTCCTTAAGGGGTAGAGACTGTATCAATTCACATTTTCAGGTTAAATTCTATTCTTGAAAATTTACTATTCATTTTACTATTCACTTTCACTATTCACTCCCGAAATTTTTATTTCACATTCTCGTAAGTTAAATTATTTCCATGATAAAGTGAAAGTTTGACTCTCATCGGGTCATTTTCAGAAAAGTTATTAAGAAACTATACGTTTGGTATAAACGCCGTTTAATCATCCTGCGCATAACGAAAACCAACTGCGACAATTTTGCTCGCATCAGATTAATTTTTAGTACACTCACAATCGATTAGGGAATTTTTGATAATTAAGTTAAAATGTTACCAAATAGACCCTGTGTCTTACAGAACTAAACTTGCGTTTTAAGCACTTTTACTTATCCGCAACCTTAGCCTATACCTGCACCATATTTTCTTAGGCATTTATAAGCTTTTATATTATTGGAAAATTCAACATATTTTTCCCTCCACCTTTGACCAAAAATCATTCCTTGCTTTTATAAGTCATTCCTTGATTTTTAACATTTACGGTTTTAGGTGTAAAGAACGTTTAACACCAACCGACACTGGACTAAGACTAGCCTAGACATTTTAAGTCTTTTAAGTTCATTATAATCATATTAGAAAAGTTACATTTTTCTTTTCTCAGTTTTACGCAACTTTCGTACATTTTACGTTTAACGCGTTTTAAACCTACGTTTCCAGCGTTATCAGCATTTTCACGACCCATTAAACTTATCACTCATCATTATGATATTATAATGAGTATATTGACAAGTTTAATCATTCCTACAAGTTTCGTATTTTTACGATACTCAGTTTTACGTTTCGTGACTTAACAACTTACAGTTATCAATTACCAGGTCAAAACTGACTCCGTAAAAGCAAGATAATGCAAGAAACTTATCAAGCTTGTCATGAAAGCCCCATGAAGCTTATAAAGGAAGGAACCAAGGGCATGTGTCTTGATCTTGACCATTGATCTCTAGGATGTTTACAAGTGTAAACTTAACCATGGTTAAATATTAACCTAATATATAGTTAACTCCTAAATTTTCCTATAAATACCAAGCTAAAAAATTAATAAATTCTTGCACCACACCTTCTTATATCTTCAAAGACCTAAAACCAAAGGCAATTCTCTTATATTTTGTAAGAAAGTTCATGTGTTCTTGAGAAAAGCTAACATTTGATCTTATTTTCTCCGAGTTTTCCAGAAAGAGTCGTTATAATCTTCAAATAACTTCAAGTCTCCAAAAAGACTTTGTTATTATCTTCAAATAGCTTCAGGTTTTCAAGAAGGCGATGTTATAATCTTCAAGTAGCCTCAGGTTTATGAAGATTACAAATTTCACGTCGAAACTCCGCTTATATTCCCTTTTTCTATAATACTCAAGCATTCTAAACAAAGGTAAGTAATTATAAGACTCAAAATTATTTAAATACTTATAAACTTTGTTAGTTTATTTATTGTATTTATAAACTCTTAATATGTTATATAATCAAGTAAGCAAAATATATGTTTCACATATAAATACTATGTTAGTTGGGAACTTCATGTGAGGGGTTTCATTTGGGTGAACGTATCGACGAGTTGCTGGATTTACGAATTAAAGTGTCCTAGCTCCTCTAACGTTTACTACATGACCTCTGGATTATGATGGCCTGAACAGTAGTATGAGATATATAAACTATATATGGCATGTTTAAATATTCACTTCTTTGTTTTAGAACCTAAGACACGATATCATATTTCTAGGTTGCTCGTAGAGATTTTCCCGGCTTATCCAGCGATTTCATTATATCCTTAACATCATTTACTCTGAGGTGAGTTTTCATAGCCCCATTTCTCAATTTATTATTTCATTTCAAACCTACGGGGGAGAATACATTGCACATCATTTTATTACGAGCCCAAGTATAACAAATTCATTTACATTGCTTAAGTTACCACATTGCCATGTTAATGTCCCCATTCTTTTATCATGAACCGTTAATTACGTAGTAAGCAAGAGCGAGTGAATAGATCTATTGAGGGTGACTCCTCCATCCGGGTTGGTAGATCCAACTGGTCAAACGGATGCATTTCATTTAATATCATAATTAGAGTTGTTTGGCAAACACTCTGTTGGGGCGAACATCATAATCAGTCTAGCTTCGGGGTCATGAGCTTATAGCAATTGTATCATTTTTATATGGCGACATTTTCATACATAACCTTATACTTGTGGTAGCCGTACAGAACATTTACATAAACCTATGATTCTCACCAACATTTTTGTTGACCATTTTAGCAATTTATTTTCACGTAATTAAAGTAAGCATATCATGGCATGCATGGAATCATATCATGGAGTCACGGAGATGACGCGTCTCATTTTGGATCTTTATGCACTTAAATTATCGTTTGGTTGTAACATACTTATTTCCGCAAACTTTGACTATCTTTTGGGACCTATCTTTTGTAAACTCTGAATGTTTTATGAAATCAAACGAAGTACTTTTAAAACGACACTTTAGGTCATTCAATATAACTGTAACTATGATGCTATGGCTGTAGCGCCCCAGGTATTCCATTCCGCTGCAAAATAATGAATTTGGGGGTGTTACAAATGAGAATAACCAAAACGATTCAATATTATTGATGAATAATACGAGTGATCTATGTTATCATTAGGGTTACACAACCTTGAATCTCTCTAAAAACAATCGTGCATAAACTCTAACCTAGTATCTCCTTTTATAGAACAAGGAGTCCTTTACAAGATAACTATAATATCCGTATAACTCTAACTAAATAGGATACTCACTAAATCTTTTATATACTTATCATATTACACATTTTTAGAACATAAGCGGTACAAATTGTTTGTACTGGCAGTGCGTACTACTTGTGTTACTCTCCAACAGTTGAAACATTTAGCCTGACAGTACTAACTGTTGTTTTAATTCCCAACAATTGATCTCTTTGGAATGTCAAGAACGTGTCATTTTGAGAGAATCATAAATGGTTTTGTACTCTTGTTTTAACTGCTCAATCTCTTGTTCATACTTGTAAAGTTGACATCTGAGAGACACGTTTTCATCATCATGGGATTCAAGTTTTGGTGCCAAATCATTCTCAAAAGATTGTTGTTCTTGTTGGTTTTGCAAAACTAACCCAGTGTTAATTATCTAAGTTTGACACTAGTGAAGACGTTTTTGATGTTCAGAAATCTCATTTGTAAGTTTTGATTGAACAATGTCGTTTTGACACAAGATTCTTTTGTGTTCCACTTTTAATTTCTCAATCTCTCGTTTCAACATTTCATTTTCCTTTTCTAATGTGTTTAACACAGAATGATGCTCATCATTTAATCAATTATCACAAGAAAAAGATACATAGGATAAAACAACAGACACAATAGCAGAACATATAGTATCTTCCAAGAGTTGATCAACATCACTTCATAATTGTTTGTTTTTACGTTTGGTGTTTGAAATCGAATTTTCGACTGCATTGAAAGATTCAAGCATGGAAGTTAGTTCTTGTTTTAGTTCCCGTTCCCAATGAGTTGCACAAAGACGCAAATGTTCAACATGATGTAAAATTTCTTTCTGAAACATTTTTCGTCGTTCTTTTGTGTAACCAGATTGAAAACTTGACACACTTAACTCTGAATTTCTTTCAATTGCTTTTTCAAGAAAAGTGATGTCCTCCATAAACTTATCAAAGTACCGTAGTACTAGACAACGTGTAGGAAGTTTTGGTTTTATTAAAGAACTGCTTTCGTAAGAGGACGGAAGAGGAGCATTAATTTGTGCAACCGTGTGAACGGAATCTTCCACAGAAGATAACTCATTTATTTCTGAAATAGAACAATATCGTCCTGATTTTGTTTGATGAGAGCAAAAATCTGTGTAAAGAGAGTTTCGTTTTGTGTAATCCTATGGTAAAATACCATTTTGACGCAATTTTGATTGACTCTCTTCTTCTTGAACCCATTGTTCCTCACAATCATAAATGATAGATGCATGTCGGGATTAAAAAAACATGCGGCACTACACAACTTTGGGGTTGTCTTGAGAGCTGTGTGTAGAAAACGTGGGTGATTGTAACCAAGAGCAAAAGTTTTTGTTTCATCAGGACTTGGTTTAAGAGTTGTCATTTCAACTTGTTTAACAGATTGTCCAATCTTATAATCCACCGTTCCAATATCTTTCAATCTGTTTTCCAAACGAATTATTTCAAAAATTTGATTGTCACTGCGCTTCTTAGACTCCTCTTTGAACTTTGAAAAATCCATTTGACATTTTGAAAATTGTGACTTACTTGTTGAAAGTTCAGTATTAAGTTTTTCAATTTGATGTCTTAGTTCAGATTTTTCATTTTCAAGTTTAGAAACCAACTCGTTATGTGAAGTAATGATTGTAGGCATTTCATGTTCTAAATCTTGTTCTCTTAGGTATGACTTTTGAAACGCAGCTTCAAAACTTTCCTCATGTTTATTTGATGCTTCAAAATCATTTATACGTTTTCTACAGCTTTCAAGGTCAGCATTTAATGAGGTAATCTTTCCTTTTAGGTGTTTATTGATCTTATTAGATTTTTCTATTTCAGCTTGTGTGTTTTGCACTAATGTAATGATATCTAAATCTGGACTAAGCAAAGCTTCATTTGGTTCAACATAGTCATTATGTTCATCGTCACTAGGATCATCAAATGTAACAACCGGGTTAATTTGATCATCTTCGTGAGGAGTTGATAATGAGTGATGTTGAATAGAATGTTGCTCTTCAGGTGCAGTTGCAGAAACAATATCATTGATAAGGCATATATCATGGTAAGGTACCTGAGATAGACCGTCTGAGTAATAGACGGGTCCATTCTCTATTTCACGCATTGGATATTCCTGCATATTAGCCATCAAAAATGTTGAATCTAACACGCCTGCTAGATCTTTGAGCCTATGTGGATCGGTAGGATGCCTATGTAATCACAAGCACACTACAAGAGAATCTCTTAATACGAAGTAGAAAAGTAAAGAACTAAGACAATGATCCTCTATGGATCGTATAATAAACTAAAAGATGATTTTATTGATGGTTGTTAACTTCTAAAAGATCTATCAAACTCATAGACAGGGTGTTTCTTTTATAATGATAAGAAACCCTAACCCTAACCCGTCATACAAGAAAACGTGTAAAGAGATAAACATGATCTCTTCTAAAAATAAACATACAAAACATACGGATAAATAACAATAATATCCGCAGCAACAAACACTATCAGCAGAAACAAGATATCACTATCAGCAGGAACTAACACTATCGGCAGGAACCAACTTTCACTATCGGCAGCAACAAGAAATATCTTATTTCCAAAATTCCCAACAATCCTCCCCTAATCTTGAGGAAATAGCTTATTTCCGAAAAGATTCCCGAAGCGTTCACTTTATTCTGAAAGGATTTTGAAGTTCATAGGGAGAGGATTAGACCAGCAGTAGCATCAGTAAGTAACCAGCAGCAATACTTGAAACTTCCAGCAGCAACTTCGATAGTTCAGCAGCAATAGGAAATCATCCTCAAAAGAAGATCTAAGCTGGTCACCATGTTATTATGGATCTTGACTGCTACTATGACAATATGTACATCAAATCACTTTAAGTTTCATACTATTCTCATCACATCCAGGTGTGTTAACTCCTTTGAGAGGTGAATCATTGAAAATTAATGGATTTGATGTCTCTTTACCAATAGCCATCACTACTGGAGTAGCCAATGTTTAGGTGTGTAAGACCATGGTACATTGATAACCATCTGATTTTGAGTAAACCAGCAACTGTTAACGGATTTGAGTTGTCTTTACCTCTAGCCGTTTGCTCAGGACTAGCCAATTCTTTGGTTTCAACTGAACCTTGGTGAATTGAATACCAAATATGGATACCAAATGTCTTTACCACAAACCATACTTTTGTGGACTAGCCAATTCTTTGGATCCCATAAAGGGTTACATCCATGGTGAATTGAGAACCATTTCAACTCTCAGGAATGAACCATGGGTAAGTTGAAGTACCCTATAGCTTTGAGCAAGCTATTACAGCTATCAACGGATTTGATTATCACACCAGAGTCGTACCCTCATGGTGAGTCAACTCTTTCTTGTCTGTGAGACATGGTGAGTTGAATACCATTTGTTGTGTAGGTGTAAACACCAACACTGTACCTGCAAGATGTTGCTCAAAACCAATTTATTACCACACAAAATATACAAGAATTTTTTTTTATTTTTTTTTTTTTTTTTTTAACTAAAAGAACCAAGAAACAAACCAAAAGAAAAAGAAAGAAAATAAGAAAAGAAAGAAAGATACACAACAACAACAAGAAGCCTCCCCTTAGGCTGAAACCTCCCCTTAACCTCAGCACCTAAGGATTGAGTATGCCAATATGAACCACCAGATAGTTGAATCTTGGACCATCAAATGCTTTAGTCAACAGGTCAGCCACATTCTCATCAGAGTCGATCTTAAGCACCTGAATAAGATCCTTCTCATAAGCATCCCTTATGAAATGATGCCTAATCTCTATGTGCTTTGTTCATTGATGAAACACTGGAGTTTTAACAATACAGATGGTACTTTGATTGTCAATGAAAATTTTAGTGTTCATGAAGTTGAACCCATAATCCAACAATTGATTTTGCAACCAAAGGACCTGTCCACAGCAACTAGCACATCAACATACTCTGCCTCAGTAGAAGATGTAGCCACAATAGTCTGCTTCTTGCATTGCCAAGAAACCAACCTTCTTCCCAAAAACTGGCAACCCCAGTAGTAGATTTCCTATAAAAGTTTGCTCCAGCATAGTCACTATCACTATAAGCTTCCAGCACAAAAGAAGAATCCTTTGGGTAACAAAGTCCCAGCTTAGGCTGTCCTTTTAAATACTTGAAGATTCTCTTGACAGCATTTAAATGGGAAGTCAAAGGTGTAACCTGATGTCTAGCACAAGCACAGACTACAAACATGATATCAGGCCTTGAAGCTGTCAAATACATCAAAGAACCTATCCTAGACCTGTATAAGTGAACATTTATAGCATCATCAGGTTCATTATTGGATTTAGGCTTTGGAGCTTCAAAAGGTGTTGAGGCAGTCCTCACATTGTCCAAGTCAAACTTCTTAAGTATGTCATGAACATACTTTTCTTAGTTAATGAAGATACCATCTGATCTCTGTTGAACCTGCAAGCCCAAGAAGAATGTCATCTGCCCCATAGCACTCATTTCAAATTCACTTTTCATTAAGTCCTCAAAATCCTTACACCAGGCTTCATTAGTGGAACCAAAAATAATATCATCTACATACACTTGTACCAAGATGATATCTTTAAAATTCTTCCTAATGAAAAGTGTTTTATCGATTGTTCCTCTTCTGTAACCATGTTTAAGTAGAAAGGCAGACAACCTGGCATACCATGCTCTTGGTGCTTGATGAAGTCCATAAAGTGCTTTCACCACTTTATAAACCAAATCAGGATGTTTTGGATCAACAAATCCCTGTGGTTGAGTAACATAAACTTCCAATTCTATACTCCCATACAGAAAAGCACTCTTCACATCCATCTGATAAACTACAAACCCCATACAAGAAGCAAAAGCCAAAAACAGTCGAATAGCTTCAACTCTTGCTACTGGTGCAAACACCTCATCATAGTCGATACCCTCCTCTTGTCTATGTCCTTGAGCTACCAATCTAGCTTTATTACGAACCACAATTCCCCTAGCATCCCGTTTATTCTTGAGAATCCATTTAGTTCCAATTGCATGTTTTCCTTCAGGCAATGGTACTAATACCAATACTTTCTGATTCTTGAACTGCTGCATTTCCTCTTGCATAGCCTCAACCCAATAAAAATTATCAAGGGCTTGAGCTACACTACTTGGCTCCATTTGAGATAGAAAGCAAGCATAAAGGCAATGAAGATAGTCAGTGTGATTGCTTCTTAACTGTTCCTGAATGTAACTGAGAAAAGCAGATTCTCCAAACTTGGATTGATTTAACCTTCTTCTTGTTTGAACAGGAGAATTGAGATCACCAAGAATCAAAGATTGAGGATGTACACTGTTAATCCTCTTGGTAACAACAGGATCTACCTCATAGGTTGTGGCTTGATTAGTAATAGAGGGATTTGCTTCACCATCATAAGAAGAGTGAGTGAAAATTCCAGATCTTGGCTGATGATGAGGATCATTCAGCTTAGCTGCTGAAGAAAGTGAATTTCCAAGATCAGATGGACTTGGGAATCTTGTTGGAGGCTCACTAAATCCCAACAAATCAGCAGATGGAGTAGACAAAGAAGCAGCAGGATTGGTGACATCGGCAGGAACAGCAGATGTATCAGCAGTAACAGGTGTACTACCAGCAGAATTGACATCAGCAGGAACAGGAATCCCACCAGTGGAAGCCATTTCTCTTCTGACTTCAGCTTCAGCATTTCTCAATAGCTCCACTGTTTCTTGTGAAAACTCAGAACCAAACTTTTCAGCAGCTCTCTTGGCTTGATATTCTTGTCTTTGAAGCCTAGCAAGGTCTTCTGCAAAACTTGAATTATCTTCAGTCTTATCAGAAGTATCTTTGAGTTCTGTACCTGAAAAGTGGTTAGAGGGAAAAGAAGGAACAACTATGGGTTTTTCATCACACTCTGAATCAGATTCATCATCTGAGGTACCTGCATTGTTGGATGGATAAACATGTGTACCTACAGATTGATTAGCTTTATATCTAGAATAACCCAATGAATCAGTCAGATAATCTAGGTCAAAATACCAGTCATGACCTGCACCCTGTAAATTAGGTTTATCTTCTAGAAACCTTAAATTGAGTGTTTCTTCTACCCTCTTAGCAGACAAGTTATAAACCCTATAGGCCTTACTATGAGCAGAATATCCAACAATGAACCCCTCATCTGCCTTTTCTTCAAATTTACCTAGGTGATCACTAGTATTCAAGATAGTTACATGACATCCAAAAGGCTTAAGGTAACTTATGTTGGGAACCTTTCCAGACAAGAGCTCATAAGGAGTTTTGTTGTGGGGATTAGTAATAGATACCCTATTCAGTACATAACAAGCAGTGCTTACTGCTTCAGTCCAAAATATGGTAGGCAACTTAGAGTCAGCTAGCATAGATCTAGCTGCTTCTATAAGGGTCCTATTTTTCCTTTCTGCAACCCCATTTTGTTGTGGGGTTCTGGCACTGCTATAATCTCTTTTAATCCCTTTGTTCCCACAAAATTCAATTAAACTAGAGTTCTTAAACTCAGTTCCATTATCACACCTTATAGCCTTAACCTTTCTATTTAGCTAATTTTCAATTAAGGTAATAAAATCCCTAAGCACAGAATAGGTTTCATTTTTAGTACCTAAAAAGAAACTCCAAGAAAACTTGCTAAACTCATCAGTAATCACCAGATAGTAATACTTATGGTCTCTACTTCTGATAGAAGTTGGACCAAAAAGATCCATATGAAGCAGTTGCAGAGGCTCAGAGATGGTGCTCACAGCAGTAATGGCCTTGTATGAAGCCCTGTGTTGCTTTCCTTTATTGTAGGAAACACAATTATGTTCATTTGTGAAAGTCTTGAAAGGGAGTCCATGCACTAAGCCATTCTTTGCCAGCTTGTTGATAGTCTTGAAGTTCACATGTGCCATTCTTCTGTGCCATTTGTTTGCTTCATCCACAGAAGCCTTTGCCACCATACAAGCAAGATTACCCTCAGGGTTAACATCATTCAGATTGAAACAATACAGTTTGTGAGTCCTTGGAACTTTGAGCACTATCTCACTATCATCAGGCATCTTGAAGTCCTTGGAGAGCACAAGACAGTTAGTCTCAGTGAAGAGAACTCCATTCTTCTTATCACATATTTGTGAGACAGAGAGAAAATTGAAGTTCTTGAGTTCCTTCACATAGAGAACATTCTAAAAGTCCAGTTTAGGAGTCTTAATTGTTCCTTTCCCTGTAATCTTTCCATCACCTCCTCCAAAAGTCACAGTTCCTCCATAAAAGGGTAGAAAGTTATACAACCTTTCTAAATTTCCTGTCATACTCCTTGAACAACCACTGTCAACAATACCTACTTCTTTACTCTTAAAAGGAATGTCCTACAAAACAAAAATACATACAACAATGTTAGATACATGGGAGGCCCAAGTCATTACTGACCTGGGTCTGCCTTGTAGATCAATAAAAATTAAACCATGGAGATTGATGAGATCCACGATTGTTCTTGGACCCCATTCTCATATATTTGTTATTGTTTCTCCAAGAACAACCTGCTGAGGACTTAACAGCAGTTCCCCATCTTGCCCCTCCCCTCTGTAAGGTGTCAAAATAAACAGGCCACGTATCATTTTGAAAGTAAGTGCTGGTCGGTCTGTAGTAAGGTCTCAAAACATTGCTTCTCCAATCAGCAGGAATGGACTTATCCGCAGCAACTGGCTTACCAGCAGGAACTGGCTTGCCAGTAGCAACAGAAGCTCTACAAGAGTTTATTCTTGCTGCTTGTGGAATATATGGGGGAATTTCATTGACATTGTTCCAGACAGACCTATTTTGACAAGCATATTTACCCATCTGTTTTTCATAGTAGTCACAATATTTAATAAGATGATCATAACCACGACACACAAAGCAATATTTCTTTCTAGGAGACTTTTTCTTAACATTATCTTTCTTATTGCAATCAGAAGAATTCAAACCAACACAATTAAATTTATCCTTAACAAAATTAAAATCACAACCAGAACTGTTTGAAACAAAACCAAAACTAGAAACATTATTGTTTTTGACGTTATCAAAAGAAACATCTTCAACTCTTTGGGATTCATCAGTTGCCACTTTTGAAGACAGATCTTCTTATTTTATTGATGCATACTTCTCACTTGATCCACATGTGGCATAGTCATTAGTCTTGATTTCTTCAGATTTGTCACTGTTAGAACAAGAGACAAACTCATTAGAGTCACAATCAAGATCAGGCAAGTTCTTTGCCTTTTTGCCATAAGTCATTTGTGAATCATCAAAGTCAAGGTCAAGGGCTGTGTGGATAGGGACAAGCTTAAAAACACCTCTTATAGGTGGAGGAACTGCATTCATCCCTCCTTCCTTAACAAACTTAACAGGTGTTTGATAATCAACTTCCTTAGGGGTAGGGTCAAATATCCTAGGGTTATATTCCCCAACATCATATCCCAACCCTTTCTTACGCCAACCAGACTGAGTACCATAGTTAACAAGATATTTTTCTGATTGTTGCCATGAATTTATCCTAGCTACTTCACTATCCAGTTTACCCTTTAAATCCTGATTTTCTAATTTCAACTTAGCGTATTCTCTTTCAGAATGTTTTAGACAGTTATTGGAGTTCTCTAAGTCTCTTTCCAAAACCCTTAAATTTTGTTCATATGCTAGCTGATTAGCTTCATGCCAAGCCTTTTGTTTTTCCACAGTTTTAAGTGCCTTTTTATAAGCTTGAATGTCTACAAAACATTTATTATATTTAGTCTCCATTTCATCAAATTCCCTTTTTAACTCAGTGTATTTATTTTCACTATCCTTTTGTAATTTAGTATATTTAATTTCACAATCAAAAGGACATTTGAGTACTTGAGTTGGATAGCCCATCATTCCAAATTCTCCAGCCACATGTGTCTCAGCTCCATTTCCAGCAATCATCCCATAAATTCGTGAAGCTCTAGTCTCCTCATGTTGTCCCTAATCTAGCATTGAATCCACAGACACTAGAGCTTTATCTTCCTCTGACTCCAATTCTTTCATTCTGAATGCCGAATACCTTGTTCTATCATCAACTTTCTTGTCTTGGCATTCTCTGGCAAAGTGACCTATCTGACCACATTTGAAACACTTCACCTTCCTTCTGTCAAACCTAGCACCTTCCCTTCCATTGAGATTAAGCTTCCTCCCAGACTGCTGCTCAAACCTGTTAACCTTTAATGACAGCATAGCCAGCTGCCACTTGATTTCCATTTCCTCCAAATCAAATTGATCAATTTGATCAAAGTCCTCATACATAAACTGCTGTTGTGGAGTACTTTCAGCAACAAATGAATGAAGAATTTCCTCAACAACATTGTCATTCCTTGATTGAGGTCTTGGTGTTGCAGGAGAATATGAAACAGATGAAGATGAGGGGTTTGGGCTATCACCATGAGAGACCTTATTAGCACTGGAAGCACTAACAAATGCAGTATGAGTAGGTGTATGAGATGAATAAGTAGAAACCCCTTTGATGTCAATCTCTAGGGTCTTGAGCTTGTTGTAAAGATCATCAAAGCTTAGGTAGTCCAATCCTCCTTTGGCATTCAGAGTTATGGAAACTTGAGACCAGGATGAAGGTAAAGCCCTCAGAAACTTTGTGTTGCAGTCTTCATTATCTGGTCGAGCTTGCAACTGATTAAGTTGGCTGAGGATCTTGTGAAATCGATCATACCCTTTGTGAATACCTTCTTCCTCAGAGATCTTAAACTCCTGAAATTGCTGCTTAAGCATTGATTTCCTCATCTTTTTGGACTCCTCATTCCCACCGAATCTTGCTTTTACAGCAAGCCAGATTTCTCTAGCATCATCCAGGTGATGAAAATCACCCATGTGATCCTCTGGGAGAGCTTGAAGCAAGAGAGTTCTTGCTTTAGTTTCCCTTTGCACAGCCAGCTGCTCCTCAGCAGATGTAGGAGCTAGAATAATGATACCCCCATTCTTATCTCTTCCAATTCTCTTCTTTCTATTCCCAGTGAGGATAACATTCCAAAGATGGTGATCACTGTTGGAGATCCAGTACTCCATCTTCATAGCCCAGACTTCATACTCTTCCTTCTTAAGATATGGGAACTTAGCATTACTTTTGGACACAGTGGTTGTAACAATTTGTTGTTGAACTTTTGTGGGTTCAGGTTCTTCATTGTTAATAGCAGCGAATTCAGGGTTTTCATCGCCCATCGAGAAAGGGTTTAGAGAGATTGTTTTGAGAACTTTTTGCTTCTTGATCAGAGATCCTCACGAGGCTCTGATACCACTTGTTGAATCTAACACGCCTGCTAGATCTTTGAGCCTATGTGGATCGGTAGGATGCCTATGTAATCACAAGCAGACTACAAGAGAATCTCTGAATACGAAGTAGAAAAGTAAAGAACTAAGAAAATGATCCTCTATGGATCGTATAATAAACTAAAAGGTGATTTTATTGATGGTTGTTAACTTATAAAAGATCTATCAAACTCATAGACGGGGTGTTTCTTTTATAATGATAAGAAACCCTAACCCTAATCCGTCATACAAGAAAACGTGTAAAGAGATAAACATGATCTCTTCTAAAAATAAACATACTAAACATACGGATAACTAACAATAATATCCGCAGCAACAAACACTATCAGCAGAAACAAGATATCACTATCGGCAGCAATGAGCTTCAGCAGGAACTAACACTATCGGCAGGAACCAACTTTCACTATCGGCAGCAACAAGAAATATCTTATTTCCAAAATTCCCAACAAAGACAACTGCTGTATTTACCTCCAAATCTTCATACTCATCAACTGGTAAAGCATCTGCCAAAAAATCTTGTTGATCTGCATTGAGTGTGCCCCCAACTTCATCCTTGGATGCCATAAGCATTACTTGCTTGTAGTAGTCAGCTCCCCTGGTTCGTGGTTCGGGACAAGCATTGGCTAAGTATTCGTGTTTCTTGCAGTTATAGCAGCGAAGAGTAGTTCCCGTAGTCTTTGAATTTCCGGTTTCAACAATTTCCACTTTCCTCTGAGAAGTCCCTGCATTAGCATACCCTGTAGTCTGACCATTCCTTGAGTTTCCAGCATAACCATTAGTTATCATTCGACGACCACTAGTCCTGTTTTGTATCTCAACTCTACCATCCTGAACAACAGCTTGATTTCTTGGATTAGAGGAAGTGCGAAGACAATTGTTTGACTTAGTAGAGAATTTGGAGAAAGCCATTGCTAACAATGACATTCCTTGATTCAATGAGTCAAATGCGTCATCGGATTCATCGGTTGCTTGTGCATATTACATGTGGTCAGAGGTGTCGTATGGAACGATGTGATTAGAAGGTGTCGGAGGAGCATAACTAAAGTGGCGTTGTTGTTGATCAAAAGCATGGTTTAACTAGCGATAATGATTAGGGTATGAATGTGCCATGAGTGCAATTGGGTCAGTGATGGGTAAAGGAGGGAAACCATGTGTTCCACGTGCAGCAATGTCTTTCAAAACTTCAGTCTCATGATGTTTCAGATAATCATACAACAATCCATACTTCACACCAAGAAGATCCTTGACTTGACGAACAAATGACACATACTTTGTGTTGATGGCAATTGTAGGCAAATGAATCATGTTTCTTTCCAAATCCTTGACAATGTTTGTGAAGCGATGATACTGTGATTCAAGTGACTCCCCAGGTTCAATGGTGAAAACATTAAAATTGTGATACATTTTGGAATCTATGTCAATCTTGTTTAATTATGTACCTTCCATCAAGAGATGCACATGTTCCCACATAGCTTTAGCAGTTGCTTGTGCGTCAGCACTCTTGTAGATTAGATTTGGGATTCCAAGAAGAATTTGTTGCATAGCAATTTCATCTGCTTCAAGGTGAAGAAGCTGTTCTTTAGTTAATTCGGCTATTGGAACTTCAACAGTAGTTTCTGGTCTTGGTGGAATAGCTGTGGGGTCTCCCGAAATAGTTCCTGTAGGCATTTGAAAGGGTCCTTCAAGTAATCACTTTCTTAAGTTACTTCCTATGAGGTTTTCGTAGTTCCATGTACCTCAGAAATCTGCTTGCCCATTGCACATTGTTTCCTGGTGTTAGAATTTGGAGGACGAGTATGTGAACCAGCTTCATGAATTGATTGCTGACTAGTGACTACTTCACACATTTGAAAAAACCAATGTTGTTGTTGTGGGAATTGTGAAGTAGCCATTTGTTGCTGAGGAGGTTGTGGTAGAGGGTAGTTTATGATTGTTTCTTGTTGTTGTGAAGTAGCCATGATTGTAATACGGATATGGTGGTTGAGACATGTTTGTTCTTGAAGAAGATATGGATCTTTAAAGATAATGAAAGTTGTTGTTGTTCTTTAGTGATGGATTAGATGTTATGGTGAAAGATTAAGTAGAAGATTCTAATAAAATGACTTGCTCGAAGAAACGTTACTCGAAGGATTTAATTCCTTACTCGAAGAAGTTTAGTCAAGGAAGTATATAGCCCCTTACTCGAAGGAATTAAAAGCTCAAAAGTTCTGATTTCCTAACTCGGAAAAATATAAACAGAACTTGCTTGCTCGAAGACCTTCTTACTGGAAGAAAATCCTTACTCGAAGAATATAATTTCACCAAGTATATAACCCTTTAGTAGAAAGGATAATTGAGAGGATTGATGATACACTTAGGATGTTACTCCTTTATAACGTGTATGTGATACTTTGAGTGAATGCAGTTAAGTATGCGGAATCTACTTAATCATAATTAGAAGGATTATGGTTTGTTTAATGGAACAGTAATGCTTTGTATTGAACAATGAACACAGAAAAGTTAACACCAAACGATTCAATATTATTGCTTATTTTTTGTTAAATAATCACAAGTTAAACCTTTCACGAAGAAAAGTCAGCGAGCAATACTTAATGCAAAATCGATTATGATAAACCGAATAAGTGATTACCCGGGTCTTGGTCCCAGCGAGGCGTGAATTTAGAATATCGTTTATGGTTTGGTATTAAAATGCTTGAAATACGGATTTTCACTTTTGGTTGTAAGTTTAGGGAAACAAAAATTAAATTAAAGAAAATGCGAATTAAAATCGGGAAACAAGCTTAAACGTACAAACCTTTAAAAATTAACCCTACGGATCAAAATTTAATTTTTCTAAGTCCTAATTGTAAAAAGAAAATTTTTAGAAAAAAGAATTATATTTTTTTTTTATTTTTAAATAATTAAATATGAATTAAAAACTATTTTAAAAAGAAAAATTAATTAAAAATACTAAATGAAAATTGAAAAATCTGGAAAATTTCAGAAAACTACTAAGTGATATTCTAAACCTAGGAAAAATAAAATGGGGGTGCTGGCTTTTCTAAATAAGCTGTAAATAAGAAAACTTAAGAAATAAGCTATAAAAATGAAACTAAGGATAAAAGAATAAAAGAAAGGAAAGGGGACAGATAAAGTCCCTAGGGCAGTTGGATTGTGTGTTGTGTGGTGAGCTAGAAGACCTGGGTTCGAGTCCCAGGAATGGCTTTTTGAAAAATTATTTTATTTTTTTGATTTTCTTGTTAAAACTAAATAAGCTAATTATGATAAGCATTTCTTAAAACTGAAAAGATTTTTGAGACTTTATAAAAAGATAAGAATAAGATCTGCTTATCTGATCAGTTTGGCCAAAAGAATGAGAAAAAATGCTAAACTATGCAAAGGGACTTTTTAAGCTACTCTAATAAGCTAATGACAATGGAAAAAGCTATATCTAACTAAAAGCTAAAATCAAAATCACATTAAGCCATAAGAACCAAAAATAAGCATTAAACAAGCACAAAATAAGCAAAATAGTTCTAGGGTCTGCTGATTCAAGAAGTGATCAGGGCAAATAAGCAGTTTTCAAGTCATCAAAAAGCTGATAAAATAAAATCCTAAAAATCTTTAAAAAAAAGAAATGGTTAGATAAGCTACCCAACTAACTCTATGCAAAAATTCAGCTAATTCTAACTTAGCATTACAAAATTAAAAATCACCAAAACAAGCTGAAAATGAGAAAACAACAAAAAAAATTGCATAAGCGCAGAAACCTAAGTATAATTAATCCAACTCTAGTTTCACTACTTAATGGTCTATGCTAAGTATGGAAATGCCAAAAAGAAAGACTGAGATGGCTTATTGGTGTAATAAGCTGTCTGAGTCAAGTCATGCTTTAAAAATGAAATAGTGGGCTAAAAACTATAAATCCTATTAGCTTTGCTCAAAATAACTTTGGAACAGCTTATTCTAACCAACTTAAGCTAGATTGAAGTTTCCTAAATGGCAAATGAATAGTGACAAGCTTCTTTGGACATAAAATAAGCTTACCCCAAACACCCCTTTCAAAGGGTCTGTGTGGGATAAACACTAGAACAGACCAAAATCATCTATGGTTCTGAGTTAATACTGTTTTACTAAGCTAAATTGACCCTAATGAACTATTTTTCAAATCATAATAAGCACTAGTTAAGCTGGACCTAATTTGACTGTTATTTTTGGTTTTTAAGACTTTTTAAGCAAATACTAAAACTAAAGATGAAACTACTTAAACTCAACTATCAGAAGCACTAACAAACTAAGTTAAGCAGATATAAGCTAATAAAAAGGCAAATAAGCATATAGAAAAAGCTAATAAGTAGTTAAATAAGCAAACACTATTTTTGGATTTTCTTGAATAATTAAACTGAAACTGAATTAATATTAAAACAAGAGTCAAATTACAATACTGAAATGAAATAAGCTAAGAAAAATACAATACCTTAAAAATAAGCTAAATAAAACCTCCTTCTCTACTGCTACAACTATTCTATTTATACTACTATTCTAGGGTTTTCCTTTGTGTTTCTTGTGCTTTTTCTATGAGAGAACTCCAACTTGTGCTTTTTCTATGAGCTTCTCGACCCTTGGATACTGCCTTGGTCCCCAATCCCATGAATCTCAACTGTTGATGGGTTTTTGAGTTGTGGATTGCCAGCGTGGCCTTGGAGGGTGGGGGGAGAGACAAGACCATGTGAAGTCTTTGGCTGGTAGTGAGGATGAGAGTGACGGGTATGGATTAGCAGAAGTTTAAGCGGGAAAGGTGAGGTTAGGGGTGGATGAATAGTTGTTAGGGTGTGGGTTTGACCCCGTGTGTTTGTTTTAGCTAAAAGGGATAAGGGGTTTAGGCTTTCGATTAGTGGGTTGTGGTTATAGTGGGTTTAATTAAGGGTCCGGATAGGTGTTGTTTAGGATTAGGATAGGATTAAAAATGTAAACCATGAATTTTAAGGGACCAAACTTGCCAATTTTGTAAAGTTAATCTAGGGACCAATTTTGTCCATTTAAAAATATCCAAGGGCTGTTTTGACTTTTGAGCTTGAATTAAATTCCCATGAATAATTTCTTTCCCGGCTTCGGCTTTTGAACTCTTTTCCAAATCAAGCTCGGTTTTTTTCCATATTTGCCCCGTTTTCAATCCTTTTTTACCTGAAACACATAAAACACAATCCAAGGATATTTGTAACAATATTTGATCTATTTGGGTGTTTTTGGTCATTTTTGTGGGGTTTTCTGGGTATAAAATGATGAGTAAAAGGCCACTCATCAATCCCCCACACTAAACAATTGCTAGTCCCTAGCAATCCGATCATATAAAGTAATGAAAGGATCAAAAGAATATCATGGTTTCCAAAAATATTACCCCGTTTTGACTTTATTATAAAATGCAAGTAATTTAAAAAGAAAACAAACGTAAATAATATGCTTCATTATCAAAAATGGCATCATGGAACGGGAATCACACAAAATGGGTGACTCCGGGGAATTGTAATCGTCATCCTCTTTTTATACTCCCCAACTAAGTCTAAAACCCTTGTGCAAACGTTTTTGTAAAATGCTAACACTACTTATATTAGTAATCTATGTAAGTCGAGACATAACTTTTCGCTCCCTCAATTATTCATAAGTTAGGGGTGTGTGTGTGCTTGTTTTCAAAATTTTGACCGGAAAAATCAACATTTTTATAAGACTTTGACGAATACTAGTTGAAAGGTTGATTTAAATTTTGCAAGAAGCAAGTTTCGCACATTTATTCATAACAAACATAAACATACATTATAATCTATATTAAACCACAACGTAAACGGTGCCGTTTCTTGCTCCGTTTTTCCGCCAAAATATACGGGCTGTTCTTAGCTTATTTTTGTGGCCCACCCTCCTTCCGTTAGCCCGTTCCATTTTTAATATATAAAAAAAAAAGAAAAAAAATATACAGATATAGAATCTTCGGGAGTACTCTTTTTCACACACACACAAATCTCTGCTGCTGCTGCTGATGATCGAAGGATGTGGCAGGATTCATTAGCCCTAATATGTGTGGTAGTCATGATCCAGGATGGTGGTGATGTGGTGATGCTCTGCCGTAGACCCACATACGAAAAAAAGGGTTCAACGTCTTGGTGGGTTTCTAATTGTGTTTGAAATTTTCGGATTTCTTCCAAGTTTTTAATAAGCCTTTTGGTTCATCGGTTAGCAGCAGATCGGTATATTCCTTTTTCTTTTTTTGATTTTTATTTTAAATCAAGATTAGGGTTTGTTTGTCTTTGGGGTTTTTTGGGAAAAAGTTGGAATGAGTGATGGAGAAGAACAAAACATGAACTGCTTGGATGTTGCTATCAACACACTGAAGATCCAACTATTTAATCTTTGTACTGTTGGTATCTTTTGTTTTTTGTTTTTTTAGTATGTATTTATAATTTCATAGTAAAGTAGCATAAAACTTATATGGTTTAATATATTGATTATAATACAGGGTCATATGATGTTAGACTAAGGATGAAGGCTGTTGGTTTTTATTGGTACTGATGTTCACTATCTCAAGGTGGGTTTCTTTTATATTATTCTCATAATAATCTCTTCACTTATTTCAATGTTTATTGAATTTTGTTTTGCGGATTTTATGGGATACACAAGAAAAAAAAAAGGATGGACAACTTTCTGTTAACAAATGCTTAATATAGTTTATTCCGTTGCGGTGACCGTTGATTAACCATTGGTGATTGTCAAGATGAGGTTTGATTTAATTAGATTTTCAGTTTTTTGTGGTAGATTTGGGCCTTTTTTTTTCCGTCAACAAATGCTTAATATAGTTTATTGTTGTTATCGTTTTCCAGCCGCTGTATATGGAACTTATGATGCGTTTGTTGGTGTTGCTGCCATTGCAACTCAGTTGGTTTGTAGCCATGCCGTGCGTAGTGTGGATGGCGCTGCGAACAGCTATGGCGGGCCAACTGCTAATCCGTGGTTTGCTATGCTGGTAAATTATTGTTTACTATGCGTGGCTCAGCAACACCCGTATCTTGGCTAGGCAGTCACACCGAGAATGTGATTGCAGCCATGTCGGGTGATCAACGATGATGATAAATTACTGTTTGCATTTCCATATATAAAAAAAATGGCCGATGATGATGGATGGTTGCAGTTGCATAACTGAACCATGTTCCTTCCAGAAATCGGTACCTTGGCGAGGCAACCTGTGGGTTGCAGCCACTGTAGTTTGCCGGCTTCGGGTACATATGTGTATTCCAATCTGAGGCTAATGTTTTGTACTGTGATGATTGTTCGAATATGATCTCTTGATGCAGTGTGTCTTCGGATGGCAGAGTGCAAGGAATGCTTGCCTCAGCAACGTTCACTCGTGCACGAGGGCACAAATAAATCTGACCCAACTTTCCAAAATAATGGGCTATGATGATTGGTATATTACTAAAACTGTTTGAGGTCTGAGAACTTCCATATCTTGGCAGGGCGTTTATACAAACGCAGCCATGGTGGTCGTTCCGGCTTAGTCAAATATGTTATTCATGGATTCTAATATCCTATAAGTAAAATTGTTTTTTAAAGAAGTTTTTATGGCTGTGATGATTGTTGGAATTTCGGCGAGATGTTCCAATCCTAACTTGGTAAGGAAATGACCGGATGACATAGCATATATCCCTGCTATGCAACCAGGTTTCTTTGCAACCATAACGGAATTCGGATACTTCTATGACCTGACCACCATATACATATCTGAGCGTAATCTTTTATTGCACCACATTTCTGGAAAAAGAGTTATGGCAATAACAGCTTTAGCCTTGCCGTTCTATTTTAAGTTGCTTTGTCTGCCCTGGTTGGCCAAATACGTTGTCTGCCGAAAATAAAAATTCCTTCGGTCTGAATCTACTTTATATATTAGTGTTGTAGCCACCGTGTGTTGTTTACCACCGGTAGTGATGAGTATCTGAATAAGGGCACTTTCTTTAGGCGTTCAGCTGATATAATCAGCGTTAACCAAAACTGATATCCCTATAGGTTCACCGTCTAGAATGTCTCAGCATAGCTTGGCTTCTACTATGGGTACACCTACATGGAAAGTGAAATTATTGGTCAGTGAATTCGTTAGATTATATATATTTCGTGTGATGTTTGGACATTTTCATATTTTAAAGCTTTTTTAGGATTATAATTTTTTTTTGAATTATGCTATGTGAAATTTGTTTTTTTATTAGAGTTGGCAAGATAGGTGGCAGCTTACAAAAATCACTTCACGACCTCTAATTGAGTACGGTTTTTTCGAAGGTGCTGAAAAGCGACTTACTGGAACAGAATGGCTGGAAGGCCAAGAACCATTGATGAGTTCAAGTTTAAAATCATAGGAGAAAACCATAATCAGCACGTGAGTTCCTTTCATATTCTCTTCTTCTGTATATTGCAAGAAAATTTCCTTTTTGAACTATTGTTACCATTGTGGATTCGTAGGTGAAATATTGGTTTCGGGATTTTTTTTTCTTCAGCAAGGCTTTTTAAGCTTTGGGAAGCACAAACCGACAACACGTAAAGGTATGCACACACCCAACCCTTAACAACATATATTGTTTGGTGTAATTGCACAAAAGTTTAAGGGGGTGTTTGGGTAAGCTCAAAGGTAGCGTAATAGTTTTTTCAATCTTTCGAAACCTTCATGAAGCGTATCATTGATAAACATGGTTTGGTGTTTCTATTGAATTGATGAATTTAAGTTCAGTTTGTAGTAGCATATGCAAATTCGAACAGTAATATGTTAACTACTTTATCACATTGCTCTTTCCTTGCAATCAATAGTAGATGGCTACAATATATTTTCTTTCATTGGGTCTTGATGATCTCTAAGGCTACATCATTCAGTATAACATGTTTAGATATAGTGGTAGACTTGATTAACTCGATTTGCCAAATAGAGAAATTTATAGTAAAGGTAATGTAGAGGTCATGTTCATTTATGTCGTGCGTAAAGTTTAGAACTTGATTTATAAAGATTGATTGAATTAACGGTGTTGTTTCTTTTGACAGAATGAAGGTTGTTGCAGCTTATTTGTTGAATGGTATAACGATAAATGAACCGGTTCTGATCCATACGATGGCAGTAGATTGTTATCCGCAATTTTTGTTAGATGCGTCCGTCACTGGTAAAGGGAAGAGGAAAATGGACGATGTCGCAGTGCATGCGGTTAGAGCTAACTTTATCATAAGTATGCATTAGTATCCTGGCTTACAGTTTAAGACATCTGTATGTTTATAACATCTTCTTTATGGTTTTCGTTTACAGGTAGCTATACTATGGCGGGCTGAACTTCTGCGCGTTTAGTGGGTAACAAACTTACGCCTTATGTAGTTTCAGTTTCTTCTGTGGCTGCTGTTATCAATTCTGATATAGGTGTGTTGCCGACTGATTTTCTACTTTTTTCGTTTCCATTCTCCTGTATGTGGTATACAATACTTAGGAACCAACACCGGTATAGGTTTACGTAGCTTATTATCACAATTGGCTTATATTACATAAGACCACTTTCCCGCCTTATTATGAGACTTATGGCTATATATAAGATTATCATATTGTAATAAACTTATATAAGCCCATAAGTCTCAAAATAAGCCGCAAATTTGAGCCTTATGAAATATAATCCGAAACATAAATGAGCTTAGTTATGTTGTCGTTAGAGCTGATGAATATAAAATCACTGATGAATGTTGCTTTCATTTGTTTTCGTTAGAGCTGATAAAATAACAACAGTAGAATAGTGTTCACTGATTTACTTGGTACAATTTGTAGCACTGAATCGACTCATATTTATGATACCAGGCAACGAGGTGGATCTGGATGAGCTCAAAAAATGTCAACATATTATGGTGTGATCAAAGAGTAAGCGAACAAAGGTCTTATGATATTATCTTTGAACATTCATTTTTAATTTAAACATGTGCGTTTGTTTGAATTAGTTAGGGGATGGTGAATATGAATGAATGGTATTAAACGAAACAGTGGCTTTTCACGTTTGGTTTGTCAGAAATCGAGAAGGGTAATCTCTTTGATTTAGCGACAATGGCGTATATGGTTTAACTTTTTAATATTCAAAGCGTGTTTGGATTCGCTTATTTTATGGTTTTGTCGACTTACTGATATCTGTATAGATGGTAACCTTTCATTTTCTTAGGTTGTCGTTTTTGGGATTAAATGATCTATAAACATACGTGGCAACAAAACTGAGTTAATCATTACTCCAAATTTCAGTAACCTGATAAAATAAAAAAACAAGTTACTTCGTAATCCTAATGCATCCTCTAATTAGATCTTTGTCTTTAAACTAACATTTTTTTTCCATCTACTTACAGCTATCAAAAGGAAAAACCCGTGTCAAATGTCGTCTCCAAGTTTTGGCCTCTGTTCCGTTGCTCCAGACCCATGAATAGAAACGAGAAAATAGATCCCAGGACCATATGATCCACAAGTTTTGCCGTCTAAAGTTGCAGATTCTGGGCTTATGAGACTACTGCCAGAAGACATGCCTCACCTCACTACGAAATTGACAGGATCCATGTATGTTCAAATTCAAATATAAATTGCTTACTGAATTTTTTGTTATACTCCTTTGGTAACAAATATCCCATATGTAAATTGGCTACTTGACTGTTAATACAAGAAATAACCTTTGAGTCACACATATTACTGTTATGACTTTTATATTGATTGCAATGGAACAGGTTGATTACGAAACAAATCGTTGAGATACAAGGATAATCACATCAGACCTATGGTCACTGACTTGCCTCGCACATGTCTGTTGGCACTACACATCAACACGTTGCAGGTATGGCGAGTGTTTTAGTATGATATGTCAAATTATTCTGAATTTGATTTTAATAACTTTGTTTGGTTGCTTAATAATGTACATTTATTGCAGCCATTAAGGCCTTTTGTGATATGGCATTAAGGCGTTTCGTGATGCATTACACATTCGGCCTCGAGGCACATCAAAGAGAAGCAGAACAATGCGAGCAACAGGTTTAGGAGGGGGCGACACCCCTGCTTTACCCATTTTCCTGTACAGTTATTCCACTCACCAACTTCATGGAGTCTTTGAGGTATTTATAATTGTTCTTAAACATGATCAGTGTTTGAAGACATATTAAGTGCAATTTGCTGAACAAAATTGAGTTGTTCATTATGCAGGCTGCAAGGTTTGGGGGTACAAACATTGATCCAACTGCTTGGGAGGACAAGAAAAATCAAAGCGAATCCCGCTTTCCTGCTCAGGTAACATGAATATAGCCTTGCTCAAGGATGTTCACAGACAGTAAGCGTTAAATGTAGAAGTCATTTGTAGCCATTAGGGGCATTAGGGATAACAACATTGTTTACTTAGGAGGGCTTACACAAAGACGATGTATTATTGTCGTCAAATAATAGGTTCTTATATAAAGTATACTTTGAATGAAATTAACAATACATTGATTTGAATATACTGCATACTTATGGATAGATATTAAATTAACAATATATCTCAATGCGAGCAAAATGGTTTCCAGGACAAAATATTACAACATATCTTTGGTTCATCTTGACCTGAACCGTGTAGCATACCCATGATCAGGCAGGGCTAATAGAGCATGTATGTAATATAAAGTTATATTCACTAAGTCACCGAGTCATGCTCTATATTAGAAAAAATCTGTATTCCAAACTTTTTTAGCACAAATGAAATATGGTCTTGATAATGAGGAAAATGAACAACATAGGTTTTACTCATTGAAAGTTTTTCTATTGATTAGTTTTTTTAGTTTCCAACATTGTGTTCATTTCGTAGCATGATTTATGGAAATGTAATGGACAGTTAATTATGGAAGAATGCAGGACATTAACGGAAGATGAAGATTGTTACCGCGACGTCCCGGAGAACATAGCATAAACTGTAACTAACCAACTGGATTTGTTTCGCAGCCGCTGTCAACTTCAGTTGTTTTTGTGGCCTTTTCCCCATTTGCAGGTCTGGCCTTAATCATTTTGTCAATCAGATTATTTCTATATGCCTAATTGTTTCCTGAATCAGATTACCACTATATATACTTATAAACTGTTTAATCTTGCAGCCATTTTACTAAGGCAATGATGATAACTTCGTACATTCAGATTTTTTCGACACGCGTCCAAGTCGTGTATTTAATGACGACTGTGCATGTACGTATCTGAGCCTAACTGACATCAGAAGCACACGAGCATGCGACAATATCAGCTGTGTTTGCTAGCACCTCCACCTTCAGACGTTTGCTAGATATCTTCCGGTTTTGTTTCGATGTATTGTTGCAAACATGAACATGAACCATACGAAATCAAACATGTCTTGCAGGTACATTCTATCTAAAGCCTTTTTTTTTGGGTGAATAAAACGTGTGTACTTTAAAGCGATGTAACTTTTTCTGACTAAAAAATTTTGTTTTCCTGACTTTCAGAGATACACTGCTTCATTAACAATTTCCAGCCATGTAAATTTCAGAACCAAATTCCTGGGATGCAACGAAGAATCGATGAGGAAAAAAAACCGCGTTTGTTTGTGACTCTGAAAAAGATGGAACAAAAAATTGTAACAAGGTATACTTTACTTTATTATTGACGTTTATTCTTTTTATGGGTTTCTGGCTTTAAACTAAATTTTTTTAGCAATAGTCATTACATACGCTATTTGTGGTGTTATAAATGTGTAAATAGCTATCCTCACCATTTGTATCCATTCTCCCCAGAGTCACTTAAACGACTAATAAGAATGGTTTCGTATTTACTTTCTGTAACATGTCCGTGGATGAAAGAATTCTCATAGAGATTCATATTCTAAATATTTAGTATTTACTTTTATGCAACCTCATAAAGTTTCAATGACTGATCTATATGTTGAAATTTTCTTTTAGGTTCTTCAAAGAAACACAGGAGAGGCTGCAATGGCGGCCAAGACGCTCACACAGTGACTAGCAATGCGAACGGATCCAATGCACAGGTAAATATCGAGACTAATAATTTTTTTTTTTTTTTATCATCAGACATCTTTGTACTTTTATAAAGTCAAGAATTTTATTGCAGAGCAATGAGAATTCATTGCAGTGTTGGCTTCATCATGAAGTGGAAGTGATGCTGAACGTTCATGAAGTTGGACATGAATACAAGAAACAAAACCAAGTGTAAGTAAATTTGTATCAACTAATGCTTTTTATGATATAAATATGGATTATGGAAAAAAGTTTATATTATTTATATATGATATTCAAATGTACTACACTAGCAAAAGAGCTAACAGTTCTTAGAGAAGTCACGGATTTTTTTATTTTCGTCGTACTCTTTATTTAGTGCCCAAGACCAGGAAGTCTTGAAAATTGGGTACAAGAAAGATGGTAATTGTCGTCGTACTCTTTATTTAGCGCAATTGCATATCAAATGATACATGTAGTCAATAGCAGTCTAGCAAGAATTATGTATCTTACACTTCAATTATGTGTTGCTTTTGCAGGATACAATGATGGTTGCATTTGTACTGTTCTTCGTTTACCAGAACTGTGGTTGCAGCCTTCACCGGATCGTTACTCAGGTTTCGTGATGCTAGCCTATGATCCAGTATGTTTACAAGTCCTAAGTTTTTTAAAAAAAAACTATATAGAGGTCGCCGTCTTAACAAATTAACTTATAAACGGGTCAATTGAATTCATGTTTTATCAAATAAAAAAAAAAAAAAAAAAAACAGCTTACAACAGGCCATTTTTAGCTCCTTGATTCAGAATTACCGCATCTAATTAAATATTGAAATAATTATCTTTGCTTTATCTGTTTGTGTAACCAAACTACAGGTTATTTTATATACATTTATATAAGTTCCTATGTGTATGATAGGTACTGGTGAAGATGAAGTTCAAGACAACAAAAGAAAAGGAAAGCAAAGACACTGATAAAAGCCCATGAACTAAAATGACTTCTCTAAATTGTACTATTATTGAAAACCAAACTCTTATGTATTTTATCTGATTTAAGGAGACAATACCTCCCTAAGTGTATGTGGGGGTATAGCTTTTATAATTGACATGCTTCCAAGTGATGGACAATATGAGATTTGTGATTTAGAAATCTGTGTACCTAAATGTAACTTTTTGATACATTACAAGTAGAATGTGCCAAGAAGACTAAAAGGTCCTCACTTCTTTTTTCAAGGTACTATTCGTCGGAACAAAAATGTCACGTTTCAGATTCATTCAGCTATTTCAATTTTGTTTAGGCCTTAAGGTACCAAGCAATGTTAGTGTGATAGATGTTCCTTACAATTGTTATAACGAATTCATTTCAGATTGCACAGGTATGTAACTACTCTAAGGTTTAAAGTTGTTTTCATGGTGCCCATTCTAACCCGTTTTATTAAAAAAATTGTCTAAAGTGTTGGCCGAATAACAGGCACTGGCTGTTGTTGAATGTTTAAAAGGTTAGTCCTAAATAAATGAATTCTTATATCCATACAACGCCTAAATATTCTACTTTATTTGTGCAAAATCGCCTCCGCCAAAAAACAGGCATGCCCGCAACGCGGCGGATAGTTGTCGTTCTCGTTTTTCTTTAATTTTTCATCATTTTTTCACTTTTTTTTTTGTTTTTTTTTGTTTTTATTAACTTCTTATTGGACCATAAACTACGGAGCTTCATGGGGAAATTCCCAGACCTTATACCTTTGGAATAAAGGATCCAAGGGCCGTTACAACGGAGAGTTCCAAGACTTTAGACATTCCGGAAATGAGGTTCCAAGGGTGTTAGACCAAGACCTCACACCTTCCTGAATAAAGATCCAAGGGCCGGTGTAAGAGGGTAGCCAAGACCTAAACGCCTTTTGGAAATAAGGTTCCAAGGACCGATCTCGAACCGTAGCTTTGGACTTATTTATTCATACTCAAAACTTTGATTTTTGCAACTTTCAAGCAACGTCTCACTTTCATTTTTGCATTCTTATTATGTTTTTAAGAAAGTATGCTTTTTCCAAAATTTAAATAAAACTTTGAACTAGTACTTGACAAAATCGTATAAAAACAGAATAATTTTTGTGTTCAATCGTTTGAAAATAAGCACTTATTAAGTCAGATTAGGAGCTCCTGGGAGGAAAAGCCATAGATTACTTATATATGCTCTAAAGAGAACCCACTACTCCACGCTTAGTATTTTCATTTGCACAATTCGTAAAAACTTAGCCTAAAAGTTAAGGGTAGCAGCTAGATCAACACTCTAGCAGAGTCGGGATTCCCCTTGTTCTAGCCTAATCAAGTCTAAACTACCACTAATACCGAAGCATTAATGTATAGCAAATTATTTTTTTAATGTGCAAAGCACTTGTTTTTCTTTAAAAGGCGATAAAAATTTTAAAATTTTGGTCAAAACGGGGGTGCTAAGGGACTAGTAGGTACAACATGTGAAAATTTTAAAAATTTTGGGTCAAAATTCGCAAGAATTCCCCCCCCCCCCCCCCCCCCCCACATACTTAGAATTGAATATTACCCTCAATATTCAAAGTACCGGCAATTATGCCGACACTATAGAACGTAAAAAGGTAATACTGCAAGCTAAGTGTGGAAAAGAAATCTTTTTTTTTTTCACAAAAAGGATTAATAAGATATCCCTGGATAAAGATAAACATAAAGATCAGATATTGGGCGGCTGGATTGAAAACAGGCGCATCAATCATCACGATCTACGGGAATCCTGAAAACAAAGGCAAGCACACAACAACAAAGCAACAAGTAGAGGAATTCCCCCACACTTAGTGTTAGAAATAAGAAAGAAGATAGAATGATAAGCATGTGTTGCCACCCACGAAGCGCTTGTTTTTGTTGACCGAGTCACATAGCTTGACTCGTCCCCGAATTTAATTGTCCATGGGGAAAGTTTGGAGATCCGGGACAACCATGGATGGTATGTCTCCTACAAAATAATGCTTCAACCTATGACCGTTCACTTTGAAGTTGGGACCGTCGGTTTGAGATAACTCGACGGTTCCATATGGAAAAACTTGAACAACGGTGAACGGCCCAGACCAACGGGTTTTAAGCTTGCCCGAGAAAATCTTTAATCGAGAATTGAAGAGAAGGACTCGATCACCAACATTAAAAATGCGGTTCTTGATTTTGGAGTCATGAATTCTCTTTGTTTTCTCTTTGTATAATAAAGAATTCTCGTAGGCTTGATCCCGAAGCTCATTTAATTCAATCAATTGAAGCTTTCGGTGATCGACCGCGGTCTTTAGGTCAAAATTGGCATGTTTTAAGGCCCAATAGGCTTTGTGCTCAAGCTCAATCGGTAGATGACACGCCTTTCTGTACACGAGCTTGTAAGGAGTACACCTGATAGGTGTTTTATAAGCCGTGCGGAAGGCCCATAGTGCATCATCTAGTTTGTCCGACCAAGAGGCACGGTTTTCTCCTACGGTCCTTTCAAGAATTCTTTTTAAACCTCGGTTTGAGACTTCTACTTGCCCACTAGTTTGAGGATGATACGCGGTAGCAAGACGGTGAGTGACACCGTACTTAAGCATGACCTTTGCGAATTGGTCATTGCAAAAGTGCGTACCGCGATCACTAATGATAGCACGAGGAGCTCCAAACCGAGCAAAGAGAGATTTTAAAATTTTCACAACTACCCGGGCGTCATTGGTGGGGAGCGCTTTCGCTTCAACCTATTAAGACAAATAGTCGACCGCTACGAGTATGTACTCGTTCCCTCGTGAAGACGGGAATGGGCCCATAAAATCGATGCCCCAAAGGTCAAAGATCTCGCAAACTTGAATTGCATTTTGTGCATTTCATCCTTTTGCGAGATTTTGCCTTGACGTTGGCAAGAATCACATAACTTCACCAAGTCATGGGTATCACGATAAATTGTAGGCCAATAGAATCCGGAATCAAACACCTTTTTGGCGGTGTAGTTTGGGCCATGATGTCCCTCGGTGGGTCCATTGTGGCAAGCCTTAAGAATATCCATGGCTTCTTGGCCATGAACACACCGCCGGATGACTTGATCCGCACAAATCTTAAACAAGTAGGGGTCGTCCCAAAATAATTGTTTCACATCTTTAAAGAGTTTTTTCTTTTGTTGGGACGACATCCCTTTCACAACAAAATTCCCCGCATGGTAATTTGCAAAGTCAGCAAACCATGGACTACTCGGATCATTTTTTAGAGAAATCATCCCAAGTGTCGCGAGAGGAAATGTTTCGGTAATTTCCTTTTTCTCGAGAACACCTTGATGAGGATTTTCAAGTCTAGACAAATGATCGGCGGCGAGATTCTCCGCTCCTTTTTTATCACGAATAGTGACGTCAAATTCTTGTAGGAGGAGAATCCACCGAAGCAATCTCGGCTTAGCATCTTGCTAAGCAAGAAGATACTTGAGAGTCGAATGATCCGTATACACTATGGTCTTGGATAAGACGAGATATGGTCTAAATTTCTCAAAAGCATAGACAACGGCCAATAACTCTTTTTCGGCAGTAGTATAATGAGATTGAGCCTCGGTCATTGTCTTGCTAGCATAGTGTATCGGCTGAAAGTGCTTAGATTTCCGTTGCCCCAGGACGTCCCCAATAGCATAATCACTAGCATCGCACATGAGCTCAAATGGCAAGTCCCAATCAGGGGCAACTAATATTGGTGCTTCAGTTAATTTCTTTTTAAGAACCCCGAATGCTTCAATGCATTCGGGAGAGAAGAAGAACGGAGCATCTTTTTCAAGAAGATGGGTCAGAGGCCGGGCGATTTTAGAGAAGTCTTGAATAAATCGTCTGTAGAAACTGGCATGACCAAGGAAACTTCGGATTCCTTTTACAGTGGTGGGATGAGGTAGTTTTGCGATTACATCGACTTCGGATTTATCTACCTCAATGCCGGCATTTGAAATTTTATGGCCGAGGAAAATGCCCTCTTTGACCATAAAGTGGCACTTCTCCCAATTTAGAACAAGATTGGTGTCTTCGCACCGTTGAAGCATTTTGTCTAAATGGGAGAGGTACGAGGAGAAAGAATTTCCATACACAGAGAAGTCATCCATAAAGACCTCCATTGTCTTCTCGATCATATCGTGAAATATGGCCATCATGCATCTCTGGAACGTTTCTGGAGCATTGCATAAGCCAAAAGGCATGCGTCGGTAGGCAAACGTTCCATAGGGACACGTGAAGGTGGTATTTTCCTGATCTTGGGGATCAATTGGTATTTGAAAATACCCGAAAAAGCCATCGAGAAAACAATAGAACTCATTTCCCGCCAAACGCTCAAGCATTTGGTCCATAAAAGGTAACGGGAAATGATCCTTACGGGTAGCATCATTGAGTTTTCGATAATCAATACACACTCTCCATCCCGTGACGATACGTGTGGGGATTAACTCATTCTTATCATTAGCAACAATGGTGATACCCCCCTTTTTAGGGACACAATGGACGGGACTAACCCATGAGCTATCCGAAATCGGATAAGTCATCCTAGCGTCAAGGAGTTTAAGAACTTCCTTTTTTATGACATCATGGATTTTTGGGTTAACCCGTCTTTGTTGTTGGACAACGGGTTTGAAATTTTCTTCAAGTAAAATTTTGTGCGTACAAAACCGAGGGTCAATACCCTTAATATCAGAGAGTTGCCAAGCGATGGCACTCTTGTGCTTTTTGAGCACATCAAGAAGTTGGGCCTTTTCCTCATCTTTTAAATCTTTAGAAATAATGACGGGAAATTTGTCATTATCTTCGAGAAAAGCATATTCAAGATAAGGAGGTAAATCCTTGAGCTCGAGCTCAGGAGGATTAGATGGCTCAATTTCTTTGATTTCTTCCTTTTGAATTTTCTTCGGAGGGAGAGAAGGTGATGGATCATCATTAAGCAATCTCTCAAGGAGGAGAATATCTCCCTCCGGATCAAAGTCGGTCTCATCAATTTCTGGCGAAATTGATTCACTTTTGAGACAAGCCTCGATCTCTTCCAAGATGAAATCACTTCCCTCAAACGGAGTGAGGGAAGGGAAAGAGTCGGAAAGAATAGGTTGAGAAGAAGGAGTGGGTTGCCACTCGAAGAATTGTTTGAAAATCCAAGAAATTCTTGAGCATACTCCTCCGAAGCAATGTCTATGACATCAATTCGATTTACCGAGACGAAATCATGATTGGAGGAGTATTTGAAAGTTCGGTCGAGGTTAAAGGTTACGGCCTCATTATCAACTCGTAATGTTATTTCTTCACCATATACGTCAATCAATGCACGCCCGGTCCTCAGGAATGACCTTCCAAGAATTAGAGGAACGCGGGGGTCGGCATTAAAATCTACCACCACAAAATCGGCGGGGAAATGGAACTTCCCCACCTTGACAAAGACATCCTCGGCTATACCCTTAGGACGAGTAATCGACCGATAGGCTAGCTCAAGAGTCATACATGTAGGGGTCAGTTCCAGTAGAGAAAGCTTGTTCCAAACGGAAAGCGGCATTAGGTAGATGCTTGCACCAAGATCGGCCAAGGCGTAGCATTCAACCATGCCCGGAAAATCACATGGAATGAGAAATTTTCCGGGATCTCCAAGCTTTTCCGGAAGCTTTTTTAGGGGAACCGCTGATCAATTCTCATTTAGAGGAGTTTTTGCTAGTTCAAATAATTTTTTCTTGTTACTGAGCAAATTTTTGATTGTCGAAGCAAACTTTGGCATGAGAAGAAGAGCATCCGTGAAGCTAATGCCGAAGTGCAAATCTTGAAAGATTTGGAAAAACTTCTCAATTTGGATATTATCTTTTTCGTGGATCTTTTGATCATTAAGTCTAGATGGGTATGGGATTGAAGGTTTAGGTTGAGACTTTTGATGAGTTGCTGGAGCAACTTTTGGCTCTTGCATCGGGACAACCGGAGGTTGGACATTTTCGGTACTTCCGTTATTAGTAGGAAGTTCCTTGTCCTTGGTCACCTCGGTTTCACGGGAAACTACTTTTGGAGAAGAAGAAGTAGTAGTTGAAATCGTGGGTCCATCATAAGCTAAACCACTTCAGGTGGTTATGGCTTTCAATTCACCCTTTGGGTTAGGAATTGTGTTTCTCGGGAGAGATCCCGATGATGAAGCTTGGTGAAATTGGTTAATGAGGGTATCAAACATACTTTCAATCTTTGTTTGTAATTGATCAATTTTGATTTTAAGCTCATTACCCTGCTTTGTCATAGAACTTTGAAAATCGTTTTTCAAAGTTGTGATTTGATTCTGCATAGACCTCATGTTCGCCTCATTTGTCTTAATGTAGTTTGCAAGATCATTTGAGGGAACAATCGGGGCTGGGTAATGTGGAGCTTGATACCCTTGATTGTAATTGACCCCCTGGGTCGGGTATTGATTCATTGGGGCTTGAAATTGAACATTTTGCCCTCTTCCTTGGTTTTGATTAAACCTTGTTTGATTGTTTTGAGAAAAACCGGGTGGTCTTGTTTGATAGTTAGCACGATAGCTCCGGTCAATTTGAGGACGGTATTGATTACCTCCTTGGTTGTAAGATCCGGCTACGGCATTGATTTCAAAAGGACGGCCATCGGTGGCGGTACAATTGTAATAAGCATGAGGACCACCACAAGTGACACAACTTTCTTCCACCGCTTTGACTTGAGCGGGTGGAGAAGCTTGTGGGGTAGAAGAAAGAGTTTTCTGAGTGGAGAGAACCAAAGCTTGGACAATATCCGTGAGCTTGTCAATTTTAGCATCCGTGCTAGAAGTACTCACCGGATACGAAGTAGAAGGCGAAGCATTCACTTGTGAAACAACCGGCTTGCTTCGTGAAGTGCGAACCTTCGACTTGTTTTCGATGATGGACCAAGCGTCTCTTGGAGTTCGATTCAATAAATAACCACCGGAGGCGGCGTTTAGAGAATCTTGGTCGGTATGGCTCAATCCATTGTAGAAGGTATCAATTTGATGTAACTCAGAAAAACCGTGGTGAGGACATTTACGAAGTAATTCTTTAAAATGGTCCCACGCTTCACTAAATGATTCATCAAATTTTTGAGTAAATTTGGTAATTTCATTTTTAACACTTGTAGTTCTAGAAGGTGGAAAGAATTCATTCACAAATTTCGACACCAAATCTTCCCAAGTTAAGATAGAATGAGGGGGTTGTTTTTCAAGCCAAGTTCGGGCTGCCCCCTCAAGAGAGAAAGGAAAAAAGAAGTAATTTGATTGCTTCTTGTGGAACATTCCTACATTTGATGGTAGATGAAATTTTGTTAAACCATCGAATGTGGGAATGAGGGTCATCCCTCTCGAAACCGAAAAATTGATTTGACGTTACTAAGGATAGTAATGCCGGTTTAAGCTCAAAATTATCGGCAACGATTGGGGGAACAACAATGGCATCTCCATAACCCTCAATGGGTGCTTGGAGAAGCTCCAACATGGTGCGATTTTCTGCCATTATGACAATGGGAGGATCGGGATTAGTACAAATCTCGGGTTCGACTAATTGGGCAGCACGTCTTCGATTACGTCTTCGCGGAATTGCGACGAGTTCAAGAAAGGGACTCGATGAAGTTGAAGAGCGTGTGCGCATGCACCAAAAACATAAGGTTTAAAAAGAAAAGAAAAATAAATTTGGAGAGGAAAATATTTTTGGGTTTTCAAGGTTTTTCAATTTTTTTTTTGGATTTTTTATAAAAATATTCACAAGGAAAACACGAAACTTCATGAGGAAGGTTCTTCAAGTCACTAATAGTCAAACCGTGAAGATATTGTCGCAACACACCTCCCCGGCAGCGGCGCCAAATGATTTTTGGTTAAATAATCACAAGTTAAACCTTTCACGAAGAAAAGTCAACAAGCAATACTTAACGCAAAATCGATTATGATAAACCGGATAAGTGATTACCCGCGTCGTGGTCCCAGCGAGGCGTGAATTGAGAATATCGTTTATGGTTTGGTATTAAAATGCTTGAAATACGGATTTTCGCTTTTGGTTATAAGTCTAGGGAAACAAAAATTAAATTAAAGAAAATGCGAATTAAAATCGGGAAACAAGCTTAAACGTACAAACCTTTAAAAATTAACCCTACGGATCAAAATTTAATTTTCCTAAGTCCTAATTGTAAAAAGAAAATTTTTAGAAAAAAGAATTATATATTTTTTTATTTTTAAATAATTAAATATGAATTAAAAACTATTTTAAAAAGAAAAACTAATTAAAAATACTAAATGAAAATTGAAAAATCTGGAAAATTTCAGAAAACTACTAAGTGATATTCTAAACCTAGGAAAAATAAAATGGGGGTGCTGGCTTTTCTGAATAAGCTGTAAATAAGCAAACTTAAGAAATAAGCTATAAAAATGAAACTAAGGATAAAAGAATAAAAGAAAGGAAGGGGGACAGATAAAGTCCCTAGGGCAGTTGAATTGTGTGTTGTATGGTGAGCTAGAAGACCTGGGTTCGAGTCCCAGGAATGACTTTTTGAAAAATTATATTATTTTTTTGATTTTCTTGTTAAAACTAAATAAGCTAATTATGATAAGCATTTCTTAAAACTGAAAAGATTTTTGAGACTTTATAAAAAGCTAAGAATAAGATCTGCTTATCTGATCAGTTTGGCCAAAAGAATGAGAAAAAAGGCTAAACTATGCAAAGGGACTTTTTAAGCTACTCTAATAAGCTAATGACAATGGAATAAGCTATATCTAACTAAAAGCTAAAATCAAAATCACATTAAGCCAAAAGAACCAGAAATAAGCATTAAACAGGCACAAAATAAGCAAAATAGTTCTAGGGTCTGCTGATTCAAGAAGTGATCAGGGCAAATAAGCAGTTTTCAAGTCATCAAAAAGCCGTTAAAATAAAATCCTAAAAATCTCTAAAAAAAAAGCAATGGGTAGATAAGCTACCCAACTAACTCTATGCAAAAATTCAGCTAATTCTAACTTAGCATTACCAAATTAAAAATCACCAAAACAAGCTGAAAATGAGAAAACAACAAAAAAAATTGCAGTCTACTAAGGCTTATATGCAGACCACAGAGCCTGCATAAGTGCACAAACCTAAGTAGAATTAATCCAACTCTAGTTTCACTACTTAATGGTCTATGCTAAGTATGGAAATGCCAAAAAGAAAGACTGAGATGGCTTATTGCTGTAATAAGCTGTCTGAGTCAAGTCATGCTTTAAAAATGAAATAGTGGGCTAAAAACTATAAATCCTATTAGCTTTGCTCAAAATAACTTTGGAACAGCTTATTCTAACCAAGTTAAGCTAGATTGAAGTTTCCTAAATGGCAAATGAATAGTGACAAGCTTCTTTGGACATAAAATAAGCTTACCCCAAACACCCCTTTCAAAGGGTCTGTGTGGGATAAACACTAGAACAGACCAAAATCATCTATGGTTCTGAGTTACTACTGTTTTACTAAGCTAAATTGACCCTAATGAACTATTTTTCAAATCATAATAAGCACTAGTTAAGCTGGACCTAATTTGACTTTTATTTTTGGTTTTTAAGACTTTTTAAGCAAATACTAAAACTAAAGATGAAACTACTTAAACTCAACTATCAGAAGCACTAACAAACTAAGTTAAGCAGATATAAGCTAATAAAAAGGCAAATAAGCATATAGAAAAAGCTAATAAGTAGTTAAATAAGCAAACACTATTTTGGATTTTCTTGAATAATTAAACTGAAACTGAATTAATATTAAAACAAGAGTCAAATTACAATACTGAAATGAAATAAGCTAAGAAAAATACAATACCTTAAAAATAAGCTAAATAAAACCTCCTTCTCTACTCTTACAACTATTCTATTTATACTACTATTCTAGGGTTTTCCTTTGTGTTTCTTGTGCTTTCTCTGTGAGAGAACTCCAACTTGTGCTTTCTCTGTGAGCTTCTCGGCCCTTGGATATTGCCTTGGTCCCCAATCCCATGAATCTCAACCGTTGATGGGTTTTTGAGTTGTGGATTGCCAGCGTGGCCTTGGAGGGGGGGGGGGAGAGACAAGACCATGTGAACTCTTTGGCTAGTAGTGAGGATGAGAGTGACGGGTATGGATTACCAGAGGTTTAAGCGGGAAAGGTGAGGTTAGGGGTGGATGAATAGTGGTTAGGGTGTGGGTTTGACCCCGTGTATTTGTTTTAGCTAAAAGGGATAGGGGGTTTAGGCTTTCGGTTAGTGGGCTGTGGTTATAGTGGGTTTAATTAAGGGTCCGGATAGGTGTTGTTTAGGATTAGGATAGGATTAAAAATGTAAACCATGAATTTTAAGGGACCAAACTTGCCAATTTTGTAAAGTTAATCTAGGGACCAATTTTCTCCATTAGAAAATATCCAAGGGCTGTTTTGACTTTTGAGCTTGAATTAAATTCCCATGAAGAATTTCTTTCCCGGCTTCGGCTTTTGAACGCTTTTCCAAATCAAGCTCGGTTTTGTCCATATTTGCCCCGTTTTCAATCCTTTTGTACCTGAAACACATAAAACACAATCCAATGATATTTGTAACAATATTTGATCTATTTGGATGTTTTTGGTCATTTTTGTGGAGTTTTCTGGGTATAAAATGATGAGTAAAAGGCCACTCATCATTGCTTGAATAATACGAGTGATCTTAGCTATCACTAGGGTTACAATCGACCTTGAATCTTAACAAAAACTATGACTGATATTCGTACATTCATCTAACCTAGGATCTCCTTTTATATAGTTAAGGAGTCCTATACAAGATAACTATTCATCGTATAATTCTAACTAATTAAGATATACACAAAATCCTTTCCATACTTATCCATTCAACCATGCAGCAGTACCTTCAGTTGTTCTAGCAGTACTAACCTAGCAGTTAGTACTGTTAGTTATATCTCAGCAGTCTTCATTTATACACTACCAGCTTGTACTGTTAGTGTATTTCTCTCAGCAGTACTAACTTCAGAACATTTAATTCCCAACAATTATAAATGACAAGTTCTGATTTCCTAACTCGGAAAATATAAACAGAACTTTGAGAATAATCGTTACTCGAAGAACAGACTCCTTGCTCGAACAAATTTAAAGCTTATTCAAAGAACTTAAAGCTTACTCGAAGATATTCAAGCCTTGCTCGAAGGAATTCAAACTAACTCGAAGAACTTCAAATGCTTACTCGAAACGCCGATACTAAACATTAAAAAACTATAAAATCTTCCACAAAACAAGTTTTTAATCCAATTTTTTTGCTAGATCTAACCTATAACCACCTAAACTATCATAAAGTAACAAACTTGAAGGTTTTAGAAGCGAATCTAAAAAATGCAAAAAATTCTAACTCGAAGAGATTTTAAAACATTAAACCAATGATTTGAAACTTTATGAAAACATAACCTAAGCTATCCTTGGCGATTTATACCGCTTGTTAGGTCACCATTCTTACATAAACAAACATAATCTTAGAGAGAAAAAGTTAAAAAGAGAAAGAGTGGAAGGAACTTATGAATATGAATATGAAAGTTTATTTCCAAAAGAACCAACACCCTCTCCTTTCTAGGGAGGGGTATTTATAGTGTTTACATAGAAGGAGGGCGTTGCCCTAGATACAAGAAGCATCCATCAAGCCCATGGGCTTACTACATAGGCTAGGATACTTAATACTAACAATTATAAGCCTAATAAACTTAACGACCTATTACAAACATAATGACCATCACTTTACAAATATAACGTGTTCCTAACACAAACTTTTTGAAAATGATCAAACCTGTGTTTCTTGTCAAAAGGGAAAGCAGCACAGAGCCTCTTGTAAGTCCAAAACTGAGAACTTAATTAGTCTTCCTTTACATTTGTTGCACATGGAGTTGTTTGGTCCAACATTTGTAAAAAAATCTTATGAAGAAAATGTATTGCCTAGTTGTCATAGATGATTTCAGTAGATTTACATGGGTTTTCTTTCTAGCTACTAAGGATGAGACTAGTGGCATTCTTAAGTCCCTTATAACTAGACTAGAAAATCTAGTAGATCACAAGGTTAAGGTGATTAGATGTGATAATGGGACTGAGTTAAAAAATAGTGAGATTAATCAGTTTTGTGAGATGGAGAGTATTTTGAGACAATATAGTGTAGCTAGAACTCCTCAACAAAATGGAGTTGCTGAGAAGAGAAATAGGACACTAATTGAGGCTGCTAGGACTATGCTAGCTAATTCTAAGTTGCCAACTACTTTTTGGGTAGAAGCAGTTAGTACTGCTTGCTATGTGCAAAATAGAGTGTCAGTAGTTAAGCCTCATAACAAGACCCCATATGAACTTTTTCATGGTAGAACACCAACTTTATGTTTTATGAGACCATTTAGGTATCCTGTTACCATTCTCAATACCATAGATCACTTAGGCAAATTTGATGGTAAGGCTGATGAATGTTTCTTTGTTGGATACTCTTTGAATAGTAAAGCCATTAGAGTATTCAATAGTAGAACAAGGATAGTGGAAGATAACTTGCATATTAGGTTAAGTGAGAGTACACCTAATGTTGTAGGTAGTGGACCAGATTGGCTATTTGATATTGATGCACTAATAAGAACAATGAATTATGAGGCAGTTGTTGCAGGTACACAGTCTAATTGTTTTGCAGGTACAAAAGCAAGTGATTATACAGGTCAAGCTAGAAAGGAAACAGAACCTATTAAAGATTACATTTTGCTACCATTATGGACTACTGATCCACCATTCTCCCAAGATCCAAATAGTTCTCAACAAGATAAATTCAAACCTTCAAGTAATGATGAAAAGAAGGTTAATGAAGATCCAAGAACAGCAAGTGAATGTGATGATCAAGAAAAGGAAGATAATGTTAACAGCACTAATAATGTTAATATTGCTAGTGATGGAAACAACACTAACAAAGTTTATACTGTTAGTTCAACTGTTAATGTTGTTGGCATAGAATTTAATGATGTTGGTGGAAAAAAAAGCATTGAACTTCCATTTGATCCACAAATGCCTACTTTGGAAGATACTATCATATTTGACTACTCAAGTGATGATGAAGATGAGGATAAAGTGGCTGACATGACCAATTTGGATACAACAATCCAAGTCAGTCCTGCTCCAACTACAAGAATTCATAAAGATCATCCTCTTAATCAAGTGATTGGAGATTTCCAATCACCTACACAAACAAGAAAGATGTCAAAGAATTTGAAGGAATATGGGTTTGTTAGTACTGTTCAATAAAGAACAAACCATAAAGACCTTCAAAACTGCTTGTTTGCTTGCTTTTTATCGCAAGTGGAACCCAAAAAGGTAATTCAAGCGTTGAAGGATTCAAGATGGATAGAGGCTATGCAGGAAGAGCTTCTAAAATTCAAGTTAAAAGAAGTTTGGACTTTGTTGGAGTTACCTAATGGAAAAAGGGCTATTGGCACTAAATGGGTTTTCAGGAATAAAAAGGATGAAAGGGCAATTGTGATAAGAAATAAAGCATGATTGGTTGCTTAAGGGTACACACAAGAAGAAGGGATTGACTATGACGAAGTCTTTGCCCTTGTTGCAAGAATTGAAGCAATTAGGCTATTCTTAGCTTATGCCTCATTTAAAGATTTTGTGGTGTATCAAATGGATGTAAAGAGTGTTTTTCTCTATGGGAAGATTGAAAAAGAGGTGTATATATGTCAACCACCAGGATTTGAAGATCCAGACTTTCCAAATAGTGTATACAAGGTTGAAAAAGCACTGTATGGACTACATCAAGCTCCTAGAGCTTGGTTTGAAACCTTGTCAACATATCTGTTGGACAATGGGTTTCAAAGAGGAAAAAGTGATAACACTTTATTCATCAAAAGGCACAAAGGTGATATTTTGCTGGTCCAAGTGTATGTGGATGATATCATCTTTGGTTCAACAAAGAAGGAGCTATGCATTGCATTTAGGAAGTTGATGCATGAGAAATTTCAAATGAGTTCTATGGGAGAACTTACACTCTTCTTGGGATTACAAGTGAAGCAGAAGAAGGATGGAGTATTTATTAGTCAAGATAAATATGTTGCTAAGATTTTAAAGAAATTTGGGTTTACAGAAGTCAAGACTGCAAGCACACCAATGGAAACTCAAAAGCCTCTGCTCAAGGTTGAAGATGGTGAAGAAGTGGATGTTCATATGTATAGGTCAATGATTGGTTCATTAATGTAGCTTACATCTTGAAGACCTGATATCATGTTTGCAGTGTGTGCCTGTGCTAGATACCAAGTCAATCCAAAGGCTTCACATCTACATGCTGTGAAAAGGATTTTTAGGTACTTAAAAGGTCAACCAAAATTGGGCCTTTGGTATCCAAAAGATTCTCCTTTTGATTTGGTAGCCTACACTGGTAGTGATTATCCTAGAGCAAGCTTGGATAGGAAGTCTACAATAGGAGGTTGTCAATTCCTTGGATGTAGATTAATATCATGGTAGTGCAAGAAACAGACAGTGGTTGCAAATTCCACAACAGAAGCTAAATATGTGGCTGCTTCCAGTTGTTGTGGACAAGTGCTTTGGATTCAGAATCAACTACTTGATTATAGGTACAATTTTATGCATACCAGGATTTTATTAACAATAACAGTACTATTTGCATAATTAAAAATCCAGTTTTTCATTCAAAAACAAAACATATAGAGATCAAACATCTTTTTATTAGAGATCGTAATGAAAAGAAATTGATTCAAATGGTTAAAATCCATACTGACAAGAATGTTGCAGATTTGCTTACAAAAGCTTTTGATGTAAGTAGATTTCAATATTTGAGTGCTAGTATTGGAATGTTAAATCTTTAAAGTCTTTTATCTCTTTTTGGTTTTATAGAGTTTTGTATAAATTAGTACTGTTATTCATGTCATTAAAAGTTTCTGCTGTTAAGTACAATTAGAACTGCTGGTTGTACTTAATGCTGCTAAGTTACTGCTGTAGGTTACTCTTACTACTGTTAGGTATAATGAATATTGTGATCATTGTGAAAATTGTTATGGCTTGTGTTTTCTTGGTTTTTGCACTAACATTTTGCAGGAAAAACAAAGAAATGTGTTAGATTGATGATGAAAAAGTTGTTTGGAATGGTATTTGAGTTAATGCTGGTGACTGAAAGTTAATGCTGCTAGGCATAACTTACAGCTGCTGGGTTACTACTGGTGGGTTGTTTAGAGTATTGTTTCATAAATACATCGATTAAGGGTTTAAATCATTCACTCACTCAGTTAATCAATTTCATTCTTCAAAATACTCTTTCATAACAAACCCTAACCCAATTTTATCATCCAATTTCAAAACCCAACACAAATGGTGACTCTAAAATTTGCTGATTCACACAATATCATCGCATTCTTGTCCAAACCCACAGAGAGTGATGGGTTTGAACAAATAGCGGATTTTCTGAATGCACACCCTATAAGGTGTGTGTTAACTGTTAATCCTACTAAATATGTTTCCTGTATCGAACTGTAACACCCCCAATTTGGATATGTAGCGGAATAGAAATTTAGGGAGTTACTTATTAGTTTCACAGTCCAAGTCATAGAAAACGAACTCTAAAATGAGTCATTTTCGAAAAACAACACCATTCGATAATATTAAAGAGAAATCAGAGTTTTACAACATAAAATGGTCCTAAGCATCAGTACATGATCATAAATTGTTCAAAAGTTATCGAATGGCTTATTCATAAAAAGTGTCTTCAATATGCAGAAGGACTCATAATGCTTCCCAACCTTCTATCGCCTTATGGATCTGAGATAAAACATGCTAAAAATGTCAACACAAAGGTTGAGTGAATCATTAGAGTTTGAGTAATAAGCAGTTGATCATAATATAATTCAATTTATGAAAGTGACTAAGCAACGAATACAAAGTCAGAAAATTTATTATTGCCCTAAGCACATGACACCGAACTTTAACGTCATTTTCAGATATTCTAAAAGAATATAAAGATGCCTTTTGACAATAGCCAATTTACCTAGCAATCTCAAATAAAGTGCATATGGTAGCCCACAGGGCAGTCCAAAATGGGAGATGTCATTCTCAATAGATCTATTCACGGAATTCGCGTTTACACGCATGTAATTAATGGTTCACAATTAAAGGAACTTTCAGGCTATAGGGAAACACTTACGCAATAATAATAATATCAGGAAAGCATACAGTTTCAAAAGATTGTGATCGTAAGTAAATGTAGCATGTATCTCCCCCACAGAGTTTGTAAAACATTTAAAGTAAAAATTGGGGCTATGAACTCACCAATGATGAAGTGGTAGTGGAATACGGGGAAAGGTGTACGTCAAGAGAAACCGCAAAAGTCACATGTGACCTATAGAAAGTACAACGCGACTTAGGCTCGGGGAAATAATATGTAATGCTTACACTTAAGTTTTTATACAGTACGTGGACTTATAATATCCTAATATAGATTATTTATGCGTTTTATAGCATGTCGTGAGTCGAAAAGATATATTTTTAAGTTTATACGAGTTAAAATGCAAAGCTGTTAAGAATTCGATAAAAATCCCGCACTAATCGGGTCGACATTTCTAAACCATGAAGGGTAAAATTATGAACTTTATATGCTTGTAAAGGTTCGACTCTGTGCTTTTGAAAAATAATGGCCTCAATTCTATGGGAATTACATAACTAGGGTGGAATGACTATTTTACCCCTGTGTCTCAATGTAAGAATTCCCATCCTGCATTTAGGCTTACCAAAATGAGTACATCTTTTTATTTACAGATCTAATAGACATGAGGCCAGTGGGAAAAGTTTTGGTTTTGTCTTGGCTAAAATTCATTCAAAAGGACCAGGTATTGAAAGTGCTTAAATCCATGAGCTTTTGGCTTTGCAAACGGTTATGCATTTTCGGACATGTTTTAGTGTAGATTTTCTAAAAAATTCATCAAAACATTTTAAGATGAAAGTCTTTCGCGAAAATGACCTTGAGACATGTGGCTAACTCAATATGTTTTTATTTTAGCTTAAAAGCCAATGAGGAGAAAATGGTGAATCGTTTTTGTTGCTTGAAAATCTAGACAGTTTCAACCAATGACAAGTAAGTTCCTTTTAGCCTAATAAATGGGTTTATGTTCAAATCATGCCTATAAGGGGGTTGGAAACATACGCTAGATGCACACGGTATGAACCTCATACCGTATGGGAACACCGCCGCCATCCCTACGGTATGGAATAAACGGGATGAGATTACGCACGAGATGGAGAAGGAAAATAGACGTTGGGTGACCGTTGGGAGTGTTTCAACGATTATATTTTTTTTAAATACTCCTTCTCAAACTCAATAATCAAACAAACAACTACACAACATCAAACCATTTTTTATTTTTAACATCCAAAAAATACCCAACTCATTTTTTACACTACAATCTTTTACCAAATATCAAAAAAACTCAATCATATATGGATAAAAGAATTGGTTCGACTATAATGTTAGATGAGCCGTTTGAGTGGTCTAACGATAGTAGTCTCGACATTTTTGTGAAGGCGGTTGAGGAAGATGATACGGCTAGGTCGAAACGAAAAGTAGTAAACCGCAATCGGGTAAAAGCTTTAGAAAGATAGCATCGTGATTTTCTAAAAAAATCATCAAAATGATTTAAGATGCAAGGCTTTCGGGGAAATGACACTGAGACATGTGGCTAACTCAATATATTATTATTTTAGCTTAAAACACACTGAGGACAAAATGGTGAATCATTTTTGGTGCTTGAAAATCTGGAGTGTTTCAACAAATGACAAGTAAGTTCCTTTTAGCCTAATAAATGGGTTTATGTTCAATGCATGCCTATAATTAATCATTACAACATATTTATTTGTTCAAAAACTCAATAATCCCAGGAACTCAAAGTTTACTTTGTAGATCTAACAAGTTTTAAAGTAAAAATAATGAGGTAAATCACTAACTGAATCAAAAATCCATTTTAACCAACTCTTGCAATCACCAATCAAATCAATCCCAACTAACTATCTAACACCCTATTTCCTACGAAAACTTGATCCAAAATCTTCCAATAGAGTGCATGCAAGAGTTGCTTCACCATCCTATCCAATCTTTAAAGAAAATCATAAAAATATATGAAATGAGATGAAAATGATTAGAAGAAACTTACTAGGATGAAATGTTAACCAAATAACACAAGATTTGATGCAAGAAAAATTGTTGAGGATTGTGGTCTTGGTGGTGATCTCACGGCAGCAAGGAGGGGGAACAAGAGAGAAAATATGATTCTAGTGGAGTAGGAAATGAAGAGTTATATGTTGGAGTGAGATTTGCATGTATAAATAAAAGAGAAAAAGAGAAGTTACAAGTTAACTAGCCAAGGGTACTCATTCCCTAGCCCTTGGCCGGCCATGTGAGAGGGGAGGGGGTATGTGAGAAGGCTTATTTGATTTTGGTGCAAGATTATTAGTTACGGAATGTGTTTAAAGGCTAATTGAGCCAAATCGGGTACCTAATTTGATGTTTCATTTATTTCCCGAGCCTTCCGGAGTGTCATTACGTAGTAAAAGCTTAAAACGCGAGCCAAAAATGCGTAAAACGTAAAAAGTGCAAACTTCGCTTAGAAATGGAAAAATTAAAATATTCCATAAGAAATCAAGTATGTGGGGAAAATAAATAATATAAACGGGTAGATTAGGCATAGTCTGAATCAAATTACGAATTTAAGTGTATGTGTTACGACGTACACAGGAAATTTTCTAGGAAAAAACCTAATATACTAAAAATAGAAAAATTAAGTAATTATAATAGTAAAGATAATGAACTAAAAAGCCTCGGTTGTTACATCATCCCACCGTTAAAAAGGAATCACGCCCTCGTGATTCAGTTTGTCTTATCGGCTGACGGTGTGTCAGGAAAAAGGTGAGGGTACTTGTAGCGAATGGTTTCTAGGATAATTAGCGAGGTAGTTTACATGGTGAAGGTAGGATAAGAGTCTGATTAGTTGTGTAATCTTAAGAATATTCACAAATTGTTTTAAGGATATAAGTGAAAAGTCATTTTTTATAAAACTTACCGGTGACTGCTCCCAGCATAACATGATCCCTCCTGAATTAGACATAGGTAATTAGGCTATTTATAATTGAGGACCGATAATGTAATGTTCGGTTTATTCAAGTAGTTTTATGATCTTCAGTATTATAAGGATTAAACTATACTGTTTATAAAAAAATAGTTAAAGTAATTTTAAAAGATTATATCAAAATGGTTTATAAGAAAATGACAAAACAATATAAGGTGATAACAATTCAGTTAAAATATGGAAGTCGAAAAGGAAAGGAAAATACAATAGATGAAAGGTATAAGAAGAGTTGATAGAGAATAGTAAATAGTCTTAAATCATAACAATCCCATAACTAGGAATAAAAGTACACAAAATACAACAAGTTCAATAGGAAGTACTACTGTTAATCTCTAAACAGTATCAGTTCGTAGCATCGTTGTGGTTTCGGGGACATTGGTTCTCGTAGTGTCCTTGTTCTCCACATCCGTAGCACGTTACCATCGGTTGTGTGTTGCTGCCAGAAGTGGAACCCTTGTCCTTACAGAATTTAGCCTGATGTCCCACCTTTTGACAGATTCTGCACTCAACAGTGCACGGTCCCAAGTGGTGCAACCTGCACTTGTTATACATAGGATGGTGATGTTCTCTACCGTGTAAAAGTTTTAAAATTTATAAACACGATTTATCCGATTATCTAATCAACACATACGAGCAAGTATACTCGTCCGTGATAGTAAAGGTGGGTAAGTTGAGATCGTCCCAAGGGATTTAGTGATTATTGTATTTAGTCTAACAAGCTTTTGCAAAAAGGGTTGTCAATCCAATTTGGTGAAAATTCAAAAAGTAAATAGAATCCAATCAATAAAAAACATATACTTGTGTGTAATTCCTTAACCAATTGCATAGAGTATTCTACAAAGTTTGGTGTAACTTGTAATGATGCACAATTTTATATGAAAGATTAACAACCAATGGTTTATATCATGAAGAATCATTACTAAGAATTCAATCTCCTGGTTAACTCCTTTCGGCGTTATTAACTATTATGACAATTCTATTAAAAGCTTGTTGTTTGAAAAGCAATCCTTATCTCATAAATTCCTATGAATCCTTTCGGCCTTTTCTCGTGATGAAATTGTTTAAAATCCATTTTAATGAGTAAATATGATGCTTGTCACACACCATATCCCATACTAATTCTGTAATACCTGAAATTCAGATAACGCGTAAAATTACCAAATTACCCCTGATAACACAAAACCTTATTAAACAACTTATAAAAATTCCGAAATAATTCCAAAACATCTGAAATCGAACTATATCTGAAACAAATAAATTTCTGAGACAATGTTACACCATTGTAAATGTTCAAAAATTAACTTACACATTATTTAAAATTCTGAAATTTTGCACAATTAAATAAATATAAGTATTTATATTTATTAGTAATAAGTAAAAATAAAATAAGGAAAGGATAAAGAAAATCAATCAAATATATTTTCTTGATTATAATTCCGAAATTTCTGATGTTGCCCCCCCCAAAGTCGGTTTCCACAAGTATAAACAAATATCTTTTATTTTTATCCTAAAAACCAAATCGCAAAAAAGCTTCCAAAACCCTAGCGATCAAAATAAATCGACCAAGGCTCCTACACGACTTCTGGACTCGAAGAAGGATTTTTTTGGGATTATTGGAGGTGCAAGGAGGCTAGGAAAATTAAGGGTTGCTGCGTTTTCTCCTTGGTTCGTTCTTGTTCTTGAAATCTTGTCGACTTGATCCAAAACAAGGTAATAATTCTTGCGACTAAACCAAACATGTTAAAATTAATATGGAAATTTTCCTGTGATCTCTAGATGTTATATAACTCATATAAAATATGTAAATCGATCCATGCATGCTAATTCTATGCGTATGAAAATATAATGGTCATAAAACACGTAAATCACAAATATATGTAATCCGAATTTCTGGACATGATAGCTATTTTATTTAGACCTCATATGATGTAATAGACCTGGGAAAAATGATAGATCGAATTATAGTAGCCTAAATCAAGTCGTTGTAATTTTAATGTCTAAAACGTATGTAAATATGCAATATATGTTAAACGATTTTTCTGGGCATGTTCTTTATTTTTTGTGGGTTCCTTATGAGTAATATGATCTGGGAAAAATATGGTTTTGATTTTTAGAAGCTTAAAATTAACGTAGTAAATTATTGGATAAACCGAATTTTGTGAAAATAAAGAAAACAAATAAAATAAAAAATCGTGGCTTCTAGGGTTTGTTTTCTTGGGAATGAATTTGAGCATTTAATGTGTTTTAAGGATGAATAAGTGATGGTTCAATGATTGGTGGAAAGTAGGGTTTGTATTTGTTGTTAAAAAGTCCTACCGATTTGCAATAAAATGTATAAGGACCTGTTTTGCCAACTTTGAAACTTCTGGGATATTTTTGTAAGATCATATACATCTGTAAGAATGTGGGAAAAATATAACTTTGGGGTCCTAAGTGTAAATATTGCATAATAATGAATTAATGGGAAATTAGGGTTTCAAATTGGAATTAATTAAAAGTGAGGGACCAAAAGTGTAAATCTGGAATTCTGAAGTTGTTTTGTGTTAATACTGATATAAAAAGGTTGTTGTGTAATTTTGAGGATTTTTGGGCTAATTATGTAATTGTTATGAATTATGACTTAATATATATGTTTTGTAAACTTAAAGGGCTAAATATGTAAATTCTGAATTATGAGGGGTCTAATATGTAAAGTACTAAATTCTGATGGTATATTCTGTAAATTTGAAATATAATATGCTTGGTTGGTAAATATGGATATTGTAGGGTTTAATTTGTAAAATATGTAATTATAAGGTTGGTTTTGTAAATTATGTAACTAAAGGGGTGTAATCTGTAAATTGTGAAACTTAAGGGAATAAAATGTATTTCTGAATAAAATGAGTATATAATTCTGTAACTTGAAGTAATTTCACTAATGATCTTGTAAATTAATGAAGTTACATTTAAAACCCTAAACTTTGTATAATTGTCATTTAAAATCCCTAAACTTCAGTAACTTGATAAAATGTACTGTTTTCCATAATAATATCTGAATAAGGGTTAAACCTAATCTGAAATGATAATATATGTTAATTCTGGAAACCTGCTAATTATGGAAACTTACTAAATCTGAAAAGTTACTAAAAATAGAAAGTACATAAAATGATGAGATAAACAAAGAGTAATAATCTGAATAAGGAACTTTAGTAATTATGTCTTCCTCTTCCTTAGGTGTGAAGAAGGAGAAGTCTTGAGTATTGTTTCTGTGTTTGTTTATTTTCTGCTGTGCTAATAAGGTACAGATATTCTGCCCTATTTCAGTAAGGGTGTTTCTTTTCCTTTTCTCTCAGTATTTCTTTTTCCTTATTAGGATTCCCTATACCATTGCTATGTTCCCTTTTCTGTTGTGGATCTTTGTTGTGATCTGTTTGTCTTAAACCTTTTGTTTGAACCTCTGCTATGATTCTTTTATTCTGAACCTTTTTCCTGAACTCTGATTGATCTCCTTGTTCTGAACCCTGAATTTGTGAGTCTTGATTGAATCTGATCTGTGAACCTTGTTCTGAACCTAAACCTGATATATCTGTTGTAAATTCTGATTTGATTTTGGTAAACCTTAACCTGTTAAATCCTTATCTGAACCTAATTGATTTTGAACCTTTATTAAACTACATATGAAACTGTTTAAGAAAAGCTATTTTAAAAAGAAGCGATACCACTTGGAAATGGAAGTTACTAAACGTTTTGAAAGACCATTTTTATGAAAACTATTTCGTAAGATCATTTCAATGAAAACCATTATTAAGGGATTGATTTAAATGAACTTTTGACAGGAACTTCTGAAATGGATTATTGCTATAAATTTGTAATCATTAACCTTTGATATACTTTTTGGACTATTGGAAATAAACCTTTTTATCTGAACTTAAGCTTGGATATTAAACTTAATCTGATAAACTCTGATTTAAACCTTATTATCTTAATCTGAATTGTTGACATGACCCTTCTGCCATGAACCCTTAGATGTGACTCTGTTTATTATATGACATCTGACCTTGACCACAGTCTGATATCCGAGCCAATCACTAGGCATGAGGGTTTCATGTCCATGTCATTGATGCACCGATGGCATGACTCTAGGGCAGGAGAGTGATGACCTGTCCCGTCCCTGATTTATTTTATCTGGTGTGTTAAGGAGTTTCTGGCCACAGGGGGCGCATGGATGCATCCTAGTTCTGACTATGTTATCTGTTATCTGTTATCTGTTATCTGTTTATGTTATATGTTTATTATTATATCTGGTGACTGATGGTGTGTGCGATATACGTCTTTCACATATATCTGGGAGCTGATCACTCCGATTTGATACATGAGGTCACCCCTCATATTATCTGTTACTTGAGAGGTACCCCCTCTGGATTATTATATGATTACTCTGTTATGATATTATCTGTTATCTCTGGGCTCGTGATGGATTTCTGTATTTCCCTAAACCTGGTTTGTACATTATTCCTTTCTCATTTCTTTTCTTTTACCCTTATTCCTTTCCTATTCTTTCACTTTAATTCAGTATCTGTATAATCTGTATTTCGGATTTGTTCTGTATTGTTATCTGTTATTGTTTCTGTCGTCTATATATCTGTTCACTGAACTCTCGTAGCTCAGCCGCATTTCTTTTCCTGCGGCAGGTTTTAGTAGGAAGCTGGGAATGAGTGAGAGTGTACCTCTGGACTTAGAAGGCTTGGTAGCTATTTTGGACTAGAATTGGATGGAAGATATTATGTTTTAGAATTAGTTTTGAAGGCTTTCATTGTAACCTTGTAGATTCAGTATTTCATTTGTAATCCTTTGAGATTTTTGTATTACTGTAGATGTATGCTCTGTTTTGATCTGATGTGAATCCATTATTGTGATATCTTTACCCTTGTCGGGTTGGGGTGTTACAATTTATGGTATCAGAGATCACAGGCTGCGACTCGTAATACATTTACCCTTGACCTGTGAAGTCTGGACCACTAAGTTTCCACTGTAGGCGCTCGTAGGATAACCTTTGAGAATTTGCCTTAGGATTTTCCCTGTAGGAACTTAAATTCTGACCAGTGAGGAATGGGTAGACTATAAGACATTTGCTTATGTATCTTGCTTCCGCACCACTCTGATTCGAGCCTTGTTTTTGGTTAAAGACTATTGAAATTACATTGGGAAATTTAGAGCTTATGCCTTGCACCACCTAAAAAAATTGAAACCTAAATAAAATCTGAAGCATCGGAAATTGCGTAGTAATTATCTGACATTATTTGATCCTTGCCTTCCGATTTCAACTCCAACCTCTGAACCTTCTGTTAATCATTCTGATGCCTCTTTGGGCAATCTGAGAATCCCCATGATGATGATACACTTGATACATTCTGTTAGTTATTTCTCGTTTCTAAAAATCATCTATGAATCTTCTGACACTATTTGATTTCTACTTAACCATCTCTGTTCCCATGAGAAGCCTTGTGGTGTTTTAATCACGAATACACGGATGTTTTCCCTCTCATTCTGAACGGTAAAAATCTGCTTTGTTATTCCGTCTTTCTTTGGTAGTAACCTTGATTTTATTCTTAGTTGAATGATCATTTAAAATATTGGCGACTATCCTCCTACGTCTCACCTTTGGCGTTTGAAACAATTTTGGAAACCCCTGCCATGATTACCGATTGTTAAACTTTTGCTGCCACTACCTGATTTTGACCTTCATTTCTGATCTGTGGATAAACCGTCTGATATCTCTCCGACCATCCCGAATGACCATTTAACCTTAATGTGTTTGACACATCCTATAAATTCATGACCCATGTTGGATAAATGGATCCTCTGATCCTATTCTGTCCTGAATGATGAATCTTATTTGTCAATCAGTTTTCCTCAGGAAGGATTTAATGCAAATACTATCTCTGTATGGAATTGTTAACTGTGCATGATGATGCTAATAACCGATGTTCCATAAGCCTCACTTCTGACAATTATACGATGTTCGTATTACCAATGAGATACACTCTATCTGTCACTTATGCTAAAAAGCTAAACCAAAAACTCCAACACCTTGAACTGTTCGCTTATCTATCCCCAACACTATACTGAACCATGTACTTGACTCTGACATATGAACTATCCGTCTAGTTAAGTGACCATATACGTTCTGCGGATCTGTTTACTATTGATATACTTGATTTTGGAGATCTTTTGATTATTGATTGACTGGTTCTTCAGCTATCATAAACTACCGCATCTGAAATGTAACAATCTATTCCCCCTACTTTTGATATAATAACCTCTAACCGCTTAAATCTGTTAAGCTTAACCCTGTTATCGAAATATGTACCCTGACCTCATCTGATTATCAAATTCTCCGGACACCCTATTAGTATCCACCCCTAGAAAGTGTTGGCATTGAAAGTTTTGTTGTACAAATTTTCTGGCATTTTCTGATGAAACTTCTGATTTTTCCTCCCCTTTGAGAAGTAGAATTGATTCTGAACCGATCTCAGTTAACGACCCATGATGCTATAGAAGTTGAGAGATTGAAGAAACTGATGAGATATGTTTTTTCCACCTCAGTGTTCCCCTTGAATACCCCTATTTGTTATGAAGAAGAAAGAGAAAATTTTGCGTCTGCATATCAACTATCGTAAACTTAACCGTAATCTCACTGTAATCACTTTTCATTTTCGAGTATAAATGATTAAATTATTCTATCCTTGTGAACTCTGTACCAGACAACCTCATTTAATGTTTGAAGGACTGAAGAAGCAACCACAAGAACTCCTGAGACGGGAGATGACTAACTGAGAGCAATTTCCGTAAAGTATTTCAGTTTTATTCGTAAAGATTAGTGATGTGAATTAGATATGAGGTTATCCCTGAAAAGATTCATGAAAACTGTTTTCGTACTCATTGTGACCATTATAAGTCTTAAATAATGCCAATAGTATTGGCTAATAAGAATCATGTCTTCGTATTAAATGGAATGACCTTTGTTCTGGAAGAAAAGATGTGATTGGCATTTAGAGATTGTAGCAGACACCACCACCAAACATCCGATGACGACAGCAATCTGAGTTGGCGAATTCCGAACTGTGCTAGTAGACCTGTCCAAGACTCGCAGTCTTGCTTCTCTATTCATTTTAGTTGTACTAAGATGAATTGAGAGTAGAAGCAGACTTGAGAATAGAAACTGAGATCATGACCTTGAATAGAAGAAAATTCTGAAGCGAATAAATTCTGTGATGGATGAAGTTATGGAGGATGTGATTCACTTATGCTTGACCTATCTAAATTTCTGTTACCTGATGATAAATCCTTTGAATGATTTAAGTTCCTTATCAGTAATTCCGCTCTGTGTTCATTCTGCGTATGTCGGATGATGGTTTTGTTATCTGAAATTTGACGAATGATGGATGATCTGATGTACCAAATTCTGATAGACATTTTGGGACTTCCGTTAAAATTATTTTTCGAGTGATTCATTCTCCTCTTAGTTAGGGTATTTGATTTTGATGACCTCTGAGACCGTAGGAAGACTAGGTGGATTAAGATAAGTCTGTTCTGTTCACGACTTGAGATAAAGTATGACTATCATGAGGGCATATTTATATGATGCCAGTATTATGACGTCTGGCCAACGTGATAATACTTACATCATATAACGTGCACTTGTTGTGGGCATAGGATATTTCGAGAAGTGCCTTAGAGCTGTAAGAATTCTGATAACTGTTTGAGATTATCTGCATTAGTGAGACTTTAAGTTCATCTTAACTTTACGCGTAATCTGCTTTCACCGTTATGCGAATTGATACGTCTGGATTCCCGTCACGCGTTTTGCTGACCTCTGTACATCTGATACTAATTTTAGCTTCTGTTATAGAACTTCCTGCCATTGATGCCATCGATAATCTATTTTCTGTATTTTCAAATCTGACCTGTCTAATCAAATTCTTTGAACCGTATATCCGTCAAAATCCCATGTCTTCCTTTGTCTCTTCCGAGAGAATATGATTTTCATCTACTACGTTGGTATGTTATCCTTCTGATCAGGATTCAGTGTGTTATGTCTCCTGTTTCGTTGCACCTAAATTCTCGTCTTAGTCTGTTATGTCTTTGTTTTGTTTTCTGCTCTCTTTTCGTTTTGCTTTCTACAAATTTCGAGGACGAAATTTTTTTTGTTAGTGGGGAAGAAATTGTAATACCTGAAATTCAGATAACGCGTAAAATTACCAAATTACCCCTGATAACACAAAACCTTATTAAACAACTTATAAAAATTCCGAAATAATTCCAAAACATCTAAAATCGAACTATATCTGAAACAAATAAATTTCTGAGACAATGTTACACCATTGTAAATGTTCAAAAATTAACTTACACATTATTTAAAATTCCGAAATTTTGCACAATTAAATAAATATAAGTATTTAATTATTTTAATTAGTTAATAAGTAAAAATAAAATAAGGAAAGGATAAAGAAAATCAATCAAATATATTTTCTTGATTATAATTCCGAAATTTCTGATGTTGCCCCCCCCCCCCCAAAGTCGGTTTCCACAAGTATAAACAAATATCTTTTATTTTTATCCTAAAAACCAAATCGCAAAAAAGCTTCCAAAACCCTAGCGATCAAAATAAATCGACCAAGGCTCCTACACGACTTCTGGACTCGAACAAGGATTTTTCTGGGATTATTGGAGGTTCAAGGAGGCTAGGAAAATTAAGGGTTGCTGCGTTTTCTCCTTGGTTCGTTCTTGTTCTTGAAATCTTGTCGACTTGATCTAAAACAAGGTAATAATTCTTGCGACTAAACCAAACGTGTTAAAATTAATATGGAAATTTTCCTGTGATCTCTAGATGTTATATAACTCATATAAAATATGTAAATCAATCCATGCATGCTAATTCTATGCGTATGAAAATATAATGGTCATAAAACACGTAAATCACAAATATATGTAATCCGAATTTCTGGACATGATAGCTATTTTATTTAGACCTCATATGATGTAATAGACCTGGGAAAAATGATAGATCGAATTATAGTAGCCTAAATCAAGTCGTTGTAATTTTAATGTCTAAAACGTACGTAAATATGCAATATATGTTAAACGATTTTTTGGGCATGTTCTCTATTTTTCGTGGGTTCCTTATGAGTAATATGATCTGGGAAAAATATGGTTTTGATTTTTAGAAGCTTAAAATTAACGTAGTAAATTATTGGATAAACCGGATTTTGTGAAAATAAAGAAAAAAATAAAATAAAAAATCATGGCTTCTAGGGTTTGTTTTCTTGGAATGAATCTGAGCATTTAATGTGTTTTAAGGATGAATAAGTGATGGTTCAATGATTGGTGGAAAGTAGGGTTTGTATTTGTTGTTAAAAAGTCCTACCGATTTGCAATAAAATGTATAAGGACCTGTTTTGCCAACTTTGAAACTTCTGGGATATTTTTGTAAGATCATATACATCTGTAAGAATGTGGGAAAAATATAACTTTGGGATCCTAAGTGTAATATTGCATAATAATGAATTAATGGGAAATTAGGGTTTCCAATTAGAATTAATTAAAAGTGAGGGACCAAAAGTGTAAATCTGGAATTCTGAAGTTGTTTTGTGTTAATACTAATATAAAAAGGTTGTTGTGTAATTTTGAGGATTTTTGGGCTAATTATGTAATTGTTATGAATTATGACTTAATATATATGTTTTGTAAACTTAAAGGGCTAAATATGTAAATTCTGAATTCTGAGGGGTCTAATATGTAAAGTACTGAATTCTGATGGTATATTCTGTAAATTTGAAATATAATATGCTTGGTTGGTAAATATGGATATTGTAGGGTTTAATTTGTAAAATATGTAATTATAAGGTTGGTTTTGTAAATTATGTAACTAAAGGGGTGTAATCTGTAAATTGTGAAACTTAAGGGAATAAAATGTATTTCTGAATAAAATGAGTATATAATTCTGTAACTTGAAGTAATTTCACTAATGATCTTGTAAATTAATGAAGTTACATTTAAAACCCTAAACTTTGTATAATTGTCATTTAAAATCCCTAAACTTCTGTAACTTGATAAAATGTACTGTTTTCCATAATAATATCTGAATAAGGGTTAAACCTAATCTGAAATGATAATATATGTTAATTCTGGAAACCTGCTAATTATGAAAACTTACTAAATCTGGAAAGTTACTAAAAATAGAAAGTACATAAAATGATGAGATAAACAAAGAGTAATAATCTGAATAAGGAACTTTAGTAATTCTGTCTTCCTCTTCCTTAGGTGTGAAGAAGGAGAAGTCTTGAGTATTGTTTATGTGTTTGTTTATTTTCTGCTGTGCTAATAAGGTAAGATATTCTGCCCTATTTCAGTAAGGGTGTTTCTTTTCCTTTTCTCTCAGTATTTCTTTTTCCTTATTAGGATTCCCTATACCATTGCTATGTTCCCTTCTGTTGTGGATCTTTGTTGTGATCTGTTTGTCTTAAACCTTTTGTTTGAACCTCTGCTATGATTCTTGTATTCTGAACCTTTTTCCTGAACTCTGATTGATCTCTTGTTCTGAACCCTGAATTTGTGAGTCTTGATTGAATCTGATCTGTGAACCTTGTTCTGAACCTAAACCTGATATATCTGTTGTAAATTCTGATTTGATTTTGGTAAACCTTAACCTGTTAAATCCTTATCTGAACCTAATTGATTTTGAACCTTTATTAAACTACATATGAAACTGTTTAAGAAAAGCTATTTTAAAAAGAAGCGATACCACTTGGAAATGGAAGTTACTAAACGTTTTGAAAGACCATTTTTATGAAAACTATTTCGTAAGATCATTTCAATGAAAACCATTATTAAGGGATTGATTTAAATGAACTTTTGACAGGAACTTCTGAAATGGATTATTGCTATAAATTTGTAATCATTAACCTTTGATATACTTTTTGGACTATTGGAAATAAACCTTTTTATCTGAACTTAAGCTTGGATATTAAACTTAATCTGATAAACTCTGATTTAAACCTTATTATCTTAATCTGAATTGTTGACATGACCCTTCTGCCATGAACCCTTAGATGTGACTCTGTTTATTATATGACATCTGACCTTGACCACAGTCTGATATCCGAGCCAATCACTAGGCATGAGGGTTTCATGTCCATGTCATTGATGCACCGATGGCATGACTCTAGGGCAGGAGAGTGATGACCTTTCCCGTCCCTGATTTATTTTATCTGGTGTGTTAAGGAGTTTCTGGCCACAGGGGGCGCATGGATGCATCCTAGTTCTGACTATGTTATCTGTTATCTGTTATCTGTTTATGTTATATGTTTATTATTATATCTGGCGACTGATGGTGTGTGCGATATACGTCTTTCACATATATCTGGGAGCTGATCACTCCGATTTGATACATAAGGTCACCCCTCATATTATCTGTTACTTGAGAGGTATCCCCTCTGGATTATTATATGATTACTTTGTTATGATATTATCTGTTATCTCTGGGCTCGTGATGGATTTCTGTATTTCCCTAAACCTGGTTTTTACATTATTCCTTTCTCATTTCTTTTCTTTTACCCTTATTCCTTTCCTATTCTTTCACTTTAATTCAGTATCTGTATAATCTGTATTTCGGATTTGTTCTGTATTGTTATCTGTTATTGTTTCTGTCGTCTATATATCTGTTCACTGAACTCTCGTAGCTCAGCCGCATTTCTTTTCCTGCGGCAGGTTTTAGTAAGAAGCTGGGAATGAGTGAGAGTGTACCTCTGGACTTAGAAGGCTTGGTAGCTATTCTGGACTAGAATTGGATGGAAGATATTATGTTTTAGAATTAGTTTTGAAGGCTTTCATTGTAACCTTGTAGATTCTGTATTTCATTTGTAATCCTTTGAGATTTTTGTATTACTGTAGATGTATGCTCTGTTTTGATCTGTTGTGAATCCATTATTGTGATATCTTTACCCTTGTCGGGTTGGGGTGTTACAAATTCGTGCACTAACATTTTGGAATAAAAACATAAAGAAAATCCTTTCGGCCTTTTTATTATTTAAAATGTTTTTACCAACAAATTAAGCAAGATTAGATATTATTCCAACAAATTCATAAAATAAGAAATGTTTTAATGCATCACTATTTAGATAAGAATACTGCAACAATAGTTACATCATACATACAAGTATACCAAAAATTACTCCATAACAATCATAATCAAACACAAGTAACAAACAATACTTTCATTAAACTCAAAGTAAAAGTAGTTCATTGTAAATAAACAAGATATACCTAGCTTAGGATTACAAGAACTAGAATCATGGAACTATAGCAACCACACTCCTCCAATCGCCTACTATGACAAGTAAACAACTCCAAACTCAAACCAAACTATTGAGACTCAAACTCAATGTCTCCTGGATGTTTCTAGAGCAATACTAGATTTTCAGGCAATAATAATAAGATAGTAAGGACTTTGGTGTAAGCCTTTAACTAATTTTTGGGTGTCACCCTAAGCATACATGCATAGGGTCCAATATAGAGTGTAAGAACACTTATCCTTCAAGCCAAAACGTCCCTCCAGAGTTAATATCAAGAAGTGATCGGACTCCAATGATTAATGGGAAGTAAAACCTTTATTTAATGTGAAATTGGTAACTGCAGCTCTTCCCATCCGATCGGATCAATGACCATCTGATTGGTTGCACACTTTGGCACATCCCAACCGAATCGGTTGGGGGTTGCACCCGATCGGTTGGACCCGTCCTGTACTCACATTTTTTTACTTTTCCTTGACTTTTCTCGTCGCATGCTTTATCCTTCATTTAGGTGTTGATTTCTTCTATAGAACTTGATATTTCCTTCATATATGAACATGGAAATCCTAACACTATCAAATCCTTGAGTCCTTGTGTGGTTTATCTCTTGTCTCCATCCCGAGAATCTTCCAAATGTGAATAATCACTTCAATTCTTTGTCTTTTCGTCATCCTTTCCTGTACTTGGCTACATTTACATGCATATACACTTTTTCATGATTAAGTAACAAATACATACAAATATAACCAAATATGATGCACAAAACTAATGATAACGCAACTAAAAACATGCTCATTCTGAGCGTTATCAAAGTCCCCCACACTTGGGTTTTGCTCGCCCTCGAGCAAGTCTAGCATTTAGAAAAATGATTTCAATGGTATCGTTATCTTGATTCCAAAAATCTAACAACTATTACGAAGGAACAATTGTTAATTTGTATTTTAATGTGAAAATTCTTTAAACATAAACAAGTTAATATCGAGCTTGATAACATAACTAAGCACCTCACAAAGAATTTTGAAATTCACTCAACACTCTAAGGGAGATTAATTGGTAAACCACTCATTGCTCAGTCATCAAAGAGGTCTTTTATTCGGGTTTAGGGTTAAAGGTTACCGGCTAATGTTCAAATATTTCATACAAGAATATAATAGCTCGCTGGCGCGTATTTTTGACCAGCTAAACAACGGATGGTCACTAGAATGTACCTTGGTTCGCTGGCGCGTTATTTGCATAACGGATGGTCACCAAAATATGCTCTAGATCGCTGGCGCGTCATTTAGTTACTCAAAAACCGGATGGTCACTACAATATCCATGCACTACATATCTTTACAAAGCCATCACTTAATCCGGATGCTCGAAAGCTAACAACGAATAAAGTAATTTGGTAAAGGGTAGGGATAAGGCATGAGAATATTTATATGATAGATTTCTACAAAATGAAAAAAAAATAAGAACCAAATTCAAATTCCGTTCCCAACTCTTTATACCACAAATGATTACTTTCCAAACTCCTTCGATCGTTATTCTGTATCACATACTCACTTATTTCCTCTTAGCTCATTGGCTAATTGATACCCATACATTATAGCTCATTGGCTATTCACTTTATTCACATTTTTTTATTCAAACAAAACTTTCTCGTCACCCCCACACTTTGTAAAACCCCAAAATTTTAAACAATCCGAAAAGACTAAAATACCCTCTGATTTTGAACTTTTAAGAATTTATGAAATTATATCAGTAATCTCGTGTGAACTTAACCTAAGTATCTAACACGCCAACAATTAAAAATATGAACGTGATACGAATATTTAAGACTTATGTTATACGCAAAACATTAATCCTACAACTAGCAAAACTAGTCGACATTTATGTGTTACTAGTCCTTAAATTTTGGCCCATATTTACTAACAAAGAATTCATTTAACTTGTGTGATCCTAGCCCAAAATAAACCCAAACACTCCTCATTTAGCCCATCAAAAAGAGAGTCGGTATTTACCCTTTTGTTATAACCGAACAACAAGCAACAAAAGAAACCCTAACAAACAAAGTGTCGGCCTCCCTTTTGTTCCAGCTGCTGTCGATCCAAAGCAACCCAAAAGAAGGTGTTCTTGCTTCATATAAATCAAGGTAATCTTGTTCTTTTCCCCATTGATCCCTTCGAACCATTAAACACAACCCTAATTCGATTTTTTTGTGTGTTTCTTGGTGTCTTGCTGCTGTCGTTCGAACCAAAAGAAAAGAAGGAGCTTCATGTGGTGATTTGATCTCGTGTGGTATCTTGTAATTCTTGTTCTTCGTCGTTTCTTCGAGGGTATTGTATCCCTTTTTCTCGATCTTTGTTCCCTTATAAATGTTCTATTCGAATTATGGATTAAAAACTTGTCACATAAAATCATAAAATTAAAGAAACCCTGAAAACGTAATGTTATGGATCGACTGGATTTTTGTGGTGTATAAATTCGGTTTGAATGTGCTACAAACTGATGAGTATTGACCTAAATATGTTTTAGACCCACCTATAATCGTTTGGTGTAATAAAGTAATGAACGGGATGACAAAAACCCTAAAATATACATGGTTCTGTGATCACTGCTTCTGAGGTGAATCTTTAACCGACTTTAACCGGCTGTAAATTGGTCATATGAACGTATATTTTTATGTTTCTGGAGTCTAAATTGTAGTTTAATGAAGTGGCTATCTGGAGAAATTTAGTTTGTAAATTTTTGAGGCATGTAAGGCTACCTTTTGATTTTTGAGAGATTAGGTGTCTGGTCGTACTTAAAAGTCTGGAAAATCAGTCCGGGTTTGTGATTTTTAATTTCCAAACCGTATCGAATTAGAAAGATCCCTTTGAATTGGATAATATTTGGGATGTATTCTAGTAGCTTGAATTTTTATAGATTTTTTTAAATTTTTCTAAAGGGGTTAACAAGTGATAACTTTTCGATGTTCCATCAGATACGTTTTCAGAACAAGTTGTAAAAGTGGATTTTTATTTCATACTTAAACTAACTAATAAAATCTGTAAAAATTAGTTAAAATACTAGGGACATTGAGGTACCTCTGTGAATTTTTTTAGATTTTATTTCGGAGTTTTACTATGATTTCTAATTTAGTTAATACGGGTCTAGAAATGCCTAAAAAGCTGAAAAAGTGTATTTTGATATTTAAAAAGGGTTAAGTGCTAATATTCAAACATTAGAGGGTCTATGTTGTTATTTTGATAATACTAAAGTACTTAACATGTAAGAACCTGTAACTTTACAATATTTACACCTTATACCCTAACCTTATGATAATTACACAATTGGTCCTTAAACTTATCCTAAATACCTAATGAACCTTTAAATGTATAAAACTACCATAATAACCTTATGAACCTTGAACTACTAAAATGGAAAGACAAGATAACATGAGTAATTACGAACATATTATAATACTCTTCTACTCCTTTAGGTGTGAAGAAGGAGAGGTCCTGAGTTTGTCAGTGCTTTCTGTTTCTGGTTTCTTGTGTGCTTTGCAATAAGGTACGGATACTCTGCCCTTGTTCAGTAAGGGTTCCTATACACAATACATTGATGTTGACTTATGATTCTGTTAAGGTTTCCCAAGCCATTGCTATGATCCCCATTTGTTTATGATCCTTTGCTTGTGAACCATGATCTGATGAACCTTTGACTTGGACCTTGATACTATTTCTGCACCTTTGATATGAACCCTCTGTTATGAACCTATTATGATGAACCCTGGATTATGACACATCTGATTTGACATGACTTATGACTCTTAGTTTGATACCCGAGCCACCTTTCTGTTACCTAGCCAGGAAGGTAACCTGGCCGTGTCTGTGATGCACCACTGGCATGACTCATGTGTGGGTGAGTGATTCCTCACACCGTCCCCATTCTGATTATGATATGCGCATTACTTTGATTATGATTATATATGTTTTGGGGGGCGTATGGATTGCAATCCTAGATCTGTTCTGTTTAGTGGATTTAACTGTATATGCTATGATATGATTTGTCTGGTGACTGGTGCTGTGTGCAATACACGCCTTTCACAATTATCTGGGAGCTGATCACTCCATTTGATACATGAGGACACCCCTCATATTATCTGGTTACTTAAGAGGCATCCCCTCTGGACTACTACAGGATTTGGATATTTGATTTGTTTGGGCTCGTGGTGGATGACTATCCTATTCTTTTCCTATTATCCATTTGTTTCGTTTATACCTTATGACATTTCCATTGCCATATTATATTTCTGTTTCGTTATTCTTTGCTTTGTATATGTATCTGTTCACTGAGCTTTTTAAGCTCAGCCGCACGTTTTCTTTTCGTGTGCGGCAGGTAATTAGCAGGTTAGTAGGAAGCTGGGTTATGGGAAGAGAGTATTTCTGGACTTAGAAGACTTTGCTTTGTAGATATGCTGGATTAGAGACAATTAGAAGAGTTTCACTTTATTTAAACTTAGAAATTATTATTGTACCTTGTATTTCAGTTTTACCTTTTGTAACCTTGAATTCCATTTGTATTATTGAATCATATGTTTGTGTTTGTTCTGATTAATCACCATAACGTAATACTTCTACCCTTGTTGGGTTGGGGTGTTACAATTATGGTATCAGAGCGACCAGGCTGCGATTTGTAATACTTTACCCTTGACCTGTGAAGTTTGGACCCCTAAGTTTCCACTGTAGGCGCTCATAAGACAACCTTTGAAAATTCACTTTAGGATTTCCCTATAAGGACTTAAGTTATTACCGGTGAGGAATGGGTAGACTAAGACATCTATGTAAGTATCATTGCTTCCGCATCACTCTGATTCATGCCTCTGCCTTAGTTAGGCCTTATAAGAACTTTTGTTTCAGAAGTTAGAAAGTTTTGCAACCTAAGTTTAGTAACCAAGTAAGTTTGGAATACCCCGGAGAACTACATGGATATCTTACACCAATTAAGTTTCACTTTCAGATTCTGATCTCCACCTCCGATTTGTTTGATAAGCTGTTTGACACCTTTTCGACCATATCGTAGGTCATTCAACCATAATGTGTTCGACACCTTCTTGGAATTCATTACTTATGCTGGGTATAAATGTATCATCCGATACTACTTAACCTTGTATGATCCATTACTACTCCTATGAGAATTCAGGTAATTATTAACCACGAATATAGGAAGTTTTGTTCCCTCCCTTTGAATGATGAGCTTTGTTTTGCCAGCCATTTCTTTTGGAAGAATATGATGTAATACTATCTCCGTATGGATTTGTTAACTTAGCATGATGATGCTGATAACTGAGATTCCGTACATCTTACTTTTGACAGTTATACGACGTACGTATTACCAACGATACACATCCTACCTGCTACCTATGCTAAGAAGCCAACAAATCCCCACAACTTGAATTGTTCATTTATTCATCTCAACACTTTTGTTGAACCACGTACTTGATTCTGATATATGAACTATCTGTCTAATTTGACGACTGTATTCGTTCTATGAATCTGTTGACCTTGATATGTCTGATTGTACAGTCTTTTAGTTATGGTTTGGGTGGCTATTTGTGAAGCTACCATAGACTACCGTATCTGAAATGTGACCTTTAACAATCTGCTTCACCCTATTTCGTTATGATGACTCTCTACACTTGAATCTGCTAAAATTTCTGCCACTATGGAAGCACAAATCCTGAACTCATATGATTATCAAGTTTTCCTGAAAACCATTATTATCCACCCTTGGAAAGTTCTGCCATTTGAAAATATTTCGTTGTACGAAGATTTTCCGGTATTCTCTGATGAACCTTTTGTACTCCTTCCGACTTGGGAAGTAGAGTGAGCATTGAACTGATCTCAGTTGAAGAAACCATGGTGCCATAGAAGTTGAGAGATGAAAGGAGCTGATGGAATATGATTTTTGTTCACCTCAGTGATTCTCTTTGGATGCTCTTGTTGGTTTATGAAGAAGAAAGAGAGAAGTATGCGTCGGCATATCGACTACCGTAAACAAAACCGTACCACTATCAGAAATCATTACCCATTTCCGCGTATCAATGATTGATTTGGTCTTCCTTTGAAATTCCGTATCTGATTGCATCATTTTAGATTTGAAGGACTGAAGAAGCAACCACAAGAACTTCTAAGAAAGGGGTTAACTAACCGAGAGTAACCTCTGTGAAGTATTTCAGTTTTATTTGTGAAGAAGAAGGAAGGCGACGTGAAGTATAGGTGAATGTGTTCCCTAAATGATTTCAGAGACTGTCTTTGCACCGTTATAACCTTATGAGTTTGAATGATGCCAATAGTGTTGGCTAGAATAATCATGTTTTCGCGTGTTTGGACAAATTATCATAGTATGACATTGTGTTATGTTCAGAAACGAAAGAAGAACATAGAGATTATTGGCAGGATGACCCTTTGTTCTGGAAGAGAAATTTGATTGACGTTCAGAGCTCTTAGTAGACAACACTACCCTGTATAAGGTGAAGACAGAGTTTCCCACAGAAACGATCAAGATCGAAGACAATTATCAGCGTTAGAAACCTGGTGGGAGAATGGTAGAAGATGGTTGCGACAAGTGATACCTTAGAAGAAGCACCTAAGAAGAAGAGAGGAACTTGGATAGTACTCGACTACACATCATACAGCACGTGAAGATTGCAGCTCGGGCATCAAGACAACCAGATCGTAAGAGACGAATCGTTCAACACATAACCTGGAGCCATGCTAGAAGACCTGTCGAAGACGCGCAGTCTTGCTTCTTTATTCATTTTAGTTGTACTAAGATGAATTGAGAGCAGAAGCAGACTTGCGGATGGAGGGACGCACGATGATCGTGTCAGAGACTGCCGTTACAACATCACCATATCAAGAAGAGTTGCTGAAGGCTTGAGGAATCAGACTCAAGTTTGTAATTCATTTTCACCATGAGATAAGATGGACAAACATAAGTGAACCACTCCAACTTGGAAGAAATTTTAAAATTTAGTATTTAAATGGACGAATTTTGAAGCGGACATTTGTGTTTAGACGAGATGATTCTGTGAATGATGAAGCTATCGATGACGTAATTCATTTCCTCTCAACCTACTTAAATTCCGTTACCTGATAATGAATTCCTTTGAATGATTTGGGTTTCTCTGTTAGTAATTCCGTTCTATGTTCACTCTGCGTTTGTTGAGTAATGAGGGGTATGGAGTTTTGACGAATTATGGAAGGAACCTTGCGATTGTGTTCCAGAAAGGACGGATGTTGAAGTAACCACTTATATTGGCTGAGTTGATTTCGGTGAGTTATGAAGTATTGACGCTATTGACGACGTACCTGAATTCTGATGGACATTTTCGGATTTCCGTTACTCTTCGAGTAATTTCGTTCTCTTAGTTATGATGTTTGATTTTGGCGACCTCTGAGACTGTAGGTGGACTAGGTGGATTTAGATGAGTTGTGTTGCTCACGACTTGAGATAAAGTATGACCATCGTGAGGGCATATTTATATGATGCCAGTATTATGACGTCTGGCCAGCGTGATAATACTTACATCATATAACGTGCACTCGTTGTGGGCATAGGATATTTCGAGAAGTGCCTTAGAAGCCTTAGAATTTCTGATATCTGATTGAGATCATCCATGTTTAGTGAGACTTTAGATTCATTCTACCTATACGATTGATCGGCTGTCCTTGATATACGATTTGATACGTTTGGATTCTAGACGCGCGTTTTGCCGACCTCTGCACTTCCGATAAGAATCTTAGGTTCTGTTATAGAGCTTTCTACTAGTTTATGACATCTAACGATATGCTTTCTGCCCGTACGAATTCGAGCTGTTATTATGCGGGAATACACCCATGTTCTGCTATATATACGTTTCGCATTCGTTGAATCTGTTCTTTGTGATCTGCTATGAGTTAAGATATGAGATTTTGGATTCTGAGAAAACAAGGTCTGTTTACCTATGAGGAATACCTTTGGTAGGTTATATTGAAGCCGAGACTATTTGAGAAGCTGAGAAGTTGAACGCTTATATCACCCTAATGTTGCTACAATTCGATGTATTCTCATTCTGATTCGCCTAATCAATTCGATGTAAATCCTATGTATTTTCTGTACCTCTTCCTAGAGAATACGATTATCATCCGTTACGATTGGTACATTATTCTTTTGATTCAAATTCAGTACAATATGTCTTTCTGACAAATCCGAAGCTATTCTGACAATAATAACGAGTCATGAGAAACAAGTCTTTTACATTTCCATTCACTGCCTGTTGTGTATTCTGTTTCGTTTCATTCCAATTTTCGAGGACGAAAATTCCTTTTTAAGAGGGGAAGAGTTGTAAAACCCCAAAATTTTAAACAATCCGAAAAGACTAAAATACCCTCTGATTTTGAACTTTTAAGAATTTATGAAATTATATCAGTAATCTCGTGTGAACTTAACCTAAGTATCTAACACGCCAACAATTAAAAATATGAACGTGATACGAATATTTAAGACTTATGTTATACGCAAAACATTAATCCTACAACTAGCAAAACTAGTCGACATTTATGTGTTACTAGTCCTTAAATTTTGGCCCATATTTACTAACAAAGAATTCATTTAACTTGTGTGATCCTAGCCCAAAATAAACCCAAACACTCCTCATTTAGCCCATCAAAAAGAGAGTCGGTATTTACCCTTTTGTTGTAACCGAACAACAAGCAACAAAAGAAACCCTAACAAACAAAGTGTCGGCCTCCCTTTTGTTCCAGCTGCTGTCGATCCAAAGCAACCCAAAAGAAGGTGTTCTTGCTTCATATAAATCAAGGTAATCTTGTTCTTGTCCCCATTGATCCCTTCGAACCATTAAACACAACCCTAATTCGATTTTTTTGTGTGTTTCTTGGTGTCTTGCTGCTGTCGTTCGAACCAAAAGAAAAGAAGGAGCTTCATGTGGTGATTTGATCTCGTGTGGTATCTTGTAATTCTTGTTCTTCGTCGTGTCTTCGAGGGTATTGTATCCCTTTTTCTCGATCTTTGTTCCCTTATAAATGTTCTATTCGAATTATGGATTAAAAACTTGTCACATAAAATCATAAAATTAAAGAAACCCTGAAAACGTAATGTTATGGATCGACTGGATTTTTGTGGTGTATAAATTCGGTTTGAATGTGCTACAAACTGATGAGTATTGACCTAAATATGTTTTAGACCCACCTATAATCGTTTGGTGTAATGAAGTAATGAACGGGATGACAAAAACCCTAAAATATACATGGTTCTGTGATCACTGCTTCTGAGGTGAATCTTTAACCGACTTTAACCGGCTGTAAATTGGTCATATGAACGTATATTTTTATGTTTCTGGAGTCTAAATTGTAGTTTAATGAAGTGGCTATCTGGAGAAATTTAGTTTGTAAATTTTTGAGGCATGTAAGGCTACCTTTTGATTTTTGAGAGATTAGGTGTCTGGTCGTACTTAAAAGTCTGGAAAATCAGTCCGGGTTTGTGATTTTTAATTTCCAAACGGTATCGAATTAGAAAGATCCCTTTGAACTGTATAATATTTGGGATGTATTCTAGTAGCTTGAATTTTTATAGATTTTTTTAAATTTTTCTAAAGGGGTTAACAAGTGATAACTTTTCGGTGTTCCATCAGATACGTTTTCAGAACAAGTTGTAAAAGTGGATTTTTATTTCGTACTTAAACTAACTAATAAAATCTGGAAAAATTAGTTAAAATACTAGGGACATTGAGGTACCTCTGTGAATTTTTTTAGATTTTATTTCGGAGTTTTACTATGATTTCTAATTTAGTTAATACGGGTCCAGAAATGCCTAAAAAGCTGAAAAAGTGTATTTTGATATTTAAAAAGGGTTAAGTGCTAATATTCAAACATTAGAGGGTCTATGTTGTTATTTTGATAATACTAAAGTACTTAACATGTAAGAACCTGTAACTTTACAATATTTACACCTTATACCCTAACCTTATGATAATTACACAATTGGTCCTTAAACTTATCCTAAATACCTAATGAACCTTTAAATGTATAAAACTACCATAATAACCTTATGAACCTTGAACTACTAAAATGGAAAGACAAGATAACATGAGTAATTACGAACATATTATAATACTCTTCTACTCCTTTAGGTGTGAAGAAGGAGAGGTCCTGAGTTTGTCAGTGCTTTCTGTTTCTGGTTTCTTGTGTGCTTTGCAATAAGGTACGGATACTCTGCCCTTGTTCAGTAAGGGTTCCTATACACAATACATTGATGTTGACTTATGATTCTGTTAAGGTTTCCCAAGCCATTGCTATGATCCCCATTTGTTTATGATCCTTTGCTTGTGAACCATGATCTGATGAACCTTTGACTTGGACCTTGATACTATTTCTGCACCTTTGATATGAACCCTCTGTTATGAACCTATTATGATGAACCCTGGATTATGACACATCTGATTTGACATGACTTATGACTCTTAGTTTGATACCCGAGCCACCTTTCTGTTACCTAGCCAGGAAGGTAACCTGGCCGTGTCTGTGATGCACCACTGGCATGACTCATGTGTGGGTGAGTGATTCCTCACACCGTCCCCATTCTGATTATGATATGCGCATTACTTTGATTATGATTATATATGTTCTGGGGGGCGTATGGATTGCAATCCTAGATCTGTTCTGTTTAGTGGATTTAACTGTATATGCTATGATATGATTTGTCTGGTGACTGGTGCTGTGTGCAATACACGCCTTTCACAATTATCTGGGAGCTGATCACTCCATTTGATACATGAGAACACCCCTCATATTATCTGGTTACTTAAGAGGCATCCCCTCTGGACTACTACAGGATTTGGATATTTGATTTGTTTGGGCTCGTGGTGGATGACTATCCTATTCTTTTCCTATTATCCATTTGTTTCGTTTATACCTTATGACATTTCCATTGCCATATTATATTTCTGTTTCGTTATTCTTTGCTTTGTATATGTATCTGTTCACTGAGCTTTTTAAGCTCAGCCGCACGTTTTCTTTTCGTGTGCGGCAGGTAATTAGCAGGTTAGTAGGAAGCTGGGTTATGGGAAGAGAGTATTTCTGGACTTAGAAGACTTTGCTTTGTAGATATGCTGGATTAGAGACAATTAGAAGAGTTTCACTTTATTTAAACTTAGAAATTATTATTGTACCTTGTATTTCAGTTTTACCTTTTGTAACCTTGAATTCCATTTGTATTATTGAATCATATGTTTGTGTTTGTTCTGATTAATCACCATAACGTAATACTTCTACCCTTGTTGGGTTGGGGTGTTACACCCACACTTTGGATGAGCACACACTACGAAAAATACAAATAAGAGTAGCGACCTCCTTCTTCATTGAAACAACACATACACATATCAAAGTGTGGCCAATGTGTAATCATCGAAAAATAAATAGTTTTTGAACTTCAATTGAACTTGATTCGGGTAAGGCTAAGGTGTAAAGTGTAAAATATTTTTGTAATTTTCTGGATTTAATCAAAAGAAACGAATGGATCAGAAGGTGTAACTAAGGGTATCTAGCGTAAGAGATTAACGCTAACAAATGGGTTCCAAATACGAGGATAACTAACCGATGTGGTTAGCAAAAATATTTCTGTAAACGGATGGCCATTTGGTGTAAATCCTAAGTTGCCTCTTATCATTTGAATATATTTTATCACTTGAAAGTGATTTTAACCGTAATGCATAACAAGTACAAGTTCTAGAATCAACATAATCATCGGCACATTCATAACGAAATATATAGCATAAGAAATACTTTATATAAAAAGGCTCAAATCCTCACAATTTAAGGAAGGTTATAACATGTACTAGTAAATGTTATCGATTCCAAAATGAAATTGCTCTCATAACTTGATTAAATTCCAAAATATTTCAAATAGCCTCATTTTTACCATTGAATCAATCTAGTTCTTTAAACTATATGAATTATGTGAGAAAACAACTAGAAAATCAAGGGCGAACGAATTCTAGTTACTTAAATCCAAAGTTCTACTAAACCTAAAAAATTTAAAATTAAGCCATTTTTCCTATTTTCCTCCCTCCCCCACACTTAAGTTTTGCATTGTCCTCAATGTAATAAAAATGAACTTCAAAGTAAAGGAAATGGGAAAATTTTAGTTAAAAAGGTACTACCAGGGTAAATTCGCATACGCATATTTGATCATAAATAAGCAAATGAGTTCTCCAACTCCAAATATTGATCAACAATAAGTTTCCGGTAATTCACCCCTGCAAAATCTACAAAAATATATGAAACAAAACAAACAAACAAAATACTAAAACAAAGTAATTAAATTAAAAACAAACCATACGTTATTAATTCTACAAGAAAAAAAATTAAAGAAAGTAGAGATAGAAATTGTTCGACAAACATAATTGTTTTTAAACACAAACCATCATTATCAAATCATGACGATCACTCATCATCGTCATCCATACTTTCTGGAGTATGGATTCTCTCATCTTCACTTTCCTCGTCCTCCTCCTCGTCAACTTCTGAATCAACCCTACGCTTCTTCTTTCCAACTCCAGATGATGATCCACCAACATCGAAACTCGAACCTCCAACCTCGGGAACTTTACTATAAACTGGCACTGGCTCTGGAAAAGGTGCATACCTAGGATATGGGTAAGGATACGGACCAGGATAGGGATCATACGAAAATGGGTATGGTGGAACATTTGGTAGGTTGTAGGGTGGTACCGCATATTTGGCCTCACGTGCCAAGTGTTGGAGCATCGGCATGGAATAATCATAATTATAGTTATCCCTCATCATCATTGAATCTCTCCAAACATCCCTACGCTCAATATCATTTAGCTCACAGTTCCAATCTCCCCATCCCGAATCAAAACTACTCGGTGCATGTCCGTAAACATTTCCCATTGGTGGTGGTGGTTGAGGTGCGGCAATTGCCGGATCAGTCCAAGCTCCCAATGTCTTGTTCTTCCTATCCAACGATTTTCCAAAACTTTTATCATCCCAAGTCTCACTCTCAGTCGGACCCGAACACTTACCCAACTCTTCATCCTTAAAATATCCTAAATTCCTTGCCAACGTGGTTACATAATGACCTCCATAAATATCACTCTTGTCCTTAATCCCCGGTGCTCTCCAAGAAAGATATTCGGCTATGATCCAAGCCGCATTACCATTCTTATCCTCCTCTAGCAATTTCATCATCCACAAGTCGGGTTGATTACACTTATCTCTACTACCCGCATATATGCAAAACTCCCCAAGCTATCAACTTTTGCAAAATCTTCATCAAAGGATTCCTTAACTTGGATGAATTTCTCCTAGAACACCCTAGATCACCAACTCGATTCCAATAAGCTGGAATACCATCATAGTCATTATGATACCTAACTAAGCTCACAAAATGAGCTTCAAACAACCTATGTTCAACCTCATGTTGCTCATACAAACCAAGAGCCACAACAAAATCTGGCAAAGTATACGCATGCTCATTCCCGCATAACCTAAACCAAATACAAGTCTCCCTCATAAGATCAACCACTTTCCTTTCAAAATAGAAGGTTGAAAAGAATTCCAAACACCATTCTCGATACACATCTTTATAAACACTAAAAGCTCTTTCCCATGAAAAAAAACTTCAAAAGTGTCCCCATTACCAGGATACACATAAGTCATCTTCATCATGTCTCTCAACTGATTTTCACATTCATATTCCGTAAACAAATCCAAATTAATCAAACGCGGTTCGGCAATAGTCCTAACCTGTAACTTAGAAAGGTGCTCACGATAGGCATGCTTTTCTTCCTTCTTCATCTTACTGAACTTAAGATTCTCATTGCTTTCCGTTTGAACATTATAGGTAACCTTGCTCCTTGCATTTCTTTGAACATACTTAGTCACAATCTGGTTAACTCGAACACGCGATGAACTTGAAGAACCTAAAACATTACTCTGTAGAAAACGCAAATATATGTTAGTATAAGAGTATTAGAACCAATGCTACATGATTTAGAAGTCCAAAACCTCATTTTGAAAATTTCCATTTTAATTTACCGAGCCCTCCATCCGATCGGTATTAGTCTCCATCCGATCGGATGGGGTAAAAGTCCACACCCAACCGATCGGTCGCAACCCGCAACCGATTCGGCTAGGTTTTGCTGTAAAAGGCAAAAACTTTTATTTCGACTTCAATCGATTCCTATCAATTCCAACTCTCTCCTATCCTGCATTTGAACACTTATGATGATTTCTACATCTCCAATTCGTCCTTATATTGATCCATAACATCTCCAAATGATTTCTCAATTAATTCTAGAACACCCAAGAATACTAGCAAATCAAACTCTTCAATTAGTGTTCTAATCAACAATGCACTATCCTAACATCTCTAATTAACAAGCATATAACATCAGGGAATCATCAATTGCAACTTAATTCGATTCAAAGTTTTGACCCGATTCAATCCGAAAATTCAATTAACCAATTCTTCCTTAAAACTTAATCAATCAATCTAATTCTTTTTGCAATGTATTCCTCTATTAATTACCCATCTATTCCTAAAATATTACATCTTAATTCGAAGTCTATCAAAAATACCCAAATCTTGACCGAATTCAATAAATCTGCATTAAAACCTAATTAAACCAAATTGATGATGTTACTTACTTGTTTTGGAGCCATGGATGATCTCTAAACACTCCTGCAACTTCTAATTAACTTCTTATGGTCGAATTTATGGACCCAAATTTGGTGGATTGTGTGTGGGCGGGTTTCTTGTGATTTTTGAAATTGTGGGCTTATATATTCAACTCCATCCGATCAGCTTCATGATCCAACCGATTCGGATTAAGTTTTTGCAAAAATTTACTTTTCCTTGTAAATACACTTTGGTATACTTGTAAAAGTAAACTCAAATGTATTTTTCCTTCAAAAATCCCTTTTTGTATGTAAATGTTCCACCGCACTTGGTCTACCAAAATTTTTCCAAGTCTATGACTACTAACTCTAAACAAAACTAACACTAAAAATCTCAACTAAAAACATAAACTCCATAATCATAAAAAATTAATAAAAAGAAATCTTAACATAAACCTTAAAACTTAAAACTTAAAATAACTTAGATGCAAATATTAAAATACTAAAATGCATAAAAATTAAAAGAAACAAACAGCTAGCACAAGTTTTGTGCTTTATTCTTCAACTTGTTGCACTTGATCACCTTCATCCTTGAAAGTACTCATGCCTTAGAATATCTTCACTTTGAAATTTTCCGGACAACTTCCAGTTTGACTTTTGTGTCTTAAACCTTCTTGCAAAATTCCTTCCACTTAGGCAAACAATATCGAATTTCACATGCCATTCCCCATCTCCATCTTCTTTCTTGTAAACACTTGAACCGTCGGGTCCCCACTCCAAAATTTTTAGTTGGACCGGTAATGATCCAAGTAAATCTGTAAGTTTATTAAACACAAAAATATTTTTAAATGGGTTAAAGAAAGCCTCCATTGCTAGAGCCCTCTCCATTTCATCTTCGATATCAAAGAAACTAGGAGTAACCGGCCCATATTTAGGCCTACCCTCCTTGTCTCTTCCTATTTCAAAACATCCCAAGTATTCTTCCTCATTATCTTTCTCATGCACTTCCTTTACCATTTTCCCTCTAGGTTTTGGGTAGTAAGTGTGTTTCAAAATCCCATCATCAATAGTCATCGTACTACGTCCCATGTCTATTATAGCCCCACATGTTCTTAAAAATGGTCTACCTAACAAAAGTGGTAATTCTTTGTCTACCGGTATGTTAAGTACTAAAAACTCAGCTAAAAAGTCTTGGTACCCTATTTGAACTCGAACATTTTTTACTTCACCCATTGCTTTTGCTTGAGAATTGTTGGCCATAGTGAGATTGGATTGATTAGGTTGGGGGTTACTAAGTCCTAACCTTTTGTACAACGGATATGACATAACACTCACACTTGACCCGGTATCGGCCAATGCATACATAGGAGTTGTTCCATTTACCTTGATTGGTAAAACAAAATTCCCCAAGTCACTCATCTTCTTAGGTAATCCATTCTCCACAATTCTTTCTCTTTCAACCTCATTAAAAGTTTTGTCTTCTAGCCTAGACCTAGCTATCATAACCGCATCTAATTTCTTATGGCATGTCATATAGTTATTCAACACTTCTATCACGGGCATCTTTTCCATAAGTTCATGAAATTTCATCTCCAAATTCTCCAAGATAGCCTCCTTTTGTTCTTGAGTCAAAGGTTTAACGGTTTGTGGTGATTTAGGTGGTGAATTAGATGATGATGATGAATTATCATCCTTTGGGGTGGAGGGTTGGGTTAATTTGTTAAGAGGTGCTTTCTTCCTACTAGCCTTTCCCATTTTAACAACTTCTTCCTTCCCTTCCTTGACTTCTTCCATTCCTTCACATAATTCTGCAAACATCACATCTACTTCCTTCTCTTCTTCTAAATCGGTGATATCAATTCTCATTTCACCAAGTGCGAAATCAAGTTTACACTTAGTGGTAACAAGAAAATCCCTTACAAATACTACCTCCAGCTCATCGATGTTTCCATAGTCTAGAACAACAAAATCAACCTTGAAAATGTGACCGTGAATATTGACACGTACATCTTTCACTTTCTTCCTTCCGTAATCTTCATAATCAAGTCGAACAAACCCAAGTTTATCTAGCACATCTCCGGCTATATAATTATCTCCATACTCCATATTCAATTGTGCATCCCAAGCTTTGTCCCCTTCCACACCACAAGGTGTAGCAAATCTCATGTGTGGTGCATCATACTCCTTCGGAGGAGCTCTTGTGAACACAACAACCTTTTTCTTCTTTGGCAAACAAACTTGATTTTCTCCTACTTCATCTACCTTTTCAAGATCCATCTTAAGTTCTTCCAACATGTTCTCCCAACGTTCCAAGGAATCTCCAGAATCCTTGAACATTTCCTCTAAATTCCTCAAATACTCCGAAACTTCGTTCAAACTTTCCATCTTACTAAAGCAAATAATAACTATAACATAACCACAAACACAAAAATCCAAATCATTAGCATTAGGGTTAGTCATAATCGAAACATACTTAAAAATGAAATCATTTCAAGTAACCAACAAGTTCTAACACTCAAAACACTAAAAGAATTAAAAATTGAAAAATTTTGAAAATTTTACCGACGCATCCATCCGATCGGTTTGCATATCCATCCGATCGGATGGTTAATTCGTAAAAACCGAAAATTAACCCAACCGAATCGGATGCGGGTAACATCCGATCGGTTGGATCATTAATTTAAAAAAAAAAAACTTTTTTTTTAATATTATATTATATTAAAACTTAACTATAATTTTAATTATTCTTAAATGAAACTTATTCTAATTACTACTAGAATATTAAAAGATTAAAATTATTAATTTAAACTTAATAAATAAAGACAATTAAAACTATTATTAACTAATAATAAATAAAGACACTTTAATGGACAACTCTTAAACTACTATAACTACCAAATAAAACATATAATTAAAACTACTTACTAACATTAACTAATTTAATAAAACATTAAAATATTAAATACTAATCCTATGATTATCATTAACTTCTAATTAAACATGTAATTAATATTATCTGTTAAGAATATAAATATTCATCTGAAGACTCGGTCACCCCGAGTACTTATTAGCATTTAATAGCTCGTAGGATTATTAGTAATATTAATAGTAGATTAGTTATTATAGAACTTGTGGAGTGGGTCGGGTCTTTATCCACTGTCAGCTCGCTCCACAGGCCAATCGGGGCACAACTAGTAAGTAGTATAAATACCCCTCTCCACCTAGGGAGAAGGTTGGAACTTCTTTCACTCTTAATCTAATATACTCTCATTTCTCTCTCAAGTTCTCAACTTTCTTTCTCTCTCTAAAATCTCTCTAAACTGCTGGCCATATCCACCTATATTGTGTGTTTAATTGTTATGAATATGTTACAATTGGTATCAAGAGCCATGGTTAGGTTCTAGCTAGTCATATTCATGAATTCGTGGTGAGATTTTGGCACTTTTGTAGTTTTTTTTAGGTCGACTTTAAAGTTGAAGAAAATCATTGTTTAATCTTTGTTTGTGGTTAAATCGGTTGGAAACGTGTACTTTTTTGTTCATTGAACTATTTCACATCTTTCTTGACAACATACAACTTGGTTGGTGGCTGTTTGTGGAAGATTTGAAGAGTTTCTTGGCAGCGGCTTGAGTTTCGGAAGTGTTTTCATCATAGCGGTTTGACTCTCGGATAAAGTGTTCTTTGTAGCGGTTAGAGTTCTTTTGGTAGTTCTGTCTAGCGGCTTGGTTGTTAGCGGTTTGGTGTGTATTCATTTTTGGAAAGGGATAAAACGTACTGAAAAGGACAGTTTGTCCACTTGCGGTAGCGGTTTGTCAGTTCTTGTCGTTAGCGGTTTGTCGCTTAGTGGTGGCGGTTTGACTGGTTTTAGCGGTTCTAGTTTCAGCGGTTTAATATTCATCGGTTTAAGTCTTAGCGGTTCAGGCAATAGCGGCTTGACTTTAGCGGTTTGAATAGTATTCCAGCGGTTTGGATCCAGCGGTTTGACTTAGCGGTTTGTTGTGTGTTAGCGGTTTATATATAGCGGTTTGGTTTACAGGTTCAGCGGTTTGATACTAGCGGTTTGGTCTTCTGATTCAGCGGTTTGACTTAGCGGTTTGTTGTATGTTAGCGGTTTATATATAGCGGTTTGGTTTTCAGGTTTAGCGGTTTAATATTAGCGGTTTGATACTAGCGGTTTGCCTAGTATTTTAGCGGTTTGATATCTACTGTCTGGCGGTTTGTTCTTGAATTTGATAAAATCCCGCAAAAGAACTTATTTCTCGGTTAAATCTCAAGAATTGTAAAATCCCGTATACAGTATGGCAACCATACCAAGCACCGTATCTGATGACATCCAAGCAGCAGGGTCCGACACCCGTCCTCCCATGCTGGATAGGACAGACTATGAGTCTTGGGCACAACGAATACGTCTTTACTGCTTGGGTAAAGAGAATGGAGTTAATATTCTCAAATCAATTGATGAAGGACCATTTCAGATGGGAACCACAAGAGATGTTGTGACTACTAGTGAGGATGGAACGGTTACGTTGGGAATTGACAGGCCACGCACGTACAATGATCTCAATGAAGAAGAAAAGAAGAGATACGATGCAGACATTAGGGCCTCCAATATTGTCATTCAAGGTTTGCCCAAAGATGTTTACAAACTCATCAATTTCAACACGGAAGCAAAAGCAGTATGGGACAATGTCAAGATGCTTTTGGCTGGATCATAACTCACAAAAGAAGATCGTGAGTCACAACTATACGACGAGTTTGAGCATTTTAAAATGAACCCAGGAGAGAATATCACAGACTACTATGTAAGGTTCCACAAGTTGGTGAACGATATGAGAATCATAAGAATGACTATGCCGAACATCCAACTGAACTCAAGGTTTGTGAACAACATGAGACCAGAATGGGAAAGATTTGTTACCACAGTTAAACTCAACAAAGGTCTAAGGGACACAAAATATGAACAGTTGTATGCATACCTGCAACAACATGAGAAACATGCTGCTTATGATCGTCTGTTGAGAGAAAAACTCAATCCTACTGCACCAAGTGATCCACTGGCCTTTGTTGCAAATGTTCAGCAATACAATCAACCACAACTTGATCAATCATATCAAAATCCCATCCCATCAAAGAATCAGTCATTGTTTGCTCAATCATCCATGCACCCACAACCTACTATGAACTCTCAACTAGACTCTGGATATTCTCGGACTGATCAGATGATTGATGAGCTTTCCAATCAAGTGTCCCTACTTGTGCAACAATTCAAAGCTTCTGAAATAAACAATCAACTCAGAAACTCATCTAACCCACGCAATCAGGCTACTGTGGAAGATGGTAGAATTATTGTTCAGACTGTGCAGGGAAGACAAAATGGGAATCCAAGGAATGTTGGGAATGTTGGTAGGGGGAATGCTCAGAAAAGAGTTGGAAATGTCAACCAGGGACAAGTAAGGCAAGAAAAGTGCTACAATTGTGGTGGATTGGGACATATTGCTAGGAGTTGCAATCAGCCTAAACGTCCTCAAAACTCTGACTATTTCAAGGACAAGATGTTATTGATGCACGCACAAGAAAGTGGTGCTGTGTTGGATGAAGAAGAATTGTTGTTTCTTGCTGGCTATGGGGGAAATAATTTTGATGCTGATGTGGACGAACCGCCAGTTCAGGACCTTGCACTTAATGATCCGAACATCTTCAAAGCCGATGATTGTGATGCGTTTGACTCTGATGTGGATGAAGAACCAACTGCTCAAACGATCTTCATGGCTAACTTGTCCTCTGTTGTCTCATCACCTCAACAAGTTGGTTCCTCCAACTCATCTGTGATTTCTGAGGTACTAAAACTTTATGACACATATAATGTGGTTGATGTACAGAAGATTCCCAACGAAGTACAACATACAGATGTGGTTGATTCAGATACTGTTGACATGGGAAATAGTAATATTATTCCATATGAACAATATGTGAATCACAACAACATGTCTGATGTACAAGATGGTGCATCTTCTGTTAAAAACATTGCTTGTGTTGTAAATAATGTGTGTGCCTTAGATAATGCTTGTGCTGTAGATAATACTTGTGAGTCACATGAAAACACTGTGTTTGTCACTGATGATACCTTGACCACTAGATTAAACATATATAAAGATCAGGTGGCCCTTTATGAACAGCATGCTAAGTTTGAACTAACTGAACGTGAGCAAAAAATGGAAAGTCAAATGCATACACTTATAACTGAGCATAATGTAAGAGAAGAAACATTGAAACAAGAGTTAAAGTCTTTGAAAAATCAACTGGATCTGTCTGTTAAACAAAAACAGGATGCCCAAAAGCACATAGCTACACTTAAACAAGATTTCAAAGAAAAGGAAACACAGCTCTTGAATGACTTCTCCAGGCTTAAAACCTTAAAAAAATAAGCTTGAAAATAAGTTGTACACACAGGACCAATCCAGACTCACTGTCCAAATGCTTCAAAAGCACAAAAAACTGTGTGATAAGCATAGTGAAAGTACTTTAGGTGAACCTAAACTTGCAATTTCTAGGAAGGCCTTAGTTGCACAACCGGCCTTATATGATGACAATGTGATGTTTAAGCCTGGTCATGCCCCACCTAATGTTACATCTTTAGAAGAGAGTAATGAGTTAGCGGACAGAAAGAGAGAGAAACTGAATGAGAAAATGAAGGATCCCATAAGCATAGCCAAATGAGTAATAGTCAAACCCCATGATTATTACAAGGAAAATCAATTGACTGTGTTTGTTCCTCAAAAGAAGTTAACACCTGAACAAATATTTTGGTCATTAGACATAGAAAAGAGAAAGGCCGATGAACTTGTTCCCAAAACGCCATCCCTTAGGAAAATTGCACCTGCAACGGTGTATCCCCCCAATACACCTAGGAATTTGGTCCCTTTGACTCTTCCCACTGAATGTAAAACCTTAATTAGCATATATGTACTTGGTCAACTATTTGCTGATTTTGATAAAACATGTAAGAAGAGAATAACACCAACCGGTATTACTGAGGGAGAAAGGTGTTTTGAACAGACGAAAAGGTGTTACTTGACTGAGGTCATGCCATTCTTTAAACTACTCAAAGAACATTTTGAAGGGATGCAAAATACCCTTAAAACAGAAGTAAATGAAATGAAAGTAGTGTTTAAAGATATTGACAATGAGGTAACCCAAAATGCGATAGAACTTAAGAGCCGTGAGATTGAGAGAAAGAACATTCTCATCACAAATGAGAATTTGATTGCTAGATGTATTGAACAAGATGTATTATATACTGCTACTAATTCTGCATTATCTGCTTGTCAATTTCATGAGTACTCTATTGCTTTGAATGTTACCCAGAATCGTGTTGTTGAGCTTGAGGGGGAGAATTTGAAATTGCTTGATAAAATTCAAAATGATGACCATGATAACATGGTTAAACGTTTTTCAAAACTAGAGGTTGAGTATCTTAATTTACACTTAAAATATCAACACTTAGAAGAAAAATGTAAACTATCAAATGTCAAGACACCTTTGGATGCTCCTGAGTTTGATACGTATTTTGAATTAACCAAACGGGATGAGAAAATTCAAGCTCACACAAACACGATTCGGCAATTAAGGGCTCAAATTGCCCAATTAAAATCAAACAAGTGTGATGTGTATGGCACTAATAAACCTTCGTCTTCAGATTCTCAGAATTTTCACTATCACGACACCATCAATAAGTTACACTATGAAAATGAGTGTTTTCGAGCTGAGAATTCTAAGATTAAACAGCATTACAAAGAGTTATATGACTCGATTAAAGTTACACGAAACAGTCATAACGAAAAGATAACTTCTTTGTTAAATGAAATTGAGAATCTTAAGACTCGAGTAAAAGGAAAAATGCCAAGTATCACCTGTGATTATGTTGCACCAAAGGTTTCTGCTATTAAAAAGTATGATGTTGATGTTGGGCCTATTCCATTTCCCCTTAGAAACAATAGACCTGCCCATCAAATATATCTCCATCACCTTAGGGACGGCCTTGACACACTTCGTGAGGTTATAGAAGAGGACAGAATAGAAAAGCCACTTGATAAGGCAGTTGTGTATGCTTGTGTTCTCACAAAAAGGATTCAGAAAGTGTTAGAATATGCCATTAGCACTGGCCCTAAGACCGATAACAAAAAAGATAGATTTGTTGCATCATCATCCACCATTAAGAGCAAGCATGCAACTTTTGATGAAACAAGGAAAGCATCTGATCCTAGCACATCTAAACCAGAAAACCAAATGGCACTACAACAAACTAATGTTCCCACTATTGCTTCTACAGGAGTAAAACAAGTCACTAGAGCTAGCAAGTCAAAGCTTAAAAGCAATACCAAGAATGATAGGACTGCGCGGACTAAAAGTGATAGTGAGAAGAAAGTAGAAGCCCATCCTAGGAACAATAAGTTTGTTTTTATGAAAAAGAATCGTGTTGATTCTAGTATTTGTCTTAAAAGTACTGCAATTGATTCAAATTCTGTTGCTATTTGTAAGACATGTGATGAATGTTTAATTTCTGGCAATCATGATAGATGTGTTATGTCATTTTTTTTTGTCTCCCAAACAACCCCATGTTATGAATGTTAGTAGAACTAAAACAAGTAAGAAAGTTTGGAAAGAAACAGGAAAAACGTTTGCTAATGTTGGATACAAATGGAGACCCACTGGAAGGAAGTTCACTTTAGGAAACCAGTGTCCCTTACCTAGAAAGAATAATCATAAGATTGTGAAGTCTGAGGAATGGAGACCAACTGGTCGAATTTTGCCTCTAGAAACACAATGCCTTCCAACTAGGTTATCTGCTGCATCTAGGGTAGTCTCCACTATAATGACAACAGCATCTGTGAACCCTGTAACTCCTGAATTTATGTGTGCTAACGAAACGGACCCCAACTGCATGTGGGGATCCACATATTTCAGTTATCCATCGTTGTCTGTTTTCAAATGCAGGTCTTACAAATCGTCCTTTGGTATTTGGAATCAGGCTGCTCAAAACATATGACGGGGGATCGCTCACGGCTCAAGAACTTCATGAAAAAGTTTATCGAGACAGTTAGATTTGGGAACGACCACTTTGGGGCGATTATGGGTTATGGAGATTATGTGTTCGGGGACAGTGTAATCTCTCGGGTATACTATGTGGAAGGACTAGGGCATAACTTGTTTTCGGTTGGTCAATTATGTGATTCCGATCTTGAAGTGGCCTTCAGGAAACACACTTGTTTCGTCAGAGAGTTGGATGGTGTAGATCTCCTCAAAGGCAGTCGTGGCACCAATTTATATACCATCTCCATTGAAGAAATGATGAGGTCCTCTCCTATTTGCTTGCTTTCAAAGGCCTCAAAGACTAAGTCTTGGCTTTGGCACTGTCGTTTAAACCATTTGAACTTCGGTACCATAAATGACTGGTCTCGAAAGGACCTTGTACGAGGCATACCCAGACTAAAGTTTGAGAAAGATCATCTATGTACTGCATGTCAACAGGGCAAAAGCAGGAAACCAACCCACAAACCCAAAACTGTCAACACCATCCTGGAAGTTCTTCACACCCTTCACATGGATCTGTGCGGTCCAATGAGAGTACAGAGTATAAACGGGAAGAAATACATTCTTGTGGTAGTCGATGACTACTCTCGGTTTACGTGGGTAAAATTTTTTAGAACAAAGGATGAAACTCTAGAGGTTATCATCTAACTAATCGAATAGCTGCAAGTAAGGCTCAACAAAACTGTCCGAATCATCCGTACAGACAATGGAACTGAGTTTGTCAACCAACAACTTAGTCATTTCTATGAAAGTATTGGCATAACACACCAGAAAAGTGTTCCACGCACTCCTCAGCAGAACGGTGTGGTTGAAAGAAGGAACCGTACTCTGGTGGAGGCTGCAGGAACCATGCTAATATTTTCCAAAGCTCCGATGTATCTTTGGGCAGAAGCAATTGCAACAGCATGTTACACCCAAAACCGATCCTTGATTCATACTACTCACAACAAGACACCTTATGAGCTGATTCATAACAAGAAGCCAGATCTCTCCTTTCTTCGTGTGTTCGGTGCACTGTGTTATCCGACAAATGACAGTCAAGATCTGGGAAAGTTGAAAGCTAAAGCAAACGTAGGTTTCTTCGTTGGGTACGCACCAGATCGTAAGGGATACATAATCTATAACAAAAGAACCCGAAAAATCATGGAAACAATTCACGTTACGTTCGATGAGCTGTCTGAGCAACCGGCTTATGGACAATCTAGTTCTAAACCCGCTCTTAACCTTTTGACACTCGGACCAATCAGTTCGGGTCTAGAACAGAATCCCACGCCTGCAGTTCCTTATGTACCTCCCACCTGTGAAGAGTTGAAGAAGTTATTTGATCCGATGTTTGACGAATATTTTGAGCCAACAACAATTGATACAACCACTGATACTCCAGCTGTACTTCCTGTTGTTGATGCTCAAATTCCACATGACTCAGAAGGCCCATCAGTATCTGTCTCAATCAGTCTCGATGCACCGTCTCCCTCATCATCAAATATTCAATCTTCTTCGGTGCAGCAAGGATCTGTAGATAACCATTGTTTTGAAGTAAATCCTTTTGCTCCTGTGGATGATGTTCCATTTGAAAACATATTTTCTCCTGAATCTTCAGCAGACACATCCACTTCAGGAGATATCAACTCGACAACATCAATTCAAAATCCTCAACCCCATGACCATCTTAGAAAATGGACCAACGATCATCCAATTGACAACATTGTTGGTAATCCTTCACGTCCGGTATCTACACGAAAGCAACTTGCCACCGATTGTAACACCCCGACCCGAGAAGGGTAAAGATGTCACAATGCTATGGTTTCACATCAGAACAAGCAATAATAAAACAGCGGAAGTCTTAACATTAAACCAAAAGATAATAAGCTAACAAGACTTATATCAAGTTCAACAAGACAATGAAAAGAAATAAATTAAGTACTAAACAATCAAGTGCCAAACGAAGGCATAGCAAGTCAAATTTCAAATGGTAGAACTAAGGTACTAAGGTCCATGCTTCACTCAAAGTTGCTCTCATCCCAAAGCAAAACCCAGCTTCCTAGCTTAAATACCTGCCGCAGGAAAAGAAAAAATGCGGCTGAGCTACGAGAGCTCAGTGAACAGATATAACGATAACAAGCAGTAATAAAGGTTTACAAAATGTAAATGTAGTAAAGGTTATCAAGAGTAAAGGCATAGGAAACAAATAAGGAATAATGTACAAGTGAAAAAGGTAAGATAAACATAAAGATAAACAGATACAGCAATCCTCTACGAGCCCAGAACATATCATATCAAGTCAAGTAAACAAGTATACATGTATACGGAGGGGTGACCTCGGTATGCCAAGTATAATATGAGGGGATACCTCCAAGGGTTAGAGTCGCGGGCTCCCAATAGTGAATGACGTGTATCTCACACACCCATCATGTCACTAAGTAATACAAGTAATCAAGTCAAGTCAAGTACAAATCCAAACCCAAATCTAGGATGCATCCATGCGCCCCTGTAGGCTGCCACAATGTCTTCATCTATGCGTACAATTCAATTATCAAGTCATGGCAGGGACGGGATAGGTATCACTTTCCTACCCAAAAGTCAAGTCATTGGTGCATCAATGACAAGGACATGAAACCCTCATGCCTAGTATGGCTCGTAGTCTCAAACTGTGGGTCAAGGTCAAGGTCAAGTATCAAGTGTACAAGTCAAGTTCAAGTTTCACGTTACATATCAATGGGTTCAATTCACATGCTCAAGACAAGAGATCGTAGCAAATGTTCATAGTAAAGGTTTAATCTAAAGGTTCATTTGAAAACAATCCTTTAAAATAATTTCCATAAAATAATCTTTTAAAAAGGTTTTCATAAAAATAGTCTTTAAAATAGTTTTCAATAAGCTAGTTTTAAAAATGGTCTTCTTAAAACATTTTCATAAATAAATAAAAAGGTTTTCTCATCCAATTACAATATCAAGCATATTAGGGTTCAAGTCAAGGTTTTATGGCAAGGTTCATAGTGGTTCAAGGCAAAGATCAAGGCAAGGATTCAAAACAAAGGTTCAAATCTAAGGTTCACAAAACAAGGGTACATAGCAATGGTTTGGGGAATCCTAAACGAATCAAAACAAGAGATCAAGAGAAACGAAGGCACCTTACAAGAAGGGCAGAATATCTGTACCTTATTAGCAAGCAAGAACAAAGACAAAAGGCTGAAAGAGATCGAGTTACTCCTTCTTCACACCTAGAGGAGTAGAAGAGAATTACAAAGTACTCTTAGTTATCTTTCCATTTCAAGTAAGTTTCCATTTTTAGAAAGTTTTAAGCATCAATTCTTGTTAAGTCATTAATTAATACTATTATGGAAATAGGGTACATTTTAGCAAGTTAAGATAGTTCAGGGTTAATTATGACAAGTTTCCATAAATTAGGGTTTTAATTGTAAATATTCCAAAGTTAAGGGTTTTAAATGAAATATCACAAGTTACTAGTTTTAAATACATCTTTTAATCAGAATTACATCTTTAGTCCTTTAAGTTTCATTATTTACACTTTACACCTCTTTAGCTACTAAAGTTACAAAATAGACCTTATGGTTACATAATTTACAATTTAACCCTCACTAATATTCATAATTACATCACAAGCCCTTATAATTACTAAATTACAGAATATACCCTCACACTATCATATGGTACGAATTACACCTCCATGTTTTACATATTTACATAATTAGTCCCTTTAGTTTACAAATATTACAATTTACATCCTTACTTTATTTTAATTACACCTTGACCCCATAAATACCCAAAATTACATATTACCTCCCTACTAATATTATTTACACTAAAAAATCATAAGTTTCTTGAATTTACACTTTTAGTCCCTCTAATTTATTAATTTCCAATTCGAACCATAAATAAACCAATAAATTATGATCTTGCATATTTTACACATAAGGACCTCATCTTATAATTTTTATACATTTATACTGATCTAATTAACATTATAAAAATAACCCTTAAGTTTTAAAGTTGGCAAAACAAGTCCTTGTTATTTATTTTACAAATCGTATATCCTTTTATAATAGCAAATACAAACCCTAGTTCATATAATCATCAAATAATCATTACCTCATCATTAATTTGCATTTAATGACCAGAATTAAAGTACCAAACCCTAACCCTAATGTGCCCTAGGGTTTTCTTTCTATTTTTAATCCATTCGACATACCATACGACTAACACAAAATTAACTACGATCCATATGAGCTACCAAAAATCGAACCACTATTTTTCCCAGACCATATATGTCATATAGTGTCTAAAATAAATAATTACATGCCCTGAATAATTCGTATTAAGCGTATTGTATTTTATTTTCGTTTTAGCTCTCAAAAACTCGTACGACTTATATAGCTTGCATGATTCGAGTTATACATTTTATTTAGGTCTTATATAATCATACTAACATAAGAAAAATACTATATGCAAGATCGAACGTGTCAAAGGGATATTTAAGAATTATACCTCTCGGTTATACTTATTCGACAAAACAATTCTCTAGCGACCAAACAAACGAATCCCACGACCTCCAAACAATTTTCTAAGCTTCTTTAGGTTATGAAGAACTCTGGAAAAATGGCACACGAATTCTCCTTGGTCGATTTGAGGTTATACGATTTTTGGCAAAGGTTTTAAGGGTTTTCGGTATATATTGTATATATATATAAATAAGGAAAACGTGTATAAGTGATAAGGATTCAATAATTTCGGCCCAAGCAAGCCTAATTAAGGTCAAATACTGATTGTGATCTTTTACTAATTTTATTAGTAGTTATCTTGTATTTTATTTAATTTATTTTGTATTTTTAATACTATTAATACACGAATTAAATACATAAGCGGCCAATAAATACTTTGTATATTTTGTACTTTTTAAAATGTTGAAATGTAGTCACAAAAATTATTTGGCTTCATGTCTAGTTCATTCCCGAAGGTTTGGGATTTATTTGGTGATTTATAAGCTTTTAAATGAATTTTTAAATTTATAGGGGCATTTTGGTCATTTTGCATGTTTTCAAATTTCAGGTATTACACCGATGCCCTGTGATGTTTCTTCAATTCTGTACTATCCAAAGTCGAGCCAAAAGATGTCAAGGAAGCAATGTCCAAAGATTGCTGGTTTAACGCTATGTAAGATGAAATTCATGAATTTGATCGACTTGATGTGTGGGAATTAGTGCTTGATCCAGAATGTGCGATGATTATCACTCTAAATTGGATCTTCAAATTGAAACTCGATGAGCATGGTGATGTTCTGAAGAACAAGGCATGGCTAGTTACAAAAAGGTATCGACAAGAAGAATGAATAGACTTTGAAGAATCATTTGCTCCAGTTGCTCGAATTGAAGCCATCAGAATCTTCCTTGCAAATGCTGCCAGCCGAAATATGATAGTCTACCTGATGGATGTTAAGACAGTCTTCTTGAATGGTGACTTAAAGGAAGAAGTTTACGTGAGCCAACCTGAAGGATTTGTGGACGCTGATCGTCCCACTCATGTCTATCGCTTGAAGAAAGCCCTTTATGGGTTGAAGCAGGCACCTAGGGCAATGTATGACACATTTTCCAAGTTCCTTCTTACAAATGGATTCTTCAAGGGTGTGGTTGATCCCACACTATTCACCAGAAAGGAGGGCAAACATCTACTTCATGTTGAGATATATGTAGATGACATTATCTTTGTCTCGTCTGACCCTAGGGAATGTGCTCGTTTTTCAAAAGAGATGAGTTCTAAGTTCCAGATGTCAATGATGGGACAAATGGCATTCTTCCTAGGCCTGCAAATCTCTCAAACTCCCGAAGGCATCTTCATTAATCAATCCAAATATGCAAACGAAATTCTGAAGAAATTTGGATTCGATTCAAGTGATTCTATTGACACTCCCATGGTTGAAAGATCAAAGCTGGATGAAGACCTTTCTGGAATCCCGGTTGATCAAACAAAGTATAGAAGCATGATTGGATCCTTGTTGTATCTTACTGCTAGCAGGCGAGATCTTCTGTTCGCAGTATGTATGTGCGCTCGGTATCAGTCCAAGCCTACCAAAAAGCATCTGGAAGCAGTAAAAAGGGTTTTCAGATATCTTCAAGGCACGGTTCACATGGGTCTCTGGTATCCTAAGGACACGGCAATGGAACTCACGGCTTATGCTGATGCTGATCATGCGGGGTGTCAAGATACTCGTCGAAGTACTTCGGGGGGAGCTCAGTTTTTGGGGGAAAAGTTGGTTAGTTGGTCTTCTAAGAAGCAAATGAGCACTTCTATATCTTCTACAGAGGCCGAGTACATTGCTATGTCTGCCTGCTGTGCTCAAATCCTTTGGATGAGATCACAACTTTCAGACTATAGGTTTTCATACAACAAGATTCCTCTATACTATGACAACAAAAGTGCCATCGCTCTTTGTTGGAACAAGTTGAAAAAGGGATTGTGGAACTATACTTTGTGAGGACGGAGTTTCAGCTGGCTGACATCTTCACCAAGGCCCTACCAAGAGAACGGTTTCAGTTTATTCTCCCTCGTCTTGGAATGAAGAGCTTGTCACCTGAATCACTCAAATGTCTTCAAGAAGAACAGGAGGAGTAAAGGATTGACTTCACATATCCTTGTATATATTTGTATATATATCTTAAAACAAAAAGAAAATAGAAAAATATAAAACCTATAAAAGCCATAAAAATCAGAAAATCCCAAAAATAGTTCTTCTAGGCATGTCTTCTGTTTATCGATAACATTTACGGACCTAGAAATGTCATTCAATAATGACACGGGTCTTTAAATGAAGCTCGAGCAGAAGTTATACTAACCAGTTAAAACATGTCTTAATGGCTTGCTATTCCTTTAGATAGCAACCCGCGTTTCTAAATGGGGAAAACACGTCGCCAAAAGCACAGTTGTTCCACCAACTGGGTGATGTTCACCTGGGCATGGATTACTTTATATCCATGTTTCTTCGATCTGATGTACGATTCAGTGCATCATTTCTTGTATGAGAAGAGAAGTCTTCTTTACACCATGAACTCTTTCAGTTCTATGATTTTTCAAGAGAGTTTTGGTGTTTCACAAGGTGGTAACTGGACTTAAATTTCACAAATTCTTGCCGCTCAATTGAATGACTACAGCTCTTTAAATAGAAAACGGGTCATTAATTGAGGGGGAGAGTATTTGTTCCAATTTCTGACACCTTTTTAAGCATTGTGCAACATCAGTAGTGACACTCTCTCGTGAATTAAGGGGGAGCATAGTATGCTTCGTAATCAGAATATATTAAACCTGACTACATTTTCTCCCATAATTTCTAAACTATTTAAATCAATTGGGATCACAAATCTCAAATGGTTTGAAATTTTTTATCAGAATTTCATATTTAAATCCCATATGTGCTAAACCTTTTCGTATATCGATGCACATATTGAGGGGGAGCGGATGATTTATGATGACAATTGTGGAAGAACACCAAAGACCGACCATTTTATTTAACGTACTGGAGTTATAAGGATGGTAAGGTTAGGTATATGTTCCCACGATCCCGCCAGAATCGGAAGGATCTACCCAGGGACATTCCACTAGTTAGTGTAGAATTCCTTAGTGTCACAATTCGCATTTTCGAGTCTTTACTATGCACGGGATTGCATCATTTCAATTTACGTATGTTCATTAAACGTTACCACTCAGTCATTACTACTAATATTATACTCAAATACTCCCGACTATGATCCTAAAATACTTTCATGCTATTTTTAATGATATAAAAATTATATTATTAATTTACCCGGTGTTTTGAAACCTTTTGCTATATTTTACGTTAAGAGCTTATAACTCCGTCGTTTTGCGATATTTCATCACGATCACTATTTTTACACCCGATTCTTATCAGTAACTTGATTTCATAATTTTCACGACTTCGTCAAATTTTATTTTTATTCGTCACGTTTTATTTTCAGTTAACCCGGTACCCGATAACACCTAAAGTATACACTAACTAATCAATACTTGCAAAATATCAACTAATAAGCTCAAAAGTCTATTTTATCTCCTCACTTCTTACACATGCCGCCCCCCTCATTCTTATCTTTGCCTAATACTCCAAGATACATTTAATGCTAAAGTTTATGTCGGTTTTCAGTCACAACCAACAACCCAAGAACTAGAACGGAATAATCCCGATCATGAAGATGACACACAGCAATATTGACAGAAGAAGAAGAGAAGCTTTGCACAAGTAAGTACCCTAATCGACTTTGATTAGTATTGAAAGAATGATGTACATAAACCCTCACCCCCTCATCTCTATTTATAGAGAATGAGGGGGTAAGAAACCGACTCCCAAACCGCCTAGGAATCTAGTCGGCTGATACAATTAAAAGGAAAGAAACGTTGGTCTTGGGCTTGGGACACAAGCCAAACAAACCGACACATACATGGCTAATAGAGTTTAACACTAAGACCCCTAGACTTATTCGTAAGCTAATATAGAGACTAATATTGTAACAATTTCCACCTTAGGCTTTATATTAGCCTACACCAACGCTCAGCAACTCCAAGCAATGCTGAAACTTAAGTCCAGGTACCACCTTCGTCAAGGCATCCGCAGCATTGTGTTCAGTACCCACCTTCAGAACTTCAACCATCTTTGCTTCCAAGACCTCTCTGATAAAGTGATAACGCACATTGATGTGCTTAGTCCTTTCATGAAAAGCATGATTCCGCGATAAGTGAATCGCGCCTTGATTATCACAATTAACTGCCACAGTGTTAAGCTCCACGCCCAACTCTTCCAAGAGTCCCCTTAGCCAAATAGCTTCCTTCACAGCCTCCGTAAGGGCCATATACTCCGCCTCTGTAGTTGAAAGAGCCACCACGTGTTGTAGCGTTGCCTTCCAGCTTACAACACATCCCTGTACTAAAAACGCGTAACCTGTGATCGACCTACCTTTATCCGGATCCTTTGCGTAGTCTGAATCAACAAAACCTGTTACGTCCACATGGTTGCCATGATTTGTCCCAAACACCAAACCCACGTTTGCAGTACCCCGCAAATATTTCAAAATCCACTTCACTGCTTCCCAATGATTTTTACCTGGATTCGCCAAATATCTGCTAACAACACTTACTGCATACGCTATGTCTGGCCTCGTGCACACCATCAAGTACATTAAGCTCCCAACCGCATTTGAATACGGCACCTTACTCATCCTTTCAACATCACAATCCCTAACCGGACAATCCTTCAACGACAGCTTGAAGTGCCCACCCAATGGCATCTGAACCGATTTCCCATTGTCTATTCTAAAATTATTTAAAATCTTAGAAACATACCCGGATTGTGACACCCTCAGAATCTTGCGACTCCGATCCCTGATGATCTCCATACCAAGAATCTTCTTTGCTTCCCCGAGTTCTTTCATGTCAAACTCCTTATTAAGCAAAGACTTGATAGACCCAATCTCAGCCTTGCTTTTACAAGCAATCAGCATATCGTCTACATATAACAGTAGATAGATATACTCACCTGGTGCATAACTCCTGTAATATACGCAGCTGTCGTAACTGCAACGCTTAAACCCGTTGCTCAGCATGTACTCATCAAACCTTCTATACCATTGCCTAGGTGACTGCTTCAAACCATAAAGAGATTTCTTTAACAAACATACCTTGTTACCTTGTTCATATCCTGGTGGCTGCCTCATGTAGATCACTTCTTCAAGATTTTCATGTAAAAATGCCGTCTTTACATCAAGCTGCTCCAGCTCATAATCTCTACACGCAGTCAATGCAAGTATAACCCGGATAGATGTGTGTCGAACTACCGGAGAAAATACTTCATTGTAGTCAATACCTGCCCTCTGTGTGAATCCACGAGCCACCAACCTAGCCTTGTACCTAGGCTTTTGAACACGTTCAATCCCTTCCTTTATCTTGAACAGCCATTTGCAGCTCACCAGCTTTTGCCCAGCTGGATGATCTACTAACTCATAGGTCTTATTCTTCCTCAGAGAATCCATCTCTTCATCCATAGCAGCTTTCCACTTAGAACTATCTTCACAAGCAACTGCCTCCTGGTATGTCAATGGTTCATGAGTATCTTCTTCCTCTGCTGCAGCAAACGCGTAAGCAGCCATATTACTCTCATCTCGAAACCTCAAAGGTTTCGTTCTTGTCCTTGGCTCTCTATCCCGAACCAACTGATAATCTGTGAGATCCGGTGTTTGATCATGATCCTGATCCCCTGCATCTTCATCATCGCCATCTTCCTGATCATCTGTCTGATTTTCCTCAAGCGAATGATTATTTAACCTTTGCAGTTCCACCTCAACCTGTAATTCCTCAACAGACTTATCAGTACCTGCACCAGAATCCTTCAATGTGTCTTTGTACATGACACTTTCATTGAAGACCACATTCCTGCTAGTGACTATTTTAGGTGATTCATTATCAAGCCTATATAGCCTGTACCCCTTCACACCTTCAGGATACCCCAAAAGAACGCATTTTACCGCTCTCGGCTCGAGCTTACCTTGTTTAACGTGTGAATATGCGACACAGCCGAAAATCCTCAACATCCCATAATCACTTGGATGTCCCGACCACATCTCCATAGGTGTCTTTTTCTCAATCGCTGTCGATGGTGACCTATTGATAAGATATGCGGCCGTACATGTCGCTTCCGCCCAGAAGGTCTTGGGCAATCCAGACTGAATTAATAAACAGCGTACCTTATCCATGAGAGTTCTATTCATCCGTTCTGCTAATCCATTCTGCTGCGGCGTCCCGGCAACTGTCAAATGTCTAGCAATCCCACTCTCTGTGCACAACTGTTCAAACTCCCGGTTACAGAACTCAAGACCATTATCTGTCCTAAGCTTCTTAACCGTCCTCCCAGTCTGATTTTCTACTAACTGCTTCCACTCTTTGAACTTTCCAAATGCTTCGTGTTTGAACCTGAGAATATAAACCCATACCCTCCTGGAATAATCATCAACAATAGATAAGAAATACCTCTTACCTCCCAATGATTCCACCTGAGACGGACCCCATAAGTCTGAATGAACATAGTCTATCACTCCCTGAGTAGTGTGCCTTCCTACACCGAAACTGACTCGATGTGACTTTCCCAGAACACAATTCTCACAAAAATCGAGCTTACCTAGACTCTTCTTTCCAAACAGCTCCTGCTTTTCTAGCACCTGAAGTCCCGCCTCACTGATATGTCCCAGTCTTTTGTGCCAAACCTGCGCAAGACTGTCTTTTTCTTCAACACTAGCATTAAGCTCACCCGCCACTGCATGGCCATCCAAAGAGTATACGCAATTATCCCTTCGGGTTCCAGATAAAATAACCCTGGAACCATTAATCACCTTGATTTTGCCCGACTGCATTTTTACGGTATATCCCTCTTTTTCAAGAGTTCCCAGCGATATCAAGTTTCTTTTCAATTCAGGAATATACCTGACATTGTGTAACACAAAACTTGACCCATCTTTCAGTTGTACCCTTACCTTGCCAATACCTCTGATTTTGCACTCCCTGTTGTCACCCAACAGTACCCTGCCCCCATCGCATTCCAGAAAATCAAAAAATAAATCTAACCTGGGTGTCATGTGGTATGAACCTCCTGAATCCATGATCCAATCTAGCAGAGCCTCTGCACTCATAACCATCATCACCTCAGAACCGTCATAAATTGAACCACTGGAGCTTGGCTGATCATCTTTCTTGACGAAACCATTTGACTTCTTGCGATTATTCTTTGGACAATTTCTCTTCAAGTGCTCCTCAGACTGGCAAATATAGCACTTGAGTCTTCCACCTCGAGACTTTGATCTTGACTTTCCCCTAGACTGATGCGAATTCCTGCGATCAGTTCTTCCCCTCACATATAACCCTTCACCATCATCCCCCTTCGCCTTAGACCTTTCTTTGATTTCCTTTGAATTCAGTGTGGCCATCACATCCTCCAAAGTCAAAGCTTCCCGTCCATAAAGCAAGGTATCCACAAAGTGTTCGTATGATGCTGGTAAAGAAGTGAGTAATAATAAAGCAAGATCTTCATCCTCGAATTTTACCTCAATATTTGCTAAATCAAGAACGATTTTGTTGAACTCATCTATATGCTCGGGAATCGTACGTCCAGCCGGCATGTAGAATGTATACAACTTCTTCTTCAGGTACAACTTGTTGGCCAAGGACTTTGTCATGTACAAAGTCTCGAGCTTGGACCAAACCCCCGCTGCAGTCGTCTCCCCGGTAACCTCTCTCAGTACCTTGTTACCTAAACACAAAATCATGGCACTGTGAGCTTTCTTGTTTAGCTCAGCTTTCGCTGTAGCATCCATATTTGCGGGTAAAACCTCCAGAGCTGCTTCACATCCATGTTGGATTAATAAAGCACGCATCTTGACTCTCCATAACCCGAAATCACCAGTTCCATCGAATTTCTCGATCTCAAACTTGGCTCCCGTCATTCTTTAATCCCTTTATTAATTTGTTAAACCTTGTGAAAAACCCTCACAATCACAAACTAACAAAGTCCCTTGTGCAAAAATTATTAAAGTCTGTGTTTGAATAATAATAATACTAACTAGTATATTGTACTTCGTATAATAATATTATACCAGCCCCACTTGCCTTATCTTCAATAACAATTGAACTATTTGAAGTACAGACAACCTTATCTTCTCTCCTTCCTGGTTTATATCGTCGACCACAAAAAAATTGACAGACAATAACCTGTCGATCTTCGATAAACCGGAAAACCAACAAAACCCTTGAACCTCCTTTTGTCGTAACACCTCGACAAGAAAAACCGAGCTTCAAGAACCCTAACTGTCGACGCCAACCTGCTGTTCCTTCTTGTAATTCTGAACCGAACTCAAGAACCTTCAAGATGATCGAACCTAGCTCTTGTTCAGTCTCCAACCTGGCTCTGATACCACTTGTCGGTTTTCAGTCACAACCAACAACCCAAGAACTAGAACGGAATAATCCCAATCATGAAGATGACACACAGCAATATTGACAGAAGAAGAAGAGAAGCTTTGCACAAGTAAGTACCCTAATCGACTTTGATTAGTATTGAAAGAATGATGTACATAAACCCTCACCCCTCATCTCTATTTATAGAGAATGAGGGGGTAAGAAACCGACTCCCAAACCGCCTAGGAATCTAGTCGGCTGATACAATTAAAAGGAAAGAAACGTTGGTCTTGGGCTTGGGACACAAGCCAAACAAACCGACACATACATGGCTAATAGAGTTTAACACTAAGACCCCTAGACTTATTCGTAAGCTAATATAGAGACTAATATTGTAACAGTTTACTTAAATTTTGATTTATTTCACAAAAACATACAAGTAACAATTTCATTAGTTAAACAAAAATCAAACACTCTCTACTTTTTCACTATAACCCACGGCCAAACAAGATCCAAGAGAAGAAACCATAGATTTTTCAAGATCAAGTGTTATACAAGTCCCTAATACCTTCCTTGTTAGAGTTTTGTAATAAAAACTCCAAGGTTGTGGTCGTTTTTCATCCTAGCTCACCAATCATCAAGTAAGCTCAAGAACACTATTTTTGATCTTTTCATACTCCCTTTGATCTTATATTGATGCATTTCCTATTTATTTTGAGAGCTATCTATGCAAAACTTATGTTATGTATACCACTTGTTTTATTTTTCATTAAAACTATCTCAAATCCTAGATCTGTACGTTTTATTAACATCCCCGCGAAGCCCACTATTTTTAGTGATGTTTAGGACCCATGACACCTTAAGAAGGTGTATGGTAGGATGTGTGTACTTGTGGAGTTGTGTTGTAGTTGTGTTGATCAAGCCGCAAACCAAGAAAACGAGTTTTTAACATATATATATACCCGCTATCCAGAAATGTAAACTTTGGAAAAAAATAAGTAAACATGGCGTTATTTTAGCTTTCATATATAGAAAGTACTCTCAAACACGAAAACGTGGTCGCTTGAATCACTAAAAACCGAGTTATAACGAAGGAGATACGATGTTTTAAAGTTAGCAACGCAAAACTATTATTTTCAGAAAATACGTGCTGTTGGCCGAACTTCAGGGGACAGAACGAGGCGTTAGCCGTAGTCTAGCTGAGCAGAGCCACTGAGAATATGTTAGTTTATGTTATGACGATCGCGTGGATATAAAGAACGTTGAAAACCGACTTATAACGACCAAGATATGAATTTCTGAAAATCCGACTAACAAAAACTCATTTTGACAGCCTCACTATAATTCCAATATTTTCTAAGTATAAACAGTTTTTGCGAGGCACCATCTTACGAGCTATTTTCCCGTTGAGTGAGGCGGTTTGGGCCATAAACTCCTTGAGGTGAAACGAAGTATTCCCGGTCTATTTTCCAAATCAATCGACCGCTTGTTGATTGAACTTTTAACGAGTAAGTTATGAATTTCCTAGTATCGCCAAAAACAACTATTTCAAGAAAATGTTTCTAAGTATGGGAAATTGTTTTGCAAGACACCATATTCTAAGCCGATTTTCTTCATGATCGAGACGTGTATGATCAAAACTCAAAAGAGGCGACATTGAGATGTTGTTGCAAGGATTTCAAAAACGTCAAGTTCTATTCCTAACTCTTAACGTACCATATTTTACGACTAGCTTTGCGAGGCCGTTCGGTCCTATTTTCACCAGTTGTAATAGTATTATTTCGCGACGAAACTATTTTATCTGTCGATAAAACACCAAAAGGGGATCGTGGAGTAACGTTTCAACATATTTACACGAAATATAGTATATGACTTGCCGAGATGTCAAAAATGTAGTTTTCAACGATAAACATTATTTTCAAAACCAACGAGTGGTATCGTTAACATACGTAATTGCATGAGTAGAATCATTTCATTTGCTTACCTTATATCATATCATTCACATTAGGTCGCGGTTAGAGACCGAGCCTCATTCCAGCATATTCACTATTAGTATTGTTGCTATCGCATCAGGTGAGTTTTCATAGCCCCTACTTTTATACGTTTTGAACTTTTGGGGGAGATACATGCTTAAATTACTTTTCTCGTTTATCAAATACGCTTTGCATTGGTATGCAAGACATCTAATACGCTTTGCATTGGTATGCAAGTCATCTAATACGTTTTGCATTGGTATGCAAGTCATCTATTCTATTGTGCATTGGTATGCAAGACATCTATTACATTGTGCATTGGTATGCAAGTCATCTATTCTATTGTGCATTGGTATGCAAGACATCTATTACATTGTGCATTGGTATGCAAGTCATCTATCCTAATCATTTTATGTTAGCATTGGGTTGTAAACACACAGGTTGCAAGTCTTGAATGGGCAGGGCTTGGAACTGAGTGGATTTACAATGCCTATGCCGTGGAAACTTTCTCTAAACGCTTTTCAACTTATTTATAACAAACTCTATGAACTCACCAACCTTTGTGTTGACACTTTTAGCATGTTTATCTCAGGTTAGTAAGGTGATAGCAGATGCTTGGAGCAGAGAGTCTTAGGGCACGTTTTTATGAAGACTTTTGCTTTTATCATTTACCATTCGATATACTTTAAAAACTTATGTACTATTCTACCTTGGAATCTTTTGCTTGTAAACTATGACTTTTATCTATTCGAATGGTAACTTTTTAAAACGTCTCATTTAGAGGTCGTTTTCTATAACTTGTACTTTGTGCCCTGAAGTAGCATCCCAAAGACACTATCGTTCCGCTCTGATAATTTGGGGGTGTTACAGATTGGTATCAGAGAATTGGTTATAGAGAACTAGGTTGCTTTTAGAGCCTAGACTATAACTACATACAATTAGACTCTCCTCCCTATCGCCTTGCATTTTTCACACACGTACGCTTACTGATAACTTTTCGTCTAGACCTACGCTATTAGATATTTTATGGTACTGATGGGGGAGTCCCAAACTCTAGTCGAGTCATCAGAAATGTGGTGCTCAATAATAACTGGTTATTTAACTCAATCTTGTGACAGTTCTTGTTTGATGAGACATGAAATTGAGTTAAATAAAGGTTATTATTTAGCTGCAGAGATTTGATGATTCGCGGAGGATGGGAGTACTCTTAAAGATACTTTTTAGAGACTAAACCTTACCGTGACTTTAGCACCTAAGAGAAGCTTATATATATACCGAGTGCGACATTCCCTAGATACCCATTTAAGCAATGTCTACCACTGAGATATGTGTGCCTGGTGATATGTACACCTGTGAAAGGAAACATTTATAATTGTGGTGGCCAACATAATTATAAGTGCTTCACGACCCATGTGTACATGTGACTATGCTTACGTGGATCGGTGTTGGCACAACTTAGGAAACAACTGGTGGCGTGGTATTATGCATGAGGATGTTAAGTATAGACTTTGGATAATCAACGGTTTTCCCTCATCTCTGACGTTCACTAAATGTCCTTCCTCGCAGAAAATCATGCCACCAAGGAGAGTGACTCGTAGCTCTGGCCGAGGAGGCGCAACACCAAGGGGTGGAAGGACTGGTGGACGTGGAGGTAGAGGAGGTGGTCGCGGCATTGACAACAATGACAACAACGATGGTGGAAATCCTGATTTTGCCGCCATCATCGCTCAGCAACTTCAAAACTTGCTTCCCACTATTGTCACTCAAGTTAGCAACCATATCAACAACTCGGGAAACCACGGAAGCGGAAATGACGACACCAATGGGGTAGGTGTGAATGAGACTGCCACGCGTGCAACTGGATGCACGTATAAGGAGTTTACGGCATGTAAACCAATAGAGTTTGATGGTACTGGAGGCGCCTTGGCATATACACGATGGGTAGAGAAGATGGAGTCGGTGATCGACATCAGTAATTGTGTCGCACATCAGAGGGTGAAGTATTCTGCATGCTTGCTGTTGGGAAAGGCATTGACTTGGTGGAACACACAGATTCAAGCTAGGGGTAGGGAAGCAGCCATAGGTATGACATGGGACGACTTTAAGGCACTACTAAAAGAGGAGTATTGTCCGGGCAATGAGATGCAAAAACTGGAGAATGAACTTTGGCATCATTCTATGATAGGAGTTGGCCACGCAGTTTATACGGACCGATTCCATGAGTTAGCGAAACTAGTACCTCATCTGGTTACCCTGAATCTAAGAGGATCGAAAGGTACATCTATGTCCTTGTTCCTGAAATTCGAGGAACTGTAAAGGCAACTGAGCCTCCCACAATCCAGAGTGCAATATTGAAGGCTGGAGCCCTCACAGATGAGATGGTTAGGAATGGAACTTTGAAAGGCAGTGATAAAAGGAAGGGACCGAGTGAGTCGGAAAAGAAAATGGGCACGGTGGTTGACAACAAGAAGGCAAGAACCTTTGCGGCAACTAGTTCTGGTCAGAAAGGGTATGAAGGACCACATCCTAAGTGTACGAAATGTGCTTATCATCATCAGAAGTCTGCGCCCTGCCGTGTGTGTACAAATTGCAATCAGTGGAGTCATTTTACAAATCAGTGTAAAGCGCCAGTGAATCTGGGCAACATGAAGAATAACCAAAGGACATGCTATGAGTGTAACAGCCCGGATCATCTCCGGTATGCCTGTCCTAGATTGAATAGGGTACCAATACAAATACAGGGTAACCCGACACTAGCTTTAGCAATTGAGGGAAACAACCCACAGCCTGAAATCAATATTAGTCCACCAAGGGGTCGAGCATTCTATTTGGGTACCGAGGCAGCCCGCAACGCGTAACGGGTATGTTTTCCCTAGACAATTAAGCATTCTATCATATTGTCCGATTCCAGTAAGATATAGCTTTGCCCTGCTAAATTCATACCAAATGTTATTGACCTTAGTTATATTGATTGGATTGGTGTAAGCAATTCCAAAATCGAGCAAATTTTTCAAAAGACCTCATTTCAGGATGTTGAATCCATTCTTTCAGACAACTTGTTTCCTAGCTTGATTTAGTGACAGTTCTTGTTTGATGAGTTGCGAAATCAAGCTAAGAGTCAAGTTGTTACCCTAGCCGATTCAGTTTAATCTCATGACAGTTCTTGTTTGATGAGTTGTGAGATTGAATTTGAATCGACAACCTCAAACCGATTTAGCCTAATCCCATGACAGTTCTTGTTTGATGAGTTGTGGGATTAAGTAAAAATCGGTTACCTAGAGGTCTTTTGAGGGCTACGCTCGAGGATGGGAAAGTTTACCCCCATCAAATCCGACCACGAGAAAGTACGTAGGTAGAACGAGCGAGCTGAATTCAGGGACTGAATTCCTTAACGGGTGGAGACTGTCACAATTCGCATTTTCGAGTCTTTACTATGCACGGGATTGCATCATTTCAATTTACGTATGTTCATTAAACATTACCACTCAGTCATTACTACTAATATTATACTCAAATACTCCCGACTATGATCCTAAAATACTTTCATGCTATTTTTAATGATATAAAAATTATATTATTAATTTACCCGGTGTTTTGAAACCTTTTGCTATATTTTACGTTAAGAGCTTATAACTCCGTCGTTTTGCGATATTTCATCACGATCACTATTTTTACACCCGATTCTTATCAGTAACTTGATTTCATAATTTTCACGACTTCGTCGAATTTTATTTTTATTCGTCACGTTTTATTTTCAGTTAACCCGGTACCCGATAACACCTAAAGTATACACTAACTAATCAATACTTGCAAAATATCAACTAATAAGCTCAAAAGTCTATTTTATCTCCTCACTTCTTACACATGCCGCCCCCCTCATTCTTATCTTTGCCTAATACTCCAAGATACATTTAATGCTAAAGTTTACTTAAATTTTGATTTATTTCACAAAAACATACAAGTAACAATTTCATTAGTTAAACAAAAATCAAACACTCTCTACTTTTTCACTATAACCCACGGCCAAACAAGATCCAAGAGAAGAAACCATAGATTTTTCAAGATCAAGTGTTATACAAGTCCCTAATACCTTCCTTGTTAGAGTTTTGTTATAAAAACTCCAAGGTTGTGGTCGTTTTTCATCCTAGCTCACCAATCATCAAGTAAGCTCAAGAACACTATTTTTGATCTTTTCATACTCCCTTTGATCTTATATTGATGCATTTCCTATTTATTTTGAGAGCTATCCATGCAAAACTTATGTTATGTATACCACTTGTTTTATTTTTCATTAAAACTATCTCAAATCCTAGATCTGTACGTTTTATTAACATCCCCGCGAAGCCCACTATTTTTAGTGATGTTTAGGACCCATGACACCTTAAGAAGGTGTATGGTAGGATGTGTGTACTTGTGGAGTTGTGTTGTAGTTGTTTGATCAAGCCGCAAACCAAGAAAACGAGTTTTTAACATATATATATACCCGCTGTCCAGAAATGTAAACTTTGGAAAAAAATCAGTAAACATGGCGTTATTTTAGCTTTCATATATAGAAAGTACTCTCAAACACGAAAACGTGGTCGCTTGAATCACTAAAAACCGAGTTATAACGAAGGAGATACGATGTTTTAAAGTTAGCAACGCAAAACTATTATTTTCAGAAAATACGTGCTGTTGGCCGAACTTCAGGGGACAGAACGAGGTGTTAGCCGTAGTCTAGCTGAGCAGAGCCACTGAGAATATGTTAGTTTATGTTATGACGATCGCGTGGATATAAAGAACGTTGAAAACCGACTTATAACGACCAAGATATGAATTTCTGAAAATCCGACTAACAAAAACTCATTTTGACAGCCTCACTATAATTCCAATATTTTCTAAGTATAAACAGTTTTTGCGAGGCACCATCTTACGAGCTATTTTCCCGTTGAGCGAGGCGGTTTGGGCCATAAACTCCTTGAGGTGAAACGAAGTATTCCCGGTCTATTTTCCAAATCAATCGACCGCTTGTTGATTGAACTTTTAACGAGTAAGTTATGAATTTCCTAGTATCGCCAAAAACAACTATTTCAATAAAATGTTTCTAAGTATGGGAAATTGTTTTGCAAGACACCATATTCTAAGCCGATTTTCTTCATGATCGAGACGTGTATGATCAAAACTCAAAAGAGGCGACATTGAGATGTTGTTGCAAGGATTTCAAAAACGTCAAGTTCTATTCCTAACTCTTAACGTACCATATTTTACGACTAGCTTTGCGAGGCCGTTCGGTCCTATTTTCACCAGTTGTAATAGTATTATTTCGCGACGAAACTATTTTATCTGTCGATAAAACACCAAAAGGGGATCGTGGAGTAACGTTTCAACATATTTACACGAAATATAGTATATGACTTGCCGAGATGTCAAAAATGTAGTTTTCAACGATAAACATTATTTTCAAAACCAACGAGTGGTATCGTTAACATACGTAATTGCATGAGTAGAATCATTTCATTTGCTTACCTTAGATCATATCATTCACATTAGGTCGCGGTTAGAGACCGAGCCTCATTCCAGCATATTCACTATTAGTATTGTTGCTATCGCATCAGGTGAGTTTTCATAGCCCCTACTTTTATACGTTTTGAACTTTTGGGGGAGATACATGCTTAAATTACTTTTCTCGTTTATCAAATACGCTTTGCATTGGTATGCAAGACATCTAATACGCTTTGCATTGGTATGCAAGTCATCTAATACGTTTTGCATTGGTATGCAAGTCATCTATTCTATTGTGCATTGGTATGCAAGACATCTATTACATTGTGCATTGGTATGCAAGTCATCTATTCTATTGTGCATTGGTATGCAAGACATCTATTACATTGTGCATTGGTATGCAAGTCATCTATCCTAATCATTTTATGTTAGCATTGGGTTGTAAACACACAGGTTGCAAGTCTTGAATGGGCAGGGCTTGGAACTGAGTGGATTTACAATGCCTATGCCGTGGAAACTTTCTCTAAACGCTTTTCAACTTATTTATTACAAACTCTATGAACTCACCAACCTTTGTGTTGACACTTTTAGCATGTTTATCTCAGGTTAGTAAGGTGATAGCAGATTCTTGGAGCAGAGAGTCTTAGGGCACGTATTTATGAAGACTTTTGCTTTTATCATTTACCATTCGATATACTTTAAAAACTTATGTACTATTCTACCTTGGGATCTTTTGCTTGTAAACTATGACTTTTATCTATTCGAATGGTAACTTTTTAAAACGTCTCATTTAGAGGTCGTTTTCTATAACTTGTACTTTGTGCCCTGAAGTAGCATCCCAAAGACACTATCGTTCCGCTGCGATAATTTGGGGTGTTACACTTAGGTATGATTAAAAAGGAGAAAAGTGTGAATAAGGGAAGAGTGCTTACTGAGATGGAGCTAGTACTGGAACAAACCCAACAAGGTGCTAGTGATGAAGTCTCGGTAACCACTGAAGGGGTTGAAGAATGAAAAAGAATTGTAAAGATAAAGGGTGAAAAGAAAGAAGCCCTCCTTACACTTTAGGCAGAAATCGGGTCAATACATATGCTGTCAGAATCACTAAGTTGATTGCTGACATTGAAGACAAAGTATCATGGACCCAGTGATACGCTGCACAACCCTCCCTAGCCACTCAAGGTCCCTCAAAGGACTCTTGTTTCATTTGTCACGGAGATCAATACATTCCTATCGTCTCTCTCACTTCGAGTTAGACGATATTGAAAAGGTGGCAGTCCTCTCCATCCTCCGATCACTAAATCAAAACGCACAATTGAGTCTAGAGCCAAGAGATCATCAATAAATCTCATTAGGACACACTTCCAATATGCTTGCTGTTTCATACACCGTGAAAAGCAAGAAAAACATATATGATGAGTCCTACGCATTATCCTCGTGGTATTGCCAGAACATCCGAGTGATACGTAAAGTATTCACAATGAAGATGGAAATCCTTCTAGAGCCAACATCAAACAAGCTCTTGGTGGGTGACATGTGAGATCCTTCATGGATCAAGCTTGTGACAACTGGAAAGAAACGATGGGGCGATTCAAATTTGAATCAAACTTGTTCCAGGAAATGGATTGACGGATACTTTTTGGAAAACCTCTCAATTTGCTCACCAACAAAGTTTCGAGCACATTGATTGTGAAAATTTTCAAACAAAAGTATTTTTGACAGAAATGTGATTCTATTTATAAAACCCTTGTCGTGTTGCACAAAATGTTTATCCAGTGACACGCAAGTGATTATTCTAATCAATTTCTTGTGAGTCAGTGGGTATTTAATTCACTGATTCACTCTACCGTGTTGTCTGCTTTGAGACGTTCCGGTATGAGAACATGCTTAGTATGATGATTCTGACATTAATTTGTTGGAAGACTCATTACTACAAGCTGGAAATTCCTGTCAAGGAGAATCTTCTTTAATGGGGATTTTACCTGATCACAGGTCCGTCGCCGCAAAACCGAAGGTTAAATCCAACCACCACATCGAACGAATGACAAAGCCATATTCGTTCTCCAACTTTATTGCTAATTGTTTTATTTCAAATTCATATAAAGATGGCGATGGTGGCTCCTGATTCCAGCGGAGACGTGTCAATCCACACTCCATGCTCACACTTCCAATTCATTATCAAAAACATCGTGATAGCAAAAAGACCTACAACACAGCTTCCGCAACTCTGATGGTAATTATCATGATCCAGAAAAGTGTGAGCATGCGGGTTCAACGGTCACAACATATCACATGAAGGCAATATCACTGCAATAGATAAACTCAGAGATTATTGGTGGCTGATGATCTCAATGAAGGCTCAAAGATCACAACTTCACATGGAGACGATGTTGCAAGATGACTAATAGACATATATTGGATGATAACCTCTAAGAATACTCAAAGATCATCCAAGACAGAAGAACAGTCATCTAAAGTACACTGCTGAAGGCACAAAGATTGATGATATTGAAGAATCAAAGTCTACGAGCTATGAAGTCAAGATCCAAGGATAGAATGCAAGAATTCAGAACATTATTTCCGGGGTGACCTCCCTTAGGGGGAGATTGTTAGGAATATAAATATTCATCTGAAGTCTCGGTCACCCCAAGTACTTATTAGCATTTAATAGCTCGTAGGATTATTATTAATATTAATAGTAGATTAGTTATTATAGAATTTGTGGAGTGGGTCGGGTCTTTACCCACTGCCAGCTCACTCTACAGCCCATTCAGGGCACAACTAGTAAGTAGTATAAATACCCCTCTCCACCTAGGGAGAGGGTTGGAACTTCTTTCACTCTTAATCTAATATACTCTCATTTCTCTCTCAAGTTCCCAACTTTCTTTCTCTCTCTAAAATCTCTCTAAACCGCCGGCCATATCCACCTATATTGTGTGTTTAATTGTTATGAATATGTTACATTATCTATTATTAAACTTAAACAATCATTAAACTTTCATTTAAGACTAAAGAAAACAGAAAAATAACAAAAACATAAAACTTTTCCGAGAGCTCCCACCGATCGGATGCTAACCCATCCGATTTGGTTGGACCTAAAACCAAACTTTTTTTACTTTTTAAAAAAAATACTCCCTCTCAAACTCAATAATCAAACAAACAACTACACAACATCAAACCATTTTTCAATTTTTAACAACCAAAAAATACCTAACTCATTTTTTACACTACAATCTTTTACCAAATATCAAAAAAACTCAATCATATATGGATAAAATAATTGGTTCGACTATATTGTTAGATGAGCCGTTTGAGTGGTCTAACGATAGTAGTCTTGACGTATTTGTGAACACGATTGAGGAAGAAGAGGAAGATGATACGGCAAGGTCGAAACGAAAAGTAGTAAACCACAATCGGGTCAAAGCTTTAGAAAGATTGCATCGTGATTTTCTAAAAATTTCATCAAAATGATTTAAGATGCAAGGCTTTCGGGGCAATGACATTGAGACATGTGGCTAACTCAATATATTTTTATTTTAGCTTAAAACACACTGAGGACAAAATGGTGAATCGTTTTTGGTGCTTGAAAATCTGGACAGTTTCAACAAATGACAAGTAAGTTCCTTTTAGCCTAATAAATGGGTTTATGTTCAATGCATGCCTATAATTAATCATTACAACATATTTATTTGTTCAAAAACTCAATAATCCCAGGAACTCAAAATTTACTTTGTAGATCTAACAAGTTTTAAAGTAAAAATAATGAGGTAAATCACTAACTACAAATCAAAAATCCATTTTAACCAACTCTTGCAATCACTAATCAAATCAATCCCAACTAACTATCTAACACCCTATTTCCTATGAAAACTTGATCCAAATCCTTCCAATAGAGTGCATGCAAGAGTTGTTTCACCTTCCTAGCCAATCTTTAAAGAAAATCATAAAAAGAAATGAAATGAGATGAAAATGATTAGAAGAAACTTACTAGGATGAAATGGTAATCAAATAACACAAGATTTGATGCAAGAAAAATTGTTGAGGATGGTGGTCTTTGTGGTGATGTCACGGCAGCAAGGAGGGGGAACAAGAGAGAATATATGATTCTAGTGGAGTAGGAAATGAGGAGTTATATGTTGGAGTAAGATTTGCATGTATAAATAAAAGAGAAAAAGAGAAGTTACAAATTAACTAGCCAAGGGTACTCATGCCCTAGCCCTTGGCTGGCCATGTGAGAGGGGAGGGGGTATGTGAGAAGGTTTATTTGATTTTGGTGCAAGATTATTGGTTACGGAGTGTGTTTAAAGGCTAATGGAGCCAAATCGGGTATATTTTATGCATAGTTTGTAAAAATAAATGTCATAAAGGTAATATTTTTAATAAAATACCACATTTAACTTAAAATGACCTAATTTGATGTTTCATATATTTCCCGAGCCTTCCGGAGTGTCATTACGTAGTAAAAGCTTAAAACGCGAGCCGAAAACGCGTAAAACCTAAAAAGTGGAAACTTCGCTTAGAAATGAAAAAATTAAAATATTCCATAAGAAATCAAGTATGTGGGGAAAATAAATCATATAAAGGGGTAGGTTGGGCATAGTCTGAATCAAATTACGAATTTAAGTGTACGCGTTACGATGTACAGGGGAAATTTTCCCGAAAAAAACCTAATTTACTAAAAATAGAAAAATTAAGTAATTAAAATAGTAAAGATAATGACCTAAAAAGCCTCGGTTGTTACATCACCCCACCGTTAAAAAGGAATCACGCCCTCGTGATTCAGTTTGTCTTATCGGCTGACGGTGTGTCAGGAAAAAGGTAAGGGTACTTGTAGCGAATGGTTTCTAGGATAATTAGCGATGTAGTTTCATTTGTCGCCTCGGAATACGGTGTAGGATGAGGCTGACTTTACATGGTGAAGGCAGGATAAGAGTCTGATTAGCTGTGTAATCTTAATAATATTCATAATTGTTTTAAGGATATATGTGAAAAGTCGGTTTTAATAAAACTTACTGGTGACTGCTCCCAGCATAACATGATCCCTCCTGAATTATACATAGGTAATTAGGCTATTTATAATTGAAGACCGATAATGTAATGTTAGGTTTAGTCAAGTAGTTTTATGATCTTCAGTATTATAAGGATTAAACTATACTGTTTTTAAAATAATAGTTAAAGTAATTTTAAAAGATTATATCAAAATGGTTTATAAGAAAATGACAAAACAATATAAGGTGATAACAATTCAGTTAAAATATGGAAGTCGGAAAGGAAAGGAAAATACAATAGATGAAAGGTATAAGAAGAGTTGATAGAGAATAGTAAATAGTCTTAGGTCATAACAATCCCATAACTAGGAATAAAAGTACACAAAATACAACAAATTCAATAGGAAGTACTACTGTTAATCTCTAAACAGTATCAGTTCGTAGCATCGTTGTGGTTTCGGGGACATTGGTTCTGGTAGTGTCCTTGTTCTCCACATCTGTAGCACGTTACCATCGGTTGTGTGTTGCTACCAGAAGTGGAACCCTTGTCCTTACAGAATTTGGCTTGATGTCCCACCTTTTGACAGATTCTACACTCAAAAGTGCACGGTCCCAAGTGGAGTAACCTGCACATGTTACACATAGGATGGTAATGTGCTCTATCATGTACAAGTTTTAAAATTTATAAACACGATTTATCCGATTATCTATTCAACACATACGAGCAAGTATACTCGTCCGTGATAGTAAAGGTGGGTAAGTCGAGATCATCCAAAGGGATTTAGTGATTATTGTATTTAGTCTAACAGGATTTTGCAAAAAGGGTTGTCAATCCAATTTGGTGAAAATTCAAAAAGTAAATAGAATCCAATCAATCAAAAACATATACTTGTGTGTAATTCCTTAACCAATTGCATAGAGTATTCTACAAAGTTTGGTGTAACTTGTAATGATGCACTATTTTATATGAATGATTAATAATCAATGGTTTATATCATGAAGAATCATTACTAAGAATTCAATCTCCTGGTTAACTCCTTTCGGCCTTATTAACTATTATGACAATTCTATTAAACGCTAGTTGTTTGAAAAGCAATTCTTATCTCATAAATTCCTACGAATCCTTTCGGCCTTTTCTCTTGATGAAATCGTTTCAAATCCATTTTAATGAGTAAATATGATGCTTGTCACACACCATATCCCATACAAATTCGTGCACTAACGTTTTGGAATAAAAACATAAAGAAAATCCTTTCGGCCTTTTAATTCTTTAAAATGTTTTTACCAACAAATTAAGCAAGATTAGATATTATTCCAACAAACTCATAAAATAAGAAATGTTTTCATGCATAACTTTTTAAATAAGAATACTCCAACAATAGTTACATCATACACGCAAGTATACCAAAAATTACTCCATAACAATCATAATCAAACACAAGTAACAAACCATACTTCCATTAAACTAAAAGTAAAAGTAGTTCGTTGTAAATAAACAAGATATACCTAGCTTAGGATTACAAGAACTAGAATCGTGGAACTATAGCAACCACACTCCTCCAATAGCCTACTATGACAAGTAAACAACTCTAAACTCAAACCAAACTATTGAGACTTAAACTCAATGTCTCCTGGACATTTCTACAGCAATACTACACTTTCGGGCCATAATAATAAGATAGTAAGGACTTTGGTGTAAGCCTTTTACTAATTTTTATGTGTCACCCTAACCATACATGCATAGGGTCCAATATATAGTGTAAGAACACTTATCCTTCTAGCCAAAACGTCCCTCCAGAGTTAGTATCAAGAAATGATCGGACTCCAATGATTAATGGGAAGTAAAACCTTTATTTAATGCAAAATTGGTAATTGCAGCTCTTCCCATCCGATCCGATCAATGACCATCCGATCGGTTGCTCACTTTGGCACATCCCAACCGAATCAGTTGCGGGTTGCATCCGATTGGTTGGACCCATCCTATACTCACATTTTTTTACTTTTCCTTGACTTTTCTTGTCGCATGCTTTATCCTTCATTTAGGTGCTGATTTCTTCCATAAAACTTGATTTTTCCTTGATATATGAACATGGAAATCCTAACACTATCAAATCCTTTAGTCCTTGTGTGGTTTCTTTCTTGTCTCCATCTTGAGAATCTTCCAAATGTGCATAATCACTTCAATTCGTCGTCTTTTCATCATCTTTTCCCGTACTTGGCTACATTTACTTGCATATACACTTTTTCATGATTAAGTAACAAATACATACAAATATAACCAAATATGATGCACAAAACTAATGATAACGCAATTAAAAACATGCTCATTCGGAGCGTTATCAGATGGTATCCAGCATACCTAACTTTCTCGCCCGGAGCAGCCACATAAGCCCTAGCCGCTTCCTGTCTTCGGTTATGTTTTTGGTGGTAATCTTGGTTACGGCCCTGGGGTTGTCATTGCTTCCCTTACTGATCAAAGCAATAGCTCCTTCAGTCCTCCTGAAGTAAGTAGGCTGGCAATTTAGGAATTACTTGTAGGTACAACTGCGCACTACAGCACCGCCGGCTGCTCCGGCAGGTCCAGCGCCTCCTTCTGCACCAGCAGGTCCAGCTCCTCCCGCTGCACCGGTAGGCCCAACACCTCCAGCTGCAGTGGCAGGTCCAGCACCTCCTGCTTCAGCGGGTGTAGCAACTGCGGCAGCCACTCACTCCTCAATCATTCTCTGAATGGCAGCATTGCTCATTCTTCTCGGCGGCATGATTCTATCACAACACAAAGAGAATGGATGAGTATTCATATAATGATATCATCATAACAGGCATGAATGAACCAACCATTAAAAAAAAAAAAAAAAAAAAAAAAAAATCCCGAAAACATCGAATAATAATCGAAAGATAGTAACTTCATCATTTATCACAAAAGAGTTAATACATTGTTGCATTGAATTACAAAATATGAAAAAGTCATTACTACCAATAGTACTAATTCCACTAACTGATAGTCTCAGTTTAGTGATTACATAATAGAAGAAACAACGACGAAACGAAACAAAAGAAAAAGAAACAATAAAAAAAATACTATTGGGAGTCACGAGGTGATCCATGTGGCTCTGGTGGTGGGGTCTCTCTATAAACTGCAAGTACATCTATGGCCTCAGATGACCTTCCAGCGACAATCCCTACTCGAATCATCTCCTCCCAATAAGCATAGGCCCAACATCTCATCTCATACAAGTCTCTCTCAAGTCTAACTCTGTCCATGCGAGTATAATTAAGAGTCCCCTTAGCGGCATCCAACTCATGCCTCAACTTCATGTTTTCACCCCTGACATCATCCTCTTCCAACTGCCGAACACGTTTTCCTAGTGAAGTCACTGCATGCTCGACTTTATTACCTTTACTTTCCACAACTCCCAAGTCCAAATCCAACAAATTCATACAATGATGAGCAATCTTGTCCCTTGATTGGGCCAAGGCCTCCGCCTGTTCCCGAACACTCATCTGTCTAGATAATAATCCAACTCTACCAAGAATCGAGTCAATGTCCCTCCTCATGCCACTGGGCACAAGGTCTTCGAGTTCATAAGCAATAGTGGCAGCAGATGATGATCCGCCCCTGATAGGGATACCACAAAGAAATCTGCGCTCAGTGAGTGGCACTTATGTGATAGTGCCAACAGTAGCAGCATCCTCAATCTCTGGCTCAGAATCGGAATAAGTTTCCGATAAAGGTGGTGGTGGATAAGGCAAGCCCATTGCCTCATATGGGTAGATCAACTCAGAGTCATCAATATCTTCATCTTAACTCACATCCTGAAATATCAGTATATCCATTTCTTCAGGGTCTTCTTCATCTGGCTCTTCTTCCTCTGGCTCTTCTGAATCTTCTTCTTCTTCATCTTGGGTCTTCTTGAGGGTCTTCCTCAGGATCTTCGTTTAGGAAGTCGAAGACATGATTCGGGGGTGGGGCTGCTTGTTCTGGTACGTCTGGTGCAAGCTCAGGTTGAGCTAGCTCAATCTCCGTAAAAAAGGGTGCATTGTCAGGTGATGGTGGTGCATGGTCGGGGGAGGCAGGAAGTGACCTAATACCTGAAAAGATAGGCATACGCGGTCAATAAATATACAATATATAAATAGCTATGCCTAGGAAAATAAGTAGTAAATGCAGGTAAGACATATAAGGCGATAGGGGAAGTCTAAGTCTCAAAATAGTTATAGTTTAGGTAATGAATGCAACCTAATTCTCTATAACTTAGGCTCTGGTACCAATCTGTAACACCCCCAATTTGGATATGCAGTAGAATAGAAATTTGCGGAGTTACTTATTAGTTTCATAGTCCAAGTCATAGAAAACGAACTCTAAAATGAGACATTTTCGAAAAACAACACCATTCGATAATAATAAAGAGAAATCAGAGTTTTACAACATAAAATGGTCCCATGCATCAGTACATGATCATAAATTGTTCAAAAGTTATCGAATGGTTTATTTATAAAAAGTGTCTTAAATATTCAAAAAGACTCATAATGCTTCACAACCTTCTATCGCCATATGGACCAGAGATAAAACATGCTAAAAATGTCAACACAAAGGTTGAGTGAATCCATAGAGTTTGAGTAATAAGCAGTTGATCACAATATAATTCTATTTATGAAAGTGACTAAGCAACGAATACAAAGTCGGAAAAGTTATTATTGCCCTAAGCTCATGACACCGAACTTTAACGTCATTTTCAGATATTCTAAAAGAATATAAAGATGCCCTTTGACAATAGGTAATAGCCAATTTACCTAGCAATCTCAAATACAATGCAGATGGTAGCCCACAGGGCAGTCCAAAATGGGGAATGTCATTCCCAGTAGATCTACTCACGGCATACGCGTTTACACACATGTAATTAACGGTTCACGATTAAAGGGACTTTCAGGCTATAGGGAAACACTTAGGCAAGAATAATATCAGGAAAGCATATAGTTTCAAAAGATTGTGATCATAAGTAAATGTAGCATGTATCTCCCCCACAGAGCTTCAAAAACATTTAAAGTAAAAATTGGGGCTATGAACTTACCAATGATGAAGTGGTAGTGGAATAAGAGGAAAGGGGTACGTCGAGAGAAACCGCAAAAGTCCCAAATAATATGTAATGCTTATACTTAAGTTTTTATACAGTACGTGGACTTATAGTATCCTAGTGTAGATTAGTTATGAGTTTAATAGCATGTCGTGGGTCGAAAAGATATTTGTTTAAGTTTATACGAGTTAAAATGCAAAGCTGTTAGGATTTCGATAAAAATCCCTCAATAATCGGGTCGCCATTTCTAAATCGTGAAGGGTAAAATTATGAACTTTATATGCTTGGAAAGTTTTGACACTTTACTTTTCAAAAATCATGACCTCACTTCTTTGGGAATTACATAAATAGGGTGGAATGACTATTTTACCCCTGTGTCTCAATGTAAGAAATCCCAGCCTTCATTTAGGATTACCAAAATGAGTACATCTTTTTATCTACAGATCTAATAGACATGAGGCCTGTGGGAAAAGTTTTGATATTGTCTTGGCTAAAATTCATTAAAAAGGACCAGGTATTGAAAGTGCCTAATCCATGAGCTTTTGGCTTTGTAAAACTGTTATGCATTTTCGGACATGTTTTAGTGTAGATTTTCTAAAAAATCATCAAAACGTTTTAAGATGTAAGGCTTTCAGGGAAATGACAGTGAGACATGTGGCTAACTCAATATATTTTTATTTTAGCTTAAAACTCAATGAGGACAAAATGGTGAATTGTTTTTGGTGCTTGAAAATCTGGACAGTTTCAACAAATGACAAATAAGTTCCTTTTAGCCTAATAAATGGGTTTATGTTCAATGCATGCCTATAATTAATCATTACAAAATATTTAATTGTTCAAAAACTCAATAATCCCAGGAACTAAAAGTTTACTTTGTAGATCTAACAAGTTTTAAAGTAAAAATAATGAGGTAAATCACTAACTACAAATTAAAAATCCATTTTAACCAACTCTTGCAATCACTAATCAAATCAATCCCAACTAACTATCTAACACCCTATTTCCTATGAAAACTTGATCCAAATCCTTCCAATAGAGTGCTTGCAAGATTTGTTTGACCATCCAAGCCAATCTTTAAAGAAAATCATAAAAATAAATGAAATCAGATGAAAATGATTAAAAGAAACTTACTAGGATGAAATGGTAACCAAATAACACAAGATTTGATGCAAGAAAAATTGTTGAGGATGGTGGTCTTGGTGGTGATGTCACGGCAGCAAGGAGGGGGAACAAGAGAGAAAATATGATTTTGGTGGAGTAGGAAATGAAGAGTTATTTGTTGGAGTGAGATTTACATGTATAAATAAAAGAGAAAAAGAGAAGTTACAAGTTAACTAGCCAAGGGTACTCGTGCCCAAGCCCTTGGCCAGCCATGTGAGAGGGGAGGGGGTATGTGAGAAGGTCTATTTCATTTTGGTGCAAGATTATTAGTTACGGAGTGTGATTAAAGGCTAATGGAGCCAAATCGGGTACATTTTATGCATAGTTTGTAAAAATAAATGTCATAAAGGTAATATTTTTAATAAAATGTCACATTTAACTTAAAATGACCTAATTTGATGTTTCATATATTTTCCGAGCCTTCCAGAATGTCATTATGTAGCAAAAGCTCAAAACGCGAGCCGAAAACGCGTAAAACGTAAAAAGTGCAAATTTCGCGTAGAAATAGAAAAATTAAAATATTCCCTAAGAAATCAAGTATGTGGGGAAAATAAATCATATACACGGGTAGACTAGGCATAGTCTGAATGAAATTACAAATTTAAGTGTACGCGTTACGACGTACACGGGAATTTTTCCAGGCAAAAACCTAATTTACTAAAAATAGAAAAATTACGTAATTAAAATAGTAAAGATAATGAACTGAAAAGCCTCGGTTGTTACATGAACAGTTCTGGTTTTTTCCCGTGGCCAAATCTATCATTGGGGAAGTACAGTTACATGCCGTAGTAGATGGCAAGGATATAAGATCTCAGAACCGGTTCAATTTCTAATCTTTCAAAGATTTTTTTGTTGAACCTTCATCATCATCGATCTATGTGGAGAAGAAACTCTATTTTCACTTTCCGGATAATAAAGAAAGAAGTAAAAAAACTAGTTTTTCGCTCTATATTTTGTTAGGTTTATCTAAAACATCACATAAAACCTACCAGACCTATAAAGATCTTGATAAAAGAAGCCTTTGGCGTGGTCTGAGTATCATTCGAACAATAGATGATGTTGGTGGGTTTCGGTGTTTGATTAAAAGAAATGAGATGCGTTTGATTAAGAGTAAAGTAATGAGATGTGACTGAGTTTTGATTTGATAATAGATGTTTAGATCTAATGGGAGAGAATATTAGGTGATGGTAGGCGGATGAGTAAGTGTGTGTGTGATTTAGGTTATCATTCAAATGAGATTAGGGTTATGTGATTGATTTTTATTAAGCTAGAGTATGTTTAGTCTGGATTATGGATCGGGCCATATCAATTATCAACGGATTGGACTGGATCCGAAATGTTGGCCTTCTCTTCTAATTATGGGCTGAGTCCCTTCAACACATGAATAGGACTATAAGGATGGTAATGCTGAACGGATTTGAACCATAAATTGTTATCCGCAAATTTTTTTAACAAAGAGTTAAGATACAATTTTTTTGAGTGGTATTTTGGTATTAAAAATTTCACGGGGATACATATTTCACGGCTAGAATTGTTATGTTTAACAAAAATGACTACGGGGTTTTAGTACGGTATTATTAATTTGAATTTGAAGTATCGTTTCACGGGTGTACTTATTTATCTTTGAGATATGTAGTAGGTCTCAAGATAACTTGTTTGGGCATTTATCCGATGTGCACCTCATACTTTAAGGAGTTACGTTATAATGCTCAGTATAGGTCTAGCTCACATTTTATCTTTCATACAAGCATTAAATAACAAGTTGGGGTGTTTACTTCTTTTTCAAGTAGGTCATATTGGGTTGTCTCCATTTGTGATCATTACTATTATCTGATGAATTAAAAGGAGGTTCATTTACAGGTTGATTTGAGAGAATGGTATTGAGAGTATTTTTTCGACATATTCTCACGGAATTATGCTTAAACGAGCTATAGCTTTAATATTGCATCAAGTAAAAGGTAATCTACGGCGTGTACACAACATTATGATGATTCTGATAACTCGCAACCATTAGGAGGGAGAAGTACACGAAGAAAGAAGTAGTGTTTCGTCTTCAGTAATTTGGTTGGGAGAGGGAACTGTGCTTAATATGGAACCGAAGAGGTACCAATAATGTGTACATCAAGGCTTATTACCAACTTGGATGCAATACTTTGTGAGGTTTGTTGTTATGATGCTCCTTGAACGACAACCATGGTGCTACACTTTAGTGTCTACTTTCTCCGCTGCGTGTTTGAAGACTAAAAAGATCTTATGAAAGAGAGTTGTCGATTTAGGAGGGAGCAGATAAAAGAAAAGGCTCACTAGTTAGTAGGGAGTAATAACCTAACTAGACCATTACAGTTGAAGTTCAGAGCTACAAAGATCAAATGCCGAGATCGTCGGAAGAGAGAACTTCAAGTCATCCTCAGTATCTAGACTACAGAGACTCTGCGCTTCAACAATGTCAACATAGTTTATTATTGTTGTAATTTACTTTGTTTATAGGTCTCATTGTAACCATTCACGTGTGATGAAATCTTGGAGGGAGATTGTTAGCCTCGCTTTTTTATAAAGATAATGACTTACACGTGAATTGGACTAGATTCGTAGTAAGTAGCACCCGCAGGGACTACTATTGTATGTTAGGCAAACATATGTTGTATTCAGCCTAAAAATACCCCTCATGACTCTCCATGAGGGGTGTGGGAAATTGTGTAACTTTCATTCTTATTAATAAAACCCTTTTCTTCACCCTCTCTCTACTTTTTCTCTCTCTAGAAACTAACATGGATTTCATATACTTTGATCAACCTAGACCTCCCGAACCACATAAATCATACATATTATCGGTCCTACACACTCTTCTCCCCACAACGGAAATTTCTAATTCATACTATATATTACAGTGTCTAAGTCCAAAGACTACTACCTGGAATGAGTTTAGTAGTACTATGGCATCTGCCATTATCTGCTTGGCTACAAACCAGAAGTTTAACTTTTCAAAATTGATTTTTGATAGTATGTTTAGAAACTTGGATAATTTATCTGGAAAATTTTTAATGTATCCAAGGTTTTTACAAGTATTCATGGACAAACATTTTGCTGAGAGGACAACTCAAAAGAGAATATATATTACACCCACACACACTAAGAAGATTTTTGCTAATATGAAAAGAATTGGTAAAGGTTTTTCTGGTAGAGTAACAACTTTGTTTCCAACAATGGTGGTACAAAACCAACCATAACTGGGTGAAGGTTCAGCCATCCCAACTGACCCCCAACACACACCCACCATTTTACAACCATCAACTCAACCTCAAAAGAAACAAAAACCTAGGAAGCCTACAAGAAAGGACACTGAGATACCTCAGTCTAGTGCTCCTACAGACATTGTTGCAGATGAGGCTGTCTATAAGGAGTGGGGTGACAGATTGGTGAGGGCTGCCACTACTGCTTCTAGCTTAGAAGCAGAGCAGGACAGTGGTAACATAAAAAAGACCCAATCCGAGGCAACATCTAATGAATCTAGTTCCCAAGGAACTAATTCAGGTGGTGGTCCCAGGTGCCAAGAAGCCATGGGCGATACTATTGCTCAAACTAGGTTTGAGAATGTATCTAAACAATCCAATGATTCACTGCTCGGAAGAGGTAACACACTTCGTAGTGATGAGGATAACATGAAACTAAATGAATTGATGGCATTATCTACCAATTTACAAAAGGAGGTTCTTGACTTGGAGAAGGCCACATCCTCTAAACAAAATGAAATTGCTAGTTTGAAAAGGAGGGTCAGGAAGCTTGAACAGAAGAAGAGGTCAAGAACTCATTGGCATAAGAGATTATACAAAGTTTGTGCTACAACTAGGGTAGAATCCTCATATGAGGAAACAAGTTTGGGTGAGGATGCATCCAAGCAGGGGAAGATTGATACCATGGATGAGGAGATGTTGGATGACGGAACAGAAGTTGTTGTTGAAGGTGTAAATGAATAAGTAAATGATGCTGAAAATGTTGTTCAAGAAGTAGTTGAGTTCATAGAAACTGCTAAGCTAATGGTAGATGCTGCTAAAGTTAGTACTGCTGGTGATAAAGTTAGTGCTGCTAGTGCTGCAACAATTGTTAGTGCTGCTACAACAACTGCTAATGATATTACCATGGCTCAAGCACTTGATGCTGTAAAAAGCACAAAACCTAAGGGGAAAGGGGTTTTTATCAAAGAGTTGGGTAACTCTACAACAACAATGTCTTCACAACAATCACAGGGCAAAGGTAAAGAGATATTGATAGAACCTGTGAAGAAGAAAGATCAAATCAGGCTTAATGAAGAAGCTGCTAGACGATTACAAGTTGAATTTGATGAAGAAGAGAAAAGACTTGCTAGAGAGATAGCTGAAAAGGAAGAAGAAGCCAATATTGCCTTGATTAACACATGGGATGATATAAAGGCAAAGATTGATGCTGATCATCAATTGGCTAAAAAAGTGTAAGAAAAAGACCAAGAAGAGTTGTCAGATGTTGAAAAGGCTAAATTGTTTGTAAAACTCTTAGAGACAAGGAGAAAGCTCTTTTCAGCTAAGAGAGCAGAAGAGAAGAGAAACGAACCACAAACAATAGCTCAATAGAGAAAGATAATGTGTACTTACCTTAAGAACATGGAAGGGTACAAGCTCAATGCTTTGAAAAACAAGAGTTTTGATTCTATCTAAGTGATGTTTGACAGAGCATTGAAAAGGGTAAACACATTTGTTGATCAAGAAACAGAGCTGGTAAAAGGTAGTATAAAGAGAGCAGGAAAGAGCTAGAACAAGAGGTGACAAAAAAGCAAAATGTGGATGATAGTCAAGAAACAGCTGAGCAAAAGGTGGAAGATGACAAATATACAACAGAGCTTAAATAGTTCATGGAAATCATTCCTAATGATGAAGAAGTAGCAATTGATGTTGTACCTTTGGTTACTAAGCCTCCAGGGAAGACTATAAAATTGGTAAAAGCCAAGTATGGGTCAACAAGGCCAGTGGAAGACTATGACTATGTGTTATGGGGTGATCTGAAAACTATGTTTGAACCACATGTAGAGGATGAAATATGGAAGGCTCAGCATAGATATAAATTTTTGAGATGGAAGCTATATGACTCCTGCGGAGTTCATTCCTTGATGATGCAGTCTATGCAGGTCTACATGTTGGTGGAAAAGACGTATCCCCTTACACCACCTACACTTTCTCAGATGTTGGAAAAGAAGCTTGAACTTGAATATGACAGTGAATTGGTTAATCAGCTTCTTTGGTCCATCTAGAAACAGATTAAGAAGATATGAATTGTTTAGAAGCATCCTCCTGGTGTTTATTAAGCTTTGAATGTAGAAACTTAATGATTTTGAAGAAGAATATCAAGTTTAGGGGGGGATTGTTGGGATTAAAAGTCTTCTTGATGCTGTTTGATCAACTATTGCTCTGCTCAACAGATTTAATGCTGCTCATGAACTTCAATGAAAATGTGCTAAGTGTTTACTGTTGCTAGTGTAAAAGTTAAGACTGCTAGTACAAGTTAGTGCTGCTGAGAAACTTCAATGAATATATGCTAAGTAAAGTTACTACTGCTCAGACAAAGTTAAGACTGCTAGTACAAAAAGTTAAAACTGCCAATGCAAAGTTACAACTGCTTGTGAAAGTTAAGACTGTTAAGCATTTTTGTTAATACTGCTTATCAGATATGTATTAGAAAATTATAGAAAAGATTTGATATACTTAGGAAAGTATTGTAAGAAGACTAGGACTCATTGGTGTATAAAAGGAGGTCCTAGGGCATAGAGTTAGACACACTAAAAATGTATCAAAGTCGTACAATTCTTAGATTCAAGGTTTTGTAACCCTAATACTTTGAGAGTATTCGTATTATTCTTAATAATATTGGAGCTTGTTCATTTGTTGAATTATATGTTCATTGTTTTACTGTTTCATTAACAATTCTTCCTAATATTAAAGATTAGATTCCGCATAATCTTTAATACACTCATACACAGTTTCTACTATAGTAGTGTTAGATTTATCTAATATAACTAAACCTTTTACAAACATAACCGAAAACTCATAAATTAAAGTGACCAAGTTTACACATACATAATTTGAAAATAAGACATCAAAAGTTTCGAATGTTTCTATATATTCAATTATTCACCTACATACTTTTTTAAAGTTAGATCTACAACATCTGTTTACTTCCATCATGGAGAAAGATAAATCATCACTTTTACTTATATTTTATACTCGGGTATATGAGGAATGTGATGTTTGATGGTGTAATCGGCCAAAGATCTAACAATGTCAAGATCCTCTTTTCCTCTTTTAGCATGTACTTGGAATGAGCCAAAACGCAAAAAAGATTGGGCAACACGGCACACAATGGAACCAAGTTCATCTTTTGGATTGCCACTGCATTTTAAAGCAAGCCAATGTTATCTCTGTCTAATAACATCAAGATTAAAGTGAATGATTTTTCGATTTTCTATTTTCAAACTTACTCGTAGAACATGTCACAGCTTACTAATTTAGTGGTTGGGATTCCCAGACTATGCATTGCTTCACTGCAAAAGAAATTCCCAAATGTTGTTACGTAAAACTACTAAACCATCAGCAAAGCGGCTATATGGAGTCCTCCCAGCACCCTTTAGCTGAAGCCAGCATTGTTCCTCACTTACAGGAGCTTCATACTTTCGATATAATGTAATTTTTCACTTTGAAAGATCAATAACAAATTAGTTTATTGCAAACCTGCAAATTACCTGTTATAAACACAATGATTTACAATGAGAATGAATCATCCATTAACAATCAAAATAAATAAATCAGCAGCGTACACAAAATTATTTTAAAATATTAATTAACTGATGTTCTAAAAAAGAAATACGGACTTGAAGTCATATACATTTAATTGCTCCGTTACCCAGGCGCCATCCTTACAAAAATGTAAAGCTTCAGTTAGTTGATTTTCTAAATTATTTGATATAGTGCATTGTATGAGAATTAGTGGTTGATCGAGACGAAATAGTACCAGCATGACGTCCCAACAAATGTGTTTCTGGCACGTTGTCTGTCACCAGAATCAAATAAGCAAGCAGAAACACCAAAATCACCTAGCTTTATTGCACCGTGGTCACTAATAAGAATGTTTCCACCCTATGCAGACAGCCAAAACTGATCCATATTAAAATAACATTCAAACAAAAAAGGATTAGAGACCAAAAAAGGGTATATTAAACAAAAGCGCAAGCAATTGTTTTCAAAAAATACAACACATGATCACCAATATGCAAAATCAGCCGTCACTGAGTTGTAACTATATTTATAATACAGAAAAAAAACACAGCTATGCCATTAATTTTCTAGAATATAAAGCCTCCCATCTACAAAGTCTAAAACATCGTAATTAATCAAATTTATTGGGTCATCTTGTTATTATTTCTTGTTAGCCAAGCCAATAAATAAATCAAGCATGTTTCATATTCAACCAAGAAGTTTAATACATAGATCGAGTTACCCGAGGGGAAAATCCTTGATAGTTTGGAGACGGGGTAAAGATAAAGTTGAAGCCACCAGCAGTCTCAATGTAGCTACCAAACCATGTGATACCAACAATTTGGACTCCGGATGGATTGGCTGCAATAGGAGAAGGAATAAAGACTACATTCAGCAGGTTATCAGCAATACATTGACTTATGAAAGGTTGCTCAAGTACAACTTCAATCTTAAGGGCATCAAGTTGCTTTCTTGGACCTATGCCACTCAACATCAAAAGCTGTGGGCTTGTAAGTGCACCAGCAGATAGTATGATTTCATCATTCTTTCTAATACCTGAAATCTAAAAATATGCAAAATGACCAAAATGCCCCTACAATTTTAATGATTGATTTAAAATGCACATAAATCACCAAATAAATCCCAAACCTTCGGGAATGAACTAGACATGAAGCCAAATAATTTTTGTGACTACATTTCAACATTTTAAAAAGTACAAAATATACAAAGTATTTATTGGCCGCTTATGTATTTAATTCGTGTATTAATAGTATTAAAAATACAAAATAAATTAAATAAAATACAAGATAATTACTAATAAAATTAGGAAAAGATCACAATCAGTATTTGACCTTAATTAGGCTTGCTTGGGCCGAAATTCTTGAATCCTTATCACTTATACACGTTTTTATAATTTATGTATATATATAATATTGCCGAAACCTTTAAAACCTTTACCAAAAATCGTTCAGCCTCAAATCGACCAAGGAGAATTCGTGTGCCATTTTTCCAGAGTTCTACATAACCTAAAGAAGCTTAGAAAATTGTTTGGAGGTCGTGGGATTCGTTTGTTTGGTCGCTAGAGAATTGTTTTGTCGAATAAGTATAACCGAGAGGTATAATTCTTAAATATCCCTTTGACACGTTCGATCTTGCATATAGTATTTTTATTATGTTAGTATGATTATATAAGACCTAAATAAAATGTATAACTTGAATCAGGCAAGCTATATAAGTCGTACGAATTTTTGAGAGCTAAAACGAAAATAAAATACAATACGCTTAATACGAATTATTCAGGGCATGTAATTATTTATTTTAGACACTATACGACATATATGGTCTGGGAAAAATAGTGGTTCGATTTGTGGAAGCTCATATGGATCGTAGTTAATTTTGTGTTAGTCGTATGGTATGTCGAATGGATTAAAAATAGAAAGAAAACCCTAGGGCACATTAGGGTTAGGGTTTGGTACTTTAATTATGGTCATTAAATGCTAAATAATGATTAGGTAATGATTATTTGATGATTAGATGAGTTAGGGTTTTGTTTTGCGTATTAAACATGTTATACGATTAGAAAATAAAATAAGAAGGGTGTGTTTTGCCAACTTTGAAACTTGTGTGATATTTTTGTAATGTTAATTAGATCAGTACCAAGGTATAAAAATTATAAGATGAGGTCCTTAAGTGTAAAATTGCAAGATAATGATTCATTGGTTATTTAATGGTTCGAATTAGAAATTAATTAAGTAGAGGAGTAAATATGTAAATATGTGAAACATGAAGGTGTAATTCGTACCATATGATAATGTGAGGGTATATTCTGTATTTTGGTAAACATAAGGGCTTGTGATGTAATTATGAGTATTAGTGAGGGTTAAATTGTAAATTATGTAATTATAAGGTCTATTTGGTAACTTTAATAACTATAGGGGTGTAAAGTGTAAATAATGAAACTTTATGGACTATAGATGTAATTCTGATTTAAAAGATGTGTTTAAAATTAGTAACCTGTGATATTTCATTTGAAACCCTTAACTTTGATATATTTACAATTAAAACCCCAAGTTATAGAAGCTTGTCATAAATTAACCTTGAACTATAATAACTTGTTAAAATGTATCATATGTCCATAATATGCTTAACGAATGACTTAACCTAAATTTATGATATTAAAAATCTTTCTAATTATGGAAACTTACTATAAAGGGAAATTTTCTAAAAAGGGGAACTAAATTAAAATGGAAAGATAACTAAAAAACCCCTTATCATTTTATCTTCTACTCCTTTAGGTCCAAAGAAGGAGTAACTTGATCCCTATCATCCTTTATCTTTGTTCTTGCTTGCAAATAAGGTACAGATATTATGCCCTTCTTGTTAAGGTGCCTTCGTTCTCTTGATTTTGTATTTTGATTCGTTTAGGATTTCCCAAACCATTGCTATGTACCCTTGTTTTGTGAACCTTAGATTTGAATCTTTGTTTTGAATCTTTGCATTGATCTTTGCCTTGAACCTTTGTCATGAACCCTATTATGAACCTTGCCATTGAACGTTGACTTAAATATGGATATGACCTACTTGAACTAAAGTTTGAATTGAAACCATTGACATGTAAACACGAACTTGAAACTTGAACTTGACTTGTACACTTGGCCTTGACCTTGACCCACAGTTTGAGACTACGAGCCATACTAGGCATGAGGGTTTCATGTCCTTTTCATTGATGCACCAATGACTTGACTTTTGGGTAGGAAAGTGATGACCTATCCCGTCCCTGCCATGACTTGATACTTGACTTGCGCGTAGATGAAGACATTGTGGCAGCCTACAGGGGCGTATGGATGCATCCTAGATATGTACTTGACTTGACTTGTTGATTATATTACTTGTTATATTAGATGACTGATGGGTGTGTGCGGTACACGTCTTTCATCTCTTGGGAGCTTGCAACTCCAACCCTTGGAGGTATCCCCTCATATTATACTTGGCATACCGAGGTCACCCCTCCGTATACTTGTATACTTGTTTACTTGACTTGATATGATGTGTTCTGGGCTCGTAGAGGATTGCTGTTTTACCTTTACCTTTTTCATTTAGTTACATTTATCCATTTCCTTATTCCTATGCCTTTACTCTTGATAACCTTTACTACATTTACATTTCGTAAACCTTTATTACTGCCTGTTATCGTTATATCTGTTCACTGAGCTCTCGTAGCTCAGCCGCATTTTCTTTTCCTGCGGCAGGTAATTAAGCTAGGAAGCTGGGTTTTTGCTTTGGGATGAGAGTAACTTTGAGTGAAGCATGGACCTTAGTACCTTAGTTCTACCATTTAAATTTAGACTTGTTATGCCTTGATTGGCTCTTGAATTGTTAAGTAATTCATTTATTTCTTTTCATTGTCTTGTTGAACTTGATATAAGTCTTGTTGGCTTATTATCTTTTGGTTTAATGTTAAGACTTCCGCTGTTTTATTATTGCTTGTTCTGATGAGAAACCATATTATTGTGACATCTTTGCCCTTGTCGGGTCGGGGTGTTACAATTTATGGTATCAGAGACAGGTTGGACTCTTAGGTTTCCCGAAAACCCTTAGGCTTAGGCCATTGACCTGTGAGGATTGGGTAGACATTAGGTTTCCTTTCGCGCACTCTCTCTTCCTGTCCTGTTCTGTCATATTTTCTTGATCTGCTCTGTCATATTCTGTTTGCTCTTGCTAATCATTTTGACAATCATTCAGATGGTGAATACGCGTTTTACCCAGTACACTGATGGGAATGATGGCCCTGATTTCGAGGCCATGATAGCTGCTGCTATGGCTGCTGCTCTTCCTCAGTTGGTGACCCAAGTCACCAATAACATCATAAATGGTCCGAGTTCTTCTGGTGGTGGTGGTGGCGATGCTCCACCCACTGCTCCACCTGCTCCACCTGCTGGTATTCATGTTTGGATCGAGAGGTTCAATAAGCTCAAGCCTCTCTCTTTCAAGTCCACTGCCACTCCCCATGAGGCAGAGGACTGGATCACTCATGTCGAGAAGTTTTTCAAGGTTCTCGGATGTGCTGACGAGTTTAAAACTCGTTTGGCCACATTCAAGCTGGAGGGTGACACTCTTAATTGGTGGACTGCTCTTGTTCAGGCGAAGGGAGATGATTATGCTGAGACCTGTTCTTGGGCGGATTTCATTGAGGCGTTCTATAAGCAGTATATTCCATTATCGGAGCAGCTGAGGTATGAGAGGGAGTATGGGACGATTCGTCAGGGGGATCGTGAGACGTCGGGTGAGTTTATGCAGAGGTTCTTACGTTTGGCCAGCTTTGTTGGGCCAGAGGTTACTGGGGATGCTCATCGTCAGGCTCGTCATTTTAAGTGGGCAGTGAAGAAGTGGGTATTAGATCGCATCGTGAACTTTGAGTACGAGGATGTTGCTGCTGTTGCGGATGCTGCCCGTAACATTGAGTTGTTGCATGCTGATGAGGGTTGGAATAAGAGAGATAGGGATGGTAATCGTGTGAACTCCAGGGAGCAGGGTCGTCAGGACCAGGGACATGAGCAGAGGAGTCGCCAGGACCGGGATTCTTATCAGAGAGGTCGGGATTCGAGGTCAGATTCTAAGCATGGTAGTGATCGTCACGGGCGCAGCGATAATCAGAAGCAGTGGAAGGATCAGTCTTCCAAGGATTACCAACAGAATCGGGTTTCTGGATCGAATACTCAGAAGGGATCAACGGAGAACCTACCTACTTCATCTAGTTGTGCTTATTGTGGGAAATATCATTCGGGAGTCTGTCGTAAGGCTTCTGGTGCTTGCTATGGATGTGGATCTACTGGACATATGGTGAAGGACTGCCCTAAGAATGCTACACCTGGGAAATATCTTGACCCTCCTCCTCCTACTCCTAGTACCGGTCGTGTTTTCATGCTTTCTCGTGATCAGGTAGACAAGGCGTCTGGTATGTGATTGTTTCGTTTCCGTTCTATTTTCCTTTCCGTTTTCTTGCAAATTTCGAGGACGAAATTTTTTTATAGGAGAAGAAGTTGTAATACCTGAAATCTGAAAATATGCAAAATGACCAAAATGCCCCTATAATTTTAATGATTGATTTAAAATGCACATAAATCACCAAATAAATCCCAAACCTTCGGGAATGAACTAGACATGAAGCCAAATAATTTTTATAACTACATTTCAACATTTTAAAAAGTACAAAATATACAAAGTATTTATTGGCCGCTTATGTATTTAATTCGTGTATTAATAGTATTAAAAACACAAAATAAATTAAATAAAATACTAGATAATTACTAATAAAATTAGGAAAAGATCACAATTAGTATTTGACCTTAATTAGGCTTGCTTGGGCCGAAATTCTTGAATCCTTATCACTTATACACGTTTTTATAATTTCTGTATATGTATAATATTGCCGAAACCTTTAAAACCTTTACCAAAAATCGTTCAGCCTCAAATCGACCAAGGAGAATTCGTGTGCCATTTTTACAGAGTTCTACATAACCTAAAGAAGCTTAGAAAATTGTTTGGAGGTCGTGGGATTCGTTTGTTTGGTCGCTAGAGAATTGTTTTGTCGAATAAGTATAACCGAGAGGTATAATTCTTAAATATCCCTTTGACACGTTCGATCTTGCATATAGTATTTTTATTATGTTAGTATGATTATATAAGACCTAAATAAAATGTATAACTCGAATCAGGCAAGCTATATAAGTCGTACGAATTTTTGAGAGCTAAAACGAAAATAAAATACAATACGCTTAATACGAATTATTCAGGGCATGTAATTATTTATTTTAGACACTATACGACATATATGGTCTGGGAAAAATAGTGGTTCGATTTGTGGAAGCTCATATGGATCGTAGTTAATTTTGTGTTCGTATGGTATGTCGAATGGATTAAAAATAGAAAGAAAACCCTAGGGCACATTAGGGTTAGGGTTTGGTACTTTAATTCTGGTCATTAAATGCTAACTAATGATTAGGTAATGATTATTTGATGATTAGATGAGTTAGGGTTTTGTTTTGCGTATTAAACATGTTATACGATTAGAAAATAAAATAAGAAGGGTGTGTTTTGCCAACTTTGAAACTTGTGTGATATTTTTGTAATGTTAATTAGAACAGTACCAAGGTATAAAAATTATAAGATGAGGTCCTTAAGTGTAAAATTGCAAGATAATGATTTATTGGTTATTTAATGGTTCGAATTAGAAATTAATTAAGTAGAGGACTAAATATGTAAATATGTGAAACATGAAGGTGTAATTCGTACCATATGATAATGTGAGGGTATATTCTGTATTTTGGTAAACATAAGGGCTTGTGATGTAATTATGAGTATTAGTGATGGTTAAATTGTAAATTATGTAATTATAAGGTCTATTTGGTAACTTTAATAACTATAGGGGTGTAAAGTGTAAATAATGAAACTTTATGGACTAAAGATGTAATTTTGATTTAAAAGATGTGTTTAAAATTAGTAACTTGTGATATTTCATTTGAAACCCTTAACTTTGATATATTTACAATTAAAACCCCAAGTTATAGAAGCTTGTCATAAATTAACCTTGAACTATAATAACTTGTTAAAATGTATCATATGTCCATAATATGCTTAACGAATGACTTAACCTAAATTTATGATATTAAAAATCTTTCTAATTATGGAAACTTACTATAAAGGGAAATTTTCTAAAAAGGGGAACTAAATTAAAATGGAAAGATAACTAAAAAACCCCTTGTTATTTTGTCTTCTACTCCTTTAGGTCCAAAGAAGGAGTAACTTGATCCCTATCAGCCTTTATCTTTGTTCTTGCTTGCAAATAAGGTTACAGATATTCTGCCCTTCTTGTTAAGGTTCCTTCGTTCTCTTGATTTTGTATTTTGATTCGTTTAGGATTTCCCAAACCATTGCTATGTACCCTTGTTTTGTGAACCTTAGATTTGAATCTTTGTTTTGAATCTTTGCGTTGATCTTTGCCTTGAACCTTTGTCATGAACCCTATTATGAACCTTGCCATTGAACGTTGACTTAAATATGGATATGACCTACTTGAACTAAAGTTTGAATTGAAACCATTGACATGTAAACACGAACTTGAAACTTGAACTTGACTTGTACACTTGGCCTTGACCTTGACCCACAGTTTGAGACTACGAGCCATACTAGGCATGAGGGTTTCATGTCCTTGTCATTGATGCACCAATGACTTGACTTTTGGGTAGGAAAGTGATGACCTATCCCGTCCCTGCCATGACTTGATACTTGACTTGCGCGTAGATGAAGACATTGTGGCAGCCTACAGGGGCGTATGGATGCATCCTAGATATGTACTTGACTTGACTTGTTGATTATATTACTTGTTATATTAGATGACTGATGGGTGTGTGCGGTACACGTCTTTCATCTCTTGGGAGCTTGCAACTCCAACCCTTGGAGGTATCCCCTCATATTATACTTGGCATACCGAGGTCACCCCTCCGTATACTTGTATACTTGTTTACTTGACTTGATATGATGTGTTCTGGGCTCGTAGAGGATTGCTGTTTTACCTTTACCTTTTTCATTTAGTTACATTTATCCATTTCCTTATTCCTATGCCTTTACTCTTGATAACCTTTACTACATTTACATTTCGTAAACCTTTATTACTGCTTGTTATCGTTATATCTGTTCACTGAGCTCTCGTAGCTCAGCCGCATTTTCTTTTCCTGCGGCAGGTAATTAAGCTAGGAAGCTGGGTTTTTTCTTTGGGATGAGAGCAACTTTGAGTGAAGCATGGACCTTAGTACCTTAGTTCTACCATTTAAATTTAGACTTGTTATGCCTTGATTGGCTCTTGAATTGTTAAGTAATTCATTTATTTCTTTTCATTGTCTTGTTGAACCTGATATAAGTCTTGTTGGCTTATTATCTTTTGGTTTAATGTTAAGACTTCCGCTGTTTTATTATTGCTTGTTCTGATGAGAAACCATATTATTGTGACATCTTTGCCCTTGTCGGGCCGGGGTGTTACATTCTTCCCACCTTTCAAATACGCTCGATGCTTATTCCCTAATGAATCTTCAAATACCACTCCATAAACCAATGGCCTTGATTTTCATGTATGTGCAAAAATCACAATTAACCAATCTAAAAGTGAAAAATGTTCCAATATCTATACACTATATGTTACGGAAGTTGATACTTACCTATTGTCTTATATAAAATTTTGTGGACAGTTGCATGTAAAAGAACAAATAACCCATTGGGGTTGGCAAACTGTAGCAAATCTGCAGTAGTGTGTTGTGTCCCATTTTCATCAAAAAAACATACCATATACTTTAATCCCAATTATATGATCATAAGTTAAGCCATTATCTGGTGTTAAATTCAACATATGAAGGTAAGAACCACCAGCCATAAAAGGCATTACAACCCATAGATTATGGTCATGTACGAAGGAACATTGTTTTTTAAGTACATTTGGATGGTCAACCGGGATCATTATCTGTGCCTCACGTGATACATTATTCTGAAAACATAATAAATTAAGAAGCACATATCAGTATACATTCCATCGTAAATTTTGTGTGCTTCCAATACAATACAAAATAAATAATTGCTAGTGGTTTGAAGTGCAAATAACTAAAAATTTACATTGTTCTAAACCTAAAGCTACAACTTAACGATCCTAGATTGCTGGTAAAAAAGGTTCACAAGTAGCATCATTTGATATATTGTAAAACGCAATAAGCCAGAAATTTGACCACCCTTAAAGCTATATCTGTTCTTACAAAATACAGTGTTGTTCCAGCTATGTTGGTAACTATTGCCCTTTCACTCTGCAAGCTAAATCATATATATGCTCAATGAGCAAGAAATTATTATATTTTGAATAACTGAGTTTCCTATGGTTCCTTACTCCATGAGTTAAGTAGACAGGATTTCCCAACATTTGGCAGACCGATAATTACGATCTGCAAATAGCAATACATAGGTAAGAAAATATTAGACTTACACATACATGTATATACATTATACATACATGTGCTTAATTTTTTAAAACAAAAAAATAATAATAATAAAAAAAGAAAAAAATAATAAAAAATTATGCGTCATCCAAGAACAATAGCCAATGGGTTCTTGTTGCCACTAAACTAATATTTATATTGCAATCCATAAAAGTAATTGCTTAGAAATTAGAGGAAGGATTTAAAGTTGCTTCCAAATGTAGCAACAAAATCTTCAATCTCTGCACTCCAATTGAATCCACTAATTAAATCATATACCCCTGCATAATTTAGAGTTTAAGCTGCTTAAAAGGTAGGGACTAAAAATAGAGATTTCCTGTAATTGTGAGTCACTATTCAGACCACCATCCACTGATGGTTAAAGTTTCCTGAATAAGTAAAAATAGAGCTTTAAGAGGCTTGTTTACCTTTGTTAGCAATGGCTTCATCAACTTCTTTTCTAGCTTGTTTCTCAATATCCTGAAAGGATACAAAGAATTCCATCAACTCACCCTTCAAGATTGTTGAGTAAGGTTTAATATATAGGAATCACAATTGGAAAAAAAGAAAACACAATAATATAATGTTAGTGTTTCTGGGAATATTTTGAACCTGAGAAACATTCAATAATATAATGTTAGTTGATAGCAATAAGTATTGACTTCTCTAAAAAATGAATAGTAAACCACCCTCATGCAGCAGTAATTAAATACATGCAATATGAAGCTTAATAGTCAATTTATTACAAACATGTTTTGTAATTATATAAGGTTAGGACTCAAAACAAATACCCATGCATTGTTGTTTGCATGATTCTATAATGTTTCATATTTAGGTTTTTATGCAAAATGCTGCAAAGAAACCACAAAAGAATTGAGGTCGGTTTGACACTTGTTTGGTGGTGCACACATACCTTGCTATGAAGGCCTAAAGGTGTTTTTGAAGTGAAGTTTCCTGATGAAGAGCCTGATGATTTTGTCTCTGCACGAACTTCAACCCTTACAGGCCCATATCTTGTAGTTTATCCGTCTGATGATTTACCCCTTTTGCTGGTTGTTGTTTTCAAATAGCTCAATTCATGAGCATCAAAAACCCATTGAAAGCAAAAAACAACATCAATATTAAAAAAAACAAAAATCACCATCACAAACCTTATTTCAAATAGGTTGTGTGGATGGGGGACAAATGAATAACGTTAGGGTTTTTTCTGAGAAGAGGGAAGAAGAATGGCAGGGTGTAATGTTGATGTTATTATTATATGATCGTGTATTGTTTTTTATGGGCGTAGGGATTTTTTAGTCAAATTCCAGTTGGAGGGTTTATAGATTAGAAGTTGCAGAATATATTCAAAAAAATGTTGTTGTTCAGTGGTTAAGATACCACATAACCTTTGCATAAGGTTGAGTTCTGTCTCATATCTAAGCTTACATGAGAAACCATCAAAAATCACTATAAAATACGTCATTTTGATTATTTTTTTTCCAAAATTTGAGTAGTGAAACTAATATACGCATAGTGAAACACATTTTAATGGTGAATTAAATCAAACAATTGTTGAATCTATAACTCAATTGTTTGTTAATGAAAACACCTAACAATATGATATAGAAAATACATGTATCTTATCTAGATACTAGTGACGTGCAGGTTAATCAATTTACATCTTACCTTTTATGTGTTGTTTGGTCTCAGTATCTTATCTAGATTAAGCATGTGACGACACAAATGTCACGAGTCCCAACCCATATCACAGTATTAAATTTTGTTATTTATACATGAAATCTTTACTTGATGATTATTAGATTTTATTGATATATGTGGCATGGGTATTTTATGAATATATCATTTGAAGAGAAGGTGGTCTAATGTGCAATGGTTCATGATGCAAAAACGAACACCGCATGCATGCTAGAAGAGGCTGTCGAGTATGTTAAATTTCTGCAGAGACAAATTCAGGTATATGTTGTCACTCAGGTGCTGTTCATTTTCTTTGAGCAATCATAAAGATTATATTCCTATTTGTTTCATGTAGAGTTGGCTAAATGGGCAGGAATCTTGGTTGAGTGATGGGTGGCTTTTTCCCAACTCAAAATTTTTTGGTCGGTTTTAGTTGACCCGAAACTTGCTTTTCTAGAAGTGTAATTTTTTACCTTTATGATACTCGGAAGTTATTATAATTTCAGTAATAGTGTAAACACATTTCGAACAGCCTTCAACCCGCTAGCTTTTAGGCTAATCTTTTTCAGATTTTACAAGTTTATCCTGATTGAGATATAACATGACAACTCACGTTGATACATGTATTAGTTAATTTCTAAAAATGTATCCCCTTTATTCCGTATAAGTTATTCGCGGTAGTTTATTGATTGACTTTGCAATCAAAGTAATCTCTAATCTAATTCAATAACACCCACAGCCTCCAAATGCAGGAACCTAGGGAGCATCGGGACAAATCACATGCTTGGTTAAGGTTCAATTACGGGAAAGAAGTCACGAGTTCTATAGTCAGACAATAAATCAGAAGTCTTCAACTTATTAACACCTCCTTCAAATTATGGTTTTTTAAAATATGAGATCAAATTGTATTTTGTACCAAGATCCGGGAAATGCCATCAGAAGTGGAAAGCACGAGCCGAAAAGATATGGGTAACATCATTTGACTAGATTTGCAGTGTTATTTTTCGGTCTATAGACAAGATTAAGGAAGTCCGTAGACAATGTGGACTTCCTGATAACAACTTGGTCGATGTACAGACTACATGAAAACTTTTCATTGTTCTTTTTATATCTAAGTTATGTATTAATCTATAACAATTTCTTGCACTCCAATATTTAGGCGTTGACATAAGCGGTATAGTCCTTTTATTAACAGTAACAATTCGATTCAGGAAAATCCATTATCAACAGTACTAACGCACTCGCATAGCAGTACTAATAATTAGGAGCAGTACTAACCTTTCAATCAAACAAGCAGTAATAAAAAGTAACCAGCAGTACAAAGAAAATACGTGGGCAGTACTAAGGTGAACAAACAATATCAATGAGAAGCATAGCAGTATTAACCAAGATACAACTGTATGTACACCTCATTCGCTTCCTAATAACCTCAGTCAATGTATCAGGTACTTCACTTTCTTTGCTTGCACGACTTAAAATATCAGTGGGAGTAGGTCATGGCCTGTCTTTTGCACATCAGATGAGGTATCTAGCTTAGCTCATGTGATGTCTTTTGGCTCATGGTTCATACTTATTTCATATAGATGCACCATATGCTGCACCAGAATGGTTTCATTACCAAGCAGATGTTATATTTTATGGAATTTAAGGATTACCTTATAACCCTTTCTTTCATCATGTACACTTTTCAACCATTTTCTACTACCCTTCTTTCGCTATAGTAAAATATGCCAACAATAATTATAAGACATGCCCGCATGAGGCGTATGTCAACAATAATTATAAGTCATGCCCGCCCAACGGGCTGGCTTACCTGCCCGTGAGGGCTTATAAGTCATGCCCACCCATCGGGCAGGCTTCGACAACTAGTAAGCCCTCACGGGCAGGTAAGCCAGCCCGTTGGGCGGGCATGACTTATAATTATCGTTGAAATACGCCTCATGCGGGCATGTATTATAATTATTGTTGGCATATTTTACTATAGCGAAAGAAGGGTAGTAGAAAATGGTTAAAAAGTGTACATGATGAAAGAAAGGGTTATAAGGTGATCCTTAAATTCCATAAAATATAACATCTGCTTGGTAATGAAACCATTCTGGTGCAACATATGGTGCATCTATATGAAATAAGTATGAACCATGAGCCAAAAGACATCACATGAGCTAAGCTAGATACCTCCTCTGATGTGCAAAAGACAGGCCATGACCTACTCCCACTGATATTTTAAGTCGTGCGAGCAAAGAAAGTGAAGTAACTGATACATTGACTGAGGTTATTAGGAAGCGAATGAGGTATACATGCAGTTGTATCTTGGTTAATACTGCTATGCTTCTCATTGATATTGTTTGTTCACCTTAGTACTGCCCACGTATTTTCTTTGTACTGCTGGTTACTTTTTAGTATTGCTTGCTCGATCGAAAGGTTAGTACTGCTCCTAATTATTAGTACTGCTATGCGAGTGAGTTAGTACTGTTGATAATGGATTTTCCTGAATCGAATTGTTACAGTTAATAAAAGGACCACACCGCTTATGTCAACGCCTAAATATTGAAGTGCAAGAAATTGTTATAGATTAATACAGAACTTAGATATAAAAAGAAGAATGAAAAGTTTTCATGTAATCTATGTACATCGACCAAGTTGTTATCAGGAAGTCCACATTATCTACGGACTTCCTTAATCTTGTCTACAGACCGAAAAATAACACTGCAAATCTAGTCAAATGATGCTACGCATATCTTTTCTGCTCGTGCTTTCCACTCCTAATGGTATTTCCCGGATCTTGGAACGAAATACAATTTGATCTCATATTTAAAAAAAACATAATTTGAAGGAGGTGTTAATAAGATGAAGACTTCTGATTTATTGTCTGACTATAGAACTCGTGACTTCTTTCCCGTAATTGAACCTTAACCAAGCATGTGATTTGTCCCGATGCTCCCTAGGTTCCTGCATTTGGAGGCTGTGGGTGTTATTGAATTAGATTAGAGATTACTTTGATTGCAAAGTCAAGCAATAAACTACCGCGAATAACTTATACGGAATAAAGGGGATACATTTTTAGCAATTAACTAATACATGTATCAACGTGAGTTGTCATGTTATATCTCAATCAGGATAAACGGGTAAAATCTGAAAAAGATTAGCCCAAAAGCTAGCGGGTTGAAGGCTGTTCAAAATGTGTTTACACTATTACTGAAATTATAATAACTTCCGAGTATCATAAATGTAAAAAATTACACTTCTAGAAAAGCAAGTTTCGGGTCAACTAAAACCGACCAAAAAATTTTGAGTTGGGAAAAAGCCACCCATAACTCAACCAAGATTCCTGCCCATTTAGCCAACTCTACATGAAGCAAATAGGAATATAATCTTTATGATTGCTCAAAGAAAATGAACAGCACCTGAGTGACAACATATACCTGAATTTGTCTCTACAGAAATTTAACATACTCGACAACCTCTTCTAGCATGCACGTGGTGTTCGTTTCTGCATCATGAACCATTGCACATTAGACCACCTTCTCTTCAAATGATATATTCGTAAAATACCCATGCCACATATATCAATAAAATCTAATAATCATCAAGTAAAGATTTCTAGTATAAATAACGAAATTTAATACTGTGATATGGGTTGGGACTCGTGACATTATTGTCGTCACATGCTTGATCTAGATAAGATACTGAGACCAAACAACACATAAAAGGTAAGATGTAAATTGATTAACCTGCACGTCACTTGTATTGATTTCTATAAGAGAGAATGTAATTAAATCTAACTAATAAAGAAGAGAGGAGGATACAATGCATGCATCCAATATCATAAAACTTTCTTCCAAAATAGGCTGATTGATTCTCTTCGGAATATAAAGAAACACGTCTCTCATACTTTAGTCTTATTTTTAATTTTTTTCATTCATATGACCAAAGTGACTGTACATCTCGGGTAGGGTATAACCCACCAACAGGTCTTGTGGTTTATTCACTTCCTTTGACTTCCAATGAAATTGGATAAACGTCTTTGTCTCTCCTGTTAGATAAAATAGTAAAATCAGGATTAAAACACCCCAAGACACCAATCTACATATAATAAAGCTTCGAGAAATAGATGTAGTGAATGCATACTGCACGAAAGACCAAAGAGCTTGGTATAATACACTTCCAATACAACAACATACAGATTACATTCTTTTAACTATATATAAAATCTCAATACAATAATTACCTTAAAAAGTAGAAAATGATAATGTTGAGGTAAAATCTTGTAGATGGATCCGACCTCTATGTAACGTCCGTCAGAGCGATTCCTTCGGACTTTATAAACTCCTACACGCAAGAAATACACGCGTTAGGCTCGTCCTGGGTTTTATCCCAAGACCAACCTCCGGCGTGAGAATAAGTATTTGATAATTATGGAGGAGTGAACAGTAAAATGAGAGTAAATGTTGTGTGTGTGTAAAATTGAATGCAAATTATAAATGAGGTGTGGGTATTTATACTACCCACACCTACTGCACCTGCTTACCTCGAGACTAAGCGAGTTAACCTATGCCTGACCTAGTAGGTAGGTGTCAGACCACGTGGGGGACACAATTCCAGGAAATCTGGGAAGGTGGCAGTTGATGGGATTGGTCAGTGTAAATGGCGGCGGTCCTGTCAGAAGACATGTCCGGAGGTAAGATGACAGTCCGGATGACATAGGATGTCCGAACATATGAGCATGGTCCGGACGAAACATGACGTCCGGACACATACGCCAACATGTCCCCCCCCCCAGTATTGTAGTATTGGCTTTTGAGTTGATAGTGCAATAATTTAAGAACTTGGGTCTTTCCGCATTCTTCTGTGCTTGCCGTGTAATCGGGTCATATGAGTGTCGGCTCTGGTAAACGAGGTGGGGCCAGTTAAACCTTCTTGGGCTGGTTGAGTTCCAGGCCCATGGGCCGAATATAATAATATTTTACCTACATGCTAGACAGCTTTATGCCACGCGTAGTTTTTTACCACAGGATCCAATGTCTCAGAACTTGCCACGTCGGCAAATGACATACTGATGCGACGTTTTTGCTTCTTCACAGGTTTTCCCTATATATACCGCTTTACCTTTCTTCATTTTTTCACTTTTTACTGTACATTTCTTTTCTTTATCTTCGGATTTTTATGTTTTCTACTACCGGACGTTCTTTGCGTAATATCTTCACGAGTTCTCGAGAGGTGCGTTTCATTCCTTTCCTGTAATTATATTTCTTATACATTCCCCGGCATGCTTTTAGCCATGGCCGCTGAGATGCACGTATCGGAGAACCCTTCAATAGCTAGTAAACCTGGACCCTCGTCCGGAAAGATAGTTCCTAAGTTTGATATGCATGTACATACGTCAAAAATGTCGCAGAGAGAATTAGATGATGTGGTTAGGGAGTTTGGCATTCCATCAGATTTGCGACCCACCCTTCCCCCGGATGATATGACTATGGACAATTTGCCGGACCACAAGATAGGTATTTATGTTCATCAGTTGAGAACGGGGGGTGTTAGGATTCCATTTTCCACATTCTTGCTAGCGGTAATACAATATTTCTTAGTACACATTTCCCAGATTGTACCGATAGGTTTGAATAGAGTGACCATGTTTGAGATCCGTTGCTATAGTCTGGGCGTGCGTCCGAACGTTCCGCTGTTCAGGGTTTTTTATAGATTGTGTAAGCAACGCCACTGGTTTTCATTTGAGAACCGAACGGGAAGGAGGGCTAAGAAATGTTTTGAGGAGGTTCTTAGTAGGTTGAAAAACTGGAAAGACCACTTCTTTCTGATAGATCGGAGGGCAATTCCGAATGCTATTTCATGGAGGCATAGAGATTCTAAGGTCACAGACAACTTTCCAGAGACACATTCTAATAAAGATGCTGCACTGGTTGCTGAGAAGGTGATTTTCCTCAGAAAACCCTCAGCCGCCCTTTTATTGATGACTGGTCTCTCCAAAGTCTCCGAGCATCCCGGATATGAGATTGTTCTAAAGGATGCCGAGGGGAAGGGTAATACAATACTTTCTTGTCCTAACCATATATGATCTGTTGCTTTTTGTTTTGATCTTATCTCCCCTCTTTCTTTTTTTGTAGTTCTTACAATGTTCGAATACCTGGAGCTTCCGGTGGAGGAAGGGGTTGAAGTTAGCAAGGGGGTCCGTTGCCGGAAGGGAGCGAAAGACCGGAACGAACCACCGAGCCATTGCTACTGGGGAGTTCAATCCCTAAGAAAACTCCTCTTCAGAAGGTTGTTGAAAAGCCGGACGCGAATGTGGTTGCTGCTAGGGAGGATAAAGAAAGGAAGAAAAAGATGATGGAGCAGGCGGGAACAAAGAGGAATGCTGAGGGACCATCTGTCGTTCAGGAGAGAAAGAAAAGACAGAGGAAACAGCCCGAGGGGAATGCGTAGGAGAATACCTCATCCGATCACACCCTCGATGTAACCCCTCTTCAGCAATTTGTGGTACAAGGGGTGGTTCACGTTGAAGAGAGATCGGGTGGTGGTGAAGGGCCCATCAATCCGGAGGAGGGGACGGCTGAGACCGTACATATTAATGAAACAAATTTGGAACAACCGTTCCAAGGGAGTCAGACACAAAACCAAAAGCCTTCCACCGATGGTGAGAATTTTCGTCTTTTGGATTGTTTATTTTCCATTTTCTTATCTCCTTTTTTTTTTTTTTTTTTTTTTTACAGATCGCTCAGCTCATTCGGCTCATTCCCTACATTCTCAGCATCCCTCCCCCGGTTCTGAGGAACATATTTCAGTTGGGCGAGGTATATAAATCTATCCTTGCGGTTCCATTGCTTGTACTTTCCTTATGCTAATTTGTGGTTAATTTTGTGCAGATGGAAATTCATCCGGGAGAGAACCCTTTGTTCCGGCCGGGTCTCTGACCGAGGACGTTAGATTGAATTCTTACAGAGCCTGCCGGGAGATGCTGGCACATCTTGCCACTCCCGCTGAGCAGGCGGCCTTGGAGGAATTGAGTACCAGCCGGCTGATCCGCTCCTCCTACGTGCAATCCGCTGGTGGGATTGCCAAGCAAGCAGAGGTGTTGCGCAGGTTCACTCAGCTAATCACCGAGTACAGGGAGTTGGAGCATGCTCGGAATACTGCCGAGGTGGCACGAAGTGCGGAAGCCGGCAAGTATGAGCGATTGCTGGGGGAGTTCAGAACTTTGGGGAAGGATTTGGAGGAGGCACGTTCTGTTGTTTCCGCCCGGGAGCAGGGTTTGTCCGATCAGTTGGAAGAGATGGAAAAGGACAGGAATGATTGGAGGAAAAACTTTGCTTCTCAGGCCGAAAAGATCAGGCAATTGGAGCTGGCACTGGGAGAAAAGGATAATGTCATTGAGAGGTTGGAGAGGGAGAAGAAGCAATTGGTGGTGGAAGTGGCTCAGTCGGAGGCCATCCGCCATAATATTGTGAGGGAGTTGCTTCCGACCGCTTGCCAGAGGTTGTTCAACAGTCATGAGTACAAACAGAGCATGGGGAGGATTTACACTTTGTCCTACACCGCTGGGTTTCTAGATGGTATTAAATATGAGTGCACAAGTGATGATCTTGAAAAACCTCTGGGCAAGTTCAAGAAACTCAACATGGAAGCTCCGGCCATATGGAAGGTGGAGTACCTGAAGCTGTTCGAAGCCCAATATCCGTATATTCAGAAGCTTGCGGACTCCTGCCGTCTTCCATTGGGTAACCTTATGAATCTTTTCCCCGATATGCCTCCTTCAAAACCGAAGATAAAGAGACTGTCCCCCCTCAGCAGACCGGAATTTCTTCCTGGGTGAAGGAGACTACTGATAAAGCCCCTTGATTTCTTTTTGCAATTACTGTCGGCTGAATGTAATGGAAACAGTTATTGTAACTTAAGTATTTTGTGTATGAATTTGTTCGTTATCGATGTTGTCACGTTTTTGCATCGTCGGATGGTTTGATAGAATGATAACTTGCCGCTTATATTTCTGCAAAAATGTTTTTTAATTTGCTTGCGCCTTTGGCTACGGAGTGTTATCATGATCCGATCATTGGAGTTGGAGTCTTTTTCACGATCCGCTCCTTAGAGCCGGAGTGTTTTCCACAATCCGTTTGATTTTACTGACGGGGTGTTTTCCACGATCCGCTCATTAGAGCCGGAGTGTTTTCCACAATCCGTTTAATTTTATGAACGGAGTGTTTTTCACTATCCGCTCATTAGAGCCGGAGTGTTATCCACCATCCGGTTAAGTTTTTTGACGGAGTGTTTTTCACGATCCGCTCATTAGAGCCGGAATGTTTTCCACAATCCGTTTAATTTTACTGACGGAGTGTTTTTCACAATCCGCTCATTAGAGCCGGAGTGTTTTTCACAATCCGTTTAATTTTACTGACGCAGTGTTTTTCACGATTTGCTCATTAGAGCCGGAGTGTTTTCCACCATCCATTTAATTTTACTGACGGAGTGTTTTTCACGATCCGTTCATTTGAACCGGAGTGTTTTCCACCATCCGTTTAATTTTACTGACGAAGTGTTTTTCACGATCCGTTCATTAGAGCCGAAGTGTTTTCCACCATCCGTTTAGTTTTGTTCGTAGTGTAATCAAAGAACATGTAATACAATTATATTGGAAAATTGTTCTCCCGGGTACTGGGAACTATAGATTGCCATAAATATTAGTGAGCTTCGGTTTATAACTTTCACAAAAAACAATTTCGTAGGTTCATTGCATTCCAAGTCTGAGGAACTTCTCGGTCGTCCATTGTACGAAGTTTATACGAGCCATTATTGTAGGCTTCGACCACTCGGTATGGACCTTCCTAGTTGGGTCCCAGCTTCCCCTGGTTCTCTACCCTGCTTCCCTCATTTCTTCGGTAAACAAAGTCTCCCACTTTAAACGCTACCGGGCGTACCCTTTGGTTGTAATATTGTTCAACTTTAGTCTTATACTTAGCTTCTCGGATAGCCGCCATCTCTCTCCTTTCTTACAAAAAATCAAGGTTTAACCGTTGTTGTTCATCGTTATCCTCCGGGTTGTAAAGCATGGTACGGTGTGTGGGCATTCCAATTTCGGCCAGAATGACTGCTTCTCTTCCGTATGTCAGTCTAAAGGGAGTTTCTCCGTTGCTTGTTTTTAATGAAGTTCGGAAAGCCCATAAAACGTTCGGCAATTCACCAACCCATCTGGCTCTTTCCCTTCCTAGTCGGGTCTTAATACCGTGCATTAGGCTCTTGTTATCCCTCTCAACCAGACCGTTGGCTTAAGCATGTGCTACCGCTGTGTTTATTTGCTTAATTTTCAATTTTTCACACTAGCTTTTGAACGGATCATTGACGAAGTTAGTCCCATTGTCTGTAACTATTATTCCCGGTAGACCAAACCTACAGACGATGTTTTCCCATAAAAATTTCTTTACGACTTTGCCTGTGGTCTTGGCGAGGGGTTTAGCTTCTATCCATTTCGTAAAGTAATCGACGGCCACGATAACAAACTTTACCTTCCCTGGGGCCTCCGGTAGAGGATCTAGCACGTCCATTCCCCATTGGTAAAAGGGTCACGATGCCATGATGGACGTCATCATAGTTTTTGGTAGCTTCAGAACCGGAGCTTGAATTTGACAGGAGTCGCATTTGTCGATTTCGTCCCTGGCGTCTCTGTGCATGGTTGGCCAATAATAACCTTGCCTCATTAACTTGGCCACTACCGACCTTGGTCCGAGATGCATTCCACATGCTCCTTCGTGGACTTCCTGTATGAAGTAATTTGCTGGTAGCGGGCCAATGCACCTTAACATCGGACTTAGGTATGAATTTTTGAATAAAACACCTCCTTCCACCACATACTGAGGGATTTTCATCCGCAATGCCCTTGCGTCATTGGGGTCCTCCGGCCATATACCTTCTTCCAGACATCGGATGATTGGTGTCATCCAGTTATCCTCTTCCTCTTCTACAATTGCCCCAACCTGCTTTTCTTCGGTCGAAGGCTTTTCCAACACTTCGACAAGAATCTCTTTGGTTAGATGGTTAAAGGCTACTGAGGCTAACTTGCTTAGCACATCCGCCTTTTGATTTTGTACCCTCGGTATGTTATGAATTTTGAACTTTTTTAAACTGCCGATATACTATTTTGCCTTTGCTAAGTACTGTATCATGCTTTCCTTAGTTGCTGTGAAGTCCCCATTGATCTGACTTGCTACCAATTTGGAGTCTACTCTGACCTCTAAGGCTTCTACCTTCATTTTCTTTGCGAGGCGTAGGCCAGCGAGAAGCGCCTCGTATTCCGCTTCATTGTTGGTACTTTTGAAATTCATACGGAGGACGTACGTGAGTTCGGTTTGACAGGGTCCGATCAACACAAGACCCGCTCTGGAACCCTTACTGTCTAATGCCCCGTCTGTGTATAATATCATTCCTCCATATCGGAGATGTCATGGATTTCTTTCCCTTGTTTCCTTAGATGTGATTCTTCCGTTCCAACGGAAATCTCCGAGATGAAATCCGCAAGAACTTGTCCCTTAACTGCGTTTCTTGGTACGTAAATGATATTGTAGGCTCCTAGCTCTACAGCAAACTTGGCCAACCTTCCGGATGCCTCCGGTTTATTCAAAATTTGCTTTTTTGGTTGATCCATTATAACTTGGATAGGGTGAGCCTCAAAATACCTTCTTAACCTTCTGGACATGTGTAGTAGTGATAACGCTAGCTTTTCGACCGGCGCGTAATTTCTTTCGGCCTCTGGTAGTGTTTGACTCACATAGTGAACAGGTAATTGTTTTTCATTTCTCTCGGTTAACAGGACCACACTGATTGCATCCTTCGCCGCCGCGAGATAAACGTACAAAAATTCTTTGGCCTTGGGCGTTGATAAGGATGGGAGGTCTAGTATCAACTTCTTAAGTGACTGGAATGCCTCTTCGGCCTCTCTGGTCCACTTATACTCCTCCTTATTCTCCTTGGTAATATTTTTCAGAGTCTCAAAGAATGGAAGAGATCTCTCGGCTGACTTTGCCAAGAACCTATTGAGAGCCGCCAGCTTTCCACTTAGACTCTGCATTTCTTTTAGAGTTGCTGGAGATTTCATTTGCGCAATTATCTTCGTCTTATTCGAGTTCACCCTAATGCCCTCGGAGGTCACCATGTAACCTAAAAACTTCCCCTCTTCGATGCCGAAGGAGCACTTCTTCGGATTTAATTTCATGTTAATCTTTCGTAAGTTATAGAAGGTTTCAGCAATATCCGCCAATATTTCCTTTTCTTCTTTACTCTTGATTACCATATCATCCACATAGGCTTCCAAATTTCTTCCGATCTGACTCTGGAAAGCTGAATCAACAAGCCGCTGGTAAGTGGCTCCAGCGTTCTTTAGACTGAACGGCATTTTGGTATAGCAGTAAGTTCCCTGCTCTGTGTAAAACGTTGTCTTTTCCTCGTCCTCTTCTGCCATCTGGACTTGGTGATAACCTTTGTACGCATCTAAAAAACATTTATACTTGTACCCCACCACTGACTCGATTTTCCAATTGATTTCCGGGAGTGGATAATAGTCCTTCGGACATGAGGAGTTTAAATTTTTGAAGTCAATGCACATTCGCCAACTTCTATCACACTTTTTTACAAGTACAGGGTTGGAGATCCAGGTGGGGTAATGGACTGGCCTGACGATTCCGGCCTTCAACCATTCGTCCACCTCTTTCAGTACCACCTGATTCTTTTCTGCGGACAAGTTACGTTTCTTCTGAGCTACTGGAGTGTCGGCAACGTTGTCATTCAGATGGTGTCTGATCAGACAACGTGGAACTCCGGTCATACCCGAAGGTTTCCATGCAAAAACATCTTTATTTTTCCTTAACAGTTCAACTAGGTGTCTTCGGCACTCCCTCGAAAACCCTGTCCCTATCGTGACCAGTTTTCAGGATACGCGGGGTGTACTAAAATTTCCTCCATCTTGTCCGGATTAACAATTTCCTCCTTTTGTGGCACGTCTACCATCTGTTTTTCTTTTAGCCTTCTGCACTCCAGCACCATAGCCGATGGTGCGGTCAATGTCGCCACTCCTTTCGGTGTGGGGAACTTGATCATAGAGTGAATTGTCGAAGGAATGGCTCTTAGTTCCTTCAGTCCAGTTCGGCCCAATATCACATTGTAGGGTGACGGAGATTGTACCACGCAAAATTTCATTGTCGTCTTTCGGGACATACCGTGGTCGCAGAAGCATACGTCTAACTCGATTTTACCCAACGGCCTACTTGTTTCCCCTGAGAAACCTACCAGAGAAGTGCTTGTCTCCTTGAGCCTTGCCTTTATGTCTGAACTAAGGTTATTGAAATAGTGTTCATACATCACGTTCACGGAGGACCCCTCATCAACATATATCCTTCGGACCAAATACCCTTCTATGTCACCTTCGACGATGAGCGGTTCCTCCGACAGATCACCTGTCATGACGGGTGGAAAGACTATTGGAACATTCATCCATTCTTCATCATGCCCCCGTATCTTCTCTTTATGCTCTCTGGTTGATTCCTTATCATGTTGACCACCTTGGCTTTCCCAGTGCGTTGGTTCTGGTTGTTATCAGTTTCGTATTGGTTGTTATTGTTATTGGTTTCGTCTTTTCCCTCTTCGGGGTATGGAAAATGAAAAGAAGAACCGGCCATCTCAATGCTTTGGTAGATTGAATAGCGGGTCCCACGGATGGCGCCAATTTGTTGAGGTAAAATCCTGTAGATGGATCCGACCTCTATGTAACGTCCTTCAGAGCGATTCCTTCGGACTTTATAAACTCCTACACGCAAGAAATACACGCGTTAGGCTCGTCCTGGGTTTTATCCCAAGACCAACCTCCGGCGTGAGAATAAGTATTTGATAATTATGGAAGAGTGAACTGGAGGTGGCAATTCGTGCCCAAACTTAAAAAAATGGGCTAATTGGGCAAAATTTTAAAAGATTTGGGCACATTTGGTCCCCTCCTTTTTTTGAAATGGGCATATATTGCCCATTTAATAGTTAAATGGGCACAAACGGGCGGAGAACATTACAATTGTTTTTAAAGAAAAATTTATAGATATAATATATTTAATTTTTTAAATATAAATGAGGTATTACGTTTGAAGAATTTATTTCGTCGTTTTGGGTCTTTTCTAAAGCGATTTGTATAAAATGTGCCCGTTTGGCCCGCACCCATTTGGCCCGCGCCCGTTTAGCCCGTAGCCCGTTTAGCCCGTAGCCCGTTTGAACCATAGCCCGTGCCCGCCCGGCCCACCCGTTTTGCCACCTTTAGAGTGAACAGTAAAATTAGAGTAAATGTTGTGTGTGTAAAACTGAATGCGAATTATAAATGAGGTGTGGCTATTTATACTACCCACACCTACTGTACCTGCTTACCTCGGGACTAAGCGAGTTGACCTACGTCTGACCTAGTAGGTAGGTGTCAGACCACATGGGGGACATAATCCCGGGAAATCTGGGAAGGTGGCGGTTGATGGGATTGGTCAGTTTAAATGGCGGCGGTCCAGTCAGAAGACATGTCCGGAGGTAAGATGACAGTCCGGAGAAAATAGGACGTCCGGACATATGAGCATGGTCCAGACGAAACATGACGTCCGGACACATACGCCAACAGATAACAAACAAACTTCTGATGAGCTTGATGAATATTTATACCAAGTAATATGGTTACAATAATAGCCCTAATTTCTTACATTTCTGTTTATATTTGTTGTGAAGCTTGTGTATATGTTGCCTATACGTTGCCTTCCATATGTGAATTACTTGATTTATAATCACTAATAGTTGAGAGCTACTTTTTCACAACTGGTGGGTATTCCAGATGTTCCTTTCGTTCGAGAACTGGTGGGTATTCGAATGTCTAAAAAATGTAGGTAAAAAGACAGCAAAACATTATTATAAATCAAATACTTAGATTATAATGTTTGGTTGGTTAAAAAAATGACACATTTCGTTAGTGCTCGTTTTACCATTTCTTAAAAAAAGAAAAAAGGTGCAAAAATATGTGTAGTTTGACACTAAAAAGGGGCCCACCTTTGTCTATGTTGAAGTCGAATGGCACCTCATTGTCCCCTTTATTCACAAACACAGTTGCATCTTCAAGTTTCCCGATCAGTTTCACTATAACCAAATAAGTGTAATGTGTTAATTGGAAACAGTAGGCTTGACTCCAAGCACGTTTTTTCCAAAATATAGGGTAACCTTCTTAATAGAACTTTATAAAAAGGTATGCAGTAAAAGTAAGCTTTGGGTTACTTCGACCCATTTGACCCATTTCAGTTTTATTTGACTCGTGGCAGACAAAATCCCAGTTAAGCAATTGGTAGTTATAGCCACTCTTAGCTTGCACAGGGTTTGTTCAAAAATTAACAACACATAACCAAATAGGAGTCTATTGGTTTATTATTAACTAATGTAAAACAATAAGAACGATAGAGTGAGCATACATCAGTTTCATCAGTTATGATCATATGGATTCTGTTAAGTTTCTATTCACAAATGACTAACAGTTTGGACTTTGGATAGTGAATTGAAAATAACTTTTACCAAGATCTCAACTTGGTGCTTGGCTAGGCGAGCCTGCTACTTTAGGTTGGTTCAATATAATCATTATCCTTTTTTTTCTTGCAAATAAACCCATGTTTCATTTGTTCATGGCAAACAATGTTATTCCATTTGTTCATAACTCATGATGGTCCAACTCTTATCATGTTGCTCATAACCAAGACGATCCTCCAAACTTATTAAATTTCATGTATGTATTTACCTGCAATAATATAGAGCCACATCATTAGAATGAAAATTATTTAAGCCCCTGGTATATTACATTCATCAGCCTATATTTAAGTGTAATTACCGACTCGATATGGCAACTTGAAGCCCCTACCTGGTCTAAACCTATGCAATTCTATTCCAGGTTCCAGACCACATATAAGTTCTAGTAATATTTTAAACAATTAAAAGTCTTAATTTGTATAATGAGAGCCATTATTCATCTGGTTTATCTATGCACATATCCTACAAAACCATTACTCATTGCACAATAAAACTCCTTGAGTGATATAAAAAAGAGGGGAAACAGTTGTGACATTAGACTCAGCTGGCACTGAGAAAAGACTCAGCTCCAGATCAACCTGGTGAGGCGTATCCATTGACGTCTTATTAGGGGTAGACATTTTCTTTCTGACAGGTGTCTTATCGCCGCCAAGATGGAGACTGAAGTCCAGCTCTATATCCATTGAAGACTCTTCGTCAGTTTCTTTTGCAGAAGACACGGTTGGTACATCCAGTGGCTGAACCAACACGATTTAAAAATGCGGCCCCTTTTAAGTGGAGGAATCAATTGGTAACTATCTGCTATATTGACACAGTAGTATTGAACACTCTGGTATACTATCTGATATATTGACACATAAGCATGATATAATCTAAACCAATATAATCGTGTAAATATCTCACGTAAAGGATGTCTACGTTTACATATTTCATTTCGATACATGAGCTGATCATAATTAGGTCATACAAACTGATCATAATTAGGTCATTTCGATACGTGAGCTGATCATAATTAGGTCATACAAACATGAGCTGATCATAATTGTTATAATTCATAACAATTAAAGTAGGTTCGATTTTTTTTTTAATAGTATCATATCATTGAAAAAATAAGTGTTTAGACTTACTTGAGCATAATCGTCTTCTACAACTGCACCAAAAGATATAATTGTTGCTGCAAATATAGCTGCCATTCTCGCAAACTCATATCGCTCTGGCCAAAATACGTTGTATTACTCACTTTAGATACATTCAAATATCGATTGTCATTCACTTGAAGCAATTGTGTGCGTAAAAGTGTCGCGTTAACATGCATCGAATCTAATTTAAAAGGCAATTTATAAAGAGAGGGTCCTACCTTCCTATGAATAGCTTCACGCACATTTGGTGCTGATACAGAACAGCGTCCATAAGTCTTGTCATATGTTGTCAGATCAGGCATGTGGCCTTCTTTCAACTGTTTGAATTACATTGGGTGTACTACTCCTCGAATGATGATATTTCGCTCAATTATAAAGCGACGTATCATAGGAACCACTTCAAATCCTAACAAATAGTGGCTAAAATTCTTAGTCTATCAACCCGAACCAACGATGTAATTTGACCCAGCCCCTTTTTAATTTTGTTACCAACACTAACACCATACAAAGACAATTAAGCAACCTTGCCTTGAGTAAAGAAAGTCAAGTGAGCCGGTACCAAGTTTTTATGTCACTAATGAAAGAATTAGGATTTGTCTCGAGATATTGAGACAAATTTTCTATAAAGGTATTTTTGGCAAAGTTGCTTTTGGCAAAGTCAAGGCCAAATTTTGTTTAAACTTGGGTTCACAGTCACTGATAGAGGGTGTTGTGCTATTGGAAGAAATCAAGGTCAAATAACTTGCCTCCCATTTTCAGCTCTATGCAGGATGCTTTCCACCCTACTGATATAAAATGATTCAGTTAGGCACGTTTTTACATGAAATACGTTAATAGATACATATATATGTAGAGATACCATACCTCAGAAATATCATCAAACTTGGTCTCATGAACTGCTCATAGGCGGAAATTCTGTTAAACCTCCTTTTGCGACGAGCATATGCATACTAGGCAGTGGTTGCAATCCAAGAGTTGCATTCAACACGTCATGACACAGGTAGGTGCACAAAAAACGTAGAAAACAGCCAATGCATCATACCTAAAGGCAAAGCCTGCTGTGTCAGCATGTTGTTGCAGGCCATGTGAGTAGAAGTTCCAGAATTCGTATCGGCACCCAACTCATAATATAGGCAGGTTTTATCATCTGAGTAAATGTGATGATATTCCAATGAATTCCAATGAAAAACATTACTATCTGTAGGTTCAAATGTCATCTAAAATAATCGTTCATTTGAGTTTAATACATTTTTTTGGTGTTTGCAACTCAATTAAACCAACGTAGCAGCATATTACCTTCTTTAATTCTCTTCAAATGTATCTATTTCTCTTCAGCAACAACTTTCCAAAATTTCTCTTCACGTTCTACATTAGATGACATTTGAACCTACAGATAGTAATGTATTTCATTGGAACTTGTTTTTAGCTGCAGAAAAAAAAATTAAAAAAAAAAATCTAAGATCCAATTCAACATCAGAAAGTAATATCAAAATGAAACTACTTAATTTTTAAAATATTAATTATTTATAAGACCATGATATTGAATACACTTAATTTAAGAGTACATGAGATGAATGCATGAGTATCAATTTTGTATAACAGTAAGAATTGCTAAATCAAGTGTAATACTTGTCAGTAGCAATATATAACATATGTGTGTGTGTTGTTTCATAGTATTTAAAAGTGTGAAAACTGGTCGATACCTTCACCCCATTTCTAAATGCTTCTTATATCTTATTCCTTTTTTATGCTTAGTCTTTGCAAAGTATGATTATGTTGTTTCTCATATTCTAGTTGTTGGCAGTCACGATCTTTAAGATTTATCTTTGATTTAAAGGCATGTTTTTAAGTTAGAACCACTCATGATCTCATGTTTTCTTAGTAATGCTATGGTAAGAAACAACCATTACTTTTAGCTACTGCATCAAACCCTTTCTAGAATGGACAAACTTAGAATACCCAAATGGTCTAAATCTACATTAACACAAAATCACATTAATTTAGAAAAATAGAAACATTTGATTTTTTCTTAGTACTATGTTAGTATCTATTATAAACTTTCTTTCAAACACAAACAAAATAGCTAGACCTATTACTGAAGGGGGCTCTAACATCATCAAATTACGTTATTTAACCCCAGATTAATTATTAATGGGTAGCACAGAAGGCCACTCGCGCCACAGAAGTGGTATATAAGTTGTTATCCTTAGCAGAGTGGTGGTACGACACTACTTATCATACCACAATGAAAATGACCCCATTTGAATTGAAGCCTTCTATCGCTATGCTCCAACACTTATACCTATGCCCCACAGCTCTAATGAATATACTCTAGGGGTGGCAAAATGGTGGGATGTGTAACGGGTCATATTTGGTACACGGTGGGTTGGGTTGGCCCAAAATAATATTTGACTTTCTGAATAAAGTGATTTAGGGAGGTCTTATATATAAAGAAAATAACTTAAGTTTGGTCGACTTTGAACCTGATTGGCCTTTGACTCATTTCCTTGAAAGCTTTTTTTTTACCTATTTGAAACATGTCAGATATTTCTTAAAAATAAAACCCAAATCAACCCATTTAAAATGAGCCATTGCCACCTTTATTAAAATCTTGTCATAATCAATATAATGTACCTCATCCACACGAAGGCTATAAATCTGAATCATGGAATCATTCATTCCAATAGCGGTAATGCTATTCTCCTGAGATGAAAAATCATGAATTCTTGTTGTTGGTGGTTGGGGCTACGAACGTTGTCATTGTCAGCATTTCCCAAAACTCAAGAATAGCTTGGAGTTGGAGTTAAAAATCCAAACTTTTTGTCTTTATGCAACCTACTAAAAAAAAGGATAAACACCAACATTACCTTTGAATATCATCATGATGAATAACGAAAGATTGATCCTGATGGTGACATATAAAGGTATTTTGACAACTAGGAGGTTCAAGATAAAAATAATCTGGGTCAGGGTGCTTGGGAATTACTCATTTAATTTTACACTTCGATACACAAAGGCCAAAAATTTACTGTGATTATGATTACTTCAGGGTGAACTAATCAATTTCAATGTTACTAAATAAAACTAATTAGAGATTCTGATTATCCCCCCTCTTTAGATCCTTAAGTAGTCAGATCTGCCAAACACTCATACAACTAATTATTTGATAACTGAGTTTTGTTACAGCATTTAACACAACCTCCTACATTACCTTAATACAACTAATTATCTGAAAACTTAGAAAACTCAGCAAATGATGTTGTTTCATTTTTTTTCCCACTTTGTTGTGCATGTTGGAACATGAAAGAGGAAAATACTAAAGAAATTCTATGTGACTTGGCCTGTTATAGCAAAGCATTTTTTTTCAAATGACAATTCTATTTTTTGTATGTTTTGTGTCATATGTTACAGACTGGCAATGGTTTGAATCACTAAACAGATTGTTCATCCAGATTGCTTAATTCCCTTCTACAATAGCATGCTTTGGTTAATAGAAAACTAATGCATATCATTGACGAATCCAGCTTGTGTTTTTGTTCCAAACATAGATTGTAGTTAACATCAAGTTGAATCTAACTTAATGGACTTTTGGCTAATGATGCAAGACGGAATTCAAGTTGGTTGACTCGGTTGGAAACATAATATACTTTATATAGCACATTTTCTCAAAATGCCAACCTTAGCTGTAAAATTGATGCCATGTTACGTTCTGTTAGGAATTATAATTTAGAGTTGATATGGACAAAAGATGAAAGATGAAGGACTAAAGATGATAAAGGATGAAACTTCACAAGAAAGAAAAGATTACAGCAAATCTTTTATTATTCTAGGAATATCCTTTGTAAACCCTAAGTATCTCTTTTATATAAAGAGATACAGGGTATTAGTTTTATATGTGTATGTCATAATGTAGTCGACTAAAAGGTATAGGTCGGGTTCTAGGCATCAAGTTCCTACAATGGATGCCTAGGTTTGGTGATTTGTATGGTTAGAGTAGAGATGATGACGAGAAAAACTTTGTTCAATAATAATGATAGTTTGATTATTCCGCAGCGTAGTACATGTTTATTCATCATTATTATTGCTAATCCCTACATGAGTTCTAAACAACCTCGAGCTAAACGATCCTATCATGTGGTATCAGAGCCTAGTGGCTCGTGATCGTGGGATTAATGATGGATTAAACATGGTCTGTATATGGAGCAGATCTGTTGAAGTTGGTGGAGTGATATACATTGTTTTTATTATTGGAATCACGTGGGTCTGATTGTCGCAAGTGGAGAATGTGTGGTTTTAATTAACCTCGTACTGCAGTTATGGTTTGTCGTATTCGATCTGCCATGGTTAATTAATTAAAGCTTTGTCGCAATTGAATTTAGTGCTTGATGTCGACTGATTATTGGTAATTATCGTGACTGTGTTTCGATTGCGTTAATTTGTGATAAGGTTTATATTGTCATTTATAATTGATTTCTGTTTATTTTCAATGGTGAAATATGAATTTGTTCGCTGATTTAAACGATAATAAATAAGTCCGTTATTAATGAAAGGTTGATGTCTCTGTATGTAATTGAAGAGTTTGTTTGTTATTTATAAAGTAATACAATCTAATTAGAAAAAACGTAACAATTTAAATATCGAAAATTATTAAAAAAATTGTAAATTAATTCTGTAATTTTTCGAAGTTGAAAAATTATCATTAAAATTAATAATATTGAATCATTTAAATTTGACCTTTAAAATCAATATGTTATTGACAAAATTGCCTAGGAAAATGAGAAAAGAGAAAAATGCTTTTTGAATAAGCAGAAATAAGCTAACACAGCTTATTTAGGCTAAAAGGAAAACTATGTTAACTAATTAATTTTGCAAAGCTAAACTGATAAAGTCCCTAGGGAAAGTGGTTAGTGTGTTGTGTGGGTGTGCTAGAGGCCTGGGGTTCTAATCCCAGTCATGCACATTTTTGCTATTCTTTTTTTTTTTTTTTTTTTTTTTTCTCTCTCTCTCTTTTAAAACTCAACACTATAAGTCAAAATAAGCAAATTTAAAAAACTGGAAACTTTTTAAAATCAGAAATGCTTATCTGTTTGATCGGTTTTGGAAAAATGGGGAATAAGTTAAGAAAATTGCAATTAAGCTAAATGGCTATATTGAAAAGCTTATGTATGGAAATAAGCTAGGAACCAACTAAAAGCAAAAGTTAAAGTTACAATAATCAATAAAATCCAGAAATAAGCTCAAATAAGGTCAAAATAAGCACAATGGTTCTTGGGTCTGCTGATTCTTACGATCCTACTGATGCAACAGGAAAAGAAAGCAGGCCAACAAGCCCTTTTAAAACTTAAAAATAAGCACTAATGGATTAAAATCTTCCTCAAATTCAGAAGATAAGGAAAGATCATTATACAAGCTACTCATAATTCAAAGATTTAATCCTTTAATCTCACTAATAAGCTCAGAATCAACCAAAAAAAACTGAGAACAAGGCAGCAAAGTGAATATAGATACTGATGCAATAGAAGAAATGGGCAAGTGATGGACTATGCAGGCTCACAATGATCTAACCAATAAGCTTACAGTCCAAAAATAAGGTAAAGCACATGAAATCTAACCTACAAGCAACTTTCAACTGAAAAGTAAGCAATAAATAAGCTGCTACCTAAATGACTATTTTTGGCTTTTTTCAAATTTTTTTAGCAAAAACTTAAACTAGAACTATAAGACACTGATAAAAGCATTAAATAGGTGATACTTGACATAACTTAAACTAAAGATAAGCATATAAGCAGAATTAAAGCAATAAGCAATAAATGAGCTAAAACAGTGAAATTAAAATTTTAAATAAAAACTGAATTTAAATTAAAATAAGAGTAAATTACAATGCTTTGAATTAAAATAAACTGAAACAAAATACAAAATACCTTAAAATTATAAGCTAAAATTAAACCTGAAAGAAAACTACTGCTACCTATCCTCTATTTATACTAAAAAATATGAAAAACCCTAGTTCTCTTGTGTGCTTCTGGTATGAGTGTGTTCCCCATCATGCTACTTGTGCTTCTTTGATAGCCCTTGGATCTTTGCTTGCTCCCCAAAGCTTCAATTTCTGGCCGTAGATGGTTTTTGTTGTACCTTGGATCGATGAGGTGGAGGGGGGACCAAAGACAACCCCATGTGGGTGTCTTGGCTGGTAGTGGTGGTGAAAGGGATGGTTGGTGTTTAGCAGAGGGATTAGAGGTTAGTGATGATTGAATAGTAGTTAGGGATTTTGACTGTGTGTGATTTGGGGGTTTGACTGGAATTGGGGGTTTGACTAATTTCTTTGACCCATAATTTTTTAGCTAAAGGGTGTGGGATTGGGCTTTTGTTCATGGGCTGTTGGGTTTAGTTTATAGGATTGTGTTGGATTTAAATGGGGTGGGTTGTGTTTTGTTTTATTGGATCCGGTTGTTAGTTTTTAGATAGGATAAAATGGTTTTAACCATAAGGACCAAATGTGTAAATCATGAAAGGTCGGGGACCAAATCTGCCAACATACCAAAGTTCTTCAAGGGTCCAATTTTGCCAAGTGAAGATAATCCAAGGGCCATTTTGAGATTTCCGAGCTCGAATTAAATCCATATGAAATTTGTCTTTTCCGGCTTCGGTTTTCGGCTCTTTTCCATTCCACGCTCGGTTTTGCCCATATTTGCCTCGTTTTCAATCCTTTTGTACCTGAAACGCAAAACACATAAAACACAATCCAAGGATATTTTTAACAATATTGGGTCCATTTTAGTGTTTTTGGTCGTTTTTGTGGGGTTTTTCGGGTATAAAATGATGAGTAAATGGCCACTCATCATCGCTTGTGGGTATTCAATTAACGTGTCAGTTCTTAACTGCTGTCGATTGGATAATTCATTCAGTGGGACGTTGGCTGATTTATTATTTGGAGGAGCGCTTTAGATTGGTTTATTATTGGCGATTTGTTTTTGGTAGCTGATGGTATTGATATGGGTTACTAATCTGATGGTTATTGGTCTAACAGTGTCTACTGCTCACTTTAAAAATTCGTACTGTTGATTGTTGCATACGTAGCAGTTGGTACTGCTAGGATTTCGAGTTAGTACTGTTGGTTTTCGGAATTAGTACTGCTCTACAACAGTTTGTACTGCTAGCTTTGGAGGATGAACAGTTTATACTGCTGGTTGGTACTGCTAGAGCATGGAAGTCTAAAAGTGAGGGGAAGCATATTCAGTTGATTTTGGGGATTGAGCACACACATAGGGGAAGAAACACACGCACAAGATGGTAATTTGTTTATGTTCGTACAGATTTATGGCTCGTAATTACTGGCGAAGTGGATTAGTTTTTACTTATTTGACGATGAAGTAGAATTATTTGGGTTTATGTTCTTATTATATCTACGAATTGACGAACACTTGAAGGAGTTACGTTATTGTTCTCAGTGTTCACATTGTCAAGAGATTGCGATCTCCCTATACATCGGATTGGGTATACGTTCGCGGATATATTTAAGACATGAGTTTGGGTTATTATACTTCAGCATCGGATGGGTAATGGTTAGTTTTCTTCTTCAATACATCGAGGTTATGCTACATAGAGGTGAAGGTTTTTCTACTGCTAGTTGGTATTACTACTGCTGATTTTAATTTCTATTGTTCCAAGTTCATTTATAGTGCGGAAAACTTAATGGTGGGTAATTTGAAACATTGGAAAGGTAAATTGGACGTGTCATATTGATTCGTGGTTGTAAAGATCTAGGTTGCTTACTTTTGTCCCCTATTTGATGATGACAAAAAGGGGAAGAAGATTTATATTGAAGATTGCAGCTTGAAGATCCTTGATGATATGCATGGATTAAGGGAAAGATCATCTTTCATTGGTCGTTGGTTTTGTCATATCAACTAGGGGAAGATTGTTAGGAATTTTAATTTAGAGTTGATATGGACAAAAGATGAAAGATGAAGGACTAAATATGATAAAGGATGAAACTTCACAAGAAAGAAAAGATTACAGCAAATCTTTTATTATTCTAGGAATATCCTTTGAAAACCCTAGGTATCTATATTATATAAAGAGATACAGGGTATTAGTTTTATATGTGTGTGTCATAATGTAGTCGACTAAAAGGTATAGGTCGGGTTCTAGGCATCAAGTTCCTACAATGGATGCCTAGGTTTGGTGATTTGTATGGTTAGAGTAGAGATGATGATGAGAAAAACATTGTTCAATAATAATGATAGTTTAATTATTCCGCTGCGTAGTACATGTTTGTTCATCATTATTACTGTTAATCCCTACATGAGGTCTAAACAACCTCGAGCTAAACGATCCTATCACGTTCATTCCTCTAATTCGCTCTATAGTCAATAATAAATTCATCACTTTAAACTCAATTAATTCTCCAATAATGGGACAGCAATCAAATTGTTCAATCTGTACAAAAAAAGAGAATGATGAGACTGATACGTTAGCAAAAAATGGCGTTCTCCCCCATTTATATAAATTAAGTTTCCGAAAACTGGGTGGTAAGAGCAGCTTAGGTTGCATTTGCTTAAAACTGTTGGGTCTTTGAGTGGTCTAATGTCCATGCCATTACCAAGAGCATAGGTAACGTGATTTCGCGATTACCAAGAGTAGAGTTAATGTGATTTCTATATTGTTGTATGATACTGATGAATAACAAAAATGATGAAGATGTTGATCGAGATTGCAACTACACCACCAAATATCTAACCACTATACCCTTACGTTCACATTCAACGTTAACGATACCCTTTAAGTAATCCATTAAACCTATGCAAACCTGAAATCTAAAGTTCTAATTCAATCAACACTAATTCTACATATAAAGTAACCTTAATCAGTTAATCTATAGTATTGTTTTTACTTAAAACAACTACAACTATCAGGTATCAATGTGTCACTATAAACCTTGTTATTCCTCATCCGATCCCAATTATAAAAACCATCGATACACATTCTCATCCATTCATATTTTAGTTATAGTGCTTTTGGTATTATACCTCCTCTACCCTTATAGGATTATTGCTACCCTTACAGGCATCTGTACTTTCATTTCATCCTCTATTTCTTGGCTGAGCTTACCACATCAAAACAATGCAACATTACATTGAAAGCAATACTAACCAAATGTATCAAGCAACAGTATGAACGATAGCAGCAGTACTAAATCGAACCACAGCAGTATTAATTTGTAAAAAGGGAGTAACATTGAAAGCAGTACTAACCAAATGTAGACAAGTAAGCAGCAGTACTAAATCGAACCATAGCAGTATTAATTTGTAAAAAGGCAGTAACATTGAAAGCAGTACTAACCAAATGTAGACATGTAATCGTAGCATCGGTAGCCTTGCTCCATCATCGTACCATGATCATCTTTAACAGCCTTCATTATATAACAGCATGTGATCGAGGTTAGAAACTGCATAAGTTTTTTAAAAACAAATATATATCCAATAAAAGAGAAAATTTCCAAACTTATATAATATATAGATCTATTATAAAAGAAAAACTAAATACTTACAATTAGTTGAGGGTTTTGGTGGTTGTGGAGTTTTCGATGGTTATTAGCAACTGTATCGATCCAGTCAATAGCAAACGTGACAGTGTCTCAAGCAGAAGGAAGTACTTTTCCTACGATTCAATAAGCTCTTGATTATGCTGGAAGTATCGATCGTCAGAATCAAAGATTTGTGATATATATAAATCAGGCGTGTATAATGAAAATATTCAGATACCTTATGAGCTGAATAACATATGTTCGTTGGTAATGGGATTAGATAAACCGGTTATTTTATAATTCTAAAAGGATATGTGCTATAATTATGCATAATCTATTCCTTAAATATAGCTTAACAATATCAATTATTAAAGCATGACTTAATTAGTTTGTATTGTAAATCACAAAAACAGACTTGATCTAGTGGTTGAAGTATTTGTATGTGGATTAAATTACCCAGGTTCGATTCCTTCAAATGTTAAAATTTTAATTAATCCGAATTATAATTGCCTAAAATCAAGCTTAGGTGGACTAAATGTGATGATGTCGCCTTTGACGTGGACTTAATTGTGCTTGCGTGGACTTAATTGTGCTGATGTGGCTTTATCTAGTCATGTTTATCCTGTTACATATATATATATATATATACACACATCCATACAAAAGCGATTTATAGTTGTATCCCTACACATGAACATTTAAATAATTAAAACTAACTAATGACCCGAATTAGAGGATCAAAACACGTGGAGTACTTCAAAACATTTAACGTACATATGGGGGTAATAACATTTGACTTTCTTCCCCATTACTCCATAATAACTAGTACTTTACCCATGAGTCCCAATCGTCCCAAAACTGTGTTTACAAGATATGATTCTATTTAGCAACCATATAATCAACTAGACAACTAACAAAGGGTTTAACATAAATGTTGTAACAATAATGCTCTAAAGATGAGTGCATACAAGGTAGGCTAAGGCGATTTGGGTGTACATTTGGGGGAGGGTTGTAAACAATGCTCTTCATTAATATTTCAGAATCCACCGAAATATTAAGAGAACCGCAAAAAGTATAGGCTCTAAGGGGTGTACTAAGGGTATCTTGTACTAAAAATGAGTATATAGCAAGGGTGTGGGAGAATTACTTGACCAATGTAGCCAATGTAATTATAATAACATGTTTAAAACAAGGTTTATCCTAATGCCTCTTATCATTTAGTAAATCCTAACTACACGAATGTAGTCTCACTAGCGATCTCGGGATGCATCACAAACGCAAGTTCTAGAATCTATATACTACCGGTACACTCGTAAGCATTAAAGGTGAAAGTTTTTCCCTAACAATCTAAAGGCGAACCTCACATTTTAGGGTGGAAATTTTTAAGTAGAAGTGTTTTTGTGCTAGCTATATAATTCTTGTCCATGAGACGCTTATTAAAACTTAAGTTTCACTCCTATATGTCATAAAAAAAAATTAAATTTGGTGCTAAAATCACCTTCACAAGTATCTCTTTTGTTTATTACATAATTACTTCAAAACAAAACAAATATCAAACGAGTTATAGTTTCTAAGGTATCTCATTTTTTCCCTCCCTACACTTAATTGAACATTGTCCTCAATGTTCTTGAAAAGTATCAAAGTTATGATAACGAAAAGAATAAAAGAGATGAAAGATACTAATACTTCCCTGATTTGCTCGGCATGGATGATGTGAAATATGGTTAAATCCTCCTCCAATAGGATAAGCAAAATAAGCTTCATTTCCAATGTATACTATCATCTTCATGTACAATATAACCTGTAAATCACTAAGAAAACGAACATGAAACCTCGCATAAAATCGGCGTTAAACACTATATATAATAAAATAAAAAATCTTAGAAAGCAAATAAGACATAATGCTTGCAAAATATATGTTTACAGAATCCTGAAAATTTAAAAAATCTGGAAATTTTCAAAAATTAAGTTTCGACAGAAAAACAAAAATCTGTAAAACTGTTGCTACAATGCCTGATGCCGTCGGGTGTAAACCCTGATGCCGTCAAGATTGACCTGACAGAAATTTTACGTTTTATTCATGGAAAATTTCTGGAAAAATTTAATAATTAAAACCTGGAAATTCTGTAAAACATTCATTGTGACTCAATACAAGCATTTGACTCAAACAAACACACAAATAAGATAGAATATATGTTAATCATCAATTGTTAACTTTCATGTTTGAATTTGTTCTTTTAAACAAATATGATCTTCCCTACACTTATCTTTTTTAAAATACTTTTATATACAATTAAGACGAGGTTAAAAACAAAATAAAGCATTTTCACAGAGTTATATTCGAAACATGGAAGATAAACAATGATGATAAGACATATATATGACACAAACAAAACTAAAAATCAATCAAACAAACAATTAAAAAGACCGGGTTGCCTCCCAAGAAGCGCTTTTCTTTATTTACGAGTCTTGTAGCTAGACTCAAAGTCATGGCCTTATCTATTATCATCAATGCTCACATATCCATATGTGAGCCACTTAATGGTTGCATCATCCTTCTTGTATTCGTCATTTAACTCTAAACATCCTCTATATTATCTCTTATTCTTTTCATGTGAATACTTAAGTCCATTCCTCTTATCATTCTCTCTCAAAAGTGAAATAGGAGCCAATCTATTACATGCCTTAATTGTAAAGTACTTAAACCTAGGGTGCGACAGGGCATTTGATAGACAAAATCCTCGTCTCCATCCGAGAATGTGATTAACCCATTAATAAGTCTTTCATCTAACTTAGTTAACCTCTTAAAGTGTTTTCCAAATATGACTTAGGTCAACTTGTCATCAATAAATTCTCCTAAGTCCTCCATGACCATAAAATCTACCAAATAAACAAACATTCCGACAAAAACATGCAAAGGTTCAACCCTAGCCACAATATTAACTCCTTGATATTGTAACTCTTTTACCATGATTTTATTATAATTAGCACGAGAGATTAAATTCAACGTTAAAGATGAGTTAAGGTAAGCATCAAAACTTCTAAATCCAATTTTACAAGGAAATTTATAACAACCGACAATTTTCCAAAACTTATTTCATTAGCCAAAATATTTATTTTTGAAATCCCATAACTTTTAAACTTCTCTAAACCTGTTTGAGTTTGAAAAATAGAAGATATCTTGTTAAACGTACGCGTTATTCATCAATCAAGCCGGCACAACCTAAAATGCAAAAAAACGAATTGATTTACTAAATAAATTAACTCTGAGAAAATTAAACGTATTAATACTCGTTCTTATTGGAAAACTTGTTTCGGACTCAATGGCGCAAGTCTCGTAATTTAAAACGGACGTTTGCTATGTCAAATGGGGCCCACAAGACTTTTACTAAAAGATTAACTAAATTGTAATTACTATCCCCTTCCTATATTTTAACCGCCGCCCCCTCCACTTTCGTTAGTACACCTTCACCCCCTCCCCTCCATATAAATACCCATTTAAGGTTTCTCATTCGTTGATAACACCCCACCGGATTTTTACTATTCTAGCGCCGTCACCTACCTCCGGCCAAATTCCGGCCACCCCTAAAAATACACCACCATGTAGATCTCAACTCCCACTTTGTTTCTGAAGCGTTTGAATGCCAAGGGAGTAAGTTCGGTTTGCGTCTGAAGCCACACCGCCGCTGCCACCACCACACGCCGCCACCCTCTCCTCTCTTCTCTCTCGTTGGTAAGCTCACGCACCTCCCTTCCTTATATTTCTTCATTTTAATAAAAACTAACTAACTAAAAATATCATTTTTGAATCTAAACCGTGTGGATCTAGTTTTTAAACGCCAAACTCGTTCGACTCACTAACGAGTCACTTGACTCATCCGATTCAACTCACGAGTTGAGTTGACTCGGAGCTTATAGTGATTATTTTAATTTTATTTGCAATATTTGAGCTTTTAATTCGTCCTTGTTTATTTATTTGATGATTGATGCTTGATTAGTTGAGTTTTGGTGTTGGCCGATTGGTTGTGGTCTCGTATAGTGGTGAGTCGTGACTCAAAGGAGTCACGGCTTTGTTGTTTTTGTGTTATCCGAACCTTGGGGAAAGGTTTTAGTGTCGAGTGGGTGAGCCGTGACTCATGGGAGTCACGGCCTTGATGTTGTCTTGTTAAACGAGTCGTGGTGAACCATTTGGTGTCGTTTGGTAAGATTGATGTGATCAAATGTTGATGTTGTGGAAATATTAGTTTAGCCGTTGTAGTGGTTACTTGGTTCGGTTATGTTTCGACACCTCCAAGGTGTCAAGTGTGGCTGCTGAAAAATTGATTAACAAAAGGTGTGATGGAATTGTGTCCAAGGGTGCATGAGGTCGTGTGTTGTAAGTTTCGGCTCAACACACCATACATGTCGAGAGCGCTATTTTTTTGTTAGTCTCGGCTTAACGTTAAAACCCCCAAAAGTGTATGAACGATTATTACAAGCAAAACTGTTAACAAATTTTGTGAGTGTGCTACTTTGTTTGGTTTATGGGGCGCATGCCCAAGTTGGGTGAGTTTATGTTTAGATTACAATGGGCCGAAGCCCAAGGGAAGGTTAAAAGGGTGTGTTTGGAGTTAATCTTGGGTCAAGCCCAACAACAAATTAAAAGTGTGTTTGGTTAACTGTGGGCCGAAGCCAAAAGTATTAATAAGAAGAGTCTGTTTGGATTATTTTGAGAAGTCATAAACTGTCTTGTTATATATTGTTGTATGTTAAAAATTTTTGAGCAACATACTAACTTAATCTTTTGTTGTTTGTTTTTCGTAATCGATGATGATGTACGATGCCATTGGAGTTATACCGGGGATTTTGTCACCAATTTATGATATTTGTAAAAAGTGTTGTAATAGATTAGTGATTTGTATATAATCATTGTAACTATTATTGGATTTACTATATTAGTGTAGGATTTATTGTATGATTTGAGACAAGAGACGGAAGAATACATTATACTCATTGAGCTTGATATATTTGGACCTAAACGGAACAAAATTATCCGATAAGCCGATTCTAATAATTACGTGAATAATAACGGTATAAGTTGTAAAACCCGAAAATCTAAAACATGCAAAAATTACCAAAATGCTCCTGAAACTTTAAAATTTAATTAAAGCTTAATTAAAGTTCCGAATCGATCCCAAACTTCTGGAAACGAGCAAGATATGGTACAAAATAATTTTGACGAATTCGATTAATATTTATACAAGTTGTGAAATGACCAAAATACCCTTGTGTGTACCAAAAATTTAAATACACAATTATTATTAATTTAAAACCATTTAAATTACAAGATTAATTAAGGAAATAAATAAAAAAAAGAGTAAATTGATTCTTGGGCCTTGAAGGCCGGCTCTTAGTCAATTCCCCCTCCTCCTAATTCAGTCCATCCCATTTTATATCATCCCATAATTTTATTTCTTCCATAAAACCCTAAAAACAACCTAGCCGCCACTCTTAAAAATCCCACACACCACATCCGATTTTTAGAAATCAAAAACCCATTTTTCTGGAGTGCTTGATGATGCAAGGAAGGTGAGAAAAATAGAACAAGGTCCTGGAGTCGATCGTGTGTTCGTGGTGATTTATTTGGGTCGAAATAGTGCAACCGAGCATCAATAATCCACAACGTGTGAATCCTTTGATCTATAAATTTCTTGGTAATTTTCTAGCACTCCTTTAATCACATATAACATGGGAAAAATACTTAAATCGAACCATGCATTGTATTTTGGCCGAATGGAAAATAATGGGTTTATAAACCCTAAAATCGAATTAAATCTAAAAATCTTGTATGCGAATTTTCTGGGCCAGGTTATTATTTTTCTGGCTTCTATGATGATCATATAACATGAGAAAAATGGTGTCTTGATTTTTTTGAGTCAAATTCATGATTTATGGAATTGTTGTTAAATCGGATTTTAGAGCAAAAAAAGGGAAAATCGTGGAAAAATTATTAAACCAATCGAACTAGGATTCTTGTGTGATGAAATCTGGAATTTAATGAGTTATAATGATGATACAATGATGGCCTAATGATTTGGATTACTAGGGTTTGATTTTGAAAATGTTTTGTTATTACCGATTTGAAAATAATTAGTTAAGGGTGTGTTTTGTAATTATTAAAACTTTTGGGATATTTTTGTAATGTTTTATAGATCAGGGGGAAGATATAAAAATTATAATATAAGGGCTTTATTTGTAAATTGAGCGAAGTGTGGATTTAATATGTAAATTATATGGCGATTTGAAGATAAAATGTTTAGGGTGTATTTTGTAACTTTTAAAACTCAAGGGCTATTTTTATAACTTTATTTGGACTGTTTATAATTCATATAAAATATAACTTGAAGGTGTCATGTGTAATTTTTGTAATTAAAAGGATTAAAATGTGTAATTACATAAATTATGAGTCGAATTGAAAATAAATAAAAATGAGGGACTAAATATGTAATTTCTGGAAACTTGGTGCTGTTTTGAGTAGTAAATTATATTCAGGGGGTTATGTGTAATTTTGGTAGTTTAATGGCTTAATATGTAATTGTTAATAATTAAAGGTTGAAATTGTAATTTAAAGGACTAAATATGTAACTTTGATAACTAGAGGGACCTATTGTGTAAATTATGGAAATTTGAAGTAGCATTCGTATAACATGCTAAAATAAGTACTCATGATGTAAAATTGGTAAATTAAGGATTTAATATGTAATTATAGTAAATTATATAATTCGAATTTGTAATTTAAAAAGTATAAGGACCAAATGTGTAAATTACCGAAACTTTGAGGGCTGTTTGTAACATAATTATATTGAAGGTTAATTTCTGTAATTTGAAGAAACAAAAGGACTTGATGTGTAATATGAATATTATAAAGGTTAAATTTGTAAGTTATGTAAGTATAAGATTAATTTGTAAATTAATAAAGTAAAGGAGTGTAATTCGTAAATATTGGAAACTTGGAGGCTAAATGTGTAATTCTGGAAAATAAAGTATTCGAATGGTAAATTATGAGATTTCTATTTTAAACCTTGAACTTTGGTAAGTTACGTTTATAACCCTGAACTATGAAAATTTGTCATATTTAACCCTAAACTTTTGTGACTTGTTTAAATACACCCTAAAGCCATATTATGATTCAATAATAACTTAACCTAAATGAGAATATGGAAATCTTACTAATTATGGAAACTTACTAAATATGGAAACCTGCTAAAAATGGAAAGTTACTTAAAATGGAAAGGTTTGTAATTCTTCCTACCCTCTAGGTGTGAAGAAGGAGAGGACATGATCCTTTGCATCTTATTCTTTTGGTTTGTGCTTTGCTTTGGAATAAGGTACAGATATTCTGCCCTTCTTAATAAGGTGCCTTCGACCTCTTGATTTCTGATTTGAACCTATGATATGAACCTTTGGCATTTGAACCTTTGGACATTTGAACCTTTGACATATGAACCTTTGATATGAACTTTGAGATTCGGACTATGACTATATGAACCTTTGCTTTGATATGAACCTTTGACCTTTGACCCCAGTTTGATACCCGAGCCAAATATGTTTCCTAGCCATGAAGGTAACATGGCCATGTCATTGATGCACCAGTGGCATGATTCTAGTGTACTCGAGTGATGTTGTACACCGTCCCCATTATAATATGATATGAGCTCACTATGATATGATTTGATATGGCCAATATGATTTGTTTGGGGGGCGTATGGATGCATCCTAGATATGTTCTGATATGATATGTTTTGATATGATATGATATGGTGACTGGGGCTGGGGCTGGGTGCAATCCACTCCTTTCACAAAATATGGGAGCTAGCTACTCCATTTGAAGAATGAGGACACCCCTCATATTATCTGATTATCTGAGAGGTCTCCCCTCTATATGATTATGAAGATATGATATGATATGATATGATATGTGATATGTTATGATATGGGCTCGTGGTGGATGACTGTCCTAAACCTTACTCTTTATTTCCTTTTCCTATATCTCATTCATTATGATATGTCTGTTCATTTCCATTTGATTTTGGTTTTCCGTTTATTATATATCTGTTCACTGGGCTTTTTAAGCTCAGCCGCATTTCTTTTCCTGCGGCAGGTTTTAGTAGGAAGCCAGGAGCTTGGGTTTGCTTTGGGATGAGAGATTAGCTTTTGAAGACGATACCTTAGTTTTAGTATTCATTTATGTATGACTACGTAGATTTGGTATATTTTCCTTTGTAATTTTGTAAACCATTTGTATTATGTAAGTCGTATGTTATGCTTGCCTTTGATATGTCACCATTTTCGTGACACTTCTACCCTTGCCGGGTTGGTGTGTTACAATTATGGTATCAGAGCCAGGTTTACGACTTGTAGTACATCTACCCTTGGCCTGTGTAAGTTAGGACCCCTAAGTTTCCACTGTAGGCGCTCGTAGGATAACCTTTGCGAAGTTGCGTAGAATTTTCCCATAGGAATATAAGTCATAACCGGTGAGGAATGGGTAGTTTAGGACATCCATGTGAGTAGTAATTGCTTCCGCATCACTCTGAATCTTGTCTTTGCCTTTAGTCATGCCTTATAAGAACGTTTGTCGCAGAAGACGGGGAAGGCTTACTTTCCGTCATTTGAATGATGAACGTTGTATGTTAACCAACTTTTCCTTTAGAAGGATTTGATGTTGATATTTGTCTAGTACGGAATTGTTATCTAAGCATGCTGATGCTAATAACTGATATTCCATACATCTCAACTCTGACAGTTAAACGATGTTCGTATTACTATCGGTGCACACCCTATCATTCCTATGTTATAAGATTCCAATCTTTTGAACTGTTCACAATTCTAACCTTCAATTTGATATATTTGACCTGGATATATTCTAATACTCTCCCATCCCACACTTTGATGAACCATGTACCTAAATTTGATATGTGAACTATCCGTATGATTTGACAACCACATTCCCTCTGAGAATCCGTTTCCCTTTGGATGTATTTGACTTTGAGGTCTCTTGACTATGGAGTGGTGGTTTTTGTAAAGCTATCATGGACTGCAATACTGGCGACCTCTAACAATCTGCTTCACCATATTTTGATATAATATTCTCAATCATTGAATCTGTTAAGATTATTGTTGCTATGAAGCACATACTCCGATCTTTTTGATTTCCAATTTTCTCCTAACGCCTGTTAGTATCCACTCTTGGAAAGCTCCGGCATTTGAAAGTTTGTTGTACGAATTTCTGGTGTTCTGATGAACCTTTTGAGATCCGTTGGGAAATGAAGTTTGCATTGACCTGAAGAAGTTAAGAGATTGTAGGAATTGATGGAATATGAGATTGTTCACTTCAGTGATCTCTTGAATGCTCCTGTTGATTTATGAAGAAGAAAGAGAGAAGTGTGTGGCGGCACACCGACCATCGTGAATGTAACCGTAATCATTATTCCATTTCCGCGTATCAATATTTGATTTGTTCTATTTTTGAAACTCCGTAGCAGACGACCTCATTTGAGTTTGAAAGACGAAAGAAGCAACCATAAGAACATCTGAGAAGGAAGTTAATTAGTTGAGATTAAGTTCCGCGAAGCATTACAATTTGATTTGTGAAGAGAAAGATTTGTGATATGAAGTTTCTCCCTAAGAAGATGTCCTGAAGTTGCTTTAGTACCCGTGTGACCACTGTGAGTTTTGAATGATGTCAATTGTATTGACTAGAAGATTCATGTTTTCGCAAGTATTCGGACAATTGTCATAGTATGACAGTATGTTTGTGCTCAGAGACGAACGAGGAACACGTTGACCATTTTTAGTATGAAGTGAACCGACCCTTTGTTCTAGAAGAATAGATTCACTTGATGATCAGAGATTGTAGCAACAACACCACCAGGTATCCGATGACTAAAGAGCTTCCACAAAAAGGACCAGGTCTGAAGACCATTGTCAGAGTTAGAAACCTTGTAGAAGATGTGAAGAAGAGGTTCGTGACAGGCATTACCTAGAGAGAAGCAGGTAAGAAGAAGAAAGACTGAGATGAGACTCGATTATACCCCAAGCAGCACATGGAGATTTCAGTTGGGCATCAAGACGACCAGACCGTAGGAGATGAGCTTTCAGCACATAAACCAGGAAGTCCACAGCAGTTTGAGTTGGCGAATTCTGAATCATGTTAGAAGACCTGTAGGAGGCACGCAACCTTGTTTCTCTAGTCATTTTAGTTGTACTAAGATGAATTGAGAGCTGAAGCAGACTCGCCAATGGAGGAATGCACGGTGATCACGTAAGAGATTCATGCTACCACACCGAAGTGTCCAGAAGAAGTGTCGAAGACTTGAGGAACCAGACTCAAGTTTATGATTTCCTTTTCACCCTATGATCGTATGATTAGACAAGAGAGCGGCTACTTGGAATTTGAAAGGATTCGAGATCATGAAATTGAAGGGATGAAATTTTGTAGTAAACGTTTGGATTCGGAAGATTTGATTTTTGTAAAGGATGAAGATATTGAAGACGTAATTCATTTCCTCTTAGACCACTCAAGTTTCCGTTACCTTTCGATAAGATCTTGAATGAGCCTTTTCCCTATTAGAAATTCTGTTCGATGTTCATTATGCATGTGTTGGACGTTGGTTCGTTATGAGAAGGATGATGAATTGTGGAAGACCTAACGTCTCGACGACGAGTTTCATTTTGAGGTGTACACATTTCGTTACGCTATTTGTACGTTCAAATTCCTCCGATTTAGAATCCGTAGTGATGTTTGTTTTGGACCAACCTTAGGAGGTAGAAAGACTGATAGGTGGTTAAGATAAGTAGTTCTGTTCGCGACTTGAGATAAAGTATGACCATCATGATGGTATACTCATATGATGCTGGTATTATGACGGTTCGCGAACGTGATAATACTTACGTCATATGACGTACCCTCATTGTGTTCATAGGATATTTCGAGGAGTACTTTAGAAACCTTAGAATTTTGATTAGAGATGTGAGAAATTTCGCATTTGTAAGATTTAGGTTCGTTCCACCTATACGCTTAATCTGTTTCGCCGTTATGCGATTTGATACGTTTGGATTCTCTGTACGCGGTTGTTGACCTTTGTAATTCCGATAAGAATCTTAAGTTCTGCTATAAGTTTCTTCCTTTTGATATCAGCTACAATTTATTTTCTGTACGATCTCATCTGATTTGTCTAATCGAATGCTATGGACGGCATATCCGTCACAATCTTGTGTATCCTTGTATCTCTTCTGAGAGAATATGATAACCATTCGTCATGTTTGAATATGATCCTTGCAATCTGAATTCCGTATGATATGTCAATTCTGGGAACTGAAGTTACTTTTGGATCGGCAATGAAGAGTCATGAGAAACAAGTCTTTTTACATTTCCGTTCGCTGTCCGTTGTGTCTTCTGTTTCATTTCATCTCCATTCGCAAAGATTCTTTGGAAGAACCACCCAGAGCGGGAAGCTACCTGGGAAACCGAGGAATCAATACGAGCTAGTTATCCGCATTCTGATCTAGTACGTCCCTATTTTGTTTTCGATCCTTTCACTTCTGATGCTTTGCAAATTTCGAGGATGAAATTTTTCTGTTAGAGGGGAAGAGTTGTAAAACCCGAAAATCTAAAACATGCAAAAATTACCAAAATGCCCCTGAAACTTTAAAATTTAATTAAAGCTTAATTAAAGTTCCGAATCGATCCCAAACTTCTGGAAACGAGCAAGATATGGTACAAAATAATTTTGACGACTTCGATTAATATTTATACAAGTTGTGAAATGACCAAAATACCCTTGTGTGTACCAAAAATTTAAATACACAATTATTATTAATTAAAAACCATTTAAATTACAAGATTAATTAAGGAAATAAATAAAAAAAAATAGTAAATTGATTCTTGGGCCTTGAAGGCCGGCTATTAGTCAATTCCCCCTCCTCCTAATTCAGTCCATCCCATTTTATATCATCCCATAATTTTATTTCTTCCATAAAACCCTAAAAACAACCTAGCCGCCACTCTTAAAAATCCCACACACCACATCCGATTTTTAGAAATCAAAAACCCATTTTTCTGGAGTGCTTGATGATGCAAGGAAGGTGAGAAAAATATCCACAAGGTCCTGGAGTCGATCGTGTGTTCGTGGTGATTTATTTGGGTCGAAATAGTGCAACCGAGCATCAATAATCCACAACGTGTGAATCCTTTGATCTATAAATTTCCTGGTAATTTTCTAGCACTCCTTTAATCACATATAACATGGGAAAAATACTTAAATCGAATCATGCAATGTATTTTGGCCGAATGCAAAATAATGGGTTTATAAACCCTAAAATCGAATTAAATCTAAAAATCTTGTATGCGAATTTTCTGGGCCAGGTTATTATTTTCCTGGCTTCTATGATGATCATATAACATGTGAAAAATGGTGTTTTGATTTGTTTGAGTCGAATTCGTGATTTATGGAATTGTAGTTAAATCGGATTTTAGAGCAAAAAAAGGGAAAATCGTGGAAAAATTATTAAACCAATCGAACTAGGGTTCTTGTGTGATGAAATCTGGAATTTAATGAGTTATAATGATGATACAATGATGGCCTAATGATTTGGATTACTAGGGTTTGATTTTGAAAATGTTTTGTTATTACCGATTTGAAAATAATTAGTTAAGGGTGTGTTTTGTAATTATTAAAACTTTTGGGATATTTTTGTAATGTTTTATAGATCAGGGGGAAGATATAAAAATTATAATATAAGGGCTTTATTTGTAAATTGAGCGAAGTGTGGATTTAATTTGTAAATTATATGGCGATTTGAAGATAAAATGTTTAGGGTGTATTTTGTAACTTTTAAAACTCAAGGGCTATTTTTATAACTTTATTTGGACTCTTTATAATTCGTATAAAATATAACTTGAAGGTGTCATGTGTAATTTTTGTAATTAAAAGGATTAAAATGTGTAATTACGTAAATTATGAGTCGAATTGAAAATAAATTAAAATGAGGGACTAAATATGTAATTTCTGGAAACTTGGTGCTGTTTTGAGTAGTAAATTATATTCAGGGGATTATGTGTAATTTTGGTAATTTAATGGCTTAATATGTAATTGTTAATAATTAAAGGTTGAAATTGTAATTTAAAGGAATAAATATGTAACTTTGATAACTAGAGGGACCTATTGTGTAAATTATGGAAATTTGAAGTAGCATTCGTATAACATGCTAAAATAAGTACTCATGATGTAAAATTGGTAAATTAAGGGTTTAATATGTAATTATAGTAAATTATATAATTCGAATTTGTAATTTAAAAAGTATAAGGACCAAATGCGTAAATTACCGAAACTTTGAGGGCTGTTTGTAACATAATTATATTGAAGGTTAATTTCTGTAATTTGAAGAAACAAAAGGACTTGATGTGTAATATGAATATTATAAAGGTTAAATTTGTAAGTTATGTAAGTATAAGATTAATTTGTAAATTAATAAAGTAAAGGAGTGTAATTCGTAAATATTGGAAACTTGGAGGCTAAATGTGTAATTCTGGAAAATAAAGTATTCGAATGGTAAATTATGAGATTTCTATTTTAAACCTTGAACTTTGGTAAGTTACGTTTATAACCCTGAACTATGAAAACTTGTCATATTTAACCCTAAACTTTTGTGACTTGTTTAAATACACCCTAAAGCCATATTATGATTCAATAATAACTTAACCTAAATGAGATTATGGAAATCTTACTAATTATGGAAACTTACTAAATATGAAAACCTTCTAAAAATGGAAAGTTACTTAAAATGGAAAGGTTTGTAATTCTTCCTACCCTCTAGGTGTGAAGAAGGAGAGGACATGATCCTTTGCATCTTATTCTTTTGGTTTGTGCTTTGCTTTGGAATAAGGTACAGATATTCTGCCCTTCTTAATAAGGTGCCTTCGACCTCTTGATTTCTGATTTGAACCTATGATATGAACCTTTGGCATTTGAACCTTTGGACATTTGAACCTTTGACATATGAACCTTTGATATGAACTTTGAGATTCGGACTATGACTATATGAACCTTTGCTTTGATATGAACCTTTGACCTTTGACCCCAGTTTGATACCCGAGCCAAATATGTTTCCTAGCCATGAAGGTAACATGGCCATGTCATTGATGCACCAGTGGCATGATTCTAGTATACTCGAGTGATGTTGTACACCGTCCCCATTATGAATATGATATGAGCTCACTATGATATGATTTGATATGGCCAATATGATTTGTTTGGGGGGCGTATGGATGCATCCTAGATATGTTCTGATATGATATGTTTTGATATGATATGATATGGTGACTGGGGCTGGGGCTGGGTGCAATCCACTCCTTTCACAAAATATGGGAGCTAGCTACTCCATTTGAAGAATGAGGACACCCCTCATATTATCTGATTATCTGAGAGGTCTCCCCTCTATATGATTATGAAGATATGATATGATATGATATGATATGTGATATGTTATGATATGGGCTCGTGGTGGATGACTGTCCTAAACCTTACTCTTTATTTCCTTTTCCTATATCTCATTCATTATGATATGTCTGTTCATTTCCATTTGATTTTGGTTTCCGTTTATTATATATCTGTTCACTGGGCTTTTTAAGCTCAGCCGCATTTCTTTTCCTGCGGCAGGTTTTAGTAGGAAGCCAGGAGTTTGGGTTTGCTTTGGGATGAGAGATTAGCTTTTGAAGACGATACCTTAGTTTTAGTATTCATTTATGTATGACTACGTAGATTTGGTATATTTTCCTTTGTAATTTTGTAAACCATTTGTATTATGTAAGTCGTATGTTATGCTTGCCTTTGATATGTCACCATTTTCGTGACACTTCTACCCTTGCCGGGTTGGGGTGTTACATAAGTACTTGACCAAAACCTGTAAAAATTGGATAATAAAACTTGATCACAATTATTCACGATGACTCGGGAACGTAATATAAATGGACGTGTTACGCCAAAGTTATAAAACCTTCCAACATTGATAAGTTATAAACATACCAAAAATCTTATAGATTATACAAAACGACTTTATCCAAGTAAATACAAAGTTATATTTTGGGATACGGGGTAAACATCCAACTCATTCGTCGACTTATCTTTAGTCTTATATTCATTAGATATCGTTTGTTCGTTCCTTCTTGATTCTATTCGTTTTGGCGTGAGTTACTGTTTGATTGTACATTTTACGACTTCTACACAACAATGTTTTACTTTTTTTTTCTTCATTCTTTTCTTGTTGTTAAATTGTTATTCTCCGACTTTCTTCTTCTTAACGTGATTTAACCTTGAAACTATATTTTCCAAAAACCACACGAGAAACATGATTACTTCTTTTCATCAACATTGAAACTAAACCATTTTACAAACTTTGGTATGAGTATTCCACGACAACTAAGACACAATATCTTTTGAAATTTCTTTCCTTTACAAAACATACTCTAAGATAACTATCCAATTATTAGGTTGTGTCGATCCAGTACCGTTGTGCTTATACTTCCTGAATATCGTTGTATTTTACTACTTGATGCTAGTTGTCGTATCTTGCATTGCTGCATACTCAGGTGAGTTCATAGCCCCACACTTATTTATCTTAACTGTTTTGTAAACTACTTCGGGTGAGATACATGCTACTGTTTTTACTATGACCACAATTGTTTGAAAGCTGTTCTTTGAACTGATAACTTTGCTGAACCTTGCGAAAGCACTAAGTACCACTATTGCCACAAACAAGTCCCTCGATCATGCACCATTAATTATTTGCGAGTGAGCACGAATATAGTTTATAGGCCTATAAGAATGACCATCCGCCATGTTGACCAAGGCCGGAAACATGTGATGTACTATATTCGAGTTAACTAGGTATTTGGCAAAGTACCTACTTGGGGGAAAATGTTATTATAAATTCCGCAGTTACTGTCGACTTACGCCAATGTTATTGCTGCCGATTAACGTTTTGTGTGTCACGAGCTTAGTGCAGTGGTGATTTCTGAACTTACGGGCGTATAACAACGTAGCCCACTTTCTTCTGAACTTGAAATCTTGTGATCAACTACTTTACTTTTAAACCTATGAATTCACTCAACCTTTGTGTTGACTTTTTAGCATGTTTTATCTCAGGTGTTTCATCTTTACTGCTACATGATTTACCTCTGGAGGAGCTTGGCGAAGGGCATGGCATGGTCATTGATGACTTTGAAAACTATTTGGGACCTTTTTAAATCTTTTTGTGGACCTATATTTTCTGCACTATTTTTGAATGATGTAAATTGAATGTTTTTAATTATGAAATTTCTTTTAAAATGGTTGAAGTAAAACCGTTCTTTGTACCTTGTGTTGTGATAACAATCGAGTAGCACCCCAGAACTTGTATGCTTCCGCTGATCCGATTTGGGGGTGTTATAGATGGTATCAGAGCCACATGTTATAGAGAACTGGGTATTTTCATAAACTTGGACAATAACCATTTTTACGAAAACTTAATCCTATGACCGTCACGTACCAGCCTGCCAAGATGATGCTTCGCTTGTAATTTTGTTTGGATAACATAATTGATGAGTTATGTAACGATATATTTGATGAGATGTGTGCCTTGCTATTTGATAATTTATATTTCCCTTATTTTCGTTATCCACTATAAGTATTTTCATATACTTATGCCGATGCACCGAACCTGTCATGGAGTTACGCTATTTCCTTGCGTAACACATTATTTGATTTCGAGTTTGGACACTAGTTATGGTTTTTCAAAACGAATTTAAAAGTGAAGGACATACTACTAGTGTAACTAAGCTGAGTATTTCAATAGTCATTGAACCTTGGCTGGATGTATACTGATCACCTATATTCAACCAGGGACGGTGATTTTGAAATACTGAGAGTAGTTATAATAGAATTATGTTCGAATTGGTTTTATACTTGATTTTGGGAATGGTAATGTTTTGCATGTGTACACGAGCACCGAATATCATGAAAGTTTACCCCTACACATGACATATCGGCATTGCGAAACTTCATGAATCGAAAGACCGTTTGAATCGCTATACCTTTCCGCTTATATGGAGTACTTGTCCGTTGCCGTCTGATTATGTTCGCATCGAGTCGGGTTAGAAACGATCGGTCAACGTCTGGAATTCGAGCTGTTTATTTTAACTCATCCGATAATGTAATAAGCAAGTTTGAGTTTATTGGAGTGTTTGATTTTTGCTTTATTTCAATTGGGATTGCTTGATTCCGTTATTTTGAGTCTCGTTTGAATTTGTTTCTTTAGCCTCGTTTTGGTTTTGGTTATCTTACGGTCACCGCTACCTTTACACTCAATGGATGGACCAAGTTAGATCACTAGTCGTCTAGGAACGACCCTCCCATCATACCCATAAGAAGGATCTCTAGATGAAAGTAAAACAACGAAATAACCAACGAATCTTTCACAAAACCTAGAAAACATACTATAGGTTGATTTGTAACCCATTAGAAGCCTTAGGAACTTATGTAGTAAACCGAACCACTATTTTTGGAAAAGATTCCTAACCCTTCACTTATCCTTTGGGAACACCAGTTGTCCACCTTACCACCCCCTTATAAAAAAATGAACTGCGATACATTATTTTACGAAATATATATATACAAATTAATACGATATTTTGAAAACGTCATTTCGGGAAAATTATTTTTGAACACGTTATTTTGGGTACGCTATTTTGACATACTATTTTGAATACTGTCTTGGATGGTCAACATTGGTTTTGCTATTTTAAAGACGTATTGTATTGATGTACTATTTTGAGAACTGTTTTGGATACACTATTGTGAGCACACTATTTTGAAATGCACTATTTTGATTTTGGAAACACCATTTTGGAATACTATTCGAAGGCTATTTTGCAAACAAGATTTCTCTGGTATTTCCCTAGGCCATTAGGTCACATGCCTTGTTTTTCCAGACCCCTCAATTTGTAAGGAAACTTGTATACACCGCATTATAAACCAATGAGTTGGACAACATCATTAGTTGCCTTAGGAAGTAACCCGTCAATTGAAATGGACACCTTAATGATTTAGTCATATGACTTAGACCTTAGAACCCACAAATGAGATAATAGTACTCATGAGAAAGCATTAACTTAGGTGGTAAGTAGAGTTACCTGTATTAACCATGACAACGAGGTTCGCCCTAGTGTTCGTGTTTCGAAGCTGATACTAATTTAGATAATTCGAATTCTGTTGGTTAGGATTTTGTACAAACCATGGATCATTAACCATTTATCCCGAATGATCATTAACCATTTCACACCTTTACACTTTAACCGTGGGCCCATAACCCACAGGTCGTCAACTATAGCACACTCATTAGCAATCATTATCCTTTTTACACAACTTAAACATGTTTTATTTTTCAACACTTTTGTTTTAATAGTCACTGTTCATGACGCGCATTAGTCATGATATAAATAGTTTCATATTCTTATCTTAACTTCATACCTACAAATCTCATTTTAGTTATTTACGCACTTAAGCAGTATCGCCCTTTTCCAACTGTTACGAACCATCATACTTCAATTACGTTCTATACTTTCACTATTATTGAACATTTAATAATCAAGGTGTCAAATGCAACTATGCTATTACTACATACTATAACATATTTATAATCACATTATTCACTTTCAATTCATTACCCTAACGAATATCTAATCAAGCTTTTATATAAGTAACCAACCCATTTACTACATCATTTCACATTCCATTATTATTACCACTACACACACATTCACATAAACACATAATGATCACCGACACCATCCAAGTGCATGGTGTCCTTATCTTGTAATCGCATATCGAGTCCATAGAGAACTGTGTTGCTATCTAACACACAAACTGTTTTCAATTATTTTACCGACCATTTTGCGGTCACCCTACAAAATGTTTTACTACTATGTCTTAAAAACAAAAATTTTACTCTTACACTATTTTATAAACAATGAATTGATTTCGTAATATCATTCCACCAGTTATATTATAAACTAATTTACTGTCTTACTAATATATCATAAACTGTGGTCTTATTGCTATTTTGTAAATAACAAATTGTTTTCCTACTGCCCTATAAATTGTTTTACAACTCATTGTACAGGCTACCCTATTGTTAAGTAATAAGCTGATTCGCCCCTTTACTACTATTTCATAAATCAATGAACAACTTCACAAAATTTTTGCAAACTATGTTATAATTACCTTACAATTTTTACTACAACCTTATGGACCATTTTACTCTCCTGTGAGCTAAATTAGCCACTGTTTAATTTTTAAAAATAAATAAATAAATAAAACTATGTTACTATTACCTTACAATTTATTTCGCCATTACTTTCCAAAACTATTCTACTGTCACCAGATGAACCGTTTTACTACTACATCACTAAGTAAACTACAGCTTTGCTAACATTTTACGAATGACAAATGATTCTCTTACTACTCTACGAACTATTTTACAAAATCATCTCACAAGTTATTGTATAAATCGAATTGCTATCTTGCTAACATATCACAAATTTAACTATGGTATTATCATTATTTTATAAATAAGAATTCGTTCTCTATCACTCTAGAAACTGTTCTACAAACTATTTTATAAAGTATTTTACAATCACCATATGAACCATTTACTCCTATGAAAAATGTTTTTATATTATTACATCATAAACAAAATAAAAAATATTTCCCCTTTGAAAAATAAATCAAACCTTAGAAGTGGATCCGACACTTTCGCCTGAGACTACAGATAATAACCTACCAAGCCTTGATACTGTTTCATCACTAAATAAGTTACCTCATTCGTTCCATGCGATTAGATTCCCTGATTAGTAGTGCATGCGTTAAAATAGGTTATCAATATACCATCGCTTTTAAGATATTGTACCCTCTAGGAGTCTAGACAACACAGACTCATAACCCATTTCTTTTATGTGAACCGACTTCTACACCGGGATGCCAAGAGATCTTAGCCTACATAGCGATTATTGATACCCGGCCTTACCTTGTAAACAAGAAGGACTTTTCACAACATAGTGTCGAGCTGATTCAGACCTTTCAGGTAACTGGTACAACCATTTAAGACATGATACCTTGTTAGGAAATTAAGCTATAGCAGTTAGTACGGTTGAAGATGAAAGTTAGTACTACTGAAGAGTTTTGAAGACATAAGCAGTTAGTACTGTTGAATGAAGAAGTTTGTACTGTTTATGATTCCGTAACGTGTGAAGATAATTATAGAAAAGATTTAATGTATATCTTATAATGTTAGACTTATACGATTAGGTTGATAGTTATCTTGTAAAGGAATCCTTAGTCTATAAAAGGATTGCCTAGGATGATGAATGTGTACGTATTGTTTTGTTAAGATTCAAGGTTGTAAACCCTAGTGATAGGAGATCACTCGTATTATTCATTAATAATATTGAATCATTGAAGTTGAAGTATATTGTGTTCATTGTTCATTCTTTGTTGATTCGTTAATACAAAACTCAAACAAACAAATCTTCTAAGTGCTAGCTAGTAAATTCCGCGTGCTAGACTAGACATCATTCAAAGTATTCATCTAACACAAGGAGTGTGTGTAGATCCGGTCAAGTGGTATCAGAGACAGGTTACTGATACTTTGGTTTAGAGGATCCAGACGAATTTGTTCAAGAAAAGATGGACATGGAGACAACAACAAGTCAGACTAATATTGCTGCTAAGCTTCCAATGCTTAAACCCAATGAGTTCGATATGTGGCGATTAAGAATTGAGCAGTTCTTCCACGTTCAAGATTATACTCTTTGGGAGATCATTGAAGAAGGAAACTCCTTTTCACCCGTATCAACAACAACTGTTGTTGAAGGTAAATCTGAGACTACAGTGCAGACAAAGCCAACCACTACTGAAGAGAAGGCAAGGCACAAGAATGATGTTAAGGCTAGAAGTTTGCTTCTGTTGACTATTCCCAATGACCAGTTGTTGAATTTTAGCAAGTTTAAGTGTGCTAAAACTCTTTTTGAAGCTATTGTTGCAAGATATGGTGGGAACGAAGCCACCAAGAAATCTCAGAAGACTCTTCTCAAGCAACTGTTTGAAAATTTCTCAGCAACAAGCAACGATTCACTAGATCATATGTTTAATAGACTTCAAAAACTAGTGAGTCAACTGGTTGTTCTAGGAATTGAGATGCCTCGGGAAGATCTTAACTCCAAATTTCTGAGGAGTCTACCAGCTGAATGGGCTATGCATGTGGTTGTATGGAAAAACAAGCCTGATATAGATTCCATGAGCTTAATGGATCTCTATAGCAACTTCAAGATAGTTGAACATGATATTAAGAAGTCTGCTGGATCAAGCTCAAGCTCAAGCTCAGGGAATTTGGCCATTGTATCAACTCCCAGTACCTCAAGTACAGATGAAGAAGCTCAAGTGACTGGAGCAGTTGGTACTGCTAGTTCCAATATTGGTACTGCTAGCACAAGCAGTACTAATGGACTCTTGGATGAGAATACTTATTGTGCTTTCTTGACTACTCAGCACAATGGAAGTATGTTGACTCATTCAGATCTTCAAGAGATTGATGAAGATGATATTGAAGAGATGGATATCAAGTGGCAGCTCTCTCTTCTCAGCTTGAGAGCTAGAAGATTTTTGAAGAAGACTGGCAAGAAGATTGTCATAAACAGCAATGATGTTGCAGGGTATGACAAGTCCAAGATTGAGTGTTTCAATTGCCACAAGAAAGGTCATTACTCTAGGGAGTGCAGATTGCCAAGCCAACAAGATAGAAAGAGCAGAGGATGTGGAAGCAAGTCCAGGGTTATGTAGGTTACTGATTCAAGCTCGAAAGCCATGGTTGCCATTGATGGCTTAGGGTTTGACTGGAGCTACATTGCAGAGGAGGAAGCAGAAGCATCTACAGAGATTGCTCTCATGGCATTTTCAGACTCTGAGGTACAAGTTTCTAAATGTTCTAAATCTTGTGAAGCTTTAAAAGATCTAGAAACTCTTAAGAAAAGATATGAGGATCAGAGAAAAGAGCTAACTCAAACTGCTTTTAACTTAGCAAATCATAAGAGGGCTTTAGCTGTGTTAGAAGAACAAATTGTTCATTATAAAAGTAATGAGTCAAAGTTTTCTGATGATATGATTATTGTTAAGAGAGAGTTAATGTTTAGAGAGAATGAAATTACTGTGTTGAAACATGAGCTAGAACAGGTTAAGAAAGCAAAGGAGAACATTCAAATGACTGTTGACACACTAGAATTTGCAACTCAGGGTGTTAGTAAGATTGTTGAGTGTCAGATCCTTAATAAAGCTAAGTCAGCCCTACGTTATAAGTCAGTTCCACCTCCTTATAGAGGAATTCCAACACCCCCAGGCATAGACTTAGAACACACAGAACTACCTGAATTTCAACTACCTGAGCTTAAATATGGTCCTCAACCTAAAGAGAATGTAGTTGATAAACCTGTGTATGAAAGTGCAAGTGATAAATCACTATCTGAGGACAAGGTGTCTTCTGATAGGTCCTCAGCTAAGGACTCAGATGCTCCAACCATTGAGGAATGGACTTCTGATGATGAGGATGATCAGGCTGTGGTTAAGCCTATTAGTGCTAAAGTGGAGGAACCAAAAGTTCCAAAGATGGTTAAACCTGAGACTGTTAGGCCTAGATCAAATGCCAAACCTATTAGACCAATAGTTAGGTTTGCAGAAATGTATAGAACCACAAACAAGCCAAGAGGTAACCAAAGAAATTGGAATTACCTCAAATCTCACCAATTAGGGGATGATTTTTTCTGTTATAGGAAAGCTTGTTACTCATGTGGTAGTTTTGACCATCTTGCAGCCTTTTGTGATAAATGGGTAGATAGGTATTCAAGTCCTAGGGTGAACACTGTTAGACCTCCCACTCACCCAACAAACACTAGAATGATACCTAAATCAGTTCATTTAAGGTTTGGACCCAAAGCAGTTCATACTGCTAGACCAGCAGTTCAGACTGTCAGACCTATTAGACCTGTTAACCCAAGACCAACAGTTCAAGGTGCAAAACCAGTCTTTAAACCAGCACCAAAAATTGTTAATAGACCCTTTCATCACAAAGCAGTTGTAACAAACCAAGTTTGGAAACCTAAGGTAACAACTACCAAGCCAGCAGTTCCAATCGCTAGCATAGTAATTGGTACTGGTGTTAATAAAAACACTGCTAAGGGAAATATGGGAAATGGTGTGAATGCATCAGCATGTTGGGTTTGGAGACCCATCAAACTCAATGGTGCTAAAATTGTTTTGAAAAGAATGAATTATGTTGATGCAAGAGGAAAGCCTAAGTCTGTTTTGGCTTGGGTTCCACAAGGAATTTAATTTTTCTTTTTGAGTGCAGTGTTAGTCATGTACTTTTATATTGTGAGATAAGTTCTTTGTGGCTTGTCTCTTTTTTTTTGGACTAACATTTGCAGGTTATGAATGAAAAGCATCATGGAATTAAATGCTATATGTTTTGGACTGTAATGGTGATTTGGAGTTGAGTGTGTGATCTTTGTACACAACAAATGGTAATTGGTTCACCATGTCTAACCCACATAAGAACCAACTAGTCCAGAGCAAACGGTATCTGGTAAAGACTAATCAAATCCATTGATGGTTGACAATTTACCAAAAATTGTATGGTTATCAGCTCACCATATCTAACTGTGAAGAGTTGGCTAGTCCAAAGCAAACGGCTATTGGTAAAGACATATCAAATCCGTTGATAGCTGATAGTTTGCAAAACACTATGTTTGAGCCATGGTATTTTTAAAATTCTTTACAATAAGTTCATACGGCTCAACAAAATTTTTCCAACAGTTGGTACGATTAGTACAAAGTTAGTACGGCTCAACTAGCCGTTGTAAAAATCTGTCTGTAATTAATTTTATTGCCGTTGGGGTAAAACCGTTATTCTTAAGGTATTTATAGGGATTTTTCTAGAAGATAATTATCTTTTTACCATAAATTCTTTTATTCTCTTTCTAAAGATAATTTATTTCATACGCTTATTTCGTAAAACCCTAAACAGTACCTATAAACCCCAATAGACTACATAAAACCTCAATTCCAATTTAAACGATCATCGTATTGCTATAATCTTTCATTTTTCATCACTAAAAATGGTTGGACTGGAATTTGTTAAGCGTCATAATCAGGTTGCGTTTCTTGAGAAAACAGAGGAAGGAGATGGACCAAAATTTTATGAGATTGTGGACTTTCTCAATCACTCTCCCATAAGGTATGCTCTAACTGTTTCTCCTACTCTTTATGTCTCGCACATCACACAGTTCTGGCAGAATGCTACTGTCTTGACTAGTGAAGATGGAAACTTAGAAATTCATTCTGAAGTGGATGGTGTATCTTTTGTTGTTACCGAGTCTATACTTAGGAGACATCTTAAATTAAATGACTCAGATGGTATTAACACTATGCACAACACTGAAATATGGGAAGAACTTACCAAAATGGGGTATGATACATCTGAAAATAAATTAAATTTTCAAAAAGGATGAGCTCAAAGTCCACAAGGAGAATTCTGCTAAAATTTTTAACAGGTTATCTTTAAAGGTGAAAAAGCTGAAAGATCAACTGAAGCAGAAAAGGGCAAGAATGGTATTGGATGATGATTCTTCTAGTGATGACTCAGATGATTCAGATGATGCTGAAGGTGGAAATTATTCCAAACAGGGGAGGAAATTTGGTAAAAACAAGGATGGATCAAGTTCTCAAGGGAGGCATAATGAAGAGGAAAAAGAAAAATTTGATATAGGTTCTGGTAATGTAGATATGGAAGAGGAAGAACAACATGAGGCAGTTCAGACTGATACTCAAGAAGCTGAAGCAGTTCAGACTGTTGAAGTAGTTCCAACTGCTGAGACAGAGCATCAAGCAGTTCCAACTGGTGATACTTCAGCTGAGCTAGTTTATGAAAGAAAAAGAGCTGACAAAGGTAAAAGAGCTATGACACAAGAGGAAGAGGAAGCAGCTCAAGAACTTGAAAGGCTCAAGACATTAAAACCGAAAACTCAAGTTCAGATAGATCATGATGCAGAAGTTGCAAGGGAAATGATAGAAAAAGATTTGGCTGATGAAGAAGCTAAGAAAGCTCAGATTGCTCAAGATGAGGAATTAGCAAGGAAAATGGCTGCTGATGATGAAAAGAACATAGCTGGTTTCATGGATAGAACAAGAACTGAAGATTTTAATCAAGAAGAGTTCAATGAGCAACTTCAATAATTGTTGGATTCTGATTGTATTATAAAAGATCATGCAGTGATGATTCTTAATGATCAGGAGTTAAATGAAGAAGAAAAGTCAGAGGAGCTCAAAGAATTTATCTTGAAGACAAATAAAGAAGCTACTTGGAGTGACTTTATTCACAGAATCAAAGAAAGGCAAAAGTCAGGTTACAAGACAAAGTTACCTACCAGGAAGGAGAAACTCAATTTCATGAAGCACTATTTGAAGAATCAAGCTAACTACAAGATGAGTGACTTTACTGGATGGACAGATGATGAGATTGAAAGGAAATTCTTTAAATCATATGCAAGGATGAATACTCCAATCAGAGAGGACATGACAAGGAAAAAGAAAAGACAACCAGAAGTTCTTGAATCTGATGTTGCAAAGAAACAAAAGTCTGAAGAAGAAGAAGGGTTAACCAATGAGAAGATCAAGAGCATGATGATGATTCTTCCAGAATCTTCATATATCAAACCTCTACAAATAAAACATCCAATCATTGACTGGGAAGTGTTCACTGATGGAAAAATGAAAGGATGGAAGATAGTCAGATTTGGTGATATTTCTGAAAGGTACAAGTTGTTTGAAGATTTACTCAGAGGATTTGACAGAGAAGATCTTAATCAACTATGGAGTTTAGTAAAAGAAAGATTCAGAGATAAAGATCCTATTGAAGACAAAGAAAAAGAATTATGGGTTCAGTTGAAAAGAATCTATGAACCTGATAGTGGAGAGTCAATGTGGAGATTTGAAGCACAAGTTAAAGATGTGTATTGGTATTTGTTTGAATCGTGTGGAGTACATAGAGTTTCTACTCCAGATGGGATAGAAATCTATATGTTGGTGGAAAAAGATTATCCACTCAGATCATTTGTGTTAGTGGCTATGATACAAGGAAGACTCAAGGTTGAAGAAAGAAAAGTCAAAGACTAAAGTGACTGATGTGATAGATGTTTGAAAGAATTTTTCACATTAAGAAGAAGAAGCTTAATTTGAAGAAACTTAGTGATTTGGATAGAAATCATAAGTTTAGGGGAGGATTGTTAGGAAATTAAGCTATAGCAGTTAGTACGGTTGAAGATGAAAGTTAGTACTGCTGAAGAGTTTTGAAGACATAAGCAGTTAGTACTGTTGAATGAAGAAGTTTGTACTGTTTATGATTCCGTAACGTGTGAAGATAATTATAGAAAAGATTTAATGTATATCTTATAATGTTAGACTTATACGATTAGGTTGATAGTTATCTTGTAAAGGAATCCTTAGTCTATAAAAGGATTGCCTAGGATGATGAATGTGTGCGTATTGTTTTTGTTAAGATTCAAGGTTGTAAACCCTAGTGATAGGAGATCACTCGTATTATTCATTAATAATATTGAATCGTTGAAGTTGAAGTATATTGTGTTCATTGTTCATTCTTTGTTGATTCGTTAATACAAAACTCAAACAAACAAATCTTCTAAGTGCTAGCTAGTAAATTCCGCGTGCTAGACTAGACATCATTCAAAGTATTCATCTAACACAAGGAGTGTGTGTAGATCCGGTCATACCTCTTAGCACTAAGTTATCCCTTTTAGACCGCCCGTACAACAACTTCGGTCAGGATACCTTTTAGTACCATTTAAACAAGTTGGACTTACATCTATGAGCTTCGCCTGATATCAAACATTGAACCCCGCTCAGCATTGGCAACTAGATCCTCTTCCTTGGATATTTAGGAACATAGGTGGACGTGCATGCTCGACTACCTTTCTTCTTTGATGTTTTTACTTTTAAGGACTTTTCTTAAAATACTTTTATAACAACTTTGAAACTCGTAGTGATATTTTTTTGGGAATACCTATTTTGAGGATTAAATTCTTCTGGTCAAACCTTGTCAAACTTTTGTTGCGAAATGTCAAACGTAAACTTTTATGAAAATTCTCTTATCCATACCATGAATGAAAACCCATTTTACAAAATTTTAAAATCTTTAGAAACTGTGTCATCTTACATAACTGTAAACTCTCAACAAAGAAATTTGTAATACTTGGAAAGTGATTTTGGTCAAAAGTTTGTACAAACGTTTACTCAAATAAAGTTTTCATACAAAATTTTTATCCATTCCTCTGAGGAGGAATAATACACAATTTCGAAACAATTCTTGAAGATCAGTCACTCAGCCATTTTTACCACCCTACATGTATCGAATTGAAATTTTGTGTCAATAGGATATAAACAGTATATTGGGTTAAGACCGTGAGAATTTGAGAGGAGACCACACTAACAAAGTTGTGAAACATCGCATAGTTTAGACTTAAACTGTTCTCCCTTATTAAACTTACTACAGGGATCATTGTACCTCACCAAATCACTAGTAGGAGACGACTTATAACAGACAACCTAGGTACCCTCCCACAGGCCAAGAGAAACACTTAAAACAACCTAGTGAGACCCGAATCGATTACCAGTACCAACATTTTTCACCGACACCATTCTGACAGATAACTTGAACCAAATCGCGAGGACGCCATTCCTTTTAAGGGGTATGTGATGTAAAAACTGACAATTTTCCAAAACTTATTTAATTAGCCAAAATATTCATTTTTGAAATCCCATAACTTGTAAACTTCATCCATCAAGCCGGCACAACCTAAAATGCACAAAACTCCGAGAAAATTATACGTATTAATAATCGTTTTTATTGGAAAAATTGTTTCGGACTCAATGGCGCAAGTCTCGTAATTTAAAACGGCCGTTTGCTATGTCAAATGAGGCCCACAAGACTTTTACTAAAAGATTAACTAAATTGCAATTTCTACCCCCTTCCTATATTTTAACTGTCGCCCCCTCCACTTTCGTTTATACACCTTCACCCCCTCCCCTCCATATAAATACCCATTTAGGGATTCTCATTCATTGATAACACCCCACCGGATTTTTACTATTCCGGCGTCGTCACCCACCTCTGGCCAAATTCCGGACACCCCTAAAAATTCACCACCGTGTAGATCTCAACTCCCACTTTGTTTCTGAAGCGTTTGAAGGCCAAGGGAGTAAGTTCGGTTCGTATCTGAAGCCACACCGCCGCTGCCACCACCTTCACCACCACACACCGCCACCCTCTCCTCTGTTCTCTCTCGTTGGTAAGCTCACACGCCTCCCTTCCTTATATTTCTTTATTTTAATTAAAACCCTAATCGATTATTATTTAATCTAAACGGTTTTTATATCAAAACTAACCAAAACCATTGTTTTCGAATCTAAACCGTGTGAATCTATACTTTAAATGCCAAACTCGTTCTACTCACTAACGAGTCACTTGACTCATCCGAGCCAACTCACGAGTTGAGTTGACTCGTAGCTTATAGTGATTATTTTAACTTTATTTGCTATATTTTGAGCTTTTAATTCGTCCTTGTTTATTTATTTGATGATTGATGCTTGATTAGTTGAGTTTTGGGGTTGGCCAATTGGTTGTGGTCTCGTATAGTGGTGAGTCGTGACTCAAGGGAGTCAGGGCTTTGTTGTTTTGTGTTATCCGAACATTGGGGAAAGGTTTTAGTGTCGAGTGGGTGAGCCGTGACTCATGGAAGTCATGACCTTGACGTTGTCTTGTTAAACGAGTCGTGGTGAAATATTTGGCGTCGTTTGGTAAGATTGATGTGGTCAAATGTTGATGTTGTGGAAATATTAGTTTAGCCGTTGTAGTGGTTACTTGTTTCGGTTATGTTTTGACACCTCCAATGTGTCAAGTGTGGCTGTTGAAAAATTAGTTAACAAACGGTGTGATGGATTGGTGTCCAAGGGTGCATGTGGTCGTGTGTTGTAAGTTTTGGCTCAAGACACCATATGGTGTCGAGAGCGCTGTTTTGTTAGTCTCGGCTTAACGTTAAAACCACCAAAAGTGTATGAACGATTATTACAAGCAAAACTGTTAACAAGTTGTTTGAGTGTGCTAGTTTGTTTGGTTTATGGGGCGCAAGCCCAAGTTGGGTGAGTTTATGTTTAGATTACAATGGGCCGAAGCCCAAGGGAAGGTTAAAAGGGTGTGTTTGGAGTTAGTCTTGGGTCAAGCCCAACAACAAATTAAAAGTGTGTTTGGTTAACTTTGGGCCGAAGCCCAAAGTATTAATAAGAAGAGTCCGTTTGGATTATTTTGAGAAGTCATAAACTGTCTTGTTATATATTGTTGTGTCTTAAATTTTTTTGAGCACCATACTAACTTAATCTTTTGTTGTTTGTTTTTTGTAATCGATGATGATGTTGGAAGCCATTGGAGTTATACCGGGGATTTTGTCACCAATTTATGATATTTGTAAAAAGTGTTTTAATAGATTAGTGATTTGGATATAATCATTGTAACCGTTATTGGATTTACGATATTAGTGTAGGATTTATTGTATGATTTGAGACAAGAGACGAAAGAATATATTAGACTCATTGAGCTAAATATATTTGGACCCAAACGGACATAAATTATCCGATAAGCCGAATTTAATAATTACGCGAATAATAACGGTATAAATACTTGACCAGCACCTGTAAAAACTTGATAATAAAACTTGATCACAATTATTCACGATGACTCGGGAACTTAATATAAACGGACGTGTTACGCCAAAGTTATAAAACCTTCTGACATTGATAAGTTATAAACATACAAAAAATCTTATAGATTATACAAAATGACTTTATCCAAGTAAATACAAAGTTATATTTTGGGATACGGGGTAAACATCCAACTCAATCGTCGACTTATCTTTAGTATTATATTCATTCGATATCGTTTATTCGTTCCTTCTTGATTCTATTCGTTTTGGCGTGAGTTACTGTTTGATTGTATATTTTACGACTTCTTCACGAGAATGTTTTACTTTTTTTTCTTCACTCTTTTCTTGTTGTTAAATATTTATTCTCTAACTTTCTTCGTCTTAACATAATTTAATCTTGAAACTATATTTTCCAAAAACCACACGAGATACATGATTACTTCTTTTCATCAACATTGAAACTAAACCTTTTTACAAACTTTGATACGAGTATTCCACGACAACTAAGACACATTATCTTTTGAAACTCTTTTCCTTTACAAAACATACTCTAAGATAACTATACAATTATTAGGTTTTGCTGATCCAGTACCGTTGTGCTTATACTTCCTGAATACCATTGTGTTTTACTACTTGATGCTATGTGTCGTATCTTTCATTGTTGCATATTTAGGTGAGTTCATAGCCCCACTCTTATTTATCTTAACTATTTTGTAAGCTACTTGGGGTGAGATACATGCTACTGTTTTTACTATGATCACAATTTTTTGAAAACTGTTCTTTGAACTGAAAACTTTGCTGAAACTTGCGAAACCACTAATTACCACTATTGCCACAAACAAGTCCCTCGATCATGCACCATTAATCACTTGCGAGTAAACGCGAATATAGTTTATAGGCCAATAGGAATGACCACCCGCCATGTTGACCAAGGCCTACAACATGTGCTATACTATATTCGAGTTAACTAGGTATTTGGCAAAGTACCTAATTGGGGGCAAATGTTATTATAAATTTTGTGGTTACTGTCGACTTACGCCATTGTTATTGGTGTCGATTAACGTTTTGCGTGTCATGAGCTTAGTGCAGTGGTAATTTTTGAACTTACGGGCGTATAACAACGTAGCCCACTTTCTTCTGAACTTGAAATCTTGTGATCAATTACTTTACTTTTAAACCTATGAATTCACTCAACCTTTGTATTTACTTTTTAGCATGTTTTATCTCAGGTGTTTGATCTTTACTGCTACATGATTTACCTCTGGAGGAGGTTGGCGAAGAGCATGACATGGTAATAGATGACTCTGAAAACTATTTGGGACCGCTTTAAATCTTTTTATGGACCTATATTTTTTGCACTATTTTTGAATGATGTAAATTGAATGTTTTTAATTATGAAATTTCTTCTAAAACGGTTGAAGTAAAACCGTTCTTTGTACCTTGTGTTGTGATAACAATCGAGTAGCACCTCAGAACTTGTATGCTATCTTTCTCAATCCTTGTCCTAGGGTCACCATATTTAAAAGGATCTACTTTAGCCTCTTTTCTAATCTCATCGATAACTTCTCCATCACCTAAATCCTCATCAGAATCCGAAAAATAAAAAGCTTAGGGCCATTTTCATGGTCAGTGTCATGGTCAGATTCATCAATTTCAAAATCATTACCAAAGTGTTGGTCGGGTGAAAGGTTTGGTGCATTCGCGTCCTCTATAATGGGGGCCGGAACAGGTAATTGAAAATTTCTACGAACAAAAACACAAAGAAAAGACATTAAGACTATGAGAAAACTAATAAAAAGAAAATAAAAAATCTCACATAAAAGGAGTCTAGTGAGTAGACCTAAACGAGATAGAAATCGAAACCTATACTATTCCCCGGCAGCGGCGCCAAAAACTTGATGCGGCGGTTGTAAGACCTCACAAGAAGTTTTACAATCCTCCTAGGCAGTGTACCTAACCGTTGTAGTGTAGTATAGGTAAGACCCGGGGGATTAATCATTCTCTAGGGGAATAGTGTATGTGAAGGCTGTAGTGTATTTCGATATAGGTCTAAAGGTGAGGGATGAGTCTTTTTGTATTTTTATATTTTATAAAAAACAAGTAAAAATCTTAGGGTTTGAAGAGTAGGCGGTTTAGCTACTAATTAATTAAACCTAAACTAATAAACTAATATACAAGAAAATAAAAGTGGTAACTCAAATAATGAGGAAAACGTGTTTACTTAGATTTCCTTACTCCCTAGTTATCTCCTATTGATTTGTTGAATTGTCACGTCCTTGTTTTAATTGAAGCGTTGTATTCCTTAATATTGGTCGTGGGGAGGTGCCAAAGTCCCCAACTCTATGAACGTACAAGTCTCCCCTAAAAACCTTAAAGTCTATTAAGTTTTTCAGGATCTACAAGCCGCAATTCACGCAATAAATACAACAAGAAAAACCAATAGTGCACTCTATGGTTGCGTTTAGTAAGACGTTTAAGCTAGCACATATAAGAGAGAAGCCAGTTTCCCTACTCCTAATGCGAGGCAATCAATTAAACAAGATATGACAAATCAATGATCAATAACTAGGTTTCATTAGATCTAAGCAAACACAAATAAATCTAGCCTACCATGTTAAAGTGAAGAAAAGAAAAACAAATAATCAAACAACACATAGACATATTGAATGAATAAACGAATAACTTATCTTCAATAAAACATGGGTCAAAAAGGCTGGAAAAGCCTTACAAAAGCTGAGAAAATCGTCTAGGGTTTTTGTTCCTCCAAAATGTTACAGTGAATAAAACAGATTCGAAAACTATATATAGATTTACAACCGTGACGGCGTCACTTGTAATCGATGACGCTGTCAGCTCGCCTCCAATTAGGGTTTCGTCTGTGATAATCGTCGTCATGACGCCGTCTCGTTTGGGTTCTGACGCCGTCAGGTAGGTCTTGACGTTGTCACACTATAAAACATCTGAGCCGTCTCGTGTTAACTTTGCACTGAAATTAGGTCTTCAAATACAAGCGACGGCGTCAGGTTGTGGACCGTGACGCCGTCAGGTCTCCATATTGACAGATTCTTGACTTGGTCATTTTTTTTCGTTTTCTTGTCGATTTTGGTCCAAAACATGCCGGTTTTCATAATTCTCGCCCCAAGTACCTAAAATGCAAAAAGAAACGATTTAGGACAATATTTGATCAATTACATATGACTTTTAGGCTTAAATGACCCCTTAAAAAGGTATTAAATAAATCCTTATCAATGCACACCTGTCATATGCAGAAATTATTACTTTTATGTTTCAGCTTATAGTCCAATTCAAAACCGTTACCTCACTAAGCTTTGCCTTACAGTTTTAGTTTCATGTTTCTATGTAGGTTCAAGTTGAGACCGAGCTAAGTGTTAATATGGGGCATATCTGGTTAAAATGGTGTAGCTCACAGGTTAGGTAACAAGCATGTTATTACCATCTCATTTTATCGACTTGGAATGCCCCCAAAGCAAGAGTCTTTTTATGTAACAAGTTTATGTAGCATATGTCATGTATTTTCATAGTTTCAAGTTTTAATGTGGTGTTTGGAATAAGCCCTCTTTTAATAGAAACTTATTCTTCCGCTTAATTTATCAGTATAAACAGTTTACATACATGTAATTTAATGTAAATGATTCTATTTTTCAGAATTTCATGAATTTACGTTATGCAAATATGTGTCTTATGAAAAATGTATTAGTGCATACCAGGCTCTTTTAGCCGACGATTGTGGTATATTGCCGACCGCCGGTTATGGCCAACAGTGTAAAAAAAAAGTTTTTGAAATTTGGGTGTTTCATTATCAGGACTCAACTAATTCACCAAAATGGTGAGACCTTGAAAGAAACTTTTTCAAGTGTCAATGGTGCCTCTATGTTGGATCGAATTTGATGATCAAGGAGAGGGTTGTCCCCTCTTCCCCCACTCTCATTTCCTTAATATGAAACTTGAGTCATCAAATCATTTTTACTCAGCCTAGGTAGGTAGCCGTACATGAGTGACACTTTTTCTTATTTTACGATTTCCTCTAAAAAATTATTGTGAAATACTTAGAGAGGCGTAGAGGACAGATGTTGAATTTTGGATCTTCGTTCCTTTCGTGGTGATACGGGGGATTAGTTTGTCTTCAAATATCTCGTTCGCGGGTTCGTCTTCGTTAAGATTAACCATATTTTGTGATAGGTATTTTTTCTGCAGATAACAGTGAGAATACTATTTTGAAAAGGGGCAACAAATGCCTCGTTTGTCGTTGGAGCTTTTGATTTAAAAGTAAATAAAATCGAGAAACTAGTACAATGATGGTATGACATGCTCTCTAATACAGTGGCGCAACGCTAAGATGGCATAACAGGTCCTATAAACAACCACACAGGTGTGCGCTCTGAGAGTGCAAAAACCATTATATATTTGACAGTTTGAACCTTAAATTTCTATTGGCCATATTTTTATCTATAAAAAAATTTTTAGGGTTTTCGTCCCTTACCATTTTTTCTTGCTCAAACATCGTACTTTTTTACTCACATCAAGTTTATCGGTCATTTTGCGATCCATTGGCTTTTCCTTCTTTTTTTCTACATTTTTTAGTTTTTTCATTTTCTGCATCTTTGTCAAGATTATTATTACTGATACGCTTTGATATTCATAAATACTTATATATGGAAAACAAAAATACTAAGAGATGGAAACATTGTTATAGGAAAATATATAGTTAAACATACAAACATTGCTTGAAAAGTTTGTAGGTGAAATTCCGGGGATGGATAAAACTCACAAAAGTTTGAGAATTCATCTAAAATTTACAAAATAGAAGAGTGAGAGACTGAGCAGTTAAAGATAAGTTAATTTCCATATTGTGCAGTGCTATATTTAGCTTTTGCGTCCTCGCAAACTTACACCAATGGAGCTATGTCTTTACTCCATTGCCTTCTGTCGTGGAGACATTTAATTAGTAATAAAGTGAGACTCGACTTAATTGGTTTTATTGGCATCAATGGAACACGACTCTTATTTAACGATAGGGTTGTTAGTTTGATAATGACCTCAACAATGATGGCCAGCTAACTACATGATAACAAATCATAGTGGGATGAGACAACGATAGTGGTTTATCGATTAAGGTTACTTTGTACTTGGCTTATTTGACTTTATCGTATTATTGTTTTAGGAGGCGTTGTAAGGTGGTAGCATATCAGATCCAAGTTGCTTAGCAGTGGCGGAGCCAGGAAATCCAACCGAAGGGGGCAACGAACGATTCGATACAGGGTTGAAAATTTTTTTATAGCAAAGTTTAAAATGGGTCGGGTCGGATAAGCGTAAATTAAACGCAAAAACCACTTTTGTAAGGCAATTAACACTAACAAACTAGCGATGTATATCAATCCATAACGCACTTTCATCAAGTTCATCTTAAATAAAATCTACTCGACTTGTAATCTATCTCATTTATAAAATGTAAACACACAACTAAAAATAGAAATAAGACAAGCGAGCGGCTAAAATTGTACATTACTCTGTATCAAAGTAATGAGACCTTTATAAACCAGTTATATATGCTAATGAATTTAAGAGAAGAGATCTACTGAAAAGAATTATTAAAATGAAAATAGTGAATATATATAAGCCACATATTTCACATAAAGAAAGAGAAATAATGGAATTTATCTATTATCGTAATTGCATTTAAAATTTATGGTTGTAGTTTATTCAAATCTTTTATATGTTGATTATATTTCTCATTTCATCATAACTCATGAATTTAATATGGATTATTTTTAAAAAAATATTAACATAACTGATCTTGTTTCGATAAAATAGAACGTAAACTCAAAACTTGAAACTTAATTTTAAACTAAAAGCACCATAAGACGTGTCGACATAGATACACAAACTAAAAAAATCACGTATATGTAAATAACATATTAAGAATTCCAATTTCTATATTACTTTAATAATAAAGCCTTTGTAATTAAATCAAAACTAAAATACAAACAAGTGTTTTACTATATTTAATGTTACCCAATTTCCAATATCTTTGTCTTCATCCTCTCTATTCTCATCTTCAAGACTTCAACCTTCCTTCTCCATACATATGAGTGCACGATTTCCAGAAGAAAAAAAAAGAACTTGAGATTGAATTATTAATTTTTTCTTTTTGAAGAGGGCACTTTACTTTCTATGTTGAGGGCACCAATAATCTTTGCAACAAATTTAACCATTTTTTCTCTTAACTTAGCTATTATAGTGGAGCTTTATTGGGGGCCTTTCCCCCCATAGCTTGCAAGGTGGCTCCGCCCCTGTTGCTTAGTGACATGTAGATCACTTAAATGAGCATTCTAAATTGCTAATGCGATGCTCAATTTGTTAGTTGATTTTAGTTAGGGGTGAGCAGAAAACCGAACAGAAATAACCAACCGAAACTAAAAACCGTTAGTTCGGTTTTCAATTTTTAAAAAGCCAAAAAATGCGGTTCGGTTTCGATTTCATCCAAAAACCAAACCGTAAAAATGAACCGATTTTATTATATAATAATATATAATCAATATAATATAAATGAATAACTAAATAAATCAAATTTATAAATTCATATTTATTTTGTGCGTGGATTTATAATAGGGCCCTTTATAATATAGTTATCTTAACGTTTATATGCGTGTTTGTCGTGTCGTGTAATTACTTGACAATAATGAATACATATGTTACAATGATCATATATACTATGTGTATGTTCACTTGTATGTATGTGTGTCTCATCTAAATCTGTGTAATTTTAGAATTATGGGATAAAAATTATTAGGCTTAGATTGAAAAAAAGTAAAGAAGAATAATCAATTTTCGATGTAAAAAAAGTTTATTGGTATAAATTGGCCATGCTCAAATATAAAAAGCTAAAAACCGAAATAAACGAAAAATCAAACCGAAACGGATAATAAACCAAAAAACACGAACTACCAAAAACCGAACGGTGTCGGTTTTGAGTTCTATAAAAATCGAATATTTTGGTTCGGATTCGGTTTTAGCAAAAAATACCCGAACTAAACCGTGCACACCCCTAGTTTTAGTAGGGGTTAATTGATTGTGATCAATACTTTATGATGAGCCAGTTGATGCATTTTAAGTCTGTTGGGTCAAATAAAATCCTTTTCAATCGTAATTGGTCTTTCTTTAAAAATGAAAAATGAATATGGTAGCTCACTTGCTCATATATAGTACGGCTACTTGAGTTGGAGGATCTAATGATGAGATTGTCTTACAGGGTAGACTTACGTTCCAGATTGTGCTTTTACAAGAGGGACGGAAGAGCTTGTACCAAATGAAATCTCTAGTCATTTATATAAACTAAAACAAAAAAACATCATTAGCTGAATGGTTTTAAACGTACGTGTATATGATAGTTGGCATACTATCCAAAATAAATATAGTTTCCTCTTAGTTACTTTTAGGTTGACAAGCTTGGTATTATATGTTGGTATCTATTTTGGCAATTTTCCGAGATTTTACTGTACTGTTGCAAAGGTTACATTGGGTTGCTAGATGTTGGGTCTTGCTCCATACGAACTTTGTAGATATTGGTTGTGAGACTTTGATCATGAAACAACTTTGTAACATAGTGGGAATCGACTTGGGAAAATTTGGTTGGAATCATTGGAGCACGACTATGATGTGATTCTGAAATAGTATCATCGATTACGACATCAACAATGATGGATATATAACGTATTTACAGTTCAATCGTGGCACTACAACAATAAGTAGGACGGGCGAGGACACTTTCGGCAGGGACGCCTCTGTCCCCGCCGAAAGTCGCTAAACGACAAAAACGACGATGAGCTGGCACACAAATTCGCTGACCGCCTACAAAATTTTCAACGCAATCTTTTGGCGGAGATATGTCCCCGCGGAAATTGTTTTTGACATTTGGCAAAATTTGACCAAACTAGTAACTCTTAATTGTTCTCGGGTTTTTTTCCCGCCTTCACTTTTAGCGGGGACACGTCCCCGCCAAAAGTTTAGATACACAGTGCCAAGCTTTTGGCCGGGACATGTCACCGCTAAAAGAGTTTTCCAGTTTTCCCTCCTAACAATTACTTTATCCCGCCAATATATATTAGCTTTTGGCGGGGACATGTCCCCGCCAAAAGTGTTGGTGCCAATTTATCCCGCCAAATTGCAACTTTATCCCGCCAAAGTTTTACTTATATATAACCTAACCGATCATCCTCAATTCGGCAAAACACAAATAACCCAATCTTCAATTCCCACAAGACATACATAACAATGGTTGGTTACACGTCGGAAGAGGAGTGGTCAAAGGTTTTATCGTCGATGTATCTCTTTAATAAAGTTCTTAATACATATGGCTACGAAATTTATGATGAATATGGTTCTTATAAGAACATTAGCCCGTGGATGAGAGACCAGATTCTATAATGGTTGAGGAAAAAGCCATACTGCAGAGAGATGTTGGAAGCTCAAACTGATGATGTTGGAGGAGAAAGCACGTTGGAAACCAAACTTGATGATCTAGAAAATAGGATAACAAATCTTGAAGCTATGTTTGAACACTTCATCAAGCAAAGGAAAGCAAGGAAGGGAAAAAATGGTGCAGGTTCTAGCAAAGTGGGAAGTAGTAGCAAAAAAAAAAAAAAAATGAATGGGCGATGTTTGTTATGGTCTATGTCGTGTGTTTCGTTTGATCTGTTTCTTTTGCTTGTCAAGTTGTTTCGTTTGCTTGTCGAGTTGTTTTGTTTGATATGTTTCGTTTGCTTGTCAAGTTGTTTCGTTTGCATGTCGATTTGTTTCGTTTGAGTCTGTATGAAATGTATATGGTTGAGAACTCTTGCGTGTTTTAAATAAAAGGTTTGCCTTTGTGTCTGTTAATTGTGATATTGTTTCTTTAGTTCCATTCTTTATGCATATGCAATTTAGTGTTGTAAAATTGTATATTTTGGGTGTGGTTCGACCCACCAAGAGACGGGTGTATGTCATGTTCGATAACTTCAATAACAACAATATTTTATTAAACAACAACAATAACACAACAACAACAGCAATAACACAACAACGGCAACGACAACAACAACAACAACAACACATACGAAGATTTTCCATGTCACCTAACAGCTCACGGAGTATTGCACCCGACTTACATGCATGGTCGTGGTCGTCGGCATTCCTTTCCATTTCAAGTCTTGCCTCCATCATCCTTACTCTTGTCTCTAGTACCTGTTTTTGTGATTCCAGCATGTTTATCATAAGTGTTGGGAATTCTGCTAAGGAAGAATTCTACTGATGGTTACTGCTGATGAATCTGCTGAAGTATTAGATTCTGCTGAAGAATGGTTTCTGCGGAAGCAAAGATTCTGCTGAAGATTGTTTCTGCCGAAGTATAGATTGTGCGGAATGTGTTTCTGCTAATGGATAGTTTCCGCGTATTATGTTATTAGTTAGGATATGCATGAGTTTATTTAGAAAGTGATATTGCATATCTTGAATAGTTTTTTAGATTATACGTTTCTTGTGAAACGGTTTAGGGTTGTTTAGGGTTCCTTGTCTATAAAAGGAACACGTCTTTATGTATTAGGTACGAGTTTAGAAAAACACTTTTAGTATTAATTAAAAGATCCATAGAGGATCAAATCGTTCTTAGTAATCGTGTTCTTACTTGTGTTTGTTTTCCGCTATAGAATACAAGTAACTTAGACTTTCTTTTAGTGTGTTTGTGATTACATAAACATTACTAACGATCCACGAGCTCACGAAGATCTATCAAGGTCTTTAAGTTTCAACAAGTGGTATCAGAGCCTCGTGAGAGTCTCTGTGTTACTAAGAACACCTTTACGTTTACACCCTCTCACACCCTATAACAATAACAATGCCTGGATCAGACGATGAATCTGAAGTTCACAGCAACAACAACAATAACAACCAAAACACCACATCTATGCAACAACTCAATCTCACCAACAGCAATGCAAAGTTTCCTTACCTTAAGAAGGAAGAATATGAATTATGGGCGATGAAGATGCAGAACTGGATCACCAATATTGATTGGAATCTTTGGGAAATTGTCCGTAAAGGAAATAGTTTGAAGAAGCACACCAAAGATGCTGATGGTGTTGTTTCGATTCTTCCTCCTAAATCTGCTGAAGAGGTTCTTGCAGTACAACGAGAAAATAAAGTGAGAACCATTCTCCTTCAGGCTATTCCAGATGATCACATGGGAGACTTTCACTACATGGAGGAAGCAAAAGATATCTGGATGGCAATCAAGGCTAGGTTTGGTGGGAACGATGAGTCAAGAAGGATGAGGAAGTCGATGTTGAAACAGCAGTTTCAAGAGTTCCAAATAACTGAAGAGGAAGGAATTCACAAGGGGTATGATAGGTTCCATAAAATTTTGAGCCAGATGAACCAGCTGAAGGCTAGACCTGATAATGAGGACTGCAATGCTAAGTTTCTGCGATCTTTACCTCCCTCATGGCTACAAGTGAGCATTGCACTCAAAACAAAAGGAGGTCTTGATATGCTTTCTTTTGATGATCTCTACAACAAACTCAAAACTCTTGAGCCTGATGTTAGAAGCCCCGTTCGTTCATCAAACCCTAATTATTCAGCTTTTGTGAGCACCACCTCCAACAAGCAGACTCAGGCTTCAAGTTCAAGCTCCTCAGTAATATCTTCCTACTCTCAACCACAATCCAGTGGTGTAATGGAGGATATACTCCACTCTTTTGTTGCTGATTATGAACATCAGCAGCATTTGGCTTTTGAGGATTTTGAACAGGTGGATCCTCTTGATTTGGAAGAGATGAATTTAAAATGGCAGGTGGCCATGCTTACTTTAAATGTCAAGAGGTTTGAAAAGAAGTCTGGAAGAAAGTTTGGGTTTCAGGGACGAGATCCAGCTAGGTTTGATAGAAGGAAGATCAAGTGCTATTCATGTGGTCAGTTGGGTCACTTCTCTAGAGAGTGCAAGGATAGGAAGACTGGTGATGAAGTTCGGTATTCAAGCTATCAGAAGAATCAAGTGAATGCTGAAAACCCCAAAGCCTTGGTCACTCTGGATGATCATATCAACTGGAAGGTGCATGAACCTGAGAATGATGATAATACTGAAGTGAATGGATTGATGGCGAGCTGTTCTTCAGAGGATAAGCATAGTCACACTGCCTTTATGGGCATATCTCAGGTACAAAATTGTATATTTGGTTGTAGTGAAAGGTATAATGAACTTAAAAAGGAATATGATGAATTAAAACTTAAATATAATGAATGTTATATAGATGTTAAGGCTTATAAACACTCTTTAAAAACTCTAGAAAGACAAAAAGTTTGGTTTCAGAAGAATGAGGTTGCTTATGATGAAAAGATAGGGGTGTTAGAGAGAGATTTACTTTGTGCTAAAAATGATTTAAAGCGTACTGAGAAAGAAAAAGCAGAGGTAGTGTTAGAAAAACAGGAAGTGCAGACTAAACTAGACAATAGCTTGGCTAGGTTTGATAAATGGAAAGATTCATCTAAAAATCTAAACAGGTTAGTTAATAGTTCTATGTCTGTAAAAACTAAGATTGGTTTAGGGTATGGTGACTACATAGGGAAAGATCAATTATATGACCCTAATGAGTATAGTGTTTTTGACCCTGAACCTGTAGACTATCAAGTTCCTGTTAAGTTTGTCAAGGAAGGTGAATTACATGCTGTGCCTGGACCAATTAGGGGAGAACACATGCCATCTAGCACCACCACCTCTGACTTTGATGGATCACACCATCTTTATGGCAAAAAGTCAAGTGACTTGCCAGACCCTAACTCTAATTCTGCTGACTTTGTCTCTTGTTCTGACAGTGACAAGTCCTCTGACCAAGGGTCTACCACCTATACCAGTTGTGATTCAAGTGAAAAGTCAGACCCTACAAAGACCTCTCCCAAGCCTTCACCCAAGACACCCTACAAGTCTGTTAGAATTGCTGCTGAGGATGTCAAGTCCAAGACAGTTTCTTCTGAAGACTTGTCTTTTAATTCTTTGCAAAATAATGTTTCTTATTGTGTCAAAAACAATCCTGTTTCTGTTAGTGATTTGAATAATTCTACTTGTAATAGAACATCTTTTTCTTTTAATAAATCTTCTAAAAAGAAGAAATGTTTTGTGTGTGGAAGTAAATCTCATCTAATCAAGGATTGTGATTTTCATGAGCAAAGAATGGGTGTTGGTCAGACTAAACCTAGACCAATGTGGAAAAATGTTCAGAATATTCCACCATATGTCCCACAGGCATCTCATAGGGCCAGCAATTTTGCTGATAGACATTCTGCTGATAGACATTCTCCTGAGAAACATTCTGCTGATAGAAATTTTCAGTCTGCTAGGAGAAGATATGTTACTAGACCATTTGTGCAACCCACTAGTTCTTATTTTCAGAATGGTTATTGGCCTGGCTTTATTGACCCAATGAATTTGGGTTTGGGATATTGGGATACTGCTGTTAAGCCCTCAGCAGGTTGTTTTTGGACTCACAAGGGACCTAATCTTCATAGAAGGTCTAAGAACAATGGTGGATCTTATCAATCTACATGGCCTAATTATTATGATCCACAAGGCAGGCTCAAGTCAGTAATGACTTGAGTCTCCAATGTGTACTAATTTCTGTATAATTTTGTTGTATATGTAGGATCATCCTTTGAAAAGTAAAGATGTTGGCATTATAGATAGTGGTTGTTCAAGGAGTATGTCAGGTAACAGGGATATGATGCATGATTTTGTACCCATTCAAGGAGGAGGCAATGTGACCTTTGGTGGAGGAGATGGCAAAATCACTGGGTATGGAACTATCAGAACACCTCACTTGGACTTTGCAAATGTGCTCTATGTGAAGGAACTGCAACACTTTAACTTGTTCTCAGTATCTCAATTATGTGATACCAAGAACAAGGTCTTCTTCTCAGAGGATGAATGTCTTGTACTATCTAAAGACTTCAAGCTTCCAGCAGATACCACAATTCTGCTGAGAGTTCCCAGAAAATACAATTTATACACATTCAACTTGAATGAAGTCCAACCTGAAGGTGATCTGACATGCTTGGTGGCTAAAGCATCCCTGGATGAGTCAACTAAGTGGCATAGAAGGATGGCTCATGTTAATTTCAAGACCATTAACAAACTCTCTAAGCTTGGTCTAGTTCATGGGCTTCCCTCCAAAGTCTTCACCAATGAACACAATTGTGTTGCCTGCAACAAAGGGAAGCAACACAGAGCTTCATACAAAGCCATTACAGCTGTGAGCACTATCTCAGAACCTCTTCAGTTGCTGCACATGGATCTTTTTGGTCCAGCTCAAGTCAGGAGTATTGATCTCAAATCCTTCTGCCTGGTGATCACTGATGACTATAGCAGGTTTTGTTGGGTATTCTTTTTGAGAACTAAAGATGAAACATATCTAATCTTAAAAGAGTATATTACCCTTGTTGAAAACCAGCTAAATAAAAAGGTTAAAGGGATTAGGTGTGATAATGGGACAGAGTTCAAAAATGCTGTGTTAATAGAACTTTGTCAGTCTAAGGGGATAAAAAGGGACTATAGCACTCCAAGAACCCCACAGCAAAATGGGGTTGCAGAAAGAAAGAATAGGACCTTAATAGAGGCAGCAAGATCCATGCTTGCAGACTCTAAATTACCCACTATGTTCTGGACTGAAGCAGTAAGTACTGCTTGTTATGTTTTGAACAGGGTATCCATCACTAGACCTCATATCAAGACACCTTATGAACTTCTCACTGGGAAAGTTCCTGATATTCATTACCTTAAACCTTTTGGTTGTCAGGTGACCATTTTGAACACTAGTGATCCCTTAGGAAAGTTTGATGAAAAGGCAGATGAGGGGTTTATTGTGGGATATTCAGCTCATAGTAAGGCTTATAGGGTATATAACTTAAGTTCTAAAAAGATAGAGGAGACCCTTAATCTGAGATACCTAGAAAATAAGCCTCATGTTCAAGGACAAGGTCACCCTTGGTATTTTGACTTGGATTACCTAACTGATTATTTGGGTTATACTAGATATGTTTCTGAACAATCTACAGGTACAAAAGAGTCTCCTACTAACAATGCAGGTACCCTGGAAGAGGACTCAGGAAGTGAGTCTGAGCATGATGAACATACTATTGTTGTACCTTCCTTTCCTCCTAACCATGTTGAAGGAGATACTTCTGGGGAGATTGAAGATTTGTCACACTATGCAGAGGACCTTGCTAGACTCAAGAAACAAGAATTTGCAGCCAATCAAGAAGTTGAAAGACTTAGTGAGGAGTCAGCACAACCCTTCAGTGGAAACCAGGATTCTGCTGATCCCTCTCATGTTTCTGCTGATGTTGCCAAATCTACTGGCGGGTCTTCTGAAGGTTCTCCAATGACTAATAGTGTGTCCACAGACTTTGAGGAACCTTATACACGCTTTCCAGGTCCTTCTGATCTTGGAAATCACTCACCCAAAGCTGGTATCTTCAACTCAGCCTCCTATGACAGTGAATTTGGACCAAACATGACCAATCTTGATACCACAATTGAAGTCAACCCCAATGCAACCAAAAGGATACATACTGCTCATCCTCAATCCAACATTCTTGGTGACCCTCAAGCACCTGTTGGAACTAGAAGCTCTGTGAAAGGTTCTAAGTATGGTCAAGTGGCTTTTCTTTCTTATGTCTCATCTCAGCAAAGGGACAATCACACAGACTTTAAGCATTGTCTGTTTGCTTGTTATCTTTCTTAAGTGGAACCAACATGTGTCAGTCAAGCTCTTGAAGACTCCAGCTGGCTTGAAGCAATGCAGGAAGAGATGCTACAATTCAAGAATCAGAAAGTTTGGCTATTGGTACCACTACCTGAAGGAAAGATTGCCATTGGTACCAAGTGGATTTTGAAAAATAAAAGAGATGCCAGGGGTATTGTGGTTAAAAACAAAGCAAGATTGGTGGCACAAGGATTCAGACAAGAGGAGGGCATTGATTATACTGAAGTATTTGCTCCTGTAGCTAGGGTTGAGGCCATCAGAATCTTCTTGGCCTATGCATCTTACATGGGCTTCATGGTGTATCAGATGGATGTCAAAGGTGCTTTTCTATATGGAGAAATTGATGAGGAGGTTTATGTATCTCAACCCAAAGGTTTTGAAGACCCAGATAATCCAAAGCATGTTTACAGGGTTGTCAAAGCTCTCTATGGCCTTCATCAGGCACCAAGAGCTTGGTATGCTAGGCTTTCATCATTTCTGCTGAAGCATGGATACAGAAGAGGTGCTATAGATAAAACACTCTTCATTAAGAAGAATTCCAGGGATATCATACTTGTTCAAGTTTATGTGGATGACATTATCTTTGGCTCCACTAAAGAAGCTTGGTGCAGGGAATTTGAGGAATTAATGAAGGGAGAGTTTCAGATGAGTGCTATGGGGGAGCTCACTTTCTTTTTGGGCTTACAAGTTCAGCAGAAACCAGATGGTATCCTTATTAGTCAGGATAAGTATGTTCAAGATATGTTGAAGAAGTTTGATATGGAGAATGTTAGACCTGCCACTACACCCTATGAAGCTCCCAAACCAAAGAATAACCTTGAACCAGATCCTGCAGTGAATGTTCACCTGTACAGGTCCATGATTGGTTCCTTAAATGTATTTGACAGATTCAAGGCCAGATATCACATTTGCTGTGAGTGCTTGTTCTAGACATCAGGTCACACCACTCACTTCCCACCTGAATGCAGTCAAGAAGATCTTTAAGTATCTCAAAGGCCAACCCAAGCTAGGTCTTTGGTACCCAAAAGAGTCTCCTTTCAAGTTGGAAGCTTATAGTGATAGTGACTATGCTGGTGCAAATCTGGATAGGAGATCCACAACTGGAGGTTGCCAATTTCTTGGAAGAAGGTTGATTTCTTGGCAATGCAAGAAACAAACCATTGTTGCTACCTCATCTACTAAAGCAGAGTATGTTGCTGCTGCCAATTGTTGTGGACAGGTTCTTTGGATACAAAATCAATTGTTGGATTATGGGTTTAATTTCATGAATACCACAATTTTTATTGATAACCAAAGTACCATATGCATTGTTAAAAATCCAGTTTTTCATAATAGGACTAAGCATATTGAGATAAGGCACCATTTTATAAGAGATGCATATGAAAAACATTTGATTAAGGTGCTTAAAATTCACACAGATGATAATGTGGCAGATTTGCTGACTAAAGCTTTTGATGGACCTAGGTTTCAACACTTAGTGGTCCATATTGGGATGGTTAACCCTTAAATGCTATGTTTGAGGGGAGGCATAGGCCTCAGGGGAGGCATATGCCTCAGGGGAGGATTGTGGTTGTAAAGTTTGTAAAATTTTGTAGATTATTGATTATGTTTGCTAACATACTAATCAACTAATGTAATTTTAGTTTGTTTGGTTTGGTTTGTTTGCTGTTAGTTTGGTTTGTTTGCTGTTATGTATCTGTTTTGCAGATCTGCCTTGATATTGATGATCTTAGTTGATGTTCTCCAAGATTAAAGAGTGTTTCTGCTGAATGAAAGTACTGAAATAGAGTTCAAGTAATAATCAAAACAAAGTTGTTCATTCATTCAAAAGAAATTACAGCTTACAAACAACTTCAATTTCAACAAGACCAATCCTATACAAGATAACCTACACAGACACTAGTTCCTATCATCTACTGATGCACCAGGAAGACTAACAGACATGATTGAAGATGCTGAAGAACCTAGTTTTATATCTTTGGTCCTTGGCAACATCTCATCATCTCCTACGTCATTTTACCCTTTCCCTTTCCAGTCACCTCTGCATCCTTGCTCTTTCCTGTGTCTCTATGGTATGAAACTCCAGTCCTTGGAGCAGGAAGACCAATAACCACTTCCCTTGTCTCTGGGAGTGGTGGATTTCTGGTGTGTGGCCTTGGTTAGGGTTGTGAAGGTTGGGGATTCTCTTCCCTGGTTGGTGCTGCTTCCCTCTCCTCTTCCTCTCTTACCAACCTATTGAAGATTGGCTCAAGACGCTCTGTGGAGTCATCAGAGCCCCTAGATGAATCATCTGGATCCACCACACTATCATCTTCTGAAGAAGGAAGGAAAAGGGACTTCCTTGTAGGTGGCTCGTCTTGGTGAGGATATCGAAATAGAGGTCGACTATCCTCAGATGAAGAAGATGATGATGGAGGTTTGGGTGGATTGTTGGGTCTGCTTGAAGAGCCCACATCATGCTTCTTCTTGCGGGCTTGTTCCTTGGTGATACCATACCTTCTATGTGAAGGTTGTGTGGATGATTGAGGTTTGTTATCTCCTGAATTTGCTGATGATTCAGAAGAAAGATCGATGACTTCGGGTTGGTTATTCATTGTGTTGATAAGTGATTTTGATTGGATGAAGGTTTGATGGTAAATTAGGGTTAAGTGATTTGTGCAGATTGTGAATTGGGGTTATTATATAGGCGAAGTCAAGTTAAATGCTAATTACTGCTAGTTGGGTGGCAAATTAAAACTCAAGATCTTTACCGAAGATATTATTCTCTTGAGTTGATTCTACTGATTGACTCTTCACTTCAGCAGTTTGACCATCATTTCTGCTGAAGGGTTGATTTTGAATGGTGAAGTTACTTTACACGTCAGATAAGGTCAACCATTTGTTCCGATAAATTTTGACCATAATTGGGTAACTTCTATTTATAACCTATTCATATAATCTTCGCCCAAAACAACTAATTCCCTCTTCAAGTACTCTAAACCTATTCTTCATTCTCTCACAATTTCTTCAATGGAGTCCCTACAATTCAAGAAGGATCACAATAAAGTTGCTTTTCTGGGAAAAGCGAAGGGACAGGAAATATATGACCCAATGGTTGATTTCTTAAAGCGATCAAAGATTCATTTTGCTTTGACTCATTATCCGGATATAGTCCATGAATCTTTGGTCAAACAATTTTGGGCATCTGCTGAGAAGCGGTCTGAGACAGAGATAGTAGCAAAGATTGATGGAACTGAGTATGTTGTGACTGAAGCTTTGATTAGGGAAAGATTGCAGTTGGACGATGAAAATGGGGTTTATCACACCAACACTGAAGAGATTCTTACCGGTCTAAGAGCAGCGGGTTATCAGAGTATGGATACGACTATGTGGCTGAAGAACAAGTTTTGTCCCAAGTGGAGATTTTTGGTACATACATTACTTCAATGTATCAGCAACAAATCCGGAGGATGGGATCAATTTTCTACTCAAGTGGCTTGTGGTATAATGTGTCTTTCACAGGGTTTGACTTATAATTTTTCTAAGTTTATTTTTGATAATATGGTAGAAAATATTCAAAAGAAAAAGCATAAGTTTTTAATGTACCCTAGATTTATTCAGATAATATTAGACATAAATACCCAGGATAGAGGTCATTATCCCATAGGAGCCCTTAGTGCCAAGTTGTTTGCTTCCATGAAAACTCATTATGTTGGGGAGCATCACCATCTGCTACCAGCTATGTTGCCATATGGCAATGATGATGCTGATGAGGGCATTGCTGCTGATGCTCCACCAGCTCCCAATACTGCTGATGGTACTCCATCAGTAGAAAGGGATGAGGGCCCATCCTTAGCTGCTGAAGTACCTATTGTTTCTACTGACCAACCTACACCTTCACCTGTTCCATCACCATCTCATGAAGCTCCTGAAGAGCTTGTTCCTGAGGTTGAGGAGACAATTCAGTCTCTTGATACTCATATTCCTACACCTCTTGACGATGAGATTCCAAGACTGTCCACTCCTAGCCCCTTTAGAGACCCAATAGATGAGAACACTTCTAATTTTGAGAATATAAATGTTTCTTCTGAAAGGCCCAATGAAGCTCCCTTTACCACTGAGACATCTGCTGGTGGAGCTGAGGACCCTATTACTCTCACTTCTCTGTATACTTTATTCAACAGGAATGTTCAAGAAATTGAGAAGTTGAAGAAGGAACTTGCAGATACTAAATCATCACTTGGTGATGAGATTGTGGTGCTGAAAAGAAGGGTTCAAGAATTAGAGGATAAACTTGGGCAGACAAAGAAGAGGAAATTTGTGTTTGCATCTGATGATGAGCAGGAGAATAGTTATTGGGATCATCTTGATTTATTGGCTGAAGCTGCTCAGCAGACTTCTACTCATTCACCTAAAGCTGCTGAATCCTCTCACCAAAGGGATCAGATTAAGTTCTCCAGAAAAAGGAGAAGACGGTATTTGAGCAAGGAGTCTACAATGCCAAGTTTGCATGTTGCTCAAGAACATATTGATGTTGGTCATGTGGCTTCTGCTGATGTTACATCTTCCAAGGTGTCTGCTGAAGTGTTTGTTGCTGGAAGAACATTTGTCTTGGATACTACTGATGAAGTTAATGCTCCACATGTTGAATCTTCAACTCAACATGTTTCTGCTGATGCTTCTATTGGAGTTTCTACTGAAGATATTGACAGAGTTACTAGTATGGATACTTCTGGAAATGAGCAAGGAAGGGTGGTTGGAGAAGATCTTGGTACAGATCTTGTTAGTGAAGAAGAAAGGAAGGAGCAAGATAGGTTGTTTAAAGAATATGAGGATCTTGTGAAGAGTCAAGCTTTAGCAAAACAGATGGCTGATCATTTTACTTCAAATTTGCCTCCTGAAAGGCAAAGAGAGCTAGATGAGCAATCAGCTCATTTCACTGATGCACAATGGGACTCTTACACTCAACAAGCTGCATCCAATCCTAATTTGGCTCAAAGTATCTTAGGAGCTAACTTTGATAGTAATAATTTTGCTGAACAAATGGTAGCTCTTGGGCAACAGAGGAAGAAAGCTGCAGCAGAGAGGAAGAAGGCTATTGCTGCTCAGAAAGCACAAGCTAAGAGAGATAGACCTCAGACTGAAGCAGAGAAGAAACAATATAGGAGGAATGTGGTCTATAATCAGTATACATCTGTGTACAGTTATGGTTTGACAAAGAAGCAAGTTTGGGCTTTGTCTGATTCTGAGTTAAATAGGATTTATGATCAGATTATGAAGTCTGTTCATTCCTCTGCTACTCAACCTAAGAGGACTGCTACTAGTTTGAAAGCTCCAAGTACTAAGAGACTGAAGCAAGGGGAGATAAGTGCTTCATCTCCTGGAGATCCAGTACATTTGAGTCATTCTACTGATATTGGTGCAGATACTCCTGATGCCTTACAATCTGCTGAGCCTATTGTTACTCCTACCATTGCTGCTGATGAAGCTTCTGAGAGACAATCATCTGGGATTCCTGTTTCTTCTGAAGCTCCGCCCAATTCTGCTGAAACCTTTGCTGCACCATCTGCTGCTCATGAAGATTCATCCTTGTCCAATTATAATGCAGAAAAGGTTAAACAAGCTGAACAGGCAGCTGCTAAGGGTAAACAAGCTAGGGAAATGGCTGACAGATTGCATGTAACAGGGGTTTCCGTTCCAAGTTCTCCTATTCCTACTGAAGATACTTCTTCTATTGCTACTGAAGATGTTTCTATGGGGATTTACATCCCTGGTAGAAGGAAGAAGAGAATGGCACATATAGGCAAACATTTTGCAAGTAGAAGATCAGTTAGATTGGCTAAGCAGATTCTCAGAGCTCAAATGAGTAGTTCTTCAAAGCAAGTAGACCTAGAAGCTACTGATGATTCATTTATTCAGGAAGGAACTTCTGACACTTTTTCTGAAGGATCATACAATGTGTTGATCAGATGGACTATCACAGATGGACAACTTAACACTATATACAGGCAAGATCAATCCTATAAGAATTTCACTTTCTTGCAAGAAATTCTTCATTTGGTGGATAGGCAAGATCTGCATACTCTTTACAAGTTGGTCACTGAGTACTATGCTAGACATACTCCACAAGGTGCTGGACTATATCTATTGGGAGATCTTCAAGTTCTCTTTGACTCCCAAACTCCACAGGGGAAAGGCTATTCGATTTGGAAGAATTCCCATAGGTGGAAAGTTCATACTTGGAGATTTTATCCCATTCCCAATGTCCATGTGGTGGAGACTGAGTCTGGGATAAGAGTATGTATGTTTTCTGATCAACAATATCCATTGTCCATGACACTGATGAATCGAATGCTCCAAAGGAAGTTGGAAATTCCTCCTCATCCAGTTGCTAATGATAGGACACATGCTGAACAATTGGTTGGGTTCATCAAGTCCAAGCTTCTGCAACACCAAGCTTCTACTTGATTCTGGTATTATGTATTATTTGTATATTTTCTATTTCTTTATTTCATTTCTTTCTTATTTCATTCTTAAAAAAAAAAAAAAAAAAAAAAAAAAAAAAAAAAAAAAAAAATCATTTGTATACTAACTTTTATGCAGGTTTGTTGTATAACTCTGTTGATGGTTATCAACTCACCAGATGTGACTTGTGTCCATCAAAGAGTTGGCTAGTCCAAAGGGTACAGCTTTGGTAAAGACAAATCAAATCTGTTGATAGCTGTAATAGCTTGCTCAAAGCTATAGGGTACTCAACTCACCCATGCTTCATTGCTGAGAGTTGCAATGGTCATCAATTCACCATGGATGTAACCCTTTATGGGATCCAAAGAATTGGCTAGTCCACAAAAGTATGGTTTGTGGTAAAGACATTTGGTATCCATATTTGGTATTCAATTCACCAAGGTTCAGTTGAAACCAAAGAATTGGCTAGTCCTGAGCAAACGGCTACAGGTAAAGACATCTCAAATCCGTTTATAGTTGCTGATTTGCTAATAAATCAGATGGTTATCAGTGTACCATAGTTTTCGAACTTAAACATTTGGCTACTCCAGTAGTGATGGCTATTGGTAAAGAGACATCAAATCCATTATTTTCAATGATTCACCTCTCACAGGAGTTAACACACCTGGATGTGATGAGAATAGTTTGAAACTAATATGTTTTGATGTACAAATTGTCATTTGTTGCTGCAAAGACCTGAAGTTTCAAGTTCTACCATTCATAGAGATGTGGTCTTTTTGATTCTTTGCTGCTGATGTTCGAAGTCAATCCTCTTATTATGCAGTGTTAAAGATCTATCAAGAATCTTGAACTTAACCATGTCAAATTCAAGATTAGGGGAGGATTGTTGGGAATTCTGCTAAGGAAGAATTCTACTGATGGTTACTGCTGATGAATCTGCTGAAGTATTAGATTCTGCTGAAGAATGGTTTCTGCGGAAGCAAAGATTCTGCTGAAGATTGTTTCTGCCGAAGTATAGATTGTGCGGAATGTGTTTCTGCTAATGGATAGTTTCCGCGTATTATGTTATTAGTTAGGATATGCATGAGTTTATTTAGAAAGTGATATTGCATATCTTGAATAGTTTTTAGATTATACGTTTCTTGTGAAACGGTTTAGGGTTGTTTAGGGTTCCTTGTCTATAAAAGGAACACGTCTTTATGTATTAGGTACGAGTTTAGAAAAACACTTTTAGTATTAATTAAAAGATCCATAGAGGATCAAATCGTTCTTAGTAATCGTGTTCTTACTTGTGTTTGTTTTCCGCTATAGAATACAAGTAACTTAGACTTTCTTTTAGTGTGTTTGTGATTACATAAATATTACTAACGATCCACGAGCTCACGAAGATCTATCAAGGTCTTTAAGTTTCATCATGTTTATCATAAGATCTTTGGAATTACAGTTTGAGCACTCTGTAGGTGCAGATCCAGAACCTTGAGATGTTGAAGCAGAAGAGATTACTTTTAACTAGTCATCAAATTGACTCTTCCACATAAAATATCCACATCCATGATCTTTTTGTCTTGGCTGTTACATAATAAGGAAATTATAAGAGATTACAACCCAATTATTTGTATATTTACATAAATAAGAAATGTATGATTGTTCACCTTCGAACGAGGACATGCATAATATCCCCATCCAAATGTATCTTCTTGATGTGATGTACTTGGTTTTATATTTCTTGTTCCACAAGAAAACATAAAAGGATTATATCGTTGCATCTTAGGTTTTAAAATTGGTGTGAAGATAAGAGGTTGTGAGGTTGAGTGATTTTGAGGATAAGAGTGTATATAATGTGTTTGTGAGGATAGAGCAGATCTGCTAGCTTTTAGTGGGAAGTTTTGGCGCCAATATTTTGGTGGGAAGTGTTGGCGCCAATATTTTGGTGGGAATGTCACAGTAAATAGAGAGATAATACTGATGGGGTAGGTGACTGTTGGAGGTTGATGTCACAGTAAATAGATAGATAATACTAATGGGGTAAGTGTGTTGAGGATGATCATATCATCTCGGCTCATTCGTTTAACATCTCATGTGTAACCATATCATCTCGGCTCAATCGTTTAACATCTCACGTTTAATCATATCATCTTGACTCATTCGTTTAACATCACATGTATAACTATATCATCTCAGCTCATTCGTTTAACATTTCATGTATAACCATATCATCTCGACTCATTCGTTTAACATCTCGTGTATAACCATATCATCTCGGCTCATTCGTTTAATATCTCATGTATAATCATATCATCTCGGCTCATTCGTTTAAAATCTCATGTATAACCATATCATCTCGGCTCATTCGTTTAACATCTCATGTATAATCATATCATCTCGACTCATTCGTTTAACATCTCATGTATAACCATATCATCTCGGCTCATTCGTTTAACATCTCATGTATAACCATATCATCTCAACTCATTCGTTTAACATCTCATGTATAACCATATCATCTAGGCTCATTCGTTTAACATCTTATGTATAACCATATCATGTCGGCTCATTCGTTTAACATCTCATGTATAATCATATCATCTCGACTCATTCGTTTAACATCTCATGTATAACCATATCATCTCGTCTCATTCATTTAACATTTCATGTATAACCATATCATCTCGACTCATTCGTTTAACATCTCGTGTATAACCATATAATCTTGACACATTCGTTTATAAAGTATATTACTAAACCAATGCAAACAAACACTTGTGGATAGTATTCAAAGCTTCAAGTTTTTGCTGACAAAAGCATATTACATTAATTAAAACACAGGTCTTCCACTCTCGAGTAGGTGAACTTTTATTATGTGCATGCATGCCATGGTAGAGTCAATCAAGGGTGAGCTCTAACTTTTTGAAACTTTTGTTTGTGAAAAGTGAAAACATTTGTATTCTCAACTATTGTTTCTCTATTGAAGTTATCTGCTAACCTTTCACAGCAAATCAAGAGCAACGTTTTTAGAAATAGTAGTGTTGCAAACGACCAACGAGCCGATGTTTCTAAAGAAAAAGAGTTGAACTTGTTTGAGCAATGCGTACTCTTTCCAGGTTAACATCTCATGTATAACCATATCATCTCGGCTCATTCGTTTAACATCTCATGTATAACCATATCATCTCAGCTCATTCGTTTAATATCTAGTGTATAATAGTGATTTAACTTAATTAAAATATTTAAAAATAATTTTAAATGATTTAAATTAAGTATAAAAGATTTAACTTAGTTAAAAATTATGTAGATACTTTTAAAAAGTTTTAGATCAATTAAAGATGATTTACAAAATATTTAAATTAAATTCAAATGATTTAATAGTGATTTAACTTAATTAAAATGTTTTAAAAATAATTTTAAGTGATTTAAATTAAGTATAAATTATTTAACTTTATTAGGTAAAAGTGATGTAAATAATTTGAAAAAGTTTTAAATTAATTAAAGATGATTTAGAAAAATTTTAATTAAATTTAAAAGATTTAATATTGATTTAAGTTCATTAAAATGCTATAAAAGAGCTTTTTGCGAGTATTGCAAGTCCTTTGTGAATATTGATGAGAATGTAAAATGTCCATGTGCTTCTTGTTATAACGTTGGTTGGATAAAGCACGAAGATTTGTTTGATCACATACACACAAATGGTTGGGACCGAAGTTATACGAAATAGCATAATCACGGTGAACCGGATGCCCGGACAGTAGTACCCAACTCAAATCATCCTGGGATGAGTGACATGGCTAAGTTCCTTCATGATATTTGTCCGAATAACGAACAAAATGAGCCAACTCAAGGAAACATTGGCGAGACAAGCAACGAGCCAAGTCAAGCAACGACACTTCCTCAACGTAACGAGTTTGAAGAGTTACTTGCCACTGCCAACGACCCACTATACCCGGGCTATAATTGGATGTCTTCATTGGACTTTATGGCAAAGTTTACGAACATCAAGGTCAAAGGTAAAATGAGTGACACCACATTTAAAGAAACCATAAAATTTCTCCAGGAGTGTTTCCCGCCCGTTCTAGGATACAAAATCCCATCGTCATACTATGAAATAAAGAAGACATATAAAACGATCGGGTTAGGACATGAATCCATACATGCTTGTGTAAATGATTGTTTTTTATATCGGGGGGTGGGTAACGAAGATTTGCAGAATTGTCCCATCTGCGATGCTAGTAGATGAAAAGACAAGAACACGCTGGGGAAGAAAGTTCCTTAAAAGGTGTTGCGTTACTTTCCTATCATTATTATACTACAACGTTTGTAAAAGTCTAAACTATAACAACCCGCAATTTTTTAGGCCATTATTTTAATAATACTAATATTTATTTTTGACAAATAATAAAAATTAAATATTTTATGACGTTTACAGATGTTTAAAAATTTAAAAACGAGAGGTTATCTCGTTTTTCCTGAAAAACGACACCACACGCGTACCGACAACACATTAGTAATGGTTTAATTTTATAATTAATTTTCGGAGTCAATGACCTTGTTTTTAAACCATTTTAATAAAACGTTTCCATAAATGTATTTCTCGTATTTTTACCAAACTTAGGGATCACATTTAAAATTTAGCTCAACGGGGCATGGGGTACACAAAATACACTTTACAATAATAAAACACCCACACACATGACCCCTTATCTCTTATTCTCGGTACAACCACCCACAACCATCCATATTTTCTTTACCTTCTTCCTGGTTCATCTTCCAAAAACCCTACTGACCCTCACATATCACCATCGACTCATACTTTTCCCTCCTCCAACGCATCTCAGACCTAGGCCTATAACTGTATCACTTCCACCTCCTACCCAAGGCCTACAAACTGATTCAGTCCCTTCTTCCCAGAGTCAACGCCAGCGGAAGGTTATAGAGATTGAAGATTGATAGCGATTTTTACTCTTTTTTTCTCACACACAAGTTCTTCATTAAGAAAGCATGGTCAAACTTTTCTTACTCTTCCCTTTTTATTGCTGCCGAATCCACAAGAGATCCCACATCCACAAATTTCGCTTGTAATTTATCATAAGGACAAGATGTCCAAGGGTTGATAAAGCTTTGTTGCTTTGGGTCTCCTGCTTGGATTCGGTTTTACATTTGAGCTCTTGTTTTGGTCTTCTTGTCAAATCGACTCTCGAGTGATTGTAAAGGTTTTTCTTTGGTTTTATCTCCATTAGATTGTTTACGGTTATAACTGTTTTCCATATGTGAACTTGGTTTTGGTTTATGTTGATTTAATTGGTTATTAAATTTTGTTGATTAAGGAAATCATTTGATTTTAAGTTTATAAACAGTCGATTGATGAGGCCATTGTTATTATGTTTTTTTTTTTTTTTTTTTTTTTTTTTTTATTGTTATTGTTATGGTGTGGTGAAACTAAACCTGAGAAATCTAACACTAAATACCAAATTGGGATTGGCTCGATGTTGGAAGGTGTATGTCGTAGGTTATTGTGTCCAAATTTTTACTCATTGCTTTTGTCGATTTAGTAAGCAGCTAATAAGCTAGACAAAAAATGATGTAAGTTGGGTGTGAAGCTAAGTTAAGTCTATGAGTTAGGGTGTTAAACATTGATGTGTTTGTGTCTATACTCGGTTTTGTGCTTGTGTTAAGGTTTGGATTTAGTTGTGTTCAGGCTCGATGTTGTATACCATTTTGGCCTTGTGTGGAGAACTAGTGATGTCTTGCGCGTATCTGCTTCCTAGTGTGTCTCAGTGGTGTTGTGAGTCGTGAGGCGTCGACTGGATTAGTCTTACCTTTTTGGTCATTAAAACACCCACGGGGTACGCCACTTTTGCTCGGTCAAAAAGGGTTGTAAACCCTTATAATAAGGACAGTTTGAGTTGTGTCGGGTTCACAAGGTCGAAAGTATTATAAGTCGAGTACGAGGGTTTGAGTAATCCTAAGTGATTTCTACACAAGCAGGCTATAGCACAAACACTTGTGACTGTGTGTTCTTTTCTCTAAATATGGTGTTATTCGTTTTAAAGTTTGAGTGGCTAGATCAGTGTTTAAACCGTGAATGGGCTGAAGCCCTTTTTAAACTTCAAAATATGGGTGTGTTGAATCTTGCTAGAATGGGCCGAAGCCGATGTAGCAAATATAGGGTCCGTTTAGTAACAATCCAATCTCGAATCGAGTTCAATATTTCCGTGTTGAGCCACAGCCCAACTCGCCAAAATCTCAACATAAAAGTGAGCTTGAATAATTTGTTTCGGAACATGAGTTGTCGTCACTGTCGTCCAAGTGATCGTTCCCAATAATTATGACTTCGTATTTCACAACTTAAAAACAACTCTACCGACTTGTTACACTTCACCAAATCACTAAGATCTCACTATACACACACACACACACACACACACACACACACACACACACACACATATATATATATATATATATATATATATATATATATATATATATATATATATATATATATATCTAAACCATACAACACATTTAAGTGACTCGACATGATTTTTATAAACAAATCGACCAAGTTAGTTTTACTCTACACATACAGCTAGAAAACTCTTTTATACATTTAAGGACTATAAGAACAAAGTAAAAACTAAAATTGTGAAATTTAAACGCAAACCTTATAACTTTTATTATCACAAGAAACCAAGCTTGTATGCTCGGGTCATACCCATTTTTTTTCCAAAGGAAAGGAAATATTCATTTACGTTTATAAACCACAATGGTAAAGTTTGATCACGAATTTCAAATAAGAAATAAAATTGATACTTAACTTTTTAGATATTTTATACACACGTAGCATTCTTATGCCTTCCAAGAGTCCAAATGCCTTCAAATGTTTAGAAAATTATTTTAAACTTAAATGCTGCCACACCAGCAACAATAACATAAACTCTTTAAAACTTTTAAATTTAATTAAATTTCATTAAGTCTTAAACTTAGTCTGTGAACTAAAACAAACCTTACTAATCTAGGTCGCGTGTTGGTGCTGAACGCTATCTGAACTATTGTAATATCTGACTGCTATATGCCGAGGTGAGTATTCACAGAACCTTTTTACCGCTTTACTTGTTTGGGGTGAAATGCATGACTTAAATTTTTATTTGAACTTATGACATATATTTTTACCTGAACTCTTTGAACATTGACTTTGAACCTTAAAATATTATTTGAGCTTATGACTTGTTTTGAACTGTTGACGTGCCATCCGCACTTAAATTTTAGTCTCCCTTGTCTACGGAGCAGGCTTAATTAAGTTAGTATATAATAGTTGTTATGATGTACTGTTCGTACATTCGCATTGTTAGTCCCCGATTGGTTTGCCGTTCGCACTCCAATTTAGACGTACCATTCATACGGCTCCCTTGTGCGGAGCAATAGGTAGTATGGATAGCGCTATTAGAGGTCGGCCAACCTCTCGTTCCCCTGTCTACAGAATGCATATTATTTATTTTAAGGGCTTTGCCGCATACATTATTATATACCTAGTGCCGTTAATGTGAACCTGATGAACATGTGTGTTTGACTATAAAATGTACAATATTCTATGTAATGGTTGTGAAACCATAGGTTACAAGTCTTGTATGGGCAGGACTTGTAATTGAATGGTTTGACACTACCTCTACCATTTGGACCTTTTTCAAAAACCTTGGACTTCTTTTGAATAAAACCTGTATACTCACCAACTATTTTCATAGTTGACCCGTTTTCTCATGCATTTCAGGTGATCGCGAGTAAGTGTATTTTATGAAGACATTAGCATTAAGGAGTCTTCATCTATCATGTCTAGTTGAATGAACTAAAAATGTTATCTTTTGGAAACAAACTTATATGTTTCAATGGCCGTTGTTGGCTAAAACAATGTTGTATTAATGTACTGTTTCCTTAAATTTTAATTATGGTATTGTACTATATCTCTTTTGCGATGTATATTGATTTCGTAGCACCCCATGACCTGAATGCTTCCGCAATACCACATTTTAGGGGTGTTACAGATTGGTATGAGAGCCTAAGGTTATAGAGAATGCCGGTTTTTCTAAAATAAAAATTGCAACTATAACCAGAATAAAGTTTTCTTAAACACCAAACATCATACGAGTTGACTAGTCCGAGCATTGCATCATTACTCCTCAATTATGCATAGCCTGATCACCTATGCCTAATTTGGGAAAAACCATGCAATATTGGGAGTAGTAGTCTCGGATCATGTTTCGGTTGGGTCTTAAGAGTCTTGATCACCTGAAATTGCATTGGTCGTTTGTGTATGCATATCATGTGCGAACAACCCGGTTTATGTTACTGTACTTTATATAAATATATTCATATATGTGCCTTCTCCCTTGCTACATTATGACATGAAAGACTAAGCACGTCTTTGTTCCCGCCGTGTCACAATCACTACGTCTCCAAAACTGTTGCTGTCCCGCAACATCATCCACCATTGTCCATGTATAACTCACACAACCAAATGTTTTTGGCCTATTGTAGAATCATGACTACAAGGAACACTCATTCAGGAAGCATCAACAATGAAACCCCAAGAGACAGTGTTGCTGGGTTGGCGGATCTTCTAACTCGGATCATTACACACATTGATGCTGGACGAACCAATGAAGGAGTTGGTACCTCGACCAACGGCCATGGATGCAGCTATAAGACTTTTATGGCATGCAAGCCAAAGGAATTTTATGGCACCGAGGGTGCCATTGGCCTGCTATCATGGTTCGAGAATGTCGAGTCGAAACTCAGAATCACTAAATGTGTTGAGGGAGATAAGGTGGAGTTCTCATCCGGTCTACTCCAAGGTCGAGCATTGACTTGGTGGAACAACCAACTATAGACCAGAGGGAGAGAAGCTGCGAATGGGTTATCTTGGGCAGAATTCAAGAAATTACTAACCGAGGAGTACAACAGAAAAGACGAAGTGCAAAAATTGGAAAAAGAATTTTGGAACCATTTGATGGTGGGAGTAGAAATTGACAAATACACGGACCGTTTCCACGAGCTGACCAGAATGGTCCCTCACATGGTCTCCACTGTGGAGAAGCTGATTGATCGATATATTTGGGGTTTGATCCCTGAAATCAGGAGAGATGTCACATCATCTAAACCAACCACACTTCAAGACGCTGTAAGCATGGCATACCGCTTGACAAATGATGTGATCAGGTCTGGTGGGCTAATAAAAGGAAACGACAGTGGACTAAATCGACGGGAGGACCAGCAGGGAAGCCGAGACCAGGACCAGCAGGATAAGCGGCAACGAGTAGCTAGGAACTATGGAGCAACAACTCAGGAGTGCAGAGGGTATGCAGGCCCACATCCTAAGTGCACATGATGTAACCTCCATCACTCAGGAGACTGCCCAAGGTGCAACAGATGCAGACAGATAGGCCATCTTAGTCGGAATTGCTCAAACAAAAATGGAAACCAAGAGCGAAGGCTGACATGCTACGAGTGTGGGAGTCCGGATCACCTCCGGAATGTGTGTGCTAAGTTGAATAGGGCATAGAGGCCAGTGCAGGATAATCAAAATATCGCTGTAGCGGTTGATGGAAATGACCCAAACCAAGGAAGCAATATCAGCCTAGCTCGAGGTCGAGTATACTTTCTAGGCAATAAGGAAGCCCGCTAGGACCCAAACATCGTAACGGGTACATTCTTTTGAACAGCCATTTTATTTCAGTATTATTTGGTACTAGTGTAGGATTTACTTTCGTTCCCTATCAAGTTCATGACAATGTGAGACCTAACGTCATAAGCCTTAATTGAACTTCGAGCCTTCTTGCTAACCTAAAGCACCACTATTCGTTGATTTGATTTGGCTTAGACAATTCCAAACTTGAGCGAAACTTTCAAGAGGCCTTCATCTAAGATGTTAAAATCTTCCCTTCTAACAACTTTTTTCCAGCTTGATCTAGCGACAGTTCTTGTTTGATCAGTTACGAAAATCAAGATAGAATCAAGTTGTTACTCAATCTATTCAACTTAAACTCATGACCGTTCTTGTTCGAGGAGTTGTGAGATTAAGTTAGAATACACTAACTAAAGCTCACTTGAGGGCTAAGCTCGAGAATGGAAAAGTTGACCGTCAAATCTAACCACGAGGACGAACGTCAGTAGAGTGAACGAACTGAATCTCGAGGACGAGATTCCTTTTAAGCCTGGTAGACTATAACAACACGTAATTTTTCAGGCCATTATTTTAATAATACTACTATTTATTTTTGACAAATAATACAAATTAAATATTTTCTGACGTTTACTGATGTTTAAAAATTTAAAACGAGAGGTTATCTCGTTTTTCCTGAAAAACGACACCACACGCATACCAACACCACATTAGTAATGGTTTAATTTTATAATTAATTTTCGGAGGCAATGACCTTGTTTTTAAACCATTTTTATAAAATGTTTCCAGAAATGTATTTCTCGTATTTTTACCAAACAGAGGGATCACGTTTAAAATTTAGCTCAACGGGGCATGGGGTACACAAAATACACTAAACAATAATAAAACACCCACACACATGACCCCTTATCTCTTATTCTCCGTACAACCACACACAACCATCCATACTTTCTTTAACTTCTTCCTGGTTCATCTTCCAAAAACCCTACTGACCCTCATATATCACCATTGACTCATACTTTTCCCTCCTCCAACGCATCTCAGACATGGGCCTATGATTGTATCACTTCCACCTCCTACCCAAGGCCTACAAACCGATTCAGTCCCTTCTCCCCAGAGTCAACGCCAGCGGAAGGTTATAGAGATTGAAGATTGATAGCGATTTTTACTCTTTTTGCTCACACAAAAGTTCTTCATCAAGAAAGCATGGTCAAACTTTTCTTACTCTTCCCTTTTTATTGCTGCCGAATCCACAAGAGATCCCACATCCACAAATTTCGCTTGTAAGTTATCATAAGGACAAGATCTCCAAGGGTTGATAAAGCTTCGTTGCTTTTGGGTCTCCTGCTGGGATTCGGTTTTGCATTTGAGCTCTTGTTTTGGTCTTCCTGTCAAATCGACTCTCGAGTGATTGTAAGGGTTTTTCTTTGATTTTATCTCCATTAGAATGTTTACGGTTGTAATTGTTTTCCATATGTGAACTTGGTTTTGGTTTTGGTTTATGTGGATTTAATTGGTTATTAAATTTTGTTGATTAAGGAAATCATTTGATTTTAAGTTTATAAACAGTCGATTGATGAGGCCATTGTTATTATGTTCTTTTTTTTTTTTTTTTTTTTTTTTTTTTTTTTTTTTTGGTTATTGTTATGGTGTGGTGAAACTAAACCTGAGAAATCTAAAACTAAAAATCAAATTGGGATTGGCTCGATGTTGGAAGGTGTATGTCGTAGGTTATTGTGTCCAAATTTTTACTCATTGCTTTTGTCGATTTAGTAAGCGGCTAATAAGCTAGATAAAGAGATGATGTAAGTTGGGTGTGAAGCTAAGTTAATTCTATGAGTTAGGGTGTTAAACATTGATGTGTTTGTGTCTATACTCGGTTTTGTGTTTGTGTTAAGGTTTGGATTTAGTTGTGTTCATGCTCGATGTTGTATAACATTCTGGCCTTGTGTCGAGAACTAGTGATGTCTTGCGCGTATCTGCTTCTTAGTGTGTCTCAGTGGTGTTGTGAGCCGTGAAGCGTCGACTGGATTAGTCTTACCTTTTTTGTCATTAAAACACCCATGGGGTACGCCACTTTTGCTCGGTCAAAAAGGGTTGTAAACCTTTATAATAAGGGCAGTTTGAGTTGTGTCGGGTTCACAAGGTCGAAAGTATTATAGGTCGAGTACGAGGGTTCGAGTCATCCTAATTGATTTCTACACAAGCAGGATATAACACAAACACTTGTGACTGTGTCTTCTTTTCTCTAAATATGGTGTTATTCGTTTTAAATTTTGAGTGGCTAGATCAGTGTTTAAACTGTGAATGGGCTGAAGCCCTTTTTAAACTTCAAAATATGGGTGTGTTGAATCTTTCTAGAATGGGCCGAAGCCCATGTAGCAAATATAGGGTCCGTTTAGTAACACTCTAATCTAGAGTCGAGTTCAATAGTTGATCCGTTTTCTTATGCAATTCAGGTGATCGCTAGTAAGTGTATTTTATTAAGACATTATCATTAAGGAGTCTTCATCTATCATGTCTAGTTGGATGAAATACAAATGTTATCTTTTGGAAACAAACTTATATGTTTCAATGGTCGTTGTTGGCTAAAACAATGTTATGTTAATGTACTGTTTCCTTAAACATTAATTATGGTATTGTACTATATCTCTTTTGCGATGTATATTGATTTCATAGCACCCCATGACCCGAATGCTTCCGCAATACCACATTTTGGGGGTGTTACTTGAACACACTGCAAAACATATGACTTGGCATACTTCTGGGCAGTCTACGGAGAACGGTAAGATGCAGCACCCGGTTGATGGTCCAGCATGGAAGAAATTTGACATCAAATATAAGAAAGAATTTTCTTATGAAAAAAGAAACGTCCGATTAGGGTTGGCTGTTGTTGGTTTCAATCCGTACGGTAACGTTAGTGAGTCTTACAGCATGTGGCCGGTCATATTAGCAACATACAATACGCCTCCCTGGATATATGTATGAGAGAGACTTCTCTTATGTTGATGTTGTTAATTCCGGGCCCTAAATCACCCGGGAAGGACATAGATATTTACTTGAGGCCTTTGATTGAAGACCTAAAGACTTTACAGAAAGATGGAGTCATGACTACAGATGCTGTTACAGGCACTGAATTCTATATGAAAGCAGCGCTTTTACGGACTATCAATGACTTTCTCGCTTGAAGTAGTTTGTCTAGGTGGAGTGGGCAAGGTTACAAGGCATGTCCGACCTCTAATGTAGACACTCCAGCTATTCGTGTGTTAAGCAAAACCGCTTATATTGGTCACAGAATACTCTTAAAAGCAACCAATAAATGGCGGAAGAACAAAAGGGCATTCTATACTCCGGTCGATGATAGACTACCTCCTAGAAAATTTACTAGTGATGACATCTTGAATCAACTTGGGAGATTGCCTATACGTATCTCGAGGAAACATCCAAGTTTTGGGGGTGCGAAGAAAAAACGTGATCCTGATCGCGAATTGAATTGGACCAAAGTATCTATTTTCTACGAGCTAGAGTATTGGTCTTTTCTTACGCTAAAACACAATTTAGATGTCATGTATATCAAAAAAAAATGTGTGTGAGAGTGTGTTGGGTACTTTGTTAATGAATGACAAATCAAATGATACCAACAAGGCAAGACAAGACTCACAAAATTTGAAAATTCGTGATGAGTTGCGGCTCTTCAACAAAGGAAACGGGAAGTGCTCTAAGCCTCATCCCACGTACTCTTTCACAACTGAAGAAAGAAAACTTTTTTGTCAATTCATCAAAGGTACGCGTTTTATTTCAAAATTTATTTGTTCCAATTCAATTCGCGTATTCATTTCGACGACTTATTCTAATATCATGATTTTTTTTTGTCAATTCATCAAAGGTGTTAAACTACCTGATGGGTTCGGATCTAACTTCAAGCATAAAGTGAAAGATAGTGATAGCAACATAACAGGCTTGAAGGCTCATGACTGTCATATAATGATGCAGCGGTTACTTCCTGCTGGACTTCAAAATTACTTGAAGGACCAAACCACCGCAACACCAATAATCGAGCTTTGTTCATTCTTCAAAAAAATATGCGCTCGAACTTTGATGGTGGATGACATGTTGAAAGCTAAAGAACAACTCATCAATATTTTGTGCAGTTTCGAGCAAATATATCCTCCTGCTTTTTTTGACATTATGATTCACTTGGTTATTCATCTACCCGAAGAGGCTATTGAAGGCGGGCCTGTTTACATGAGGTGGATGTATCAATTTGAAAGATACATGAAAAAGATCAAAAATTATGTCAGAAATAAAGCTAAGCCTGAAGGTTAAATAGCGGAGGGTTATATTGCTGATGAAGCATTAACTTTTTGTTCGCATTATTCTCGGGGTGCTGAGACGAGATTTAATCGTCCTGACCAGAATGAGGACGGTCCAAGCCCAACAAGTCGATTTCAGGAGTTTCGATCACTCTGTAAAAAGAATGGTAAACAATCATTAATTCAGCTTGAACCAGCCACAATGTAGAAAGTAGTATGGTATGCACTACACAACAGTCATGAAATCGACCCGTACATGAACGAGTACAAGAGGTACGCGTTTTATTTCAAAATTTGTTTTACGTAAGTTATTATTCGACGACTTATTCTAATATCATGAACATTTACAGGGCATTTCCAGGCAATGACATACAAGAAGGATTTATTCGTTGGTTTGGGGAGAAGGTAGACTTATTGTATGTATTACCCTGTAAAAATAACGACTATTACTCATCTATATCTATTCTTAACTTTTTTCAGAGATTCGTGAATTAAAAGTAAAGAAGGACCCAAGTTGTACTTCCGAGTTATTCGCTTTGGCTTGTGGACCATCATGTATTGCAGTCTCAATCGACTCTTGCGTAGTCAACGGTGTGAAGTTTATCGTGCACGACCGTGATTTACGTCGTTCAACTCAAAACAGCGGAATTTCAACTCCTAATCCTAGCGGAGGAATGTATTATGGCCAGCTTGAAGAAATTCTCGAGTTTTTGTACATTCCGTTCAAGGTTGTGTTGTTCAAAGTCAAATGGTTCGACACTAATAACGATGGTCGCATAAAACGTTGTACCTATAGAAACAACATTAAACAAATTATGACAGATCGTGTATCGTTTCAAAATGAACCATACATTCTTGCAACACAAGCAACACAACTCTTTTACCTTGATTTCTCGGGTAAACATGGTAATTGCAAGGCCGTCCAAGATTCTTATCATCGAAAGATTTAGAACCCGGATATCATCGTGGTAGAAGACAATCAGGATGTTGTACATGACAACACCTCATCACATGTCACACTCTCTGCTGAGTTGGATAAGTTGAATTATAACACAATAAATATAGATGTTCAGCCAGCGGAAGTTGAGGCACCACCACAACCAATTATCACTGATGTCAACGACGACGATGATATTGATTATGATGACCACGTTCCTCATGATTTAGCATCTGATGGTGAAGACCACGTCGATCGTGAAGATGAAGCTGACACTAGTAATGAGGGTTTTTATCTTAGTGATGTGGGAGATTGATCTCAAATTGTAATTTGTTAAACGAAACTTATTTGATTGAAATTGTTATCGAGTGGTTAAATGTGTTTATTTATTTATTTATTTGATTATTTATTATTATTTTTTTTTAATATATTGTTATTTATTTGAATTTGTGTATATATATATATATGCGTATATGTGTTTCTTCACTAATTTATATGTTATTGTACTAGTACGTTTACAGATGGCAGATATTGTTGCTAGGAGCCACAGTGGCGATGGAGGCAATGAGCCACCCCGTGGTCCCTCGAGGAGGCTAGACACTAATTGTCAGCTTAAGAATTTCTATATTATTTTAATTAAACTTGATCATTATTTGAAATTGATAACTTGTTATTTTATGTCATCATCAATTGAATTTGATTACTTGTAGGCTCTAAATCCAAACCTCCCAAGCCCAATGCCAAAATTGGCAAAGGCGTCCGGTATCGATCAGATTCCGGAAGAACGCCAAAAGGATGTTTGAGCATGTGGGCACTCACTCTTCGTGGTTCTCCAACATGGTCGGGGAGTTGTTACGGGAATCAATTCCCATGCATTACGATTCGGGGGGAGAGGTTCCCGAGACCACCAAGGCCCACATCTACGACCAGCTACACGTAAGTTTTTTTTATCTTTTATTTTTTTAATTATTGTCTGTTTATTTAAATTTTTATATTTATTTAAATTATATTTTTTTGCAGCATTTCTTTGATCCCGGCGAACAACTTGCCGGTCCGGATGGAGACCAGATTGTCGAAAGTATCGAAGCTTATCTCAGAAAGCGATACGATGACAACAAATACAAATTCAAATTGAACAATTTTACACGGCAAGGTGGGGTTGAGAAAGTAGACGAGATCAAGAACAAGCGTTCGGCGAACAAGACGCCTGAGGATTGGGAAAGACATGTAAATTTTGGATCGACACTTTATTATTATTATTTTTTTTTTTCTATTTATTTTTTTTATTTTATTGAACATCACTTTTATTAGAAACATATAGGATTTACAAGAAGTTACTAGGGAGCCGAGATAATAATTGGGCTCCCACTCCTCTAGTTATAGAAAAGCTAATCCTACTAAAAATATGAGCAGTTGCACGTGCTCCAATGTCTTGAGTCATCGAAAATTTTCGAATACGCTTCAATAAAATCACAGCGTCCTTTTCAAGTTCACCAAAAGAAGAGAAAGAGAAGGGGAGGAACCCATATCCCATACCTGCGCACTTAGCCTCATACTTGACACGTTTACGATGTGCATCCTCGATCACCGCACGACCCGGTACAAATTCAACCATACTAGTTTGCGTCAAGGGCGATGATCCAGTCAAATCAACACATACATCAAGTCCTCCATCCCACGAGTAGAGCAACACATCAGCAGGACGTAAAGATTTGTCCTTTTCACCACAAAGACCAATGTCAACCTCTTTACGAGCCGAAACCCCCGATCGAGAACATATGTCCACAAGAACATCACGTACCACGTTATGCCGATGTTTAATACCAATAATACCAGCACAAGATACAGCATGATCCCCATAAATATCACCAGCAAAGACCCTAGAGCAGGCTGAGCACGTCATCTGAACAGAAAATAGGGGGACACCAAGCCGATAACATAACACGCAACGATAAGTCCTAGCGTTCATAGTCTGTCCCAACCCGGATATCGGAACTACCCTAAGCCAGTCCGAAGTATAGTCCTCCATTTGTGATTTCCATAACGCCATCTGTCGAGTAGATAAAGAAAATGTAGATTCAGCATTTTGGCTAACACGTGTGAAATATATATCTGCCAGTTTCTTCATGAGTTTGGGGGCAGCGATCTCACACGAATTACTCAAAAGGTCAATCTCCATTTTCACATTAAAAGCACACAGGGCATCATCAAAGGAAGGTCCAGGGGTTACGACACCAGAATGGCGAAACAACCTAGTTTGCAGGCTAGCAGATTGAAGTCTAGATGCAAGAAATGCTTAGTTCAAGACATTACCTGCAGAATATATACCAAGCCCCCCGAACGCAAAAGGTAATGTAGCAAGTCTCCATTGCCAATCACCAAAACCAGGCCCAGAAGCAGTAACAATACGTTCAAGAGTAGAGCGAAGAGCCCCATCAAAAGAAATCTGAGCACGTTTCAAAGACCCGGGGAGAGCAAGAGCGCATAGCAAAATATAATTTGGAAATACCAGCACAAGCACGAAGAAGTAATAACTCACAACTGGGGATCATTAATCTTAGCAGTAGCATCCATAAGCTCAATGGTTTTTGCAACTCTTTTCATAACAAGCTCACTACTAAAATCAAAGTCCACACTGGGGCCAACCCAGTAATTTAACACCATGCAATGGTCGGGCAATATTAGGTGGAAAAACACCCACAAGCCTGCTTCTAGGGTCTTCCTTAGCCAAAAAACCTCAGTTTTATCAACATTGAGGTGCAATCCACAACGGGTCCATCCACCATGATAAGCTCTAAAACCTCCCCCACAACCAAAGTATCTTCCAATAATAGTGCCATCATCCAGATACCAAGCATGAAGGGAAAGGATAAAAGAGTCTCTAATCTTACATACCAAAGGATGTAACACTAAAGAAAAAAGCAAAGGCCCAAGTGGATCACCTTGTTGTACGCCTTGATGTGACCATAATGTGTGTTCCCCATAATATAATCTAGCTGGGATAGAGTAACAAAATTCCACCCAACGTGAAATAGCAGGACACCGAAGACGAACCTCATGAAGCATAACCTCACGATCCACCAAGTTGAAGGCGTTTTTGAAATCTACCAACAACATCGAAAGACCCACGTCATCTCCACGCTCTTCAATCACCCGATTCACAGCATGAAGAATAGCCTCTCCTCCTCCAGAAACCCCAACACCAAACTGTAGATCATTCAGATAACCGTCCAAAGAATGGCCAATCATGGCGGCACTAACTTTGGAAACTAAGCGCCTCCAAATGGTCCCCACAGCAATAGGACGAATACCACCACCCGGTTTGACCAGCGGCGTGAGAGGAGCACTAGCAATATACTCACCCAACGCCCTGGGACTTTACCATAAAGAAAAAGGTTCACCACTTGGGTGATAGAAGCGATCAACTCATCAGAAATAGCCATGGCCGCGCCACTAACACAATCCAAAAGGTGTTCGGCACTGTAAAACCCTCAAATTCAAAAACCTAAAATTACGTATAATTTGAAAATTTTACGTTGGCTTTGTGTTAATACAATTTAACTTATACTTTATGTTATGTAATAATTAGAACGAAATTAGATTTACCTAAGTCTAAAAATAAATAATTAAATGTGTACATAAATAATAACCTTCCTAAAAGAACACCTATCACACGTTTTACTTGAGAAGTCATATTCTAAATTTCTCTTTAATGTCCTCCCAAAATCTTGGCTATCTCTTAATTCTTGTAACCGAAATCCTTAAATTCCATTCAACACAAATTGATTACCTACCTTATATGTCTCCACAACGTTTTCCCTAAACTTTTGGATAAAAGAAACGTAAATTGGACCCTCCTCCCACCATTCTCTCTTCGTACGACTCACCAAGCACAACATACAACACTCTCACGTTTGTATAAAGATTGTATTAATAAAGTAAAGATTTGTTTCCATCAAATACTCTTCCATTTACACGCTCCATTCTCTCATGCTGCATATAGTCTCTGCCTCCCATTTTCTCTCAATGACACACAAAGAATTCCAAGCATTCATAATCGCTATTTTTCCATCAAGAAAGAAGAAGAAGGAGAAGGGTTCGCGGTATAGATCGTGGAGTTCTTCTTGGAGTAATTCGAAATCGTAAGTTCCTTTTGCCAGTCGGTTTCTTTTCTCATTCGTCACACAGGTTTTGTTCCCATTCTGTTTTCGTTTTTTTCAATTCGACATAACACATGTCTAAACAAGATTAAAACCATGCTTGGTAACCAAACTAAATCATGTTTGTACTATGTGGTTGTCACGTTAACAAAACTACACAAATCATACACATATGCGCCTAAGTGAACTGTTTTTTTTTAAGCCTGTTTGACGTCCTTGTTTCCATCCTTTTATCGACCTAAATATACCACTAAAACAAGCTCTAAATAATTGATGTGATGGTCATTAATGAGATGTGTAAAATCTTAAAACCATGGGCTGTTCATTACACGAGTTCTATGATTTCATGTGAGACTTTTGTGAAAGTCTTGACTCGTTAAAAAAAAACTGTTTTTGCGTGGGCTGTTTTGTGTAGTGTTGTGGGAGGCCATGAACTAATTTTAGTCGCGACCTAACTTGTGTTTGATTAGGGTTTATTGTACTTGTTGCTGCCGTGTTAAAACCCCCTCGCACCATTTTTTTTAAAAAACGCATCACCACATGTCCTTTTGCCTAGTTTTGCTTCGCTAATAACCTGATTTAGTTGGAGTCGTTTGACGAGAGTAACATTGGTTTCGTCCTCGTGTTTCTCGCTGGAAATGCTACCAGGAGTGTGTTTGTTTATTGTCTTGTGTCTCGAATCGAATAAGTGTCACAAGATATGATTTCGTAGCTCGCGATCAAATAGAACCTAAGAATAATCATGGAATATGAAGATGAGATAAGCATGCGTATAAACGTGGTTTAAAAGGCTTGTTTTTGTGCGATGTTATGATACTTTTGCCTCGTTAAAACATAGTGCGAGTCGATTTCGGTTAAGTTTCTTACGTAGAAGACGAATACATGAATTCAATAAAATTTCTATTAAATAAAAATTACGTGAACATTGAGAATGAAAAGTACATGATTTAAATAATGTCCATGGCAACTAAAGAGAAGTTTACGGGGATCAAAGGAGATGGGAAGTTCACGTGTAAATCCACTTTTAAAGCTAAATCGAGAACTATGTTGACACTGTTAACCCTAAAGACTGATAAATTTACATGTTAAACCCTGAATTTTGCTATATTAACACTTTGGACCTTAATCTATTATGAGTTGTTATATTAAGTCCTAAATCACTATATTAAACATATTAAACCCTAAAGTTATTTAAATTGTCATTGTAAGCCTAATTTATAAAACTTATTAAATCGGGAAAATTACTAAACCTTCTAAATACGGCAAGTTACTAAAAATGGAAAGCCGACTAAAATTAGTAATTCAATTTAAAATAAGTTATTAATAAGAAAATCATGAATTCGTGTAGATTCGTTGAAGATGGAGCTTACTTCCGATCTTTTCGTTTCTGATTGTGTTCACTTGCGGGTTAAGGTACAGATATTCTGACCTTTCTTTTAAGGTTTCTCATGATCTCTTTCATTTCTGATCCGTTAGTTCTGAACTGATGCCATTGCTATGATACCCTTTGCTTGAACCTTCTCCGTTGATCTCATATGATATGACCTCTATGAACCTATGTTATGAAAACCTTTTTAATTACACCATGGAAATGTTTTGAGAAAACCCATTTTAAAAAGGATGTTTATAAATGATGCGAATACTACTTTTATATAAAATGTTACTAACTTTTATGGAAACTATATTTTGAAGACTATCTTTATAAAAACCGTTTTGAAAGATTATTTTTATGAAAACCACTTTAAAGGATCGTTTATGAAAATCATGAATAAAGGATTGGTTAAAATGGACTTTTGATAGAAACTTTTGAAGTGAACTTTTGATCTGAACCTTGACTTGATTACTTAATATTAACCTTGATCTGATAAACTCTGATTTGGACCTTTGGCATTACATCTGATATATCTATTATGTACCATCTGTTATGACCCCTTTTGATATGACAGTCTGTTTGATATGATATCCGATTCTCAGTTTGATACTACGAGCCAAAATATGTTCCCTAGCCATGAAGGTAACATGGCCGTGTCATTGATGCACCAATGGCATGACTAGTGTGTAGCCCTAGTGATTTGGTTACACCGTCCCCATTATGATATGATATGCGCGCTTTATGATTTGTTATGGCCAATATGATTTGTTTAGGGGGGCGAATGGATGCATCCTAGATATGTTTTGTGTACGATATGATATGATATGTTTTGATATGGTGACTGAGGATGGGTGTAATCCACTTCTTTCACAAAATATGGGAGTTAGCTACTCCATTTGAAGAATGAGGACACCCCTCATATTATCTGATTATCTGAGAGGTCTCCCCTCTATATGATTTGAAGATTATGGTTACGATATGATATGATATGTTATGATATGGGCTCGTGGTGGATTACTGTCCTAAACCTTTACTCTTTATACCTTTACTTATATCTTATTCATTATGCTACTTCTGTTCATTTCCGTTTACTTTCGTTTCCGTTTATTATATATCTGTCCACTGGGCTTTTTAAGCTCAGCCGCGTTTCTTTCCCGCGGCAGGTTTTAGTTTGGAAGCTGGGTATGGGTGAAGAGAACCTTGGACTTAGAAGACCTTGATAGCTACTCTGGAGTATAGATGACTAGAAGTTATTGTATTTAGAATTAGTAGTTATTGGAATTATTCATTTGTAACCTTGTATATTCAGCAATTCATTGTAACCTTTGAGAATCCTTGTATTACTATTGAATGTATGCTTGTTTTGATCTGATATGAAACCATTAATGTGATACTTCTACCCTTGCCGGGTTGGGGTTTTACAATTATGGTATCAGAGAGACAGGCTGCGATTCGTAATACAATTACCCTTGACCTGTGTAAGTTAGGACCACTAAGTTTTCCCTGTAGGCGCTCGCAAGACAACCTTTGAAAATTTGCTTTAGGATTTCCCCATAGGAACCTAAGTTTTGACCGGTGGGGAAATTTGGTAGACTATAAGGCATTTGCTTAAATATCTTTGCTTCCGCATCACTCTGATTCGTGCCTTGCTTTTGGTTAGATCCTGTTGATACCGCTTTTGGAAAGTGAAAGCTTATGCTTTGCACCACCTAAGTTTTGAACCTGATTAAATCTTGAAGGCATTGATAATTTCATAATAATGGCCTGACACTAATTGATCCTTATCTTCAGATCCCTTTTGATAATCATTTTGATAAAGACCCGCATTTCACTCTGATTCTTTTGTTAATCACTTTGACGCCTCTTCAGGCATTCCGAGAACCTCCATGGCGATGACGTATTGGATATGTTTTGTTATTTGTCTCTTGCTTTTGATAAGTATCTATGAACCTTACGACACTATTTGATTTCGTTTCACCTATCTCTGTCCCTATGAGAAGTCCTGTGGTGTGTAACCACGAGTATAAGAATGGTTCCCCCCACTTTTGAATGATTTGATTGGTGATCCGTCTTTCTTGGATAATTAACTTTGATTTTACTCTGACAAGGAATTGGTTGAATGAGCATTCAAATATTGACAATTTCCCTTCTATGTCCCACCTTTAACAGTTGCAACAATTTTGAACTCCCTACCATGATTACCGGTCGTTAGACCCACTAGTATCGCTATTACTCTGGAGACTCGTGTGTTACTTTCGCGGTTATGAAGTTTTCCTAGAACCCATTTCGTACACCAATAAATGAACCTTATTTTAAGAGTTATTTGGCACCCTGAGTTTTCTGAATCTTGATTCCTGTTTGAACCACCAAAATTTTCCATCGGAGCGTGAAGTAGGATTTGATTTGATACCGAGAGATTGTCTAGTCACCAAGCGAAGGTGTCTTTCATATGTGTCCGGGATCATACCAGTTGATCGGAGGACCGAGAAGAGCAACAACCGAAGACCAGGAAGGGAGTTTACCTAAGTGTATTTTCTGGGCGTGTTTTAGTTTCGTTCGCGATGAAGAAAGATGAGGATAAGATTATGTACTGATCACTGGAAGCTGAACCGTATTGCTATTAGGAACCATTATTTCTCCACCCTGAAACGACTGTGCATCTGTTCAATTTCTAAGCGCGAAGTTTCCTTCTGATGGAAGTATGAATTGAGAGTAGTTCTGAAATCGCCTTCCGTATTCGTAGCAACTGCTATGGCAGTTAGTGACACTAATAGTATTAGCTAAAGCTCTGACTGTTTTGTGAATTTGATAAATAATGTTTTTCTCGTGAGTACTTGGGCAAATGGTCATTGTATGACTTAATAGTACATTCGGAGACGAGGAAGAGTATGAAAATCATTTTGCACCTTGTTAGAATTTGACGATCATTTGTACATTCTGGGAGATTGATGTTTGTAGAGGCAACGACGCTCTTAATCGAGGATATCTCTTTAGTCCCGCAAGTTTTGGAAACTATCACCAAGTAGTCAAGACCGATAACAGAATGGAGAACTGAAAACTTTTGAGCTTTGCAGAAGAATTCTGGAAGATGTTATGTTTGCAACTTATGATACCATTGAGAAATTTCGTGAACAGAGAGAAGCAGCTTAGTTTGATTTAGAATGGAGTTTGGGAAAAGCTGAAATAGAAGTTAGTTTCCTTACCTCGGGCGAAACAAGTTTGGGATAAATCAGGAAGAGACTCGGTGGTACTCCCTTGCAGCACAGAAGGTTTTTCGTATGCACCAGGACAACTAGAAGCACGTCAGAAGAGTTACTTCACAGCCCGACTTGGAGTTGGCAACAACGGCGGCTACCCTGAAGAGTGAAGACGATCCTTGTAAGGCAGAAGTGTTGACGATGCAGAAGAAGACAACCCAGTCAAGACGCGAACCCGGAGCTGATGGAGACGTACAGTCTCACTTCCCTATTCATCTTGGTTGTACTAAGATGAATTGAGAGCGGAAGCAGACTGAATGATGAAGAGCATGCCAGGAATTCACATTACTCCATCACATTCCAAGAAGAACTGCAGGAGGCTCGGCGAATCAGACACAAGTTCCAGATTTTGGTTTCACTTTCCAATTGATGGACAGAAGAAGACAGATTAACCGGACTTAAAGAGATTGGACGTGTTGGATGAACGATTTTTGAAACAGTCCCTTTATGTTTGGAAGAATTGATTCTATGAAGGCCGAAGTTCTTGGCAACTAACTTCTAGTTTCGTTGACCCTCTTAAGTTTCGTTTATAGTAATAAGATCCTCTTATGATTTAAGTTCTCTAGAAGCATTTCAGTTCCGTGTTTATTTTTCGTATATTCGGTGATGGCTTTGTTTTGAGAGATTTTGGCGAATTGTGGAAGATATGATGCTTGTAACGGCGTGCCTCTCTTTTGCTAGGCAATTTGGGATTTTGATACTTTTGCGAATAGTTTTGTTTTTCCCTCTTGACTATGGCATTCGATCTTGTCAACCTCGAGCCTGTAGAAGTACTAGGTGGACTAAGATAGGTGGTTTTGATTACGACTTGAGATAAAGTATGATCATCATGAGGGCATATTTTATATGATGCCAGTATTATGACGTCTGGCCAACGTGATAATACTTACATCATATAACGTGCACTTGTTGTGGGCATAGGATATCTTGGGGAGTACCTAAGAAGTTTAGAATTTGATCTCCGTTAGATTATCCGTGATTAGTGAGACTTAAGGTTCTTTCTACCTAAGCGTATACTTTACTTTCGTTAATTAGATATCTGGATGAGTTGGACTCTCGTTCTGCATTCTGTTGACCGCAGTCATATATCTTGAAAACTCTGTGTAGAGCTCTCTACTGTCGACACAGTCAATTTGGTTTGAAATCTTGTTCGTATTCCAAATGAGCTTCCTGAAAAATTCACCTATCGTCCATTCTATGTTGCGTGGACCTTTTGATCAGAATCAACTTATTTTGTCTCCTTCTGAGAAATGTGAAACCACCTCGTTTTGATTTGAGTCATGAGAAACTAATTGGTCTGAAGATCTTTTGGAAGAACCTCCTCGGGCGTGAGAATGGTTGTGATGATCTTTTACGAGTTACTACGACTCCGTTTAACCTTGCGACTTCAATTTTCGAGGACGAAAATTTTCTTTTAGCGGGGAAGAGTTGTAAAACCCTCAAATTCAAAAACCTAAAATTACGTATAATTTTGAAAATTTTACGTTGGCTTTGTGTTAATACAATTTAACTTATACTTTATGTTATGTAATAATTAGAACGAAATTAGATTTACCTAAGTCTAAAAATAAATAATTAAATGTGTACACAAATAATAACCTTCCTAAAAGAACACCTATCACACGTTTTACTTGAGAAGTCATATTCTAAATTTCTCTTTAATGTCCTCCCAAAATCTTGGCTATCTCTTAATTCTTGTAACCGAAATCCTTAAATTCCATTCAACACAAATTGATTACCTACCTTATATGTCTCACACGTTTTCCCTAAACTTTTGGATAAAAGAAACGTAAATTGGACCCTCCTCCCACCATTCTCTCTTCGTACGACTCACCAAGCACAACATACAACACTCTCACGTTTGTATAAAGATTGTATTAATAAAGTAAAGATTTGTTTCCATCAAATACTCTTCCATTTACACGCTCCATTCTCTCATGCTGCATATAGTCTCTGCCTCCCATTTTCTCTCAATGACACACAAAGAATTCCAAGCATTCATAATCGCTATTTTTCCATCAAGAAAGAAGAAGAAGGAGAAGGGTTCGCGGTATAGATCGTGGAGTTCTTCTTGGAGTAATTCGAAATCGTAAGTTCCTTTTGCCAGTCGGTTTCTTTTCTCATTCGTCACACAGGTTTTGTTCCCATTCTGTTTTCGTTTTTCAATTCGACATAACACATGTCTAAACAAGATTAAAACCATGCTTGGTAACCAAACTAAATCATGTTTGTACTATGTGGTTGTCACGTTAACAAAACTACACAAATCATACACATATGCGCCTAAGTGAACTGTTTTTTTTTTAAGCCTGTTTGACGTCCTTGTTTCCATCCTTTTATCGACCTAAATATACCACTAAAACAAGCTCTAAATAATTGATGTGATGGTCATTAATGAGATGTGTAAAATCTTAAAACCATGGCTGTTCATTACACGAGTTTCTATGATTTCATGTGAGGCTTTTGTGAATGTCTTGACTCGTTAAAAAGAAAACTGTTTTTGCGTGGGCTGTTTTGTGTAGTGTTGTGGGAGGCCATGAACTGATTTTAGTCGCGACCTAACTTGTGTTTGATTAGGGTTTATTGTACTTGTTTGCTGCCGTGTTAAAACCCCCTCGCACCATTTTTTTTAAAAACGCATCACCACATGTCCTTTTACCTAGTTTTGCTTCGCTAATAACCTGATTTAGTTGGAGTCGTTTGACGAGAGTAACATTGGTTTCGTCCTCGTGTTTCTCGCTGGAAATGCTACCAGGAGTGTGTTTGTTTATTGTCTTGTGTCTCGAATCGAATAAGTGTCACAAGATATGATTTCGTAGCTCGCGATCAAATAGAACCTAAGAATAATCATGGAATATGAAGATGAGATAAGCATGCGTATAAACGTGGTTTAAAGGCTTGTTTTTGTGCGATGTTATGATACTTTTGCCTCGTTAAAACATAGTGCGAGTCGATTTCGGTTAAGTTTCTTACGTAGAAGACGAATACATGAATTCAATAAAATTTCTATTAAATAAAAATTACGTGAACATTGAGAATGAAAAGTACATGATTTAAATAATGTCCATGGCAACTAAAGAGAAGTTTACGTGATCAAAGGAGATGGGAAGTTCACGTGTAAATCCACTTTTAAAGCTAAATCGAGAACTATGTTGACACTGTTAACCCTAAAGACTGATAAATTTACATGTTAAACCCTGAATTTTGCTATATTAACACTTTGGACCTTAATCTATTATGAGTTGTTATATTAAGTCCTAAATCACTATATTAAACATATTAAACCCTAAAGTTATTTAAATTGTCATTGTAAGCCTAATTTATAAAACTTATTAAATCGGGAAAATTACTAAACCTTCTAAATACGGCAAGTTACTAAAAATGGAAAGCCGACTAAAATTAGTAATTCAATTTAAAATAAGTTATTAATAAGAAAATCATGAATTCGTGTAGATTCGTTGAAGATGGAGCTTACTTCCGATCTTTTCGTTTCTGATTGTGTTCACTTGCGGGTTAAGGTACAGATATTCTGACCTTTCTTTTAAGGTTTCTCATGATCTCTTTCATTTCTGATCCGTTAGTTCTGAACTGATGCCATTGCTATGATACCCTTGGCTTGAACCTTCTCCGTTGATCTCATATGATATGACCTCTATGAACCTATGTTATGAAAACCTTTTTAATTACACCATGGAAATGTTTTGAGAAAACCCATTTTAAAAAGGATGTTTATAAATGATGCGAATACTACTTTTATATAAAATGTTACTAACTTTTATGGAAACTATATTTTGAAGACTATCTTTATAAAAACCGTTTTGAAAGATTATTTTTATGAAAACCACTTTAAAGGATCGTTTTATGAAAATCATGAATAAAGGATTGGTTAAAATGGACTTTTGATAGAAACTTTTGAAGTGAACTTTTGATCTGAACCTTGACTTGATTACTTAATATTAACCTTGATCTGATAAACTCTGATTTGGACCTTTGGCATTACATCTGATATATCTGATTATGTACCATCTGTTATGACCCCTTTTGATATGACAGTCTGTTTGATATGATATCCGATTCTCAGTTTGATACTACGAGCCAAAATATGTTCCCTAGCCATGAAGGTAACATGGCCGTGTCATTGATGCACCAATGGCATGACTAGTGTGTAGCCCTAGTGATTTGGTTACACCGTCCCCATTATGATATGATATGCGCGCTTTATGATTTGTTATGGCCAATATGATTTGTTTGGGGGGCGAATGGATGCATCCTAGATATGTTTTGTGTACGATATGATATGATATGTTTTGATATGGTGACTGAGGATGGGTGCAATCCACTTCTTTCACAAAATATGGGAGTTAGCTACTCCATTTGAAGAATGAGGACACCCCTCATATTATCTGATTATCTGAGAGGTCTCCCCTCTATATGATTTGAAGATTATGGTTACGATATGATATGATATGTTATGATATGGGCTCGTGGTGGATGACTGTCCTAAACCTTTACTCTTTATACCTTTACTTATATCTTATTCATTATGCTACTTCTGTTCATTTCCGTTTACTTTCGTTTCCGTTTATTATATATCTGTCCACTGGGCTTTTTAAGCTCAGCCGCGTTTCTTTCCTGCGGCAGGTTTTAGTTTGGAAGCTGGGTATGGGTGAAGAGAACCTTGGACTTAGAAGACCTTGATAGCTACTCTAGAGTATAGATGACTAGAAGTTATTGTATTTAGAATTAGTAGTTATTGGAATTATTCATTTGTAACCTTGTATATTCAGCAATTCATTTGTAACCTTTGAGAATCCTTGTATTACTATTGAATGTATGCTTGTTTTGATCTGATATGAAACCATTAATGTGATACTTCTACCCTTGCCGGGTTGGGGTGTTACAATTATGGTATCAGAGAGACAGGCTGCGATTCGTAATACAATTACCCTTGACCTGTGTAAGTTAGGACCACTAAGTTTTCCCTGTAGGCGCTCGCAAGACAACCTTTGAAAATTTGCTTTAGGATTTCCCCATAGGAACCTAAGTTTTGACCGGTGTGGAATTGGTAGACTATAAGCATTTTCTTAAAATATCTTTCTTCCGCATCACTCTGATTCGTGCCTTGCTTTTGGTTAGATCCTGTTGATACCGCTTTTGGAAAGTGAAAGCTTATGCTTTGCACCACCTAAGTTTTGAACCTGATTAAATCTTGAAGGCATTGATAATTTCATAATAATGGCCTGACACTAATTGATCCTTATCTTCAGATCCCTTTTGATAATCATTTTGATAAAGACCCGCATTTCACTCTGATTCTTTTGTTAATCACTTTGACGCCTCTTCAAGCATTCCGAGAAACCCCCATGGCGATGACGTATTGGATATGTTTTGTTATTTGTCTCTTGCTTTTGATAAGTATCTATGAACCTTACGACACTATTTGATTTCGTTTCACCTATCTCTGTCCCTATGAGAAGTCCTGTGGTGTGTAACCACGAGTATAAGAATGGTTCCCCCCACTTTTGAATGATTTGATTGGTGATCCGTCTTTCTTGGATAATTAACTTTGATTTTACTCTGACAAGGAATTGGTTGAATGAGCATTCAAATATTGACAATTTCCCTTCTATGTCCCACCTTTAACAGTTGCAACAATTTTGAACTCCCTACCATGAAATTTCCGGTCGTTAGACCCACTGGTATCGCTATTACTCTGGAGACTCGTGTGTTACTTTCGCGTTATGAAGTTTTCCTAGAACCCATTTCGTACACCAATAAATGAACCTTATTTTAAGAGTTATTTGCACCCTGAGTTTTTTGAATCTTGATTCCTGTTTGAACCACCAAAATTTTCCATCGGAGCGTGAAGTAGGATTTGATTTGATACCGAGAGATTGTCTAGTCACCAAGCGAAGGTGTCTTTCATATGTGTCCGGGATCATACCAGTTGATCGGAGGACCGAGAAGAGCAACAACCGAAGACCAGGAAGGGAGTTTACCTAAGTGTATTTTCTGGGCGTGTTTTAGTTTCGTTCGCGATGAAGAAAGATGAGGACAAGATTATGTACTGATCACTGGAAGCTGAACCGTAAATTTCTATTAGGAACCATTATTTCTCCACCCTGAAACGACTGTGCATCTGTTCAATTTCTAAGCGCGAAGTTTCCTTCTGATGGAAGTATGAATTGAGAGTAGTTCTGAAATCGCCTTCCGTATTCGTAGCAACTGCTATGGCAGTTAGTGACGCTAATAGTATTAGCTAAAGCTCTGACTGTTTTGTGAATTTGATAAATAATGTTTTTCTCGTGAGTACTTGGGCAAATGGTCATTGTATGACTTTAATAGTACATTCGGAGACGAGGAAGAGTATGAAAATCATTTTTGCACCTTGTTAGAATTTGACGATCATTTGTACATTCTGGGAGATTGATGTTTGTAGAGGCAACGACGCTCTTAATCGAGGATATCTCTTTAGTCCCGCAAGTTTTGGAAACTATCACCAAGTAGTCAAGACCGATAACAGAATGGAGAACTGAAAACTTTTGAGCTTTGCAGAAGAATTCTGGAAGATGTTATGTTTGCAACTTATGATACCATTGAGAAATTTCGTGAACAGAGAGAAGCAGCTTAGTTTGATTTAGAATGGAGTTTGGGAAAAGCTGAAATAGAAGTTAGTTTCCTTACCTCGGGCGAAACAAGTTTGGATAAATCAGGAAGAGACTCGGTGGTACTCCCTTGCAGCACAGAAGGTTTTTCGTATGCACCAGGACAACTAGAAGCACGTCAGAAGAGTTACTTCACAGCCCGACTTGGAGTTGGCAACAACGGCGGCTACCCTGAAGAGTGAAGACGATCCTTGTAAGGCAGAAGTGTTGACGATGCAGAAGAAGACAACCCAGTCAAGACGGCGAACCCGGAGCTGATGGAGACGTACAGTCTCACTTCCCTATTCATCTTGGTTGTACTAAGATGAATTGAGAGCGGAAGCAGACTGAATGATGAAGAGCATGCCAGGAATTCACATTACTCCATCACATTCCAAGAAGAACTGCAGGAGGCTCGGCGAATCAGACACAAGTTCCAGATTTTGGTTTCACTTTCCGATTGATGGACAGAAGAAGACAGATTAACCGGACTTAAAGAGATTGGACGTGTTGGATGAACGGATTTTTGAAACAGTCCCTTTATGTTTGGAAGAATTGATTCTATGAAGGCCGAAGTTCTTGGCAACTAACTTCTAGTTTCGTTGACCCTCTTAAGTTTCGTTTATAGTAATAAGATCCTCTTATGATTTAAGTTCTCTAGAAGCATTTCAGTTCCGTGTTTATTTTTCGTATATTCGGTGATGGCTTTGTTTTGAGAGATTTTGGCGAATTGTGGAAGATATGATGCTTGTAACGGCGTGCCTCTCTTTTGCTAGGCAATTTGGGATTTTGATACTTTTGCGAATAGTTTTGTTTTTCCCTCTTGACTATGGCATTCGATCTTGTCAACCTCGAGCCTGTAGAAGTACTAGGTGGACTAAGATAGGTGGTTTTGATTACGACTTGAGATAAAGTATGATCATCATGAGGGCATATTTATATGATGCCAGTATTATGACGTCTGGCCAACGTGATAATACTTACATCATATAACGTGCACTTGTTGTGGGCATAGGATATCTTGGGGAGTACCTAAGAAGTTTAGAATTTGATCTCCGTTAGATTATCCGTGATTAGTGAGACTTAAGGTTCTTTCTACCTAAGCGTATACTTTACTTTCGTTAATTAGATATCTGGATGAGTTGGACTCTCGTTCTGCATTCTGTTGACCGCAGTCATATATCTTGAAAACTCTGTGTAGAGCTCTCTACTGTCGACACAGTCAATTTGGTTTGAAATCTTGTTCGTATTCCAAATGAGCTTCCTGAAAATTCACCTATCGTCCATTCTATGTTGCGTGGACCTTTTGATCAGAAATCAACTTATTTTGTCTCCTTCTGAGAAATGTGAAACCACCTCGTTTTGATTTGAGTCATGAGAAACTAATTGGTCTGAAGATCTTTTGGAAGAACCTCCTCGGGCGTGAGAATGGTTGTGATGATCTTTTACGAGTTACTACGACTCCGTTTAACCTTGCGACTTCAATTTTCGAGGACGAAAATTTTCTTTTAGCGGGGAAGAGTTGTAAAACCCTCAAATTCAAAAACCTAAAATTACGTATAATTTTGAAAATTTTACGTTGGCTTTGTGTTAATACAATTTAACTTATACTTTATGTTATGTAATAATTAGAACGAAATTAGATTTACCTAAGTCTAAAAATAAATAATTAAATGTGTACACAAATAATAACCTTCCTAAAAGAACACCTATCACACGTTTTACTTGAGAAGTCATATTCTAAATTTCTCTTTAATGTCCTCCCAAAATCTGGCTATCTCTTAATTCTTGTAACCGAAATCCTTAAATTCCATTCAACACAAATTGATTACCTACCTTATATGTCTCACACGTTTTCCCTAAACTTTTGGATAAAAGAAACGTAAATTGGACCCTCCTCCCACCATTCTCTCTTCGTACGACTCACCAAGCACAACATACAACACTCTCACGTTTGTATAAAGATTGTATTAATAAAGTAAAGATTTGTTTCCATCAAATACTCTTCCATTTACACGCTCCATTCTCTCATGCTGCATATAGTCTCTGCCTCCCATTTTCTCTCAATGACACACAAAGAATTCCAAGCATTCATAATCGCTATTTTTCCATCAAGAAAGAAGAAGAAGGAGAAGGGTTCGCGGTATAGATCGTGGAGTTCTTCTTGGAGTAATTCGAAATCGTAAAATTCCTTTTGCCAGTCGGTTTCTTTTCTCATTCGTCACACAGGTTTTGTTCCCATTCTGTTTTCGTTTTTTTCAATTCGACATAACACATGTCTAAACAAGATTAAAACCATGCTTGGTAACCAAACTAAATCATGTTTGTACTATGTGGTTGTCACGTTAACAAAACTACACAAATCATACACATATGCGCCTAAGTGAACTGTTTTTTTTTTTTAAGCCTGTTTGACGTCCTTGTTTCCATCCTTTTATCGACCTAAATATACCACTAAAACAAGCTCTAAATAATTGATGTGATGGTCATTAATGAGATGTGTAAAATCTTAAAACCATGGGCTGTTCATTACACGAGTTCTATGATTTCATGTGAGGCTTTTGTGAATGTCTTGACTCGTTAAAAAGAAAATTGTTTTTGCGTGGGCTGTTTTGTGTAGTGTTGTGGGAGGCCATGAACTGATTTTAGTCGCGACCTAACTTGTGTTTGATTAGGGTTTATTGTACTTGTTGCTGCCGTGTTAAAACCCCCTCGCACCATTTTTTTTAAAAACGCATCACCACATGTCCTTTTACCTAGTTTTGCTTCGCTAATAACCTGATTTAGTTGGAGTCGTTTGACGAGAGTAACATTGGTTTCGTCCTCGTGTTTCTCGCTGGAAATGCTACCAGGAGTGTGTTTGTTTATTGTCTTGTGTCTCGAATCGAATAAGTGTCACAAGATATGATTTCGTAGCTCGCGATCAAATAGAACCTAAGAATAATCATGGAATATGAAGATGAGATAAGCATGCGTATAAACGTGGTTTAAAGGCTTGTTTTTGTGCGATGTTATGATACTTTTGCCTCGTTAAAACATAGTGCGAGTCGATTTCGGTTAAGTTTCTTACGTAGAAGACGAATACATGAATTCAATAAAATTTCTATTAAATAAAAATTACGTGAACATTGAGAATGAAAAGTACATGATTTAAATAATGTCCATGGCAACTAAAGAGAAGTTTACGTGATCAAAGGAGATGGGAAGTTCACGTGTAAATCCACTTTTAAAGCTAAATCGAGAACTATGTTGACACTGTTAACCCTAAAGACTGATAAATTTACATGTTAAACCCTGAATTTTGCTATATTAACACTTTGGACCTTAATCTATTATGAGTTGTTATATTAAGTCCTAAATCACTATATTAAACATATTAAACCCTAAAGTTATTTAAATTGTCATTGTAAGCCTAATTTATAAAACTTATTAAATCGGGAAAATTACTAAACCTTCTAAATACGGCAAGTTACTAAAAATGGAAAGCCGACTAAAATTAGTAATTCAATTTAAAATAAGTTATTAATAAGAAAATCATGAATTCGTGTAGATTCGTTGAAGATGGAGCTTACTTCCGATCTTTTCGTTTCTGATTGTGTTCACTTGCGGGTTAAGGTACAGATATTCTGACCTTTCTTTTAAGGTTTCTCATGATCTCTTTCATTTCTGATCCGTTAGTTCTGAACTGATGCCATTGCTATGATACCCTTGGCTTGAACCTTCTCCGTTGATCTCATATGATATGACCTCTATGAACCTATGTTATGAAAACCTTTTTAATTACACCATGGAAATGTTTTGAGAAAACCCATTTTAAAAAGGATGTTTATAAATGATGCGAATACTACTTTTATATAAAATGTTACTAACTTTTATGGAAACTATATTTTGAAGACTATCTTTATAAAAACCGTTTTGAAAGATTATTTTTATGAAAACCACTTTAAAGGATCGTTTTATGAAAATCATGAATAAAGGATTGGTTAAAATGGACTTTTGATAGAAACTTTTGAAGTGAACTTTTGATCTGAACCTTGACTTGATTACTTAATATTAACCTTGATCTGATAAACTCTGATTTGGACCTTTGGCATTACATCTGATATATCTATTATGTACCATCTGTTATGACCCCTTTTGATATGACAGTCTGTTTGATATGATATCCGATTCTCAGTTTGATACTACGAGCCAAAATATGTTCCCTAGCCATGAAGGTAACATGGCCGTGTCATTGATGCACCAATGGCATGACTAGTGTGTAGCCCTAGTGATTTGGTTACACCGTCCCATTATGATATGATATGCGCGCTTTATGATTTGTTATGGCCAATATGATTTGTTTGGGGGCGAATGGATGCATCCTAGATATGTTTTGTGTACGATATGATATGATATGTTTTGATATGGTGACTGAGGATGGTGCAATCCACTTCTTTCACAAAATATGGGAGTTAGCTACTCCATTTGAAGAATGAGGACACCCCTCATATTATCTGATTATCTGAGAGGTCTCCCCTCTATATGATTTGAAGATTATGGTTACGATATGATATGATATGTTATGATATGGGCTCGTGGTGGATTACTGTCCTAAACCTTTACTCTTTATACCTTTACTTATATCTTATTCATTATGCTACTTCTGTTCATTTCCGTTTACTTTCGTTTCCGTTTATTATATATCTGTTCACTGGGCTTTTTAAGCTCAGCCGCGTTTCTTTCCTGCGACAGGTTTTAGTTTGGAAGCTGGGTATGGGTGAAGAGAACCTTGGACTTAGAAGACCTTGATAGCTACTCTGGAGTATAGATGACTAGAAGTTATTGTATTTAGAATTAGTAGTTATTGGAATTATTCATTTGTAACCTTGTATATTCAGCAATTCATTTGTAACCTTTGAGAATCCTTGTATTACTATTGAATGTATGCTTGTTTTGATCTGATATGAAACCATTAATGTGATACTTCTACCCTTGCCGGGTTGGGGTTTTACAATTATGGTATCAGAGAGACAGGCTGCGATTCGTAATACAATTACCCTTGACCTGTGTAAGTTAGGACCACTAAGTTTTCCCTGTAGGCGCTCGCAAGACAACCTTTGAAAATTTGCTTTAGGATTTCCCCATAGGAACCTAAGTTTTGACCGGTGTGGAATGGGTAGACTATAAGGCATTTGCTTAAATATCTTTGCTTCCGCATCACTCTGATTCGTGCCTTGCTTTTGGTTAGATCCTGTTGATACCGCTTTTGGAAAGTGAAAGCTTATGCTTTGCACCACCTAAGTTTTGAACCTGATTAAATCTTGAAGGCATTGATAATTTCATAATAATGGCCTGACACTATTGATCCTTATCTTCAGATCCCTTTTGATAATCATTTTGATAAAGACCCGCATTTCACTCTGATTCTTTTGTTAATCACTTTGACGCCTCTTCAGGCATTCCGAGAACCTCCATGGCGATGACGTACTGGATATGTTTTGTTATTTGTCTCTTGCTTTTGATAAGTATCTATGAACCTTACGACACTATTTGATTTCGTTTCACCTATCTCTGTCCCTATGAGAAGTCCTGTGGTGTGTAACCACGAGTATAAGAATGGTTCCCCCCACTTTTGAATGATTTGATTGGTGATCCGTCTTTCTTGGATAATTAACTTTGATTTTACTCTGACAAGGAATTGGTTGAATGAGCATTCAAATATTGACAATTTCCCTTCTATGTCCCACCTTTAACGGTTGCAACAATTTTGAACTCCCTACCATGATTACCGGTCGTTAGACCCACTGGTATCGCTATTACTCTGGAGACTCGTGTGTTACTTTCGCGGTTATGAAGTTTTCCTAGAACCCATTTCGTACACCAATAAATGAACCTTATTTTAAGAGTTATTTGGCACCCTGAGTTTTCTGAATCTTGATTCCTGTTTGAACCACCAAAATTTTCCATCGGAGCGTGAAGTAGGATTTGATTTGATACCGAGAGATTGTCTAGTCACCAAGCGAAGGTGTCCTTTCATATGTGTCCGGGATCATACCAGTTGATCGGAGGACCGAGAAGAGCAACAACCGAAGACCAGGAAGGGAGTTTACCTAAGTGTATTTTCTGGGCGTGTTTTAGTTTCGTTCGCGATGAAGAAAGATGAGGACAAGATTATGTACTGATCACTGGAAGCTGAACCGTATTGCTATTAGGAACCATTATTTCTCCACCCTGAAACGACTGTGCATCTGTTCAATTTCTAAGCGCGAAGTTTCCTTCTGATGGAAGTATGAATTGAGAGTAGTTCTGAAATCGCCTTCCGTATTCGTAGCAACTGCTATGGCAGTTAGTGACGCTAATAGTATTAGCTAAAGCTCTGACTGTTTTGTGAATTTGATAAATAATGTTTTTCTCGTGAGTACTTGGGCAAATGGTCATTGTATGACTTAATAGTACATTCGGAGACGAGGAAGAGTATGAAAATCATTTTTGCACCTTGTTAGAATTTGACGATCATTTGTACATTCTGGGAGATTGATGTTTGTAGAGGCAACGACGCTCTTAATCGAGGATATCTCTTTAGTCCCGCAAGTTTTGGAAACTATCACCAAGTAGTCAAGACCGATAACAGAATGGAGAACTGAAAACTTTTGAGCTTTGCAGAAGAATTCTGGAAGATGTTATGTTTGCAACTTATGATACCATTGAGAAATTTCGTGAACAGAGAGAAGCAGCTTAGTTTGATTTAGAATGGAGTTTGGGAAAAGCTGAAATAGAAGTTAGTTTCCTTACCTCGGGCGAAACAAGTTTGGGATAAATCAGGAAGAGACTCGGTGGTACTCCCTTGCAGCACAGAAGGTTTTTCGTATGCACCAGGACAACTAGAAGCACGTCAGAAGAGTTACTTCACAGCCCGACTTGGAGTTGGCAACAACGGCGGCTACCCTGAAGAGTGAAGACGATCCTTGTAAGGCAGAAGTGTTGACGATGCAGAAGAAGACAACCCAGTCAAGACGGCGAACCCGGAGCTGATGGAGACGTACAGTCTCACTTCCCTATTCATCTTGGTTGTACTAAGATGAATTGAGAGCGGAAGCAGACTGAATGATGAAGAGCATGCCAGGAATTCACATTACTCCATCACATTCCAAGAAGAACTGCAGGAGGCTCGGCGAATCAGACACAAGTTCCAGATTTTGGTTTCACTTTCCAATTGATGGACAGAAGAAGACAGATTAACCGGACTTAAAGAGATTGGACGTGTTGGATGAACGGATTTTTGAAACAGTCCCTTTATGTTTGGAAGAATTGATTCTATGAAGGCCGAAGTTCTTGGCAACTAACTTCTAGTTTCGTTGACCCTCTTAAGTTTCGTTTATAGTAATAAGATCCTCTTATGATTTAAGTTCTCTAGAAGCATTTCAGTTCCGTGTTTATTTTTCGTATATTCGGTGATGGCTTTGTTTTGAGAGATTTTGGCGAATTGTGGAAGATATGATGCTTGTAACGGCGTGCCTCTCTTTTGCTAGGCAATTTGGGATTTTGATACTTTTGCGAATAGTTTTGTTTTTCCTCTTGACTATGGCATTCGATCTTGTTAACCTCGAGACTGTAGAAGTACTAGGTGGACTAAGATAGGTGGTTTTGATTACGACTTGAGATAAAGTATGATCATCATGAGGGCATATTTATATGATGCCAGTATTATGACGTCTGGCCAACGTGATAATACTTACATCATATAACGTGCACTTGTTGTGGGCATAGGATATCTTGGGGAGTACCTAAGAAGTTTAGAATTTGATCTCCGTTAGATTATCCGTGATTAGTGAGACTTAAGGTTCTTTCTACCTAAGCGTATACTTTACTTTCGTTAATTAGATATCTGGATGAGTTGGACTCTCGTTCTGCATTCTGTTGACCGCAGTCATATATCTTGAAAACTCTGTGTAGAGCTCTCTACTGTCGACACAGTCAATTTGGTTTGAAATCTTGTTCGTATTCCAAATGAGCTTCCTGAAAATTCACCTATCGTCCATTCTATGTTGCGTGGACCTTTTGATCAGAAATCAACTTATTTTGTCTCCTTCTGAGAAATGTGAAACCACCTCGTTTTGATTTGAGTCATGAGAAACTAATTGGTCTGAAGATCTTTTGGAAGAACCTCCTCGGGCGTGAGAATGGTTGTGATGATCTTTTACGAGTTACTACGACTCCGTTTAACCTTGCGACTTCAATTTCGAGGACGAAAATTTTCTTTTAGCGGGGAAGAGTTGTAAAACCCTCAAATTCAAAAACCTAAAATTACGTATAATTTTGAAAATTTTACGTTGGCTTTGTTGTTAATACAATTTAACTTATACTTTATGTTATGTAATAATTAGAACGAAATTAGATTTACCTAAGTCTAAAAATAAATAATTAAATGTGTACACAAATAATAACCTTCCTAAAAGAACACCTATCACACGTTTTACTTGAGAAGTCATATTCTAAATTTCTCTTTAATGTCCTCCCAAAATCTTGGCTATCTCTTAATTCTTGTAACCGAAATCCTTAAATTCCATTCAACACAAATTGATTACCTACCTTATATGTCTCACACGTTTTCCCTAAACTTTTGGATAAAAGAAACGTAAATTGGACCCTCCTCCCACCATTCTCTCTTCGTACGACTCACCAAGCACAACATACAACACTCTCACGTTTGTATAAAGATTGTATTAATAAAGTAAAGATTTGTTTCCATCAAATACTCTTCCATTTACACGCTCCATTCTCTCATGCTGCATATAGTCTCTGCCTCCCATTTTCTCTCAATGACACACAAAGAATTCCAAGCATTCATAATCGCTATTTTTCCATCAAGAAAGAAGAAGAAGGAGAAGGGTTCGCGGTATAGATCGTGGAGTTCTTCTTGGAGTAATTCGAAATCGTAAGTTCCTTTTGCCAGTCGGTTTCTTTTCTCATTCGTCACACAGGTTTTGTTCCCATTCTGTTTTCGTTTTTCAATTCGACATAACACATGTCTAAACAAGATTAAAACCATGCTTGGTAACCAAACTAAATCATGTTTGTACTATGTGGTTGTCACGTTAACAAAACTACACAAATCATACACATATGCGCCTAAGTGAACTGTTTTTTTTTTTAAGCCTGTTTGACGTCCTTGTTTCCATCCTTTTATCGACCTAAATATACCACTAAAACAAGCTCTAAATATTTGATGTGATGGTCATTAATGAGATGTGTAAAATCTTAAAACCATGGGCTGTTCATTACACGAGTTCTATGATTTCATGTGAGACTTTTGTGAAAGTCTTGACTCGTTAAAAAGAAAACTGTTTTTGCGTGGGCTGTTTTGTGTAGTGTTGTGGGAGGCCATGAACTAATTTTAGTCGCGACCTAACTTGTGTTTGATTAGGGTTTATTGTACTTGTTGCTGCCGTGTTAAAACCCCCTCGCACCATTTTTTTTAAAAAACGCATCACCACATGTCCTTTTGCCTAGTTTTGCTTCGCTAATAACCTGATTTAGTTGGAGTCGTTTGACGAGAGTAACATTGGTTTCGTCCTCGTGTTTCTCGCTGGAAATGCTACCAGGAGTGTGTTTGTTTATTGTCTTGTGTCTCGAATCGAATAAGTGTCACAAGATATGATTTCGTAGCTCGCGATCAAATAGAACCTAAGAATAATCATGGAATATGAAGATGAGATAAGCATGCGTATAAACGTGGTTTAAAGGCTTGTTTTTGTGCGATGTTATGATACTTTTGCCTCGTTAAAACATAGTGCGAGTCGATTTCGGTTAAGTTTCTTACGTAGAAGACGAATACATGAATTCAATAAAATTTCTATTAAATAAAAATTACGTGAACATTGAGAATGAAAAGTACATGATTTAAATAATGTCCATGGCAACTAAAGAGAAGTTTACGTGATCAAAGGAGATGGGAAGTTCACGTGTAAATCCACTTTTAAAGCTAAATCGAGAACTATGTTGACACTGTTAACCCTAAAGACTGATAAATTTACATGTTAAACCCTGAATTTTGCTATATTAACACTTTGGACCTTAATCTATTATGAGTTGTTATATTAAGTCCTAAATCACTATATTAAACATATTAAACCCTAAAGTTATTTAAATTGTCATTGTAAGCCTAATTTATAAAACTTATTAAATCGGGAAAATTACTAAACCTTCTAAATACGGCAAGTTACTAAAAATGGAAAGCCGACTAAAATTAGTAATTCAATTTAAAATAAGTTATTAATAAGAAAATCATGAATTCGTGTAGATTCGTTGAAGATGGAGCTTACTTCCGATCTTTTCGTTTCTGATTGTGTTCACTTGCGGGTTAAGGTACAGATATTCTGACCTTTCTTTTAAGGTTTCTCATGATCTCTTTCATTTCTGATCCGTTAGTTCTGAACTGATGCCATTGCTATGATACCCTTGGCTTGAACCTTCTCCGTTGATCTCATATGATATGACCTCTATGAACCTATGTTATGAAAACCTTTTTAATTACACCATGGAAATGTTTTGAGAAAACCCATTTTAAAAAGGATGTTTATAAATGATGCGAATACTACTTTTATATAAAATGTTACTAACTTTTATGGAAACTATATTTGAAGACTATCTTTATAAAAACCGTTTTGAAAGATTATTTTTATGAAAACCACTTTAAAGGATCGTTTTATGAAAATCATGAATAAAGGATTGGTTAAAATGGACTTTTGATAGAAACTTTTGAAGTGAACTTTTGATCTGAACCTTGACTTGATTACTTAATATTAACCTTGATCTGATAAACTCTGATTTGGACCTTTGGCATTACATCTGATATATCTGTTATGTACCATCTGTTATGACCCCTTTTGATATGACAGTCTGTTTGATATGATATCCGATTCTCAGTTTGATACTACGAGCCAAAATATGTTCCCTAGCCATGAAGGTAACATGGCCGTGTCATTGATGCACCAATGGCATGACTAGTGTGTAGCCCTAGTGATTTGGTTACACCGTCCCCATTATGATATGATATGCGCGCTTTATGATTTGTTATGGCCAATATGATTTGTTTGGGGGGCGAATGGATGCATCCTAGATATGTTTTGTGTACGATATGATATGATATGTTTTGATATGGTGACTGAGGATGGGTGCAATCCACTTCTTTCACAAAATATGGGAGTTAGCTACTCCATTTGAAGAATGAGGACACCCCTCATATTATCTGATTATCTGAGAGGTCTCCCCTCTATATGATTTGAAGATTATGGTTACGATATGATATGATATGTTATGATATGGGCTCGTGGTGGATTACTGTCCTAAACCTTTACTCTTTATACCTTTACTTATATCTTATTCATTATGCTACTTCTGTTCATTTCCGTTTACTTTCGTTTCCGTTTATTATATATCTGTCCACTGGGCTTTTTAAGCTCAGCCGCGTTTCTTTCCCGCGGCAGGTTTTAGTTTGGAAGCTGGGTATGGGTGAAGAGAACCTTGGACTTAGAAGACCTTGATAGCTACTCTGGAGTATAGATGACTAGAAGTTATTGTATTTAGAATTAGTAGTTATTGGAATTATTCATTTGTAACCTTGTATATTCAGCAATTCATTTGTAACCTTTGAGAATCCTTGTATTACTATTGAATGTATGCTTGTTTTGATCTGATATGAAACCATTAATGTGATACTTCTACCCTTGCCGGGTTGGGGTGTTACAATTATGGTATCAGAGAGACAGGCTGCGATTCGTAATACAATTACCCTTGACCTGTGTAAGTTAGGACCACTAAGTTTTCCCTTGTAGGCGCTCGCAAGACAACCTTGAAAATTTGCTTTAGGATTTCCCCATAGGAACCTAAGTTTTGACCGTGTGGAATTGTGACTATAAGGCAATTTTGCTTAAATATCTTTGCTTCCGCATCATATCTGATTCGTGCCTTGCTTTTGTAAGATCCTGTTATACCGCTTTTGGAAAGTGAAAGCTTATGCTTGACCACCTAAGTTTTGAACCTGATTAATCTGAAGCATTGATAATTCATAATAATGGCCTGACACTAATTGATCCTTATCTTCAGATCCCTTTTGATAATCATTTGATAAAGACCCGCTTTCACTCTGATTCTTTTGTTAATCACTTTGACGCCTCTTCAAGCATTCCGAGAAACTCCATGGCGATGACGAATTGGATATGTTTTGTTATTGTCTCTTGCTTTGATAAGTATCTATGAACCTTACGACACATTTGATTTCGTTTCACCTATCCTGTCCCTATGAGAAGTCTGTGGTGTGTAACCACGAGTATAGAATGGTTCCCCCCCACATTTTGAATGATTTGATTGGTGATCCGTCTTTCTTGATAATTAACTTTGATTTTACTCTGACAAGGATTGGTTGAATGAGCATTCAAATATGACAATTTCCCTTCATGTCCCACCTTTAACGGTTGCAACATTTTGAAACTCCTAACCATGATTACCGTCGTTAGACCCACTGGTATCGCTATACCTGGAGACTCGTGTGTTACTTCGCGTTATGAAGTTTTCCTAGAACCCATTTCGTACACCAATAAATGAACCTTATTTTTAAGATTATTTGCACCCTGAGTTTTTTGAATCTTGATTCCTGTTTGAACCACCAAAATTTTCCATCGAGCGTGAAGTAGGATTTGATTTGATACGAGAGATGTCTAGTTCACCAAGCGAAGGTCGTCTTTCATAGTGTCCGGGATCATACCAGTGATCGGAGAGACCGAGAAGAGCAACAACCGAAGACCAGGAAGGGAGTTTTACCTAATGTATTTTCTGGGCTGTTTTAGTTTCGTTCGCGATGAAAAAGATGAGGACAAGATTAGTACTGATCACTGGAAGCTGAACCGTATTGCATTAGGAACCATTATTTCTCACCCTGAAACGACTGTGATCTGTTCAATTTCTAAGCGCGAAGTTTCCTTCTGATGGAAGTATGAATTGAGAGTATTCTAGAAATACGCCTTCCTATTCGTAGCAACGCTATGGCAGTTAGTGACGCTAATAGTATTAGCTAAAGCTCTGACTGTTTTTTGAATTTGAAAAATATAATTTTTTCTCGTGAGTACTTGGGCAAATGGTCATTGTATGACTTAATAGTACTTCGGAGACGAGGAAGAGTATAGAAAATCATTTTGCACCTGTTGAATTTGACGATCATTTGTACATTCTGGAGATTGATGTTTGTAGAGGCAACGACGCTCTTAATCGAGGATATCTCTTTAGTCCCGCAAGTTTTGGAAACTATCACCAAGTAGTCAAGACCGATAACAGAATGGAGAACTGAAAACTTTTGAGCTTTGCAGAAGAATTCTGGAAGATGTTATGTTTGCAACTTATGATACCATTGAGAAATTTCGTGAACAGAGAGAAGCAGCTTAGTTTGATTTAGAATGGAGTTTGGGAAAAGCTGAAATAGAAGTTAGTTTCCTTACCTCGGGCGAAACAAGTTTGGGATAAATCAGGAAGAGACTCGGTGGTATCCCATTGCAGCACAGAAGGTTTTTCGTATGCACCAGGACAACTAGAAGCACTCAAAGAGTTACTTCACAGCCCGACTTGGAGTTGGCAACAACGCGGCTACCCTGAAGAGTGAACGATCCTTGTAAGGCGAAGTGTTGACGATGCAAAGAAGACAACCCAGTCAAGACGGCGAACCCGAGCTGATGGAGACGTACAGTCTCACTTCCCTATTCATCTTGGTTGTACTAAGATGAATTGAGAGCGGAAGCAGACTGAATGATGAAGAGCATGCCAGGAATTCACATTACTCCATCACATTCCAAAAGGAACTGCAGAGGCTCGGCGAATCAACACAAGTTCCAGATTTTGGTTTCACTTTCCGATTGATGGACAGAAGAAGACAGATTAACCGGACTTAAAGAATTGGACGTGTATGGATGAACGATTTTGAAACAGTCCCTTTATGTTTGGAAGAATTGATTCTATGAAGGCCGAAGTTCTTGGCAACTAACTTCTAGTTTCGTTACCCTCTTAAGTTTCGTTTATAGTAATAAGATCCTCTTATGATTTAAGTTCTCTAGAAGCATTTCAGTTCCGTGTTTATTTTTCGTATATTCGGTGATGGCTTTGTTTTGAGAGATTTTGGCGAATTGTGAAGATATGATGCTTGTAACGGCGTGCCCTCTTTGCTAGGCAATTTGGATTTTGATACTTTTGCGAATAGTTTTGTTTTTCCCTCTGACTATGGCATTCGATCTTGTCAACCTCGAGCTGTAAAGTACTAGGTGGACTAAGATAGGTGTTTTGATTACGACTTGAGATAAAGTATGATCATCATGAGGGCATATTTATATGATGCCAGTATTATGACGTCTGGCCAACGTGATAATACTTACATCATATAACGTGCACTGTTGTGGGCAAAGGAATCTGGGGAGTACCTAAGAAGTTTAGAATTTGATCTCCGTTAGATTATCCGTGATTAGTGAGACTTAAGGTTCTTTCTACCTAAGCGTATACTTTACTTTCGTTAATTAGATATCTGGATGAGTTGGACTCTCGTTCTGCATTCTGTTGACCGCAGTCATATATCTTGAAAACTTGTGTAGAGCTCTCTACTGTCGACACAGTCAATTTGGTTTGAAATCTTGTTCTATTCCAAATGACTTCCTGAAAAATTCACTATCGTCCATTCTATTTGCGTGGACCTTTTGATCAGAAATCAACTTATTTTGTCTCCTTCTGAGAAATGTGAAACCACTCTCGTTTTGATTTGAGTACATGAGAACTAATTGGTCTGAAGATCTTTTGGAAGAAACCCCTTCGGGCGTGAGAATGGTTGTGATGTCTTTACGAGTTACTACACTCCGTTTAACCTTGCGATTCAATTTTCGAGACGAAAATTTTCTTTTAGCGGGGAAGAGTTGTAAAACACTCAATTCAAAAACCTAAAATTACGTATAATTTTGAAAATTTTACGTTGGCTTTGTGTTAATACAATTTAACTTATACTTTATGTTATGTAATAATTAGAACGAAATTAGATTTACCTAAGTCTAAAAATAAATAATTAAATGTGTACACAAATAATAACCTTCCTAAAAGAACACCTATCACACGTTTTACTTGAGAAGTCATATTCTAAATTTCTCTTTAATGTCCTCCCAAAATCTGGCTATCTCTTAATTCTTGTAACCGAAATCCTTAAATTCCATTCAACACAAATTGATTACCTACCTTATATGTCTCACACGTTTTCCCTAAACTTTTGGATAAAAGAAACGTAAATTGGACCCTCCTCCCACCATTCTCTCTTCGTACGACTCACCAAGCACAACATACAACACTCTCACGTTTGTATAAAGATTGTATTAATAAAGTAAAGATTTGTTTCCATCAAATACTCTTCCATTTACACGCTCCATTCTCTCATGCTGCATATAGTCTCTGCCTCCCATTTTCTCTCAATGACACACAAAGAATTCCAAGCATTCATAATCGCTATTTTTCCATCAAGAAAGAAGAAGAAGGAGAAGGGTTCGCGGTATAGATCGTGGAGTTCTTCTTGGAGTAATTCGAAATCGTAAGTTCCTTTTGCCAGTCGGTTTTCTTTTCTCATTCGTCACACAGGTTTTGTTCCCATTCTGTTTTCGTTTTTCAATTCGACATAACACATGTCTAAACAAGATTAAAACCATGCTTGGTAACCAAACTAAATCATGTTTGTACTATGTGGTTTGTCACGTTAACAAAACTACACAAATCATACACATATGCGCCTAAGTGAACTGTTTTTTTTTTTTTAAGCCTGTTTGACGTCCTTGTTTCCATCCTTTTATCGACCTAAATATACCACTAAAACAAGCTCTAAATAATTGATGTGATGGTCATTAATGAGATGTGTAAAATCTTAAAACCATGGGCTGTTCATTACACGAGTTCTATGATTTCATGTGAGGCTTTTGTGAATGTCTTGACTCGTTAAAAAGAAAATTGTTTTTGCGTGGGCTGTTTTGTGTAGTGTTGTGGGAGGCCATGAACTGATTTTAGTCGCGACCTAACTTGTGTTTGATTAGGGTTTATTGTACTTGTTGCTGCCGTGTTAAAACCCCCTCGCACCATTTTTTTTAAAAACGCATCACCACATGTCCTTTTACCTAGTTTTGCTTCGCTAATAACCTGATTTAGTTGGAGTCGTTTGACGAGAGTAACATTGGTTTCGTCCTCGTGTTTCTCGCTGGAAATGCATACCAGGAGTGTGTTTGTTTATTGTCTTGTGTCCCCGAATCGAATAAAGTGTCACAAAAATATGATTTCGTAGCTCGCGATCAAATAGAACCTAAGAATAATCATGGAATATGAAGATGAGATAAGCATGCGTATAAACGTGGTTTAAAGGCTTGTTTTGTGCGATGTTATGATACTTTTGCCTCGTTAAAACATAGTGCGAGTCGATTTTCGGTTAAGTTTCTTACGTAGAAGACGAATACATGAATTCAATAAAATTTCTATTAAATAAAAAATTACGTGAACATTGAGAATGAAAAGTACATGATTTAAATAATGTCCATGGCAACTAAAGAGAAGTTTACGTGATCAAAGGAGATGGGAAGTTCACGTGTAAATCCACTTTTAAAGCTAAATCGAGAACTATGTTGACACTGTTAACCCTAAAGACTGATAAATTTACATGTTAAACCCTGAATTTTGCTATATTAACACTTTGGACCTTAATCTATTATGAGTTGTTATATTAAGTCCTAAATCACTATATTAAACATATTAAACCCTAAAGTTATTTAAATTGTCATTGTAAGCCTAATTATAAAACTTATTAAATCGGGAAAATTACTAAACCTTCTAAATACGGCAAGTTACTAAAAATGGAAAGCCGACTAAAATGAGTAATTCAATTTAAAATAAGTTATTAATAGGAAAATCATGAATTCGTGTAGATTCGTTAAAGATGGAGCTTACTTCCGATCTTTTCGTTTCTGATTGTGTTCACTTGCGGGTTAAGGTACAGATATTCTGACCTTTCTTTTAAGGTTTCTCATGATCTCTTTCATTTCTGATCCGTTAGTTCTGAACTGATGCCATTGCTATGATACCCTTTGCTTGAACCTTCTCCGTTGATCTCATATGATATGACCTCTATGAACCTATGTTATGAAAACCTTTTTAATTACACCATGGAAATGTTTTGAGAAAACCCATTTTAAAAAGGATGTTTATAATGATGCGAATACTACTTTTATATAAAATGTTACTAACTTTTATGGAAACTATATTTTGAAGACTATCTTTATAAAAACCGTTTTGAAAGATTATTTTTATGAAAACCACTTTAAAGGATCGTTTTATGAAAATCATGAATAAAGGATTGTTAAAATGGACTTTTGATAGAAACTTTTGAAGTGAACTTTTGATCTGAACCTTGACTTGATTACTTAATATTAACCTTGATCTGATAAACTCTGATTTGGACCTTTGGCATTACATCTGATATATCTGTTATGTACCATCTGTTATGACCCCTTTTGATATGACAGTCTGTTTGATATGATATACCGATTCTCAGTTTGATACTACGAGCCAAAATATGTTCCCTAGCCATGAAGGTAACATGGCCGTGTCATTGATGCACCAATGGCATGACTAGTGTGTAGCCCTAGTGATTTGGTTACAACCGTCCCCATTATGATATGATATGCGCGCTTTTATGATTTGTTATGGCCAATATGATTTGTTTGGGGGGCGAATGGATGCATCCTAGATATGTTTTGTGTACGATATGATATGATATGTTTTGATATGGTGACTGAGGATGGGTGCAATCCACTTCTTTCACAAAATATGGGAGTTAGCTACTCCATTTGAAGAATGAGGACACCCCTCATATTATCTGATTATCTGAGAGGTCTCCCCTCTATATGATTTGAAGATTTTGGTTACGATATGATATGATATGTTATGATATGGGCTCGTGGTGGATTACTGTCCTAAACCTTTACTCTTTATACCTTTACTTATATCTTATTCATTATGCTACTTCTGTTCATTTCCGTTTACTTTCGTTTCCGTTTATTATATATCTGTCCACTGGGCTTTTTAAGCTCAGCCGCGTTTCTTTCCCGCGGCAGGTTTTAGTTTGGAAGCTGGGTATGGGTGAAGAGAACCTTGGACTTAGAAGACCTTGATAGCTACTCTAGAGTATAGATGACTAGAAGTTATTGTATTTAGAATTAGTAGTTATTGGAATTATTCATTTGTAACCTTGTATATTCAGCAATTCATTTGTAACCTTTGAGAATCCTTGTATTACTATTGAATGTATGCTTGTTTTGATCTGATATGAAACCATTCATGTGATACTTCTACCCTTGCCGGGTTGGGGTGTTACAGGGGGTTCAGCTTTCCACGCAAACCATCCCGACCACAAGAAGTACCACGAGGGAAACTCTTAATCATATCAAGAACCACAGAAGAAGATGCAATGAGGGGATGATGATCAATAGGTAAGAGAGGCAAAGAAGAAGCAGCTTTGAAAGGGTGCTTCAACTTTAAGTCCTCAAGAGTTGCATCATCATTATTATTATTATTATTATTATTATTATTATTATTATTATTATTATTATTATTATTATTATTATGATTATTATTATTATTATTATTATTATTATTATTATTATTATTTTTTAATATAAAAACATCACTTTATTAGAAAATCATAGGATCTACAAGAAATTAGAGGGGAGCCGAGATACTAACTGGGCCCCCACTCCTCTAGCTATTGCAAAGTTAATCCTACTAAAAATATGAGCAGCGGCACTCGCTCCGATGTCTTGAGTCACAGAGAACTTTCGGACCCGCTTCAGTAGGGCCACAACATCCTTCCCAAGTTCCCCAAAGGAAGAAAATGAGAAGGGGAGAAACCCATATCCAATGTCGGCACACTTGGTCTCATACTTGACGCATTTGCGTTGTGCTGCATCAACCACCACCCGTCCTGGCACAAAATCAGCCATACCAGTTTGCGTCAGAGGAGATGACCCTGTCAAATCGACACAAACATATTATTATTATTATTATTATTATTATTATTATTATTATTATTATTATTATTATTATTATTATTATTATTATTATTATTATTATTATAATATTTCATTTATATAATAGTTTTTATTATTTATAACAAGCAGGTGAAGCACTGGTCAGACCCAAAGAAGTTGAGGATCGGGGCGACCAACAGGCAAAACCGGCTGGCGAATATGAGTTCTAGCCTTCATGGATCTCATTCGTTAGCTGTTATACACGATAACTTCGTAAGACGCTTTTTAATCATTTTATTTATATATATATATAGTGTTGGGTGAGTCGTTATTGATTTTATTTATAAACAGTTGAGCCACCCCACCGACTCCATGGATGGTAGAGACTTGATCGAGCTTTACAGACACAACCATACGAGAGGCGACGTCTTTGAGTCTCGAGTGTCCGAGGCTAGATATGTAAGTATAATTTATTACCCAAAACTCAACCACATTAATGCAATATAATAAATCACGACTTATATATTACTTTTCTTGTTTTTTTGTGTAACTAAACAGAATAAGATGATACGGATGCGGACAGAGAGCACCTCCGCGGGGACGACTATTGATATGTGTCTAAATACACATATATTTTACATTATTTAAACCCACAAAAACAGCCAAAAACACTTTGAAAAGTCAAATAATACAGAAAATATCATAAAATGTGTTTTTATATGATTCAGGAACAAAAAGATTGAAAATCAGTGAAAATCGAACAAAGTTTGCATAATTGTCATTTTCAGTCCCTGAAGTTTCAGAAATTGGCAGAAATAGTCCCTGTTGTTAAAAATATCATTCAAGGTCCCTGAACTATTTAACTTTTACAATAATGGTCCTTGGATGAAAGTTTTAAAGAAATTGCAAAACAGGTCCTTCAACTTTTAAAAATGACAGAAAAGGTCCCTCGAGGTTTAAAAAGTGGAAAATTACATTTATGGTCCTTGGGTTATTCACATATGGCAATTATGGTCCTTGTGATAATTTCAGAAACTTGCCACATCAGGTCCCTGGATTTTCAGAAGTTACAACATTGGTCCCTAGGTTTAACTAAAACCAAAATCCAAATCCTATCATTAAATAAAACCCAGCCACTTATTAAACCCAACCCAACCCACTTATTAAACTAAACCCAGCCCACTAGCCCAAACAATTACCCGACCCAATCCCTTTTATTTAAAACCGAAGGTTTGACTCAGTCAAAACCTTCTTCCCCAATACCGCCCCGCCAAAACCAGATACCACCACCTTCACCGCCTCTCTGACAACCCACCACCTTACCTAACATGCCAAATGCATTAAATGCTTCTCCTCCACCTCCACAATCACCCAAAATGCATTAATTGCTTAAACCTGCTATTGATAATTTTGGCGCCAAAATGAAGAATCAAAGGCTGAGATGATTTCAAGAAGATCTAAAGGTTGGGATTTGCTCAGAGATGTCGACAAGGGATTTCCCAGTTTGTTTTTAGTATAATATAGGTCAATGTAATAGAAATAAAAGTAGTAGTTAGTTTTTTATTAAATCATTTTTATTGTAATTGTCTTTCATTATTGTAATTTCCACTTTCCAGTCTTAATTCAAGTTAATTTCAGTCATTTTGATCTTATTTTAAATACATCTTTGCATTAATTTTCAGTTACTTTACAATTTCAAGTTATACTGTAATACGTACTAAGTTAAATGTTATTTGGAAAAGCTTATTATCTGTTTACATAAGCTTATATAAGCTAATTATAGCTTACTGTGAGCTTATGTTAGTTTAATTCTGCTCTAATTCAAGAAAGAAGAAAAAGTCAAAGAAAGTCAACAAAAGCTCATAATAAGCAGTTCTGGGGGTAGAAGCTAATCTGGATGGCTTTTCTGGTTTCTAGCTTGTTGACAACAAGCTAGGAGTGGTTTCTGGTCCTTGTTCATCTTTTCATAAGCTCTTTCTCAGTTGTAAGCTTTTTCTCATTGTTTGCATTAAATTCTAGTTTACTGTGTAACTGCTTATTAGTAGCTTATTATTGTTAATTCTTGCTTATTGTTAGTTTCCTAGTGTATTTCATCACTATTATCAGTTAAAAGCAGTCATTTTCTTTATTTCCCTTAAAAAACTCATAAAAGCCAAAAATAGCTAATATTAGTATATCTTATTAATCTGCTTATTTATAAGTTAAAAGTTGTTAATTAGTGCTTTAATAAGTTAGTTAACTCATAGTAATCAGTAATCATAAGCTTTATTTGTCTGTGCTAGTTCAATTCCAAAACAGACACCTTGAAAGGGGTGTTTGGTTTAACTCAGTCAACTGGTCAAACAAGCTTGTTACTGTTACTTTGCAACTTGCCCAACTTTGGTTAAGCTTATCTAAGTCAATATAAGCTGTTTCTAAGATTTAACAAGTTCATTTTGTAGGTTTTATAGTTTTGAGCCATTTGTGGAATTTTTAGGCACTCAACTGACCAAATAAGCCATAAGCAGCTATAAGCTCTTTTGGTACTTTTTCTTTGCTTCTCTGAGTCTTTTGTGAACCATTTAGAGTAGCTACAAAAGTTGGATTAGGTCCCTTGGTGTTGTGCACTTCTGCACAACTCTGCACATCAGCAGACTCAGTGTATACTGAGTGTTTTTGCTGCTGAACTCACCTCATTTCTGGCTTATCTAGATAAGCTCAGGCCCTGCCTTTTGGTTTTCTGAATAGCTCATAGTACTAGCTCACTTTTGCCCCCATAATATTCAGCTTATCTGCTTATTTGAACTGCTTAATCTGCCTTACAAATTAGTCATTTTCCTGAGTTTCTGTGTGATTTTGCAACTGCTCTATAGTTGAATTTGCTTATTTAGTGGGATTATCTGTTTGAATTAAGTTGTTTTAAGCTTAAATAAGTATATTAAACTTGTTCTGAGCATTTGGTGAAGTTTTGAGCTTATTAGCTTATTTTTAGCTTATTTGCCCAACTGCTTATTTAGGTTCAGTAGACTTTTGATTTTAATTTTCCTAGCTTTCAAATATTATTTTAGACTTATCCTGAATTTTTCAGATTTTTCCTAAGTCATTTGATATTTTTAATCTTTTTAATTAGTTTCTAATAGTAATTAAATCATAATAAATAGAAAAATAATCAAAAAAATATAATTTTAATTTTCATAATTTTCTTTTATTAAATAGAATCCAAGGAAAATATAATCATATTTTTATACCTTAAGAAAAACAAAATAGAAAATAAGTGATAGCTTCTATTTAATAGATTTTATCTTTTTAAATTTTTAATTAAGTAATTTTCATTTTTATAATTTTCTTATCTTCTTTTCACTTAATAATATTTATAGAAAAAGTTTTAGATTTTTTTTGTTCATTTAGTATTTTTTATAAATTTAAATAGTTTAAAAAGTAATTAAATAATAAATAATTAATAATAATTAAATAAAAAGTATAAAAAATATAATTTTAGTTTTAAAATGAGTTTTAAGTAATTTTACATTTTTAGGTTTTAAATTTCATAAATTTCAGTTTTTGTACCATTTTTAGATTTCTCGTTACGCATTTTCAGTTTATTTTTATCGCGTTTAATTTTCTTTTGTATATTTGTTTTTTATTTGTTATTTAGAATTATTAAAAAAGCAAAATCCAAAAATATCTAATTCATCAATCACTCTAATCCAAAGCTTTTCACAGTTTGCCCATTCGCACATCGTTGAGAAACGACCAAGGTAATCACTTACCTGGTCTCACACTACAAACGAACGTGAGTTTTTGCAAGTATCCTTTTTCACAAAAAGGTGATTTGTATTTATTCACGGGCATCCGCTGTCTGCATTTATTTATAAGTGTATTCGGAACGGATCAAATTTTGGCGCCGCTGCCGGGGAGGTGTGTTGCGGATATTGTTTAGAGTTTAAGCGATTAGTGATTTGAGATCCTTCTTCTAGAAGTTCCTATTTTCCATAAACCAATATAAAATACAAAAATATTTTTCTTTTCTTTTCTATATATAATATCATATAAAAATTAAAAACCCAAAAACATTTTCCGTTTTCTTTGTTTAATAATAACAACAATAAAAATTTACCATCGAGAACCAAGACAGAGTACTACCTAACTGGGGGTACGACCATAATAATTTCCCAAACATCAGATTTAAAACTTGTCTTTGTATCACTTGCGAATATCGGCTCACCTTTGATTGATAAACAAACTATAACGGAGGTTTAAGGATAGTTTGACATTAAATTGTCGAGCTGAAAGAAGCGGGTTTTTAAGGAGCATTAATTGCCCACCTTTGCTTCTCTGCCACTCTGTACGTTTATCTTTTAGAGAGCTACCATACGCTTGTTGATTATTGGTCTAAGTTCACTTGTGTTTTTTTCTCGATATTGGTTTAATTGAAAATTTTTGCTAAAAGTGCATGCGCACTCGTTCTTCTAGGTCATCAAGTCCTTTTCGTGAGCTTGGAAACATACCTCGAAGACGTTGTAGACGTTCTGCTCCATCAGTCGTACGCGAGATACGAACTGATCCCAAAACCCCTTTCATCATGGCAGAAGACCGTCCTATGAATGAGCTTCTCCAAGCTCCCACCAATGGGTACGGAGATGCCATTGTTGTTCCAGCCATCGTGGCTGAGAATTTTGAGCTTAAGACTGGGTTGATAAACCTGGTTACCCAGCGGCAATTCTATGGTTTTGACAGGGACGATCCTCAAGATCACATTAGATGGTTTAACAAAATCACATCCACCATCAAATGCAAAAATGTCCCTGAGGAATCAATCAAACTTCTTCTTTTCCCGTTTTCCATCGATGGGGCATCCCGGATTTGGCTTGACAAACAACCCCCTCGATCGATAACAACATGGGAAGATTTGGTTCAGAAATTCGTGAATGAATTCTTTCCTCCTTCTAAAACCACGTATCTCAAAAATGAAATCATGAAATTCTCTCAAAGGTTTGATGAACCATTTGGAGAGGCATGGGATCGTTTCAAAGAATTGCTCCGCAAATGTCCTCATCACGGTTTCACCGATTTGATGCAAATGGACACTTTCTACAATGGGTTAAACCCATCTGACCAAGATTCTCTTAATGCCTCGGCTGGAGGTAATTTTCTGAGCAAATCCACTAAGGAAGCCATTGCACTCATTGAAAATAAGTCAAAGGTCCGCACTGTACAAGCCAGACCATGTAATTCTCAGGCTAGTGCTGGTCCTTCCACTTCATCTCCCGTGAGTCAGTCTAGTACTGATACTCAGCTTGCTGAACTCACAAAGGCTATTCAAGCTTTGGTTTTCTCCACACAAAAGAAAGAGTCCGCTCCGCAAACTTCTCACACTGCTGAAATCAAAAAGGTAGAAGTTTGTGTTACTTGTGGTGGTCCTCACGCTTACTACAATTGTACTGCCACCGATGGCAATGCGTTTGAAGTCAAAGCTTTAGCCGGATCTTCCAATCAAGGAGGTGGCCAATACCATCCTCAAGTGGAAACAAACTACCGTGCTAGCAATCAACATGGACCACCCGGATTTCCTCTTCCTAACAATCCAAATAGGATTAATCCTAATCAGCAAAGAGGACAAAACAGGCAGAATCAATATCATGCCCCGAACAATCAATACCCACCCCAAAGGGGTAATCAAGGGTATTCAGCTCCTAATTCCCAAAGACCTCTCTCGAATGAACTTGATAGTTACATCAAGGTTAATGAGACCAATATGAAGGCAATGCAAATTCAAAACTCGAATTTGAAGAATGAATTTCAGTCCTCAATACACAAGCAAGGAACTGAGCTTTCAAACAAAATCGATCATTCTCAAAGCGAAGTTAAGAATATGTTTGCCAGTCTCATGGACCATCTCAATCCACCTTCTACCTCGGGAGGTCTCCCAAGTAACACTGTTGTCAACCCAAGGGGTGAACTCAAAGCTGTCACTACACATAGTGGTAAAGCTCATGATGGACTCAAGGTGATAAAGGAGCTGGTACTTCCCACTAATAATGGAAGTGCTAAATACGTCCAACCCTCGGTCATCCAAAATTCTACACCCACAATTGCTCCTCAACCGTCAAGAATAGATCCTACTCTATCACGGTTTACGGTTAAAAGTTTGTCAACCAAACTTAGTGAGCAAAGAACAGCCAGATATTATTCCGATATGCTCAATGCTGTTCCTGTCAGTGTGCTTGATGACAGTGATGATGATGAAGATACCACTTTCGTCAAAGCTATCACCACTCGGAGTGGTGCTGCTTATGAGGGACCATCTGGTCCTATTCCTCCTCCGTTGTTTGAAATGGAAAAAGAGACGGAGGATACAACGGACAAAGTGCAAATTCCAAGCCCACAAAGTACAGCACAAGTCCATCCTCCGGTTGTCCCGAAAAGTAAATCCAAACCAGGAGTTGTCTTTGAATCTGTTAAGACTCCTGAAGTCATTGCCCCTAAATCCAAACCTTACATTCCTTACCCATCGCGCTTAAATGAGCAAAAGCTTCGTGAGAAGGCTAGTCAGCAAATGGACAAATTCTTTCAAATCTTTAAAGAATTACATTTTGACATAAGTTTTGCAGATGCTATCATTCTGATGCCCAAATTTGCATCAACAATCAAACACTTATTAAGCAACAAGGAAAAACTGATTGAAATGGCTAAAACTCCATTTATTTATAAGTGTATTTGGAACGGATCAACTATGTCTGACCTCGATATTATGTGCCACGTGATCAGTGGTAAGCAGCGCAGTCATATTCCTGGCGTAGGTCGAGTGTTACCCGGCGGTGGTCAGTAGACGACCCTCAGCGCCTCACGAGCCCGCGAGCAAGCCTCCTCGTCCTCGCTGCCGGAAACAGTGCAGAAGCAATCCGAGGAGCTCTCCACGCAAAAGACACAGCTTGATCTGTTGATGGAGTGTGCAAGGAGTCAGCCGGGTTTCCCCGATCAGCTAGTGTGTGGCATGTCGGGGACATCGGGATCACATGAGGCTTCACAAGGTGAGTCTCGAGGTACCGGGGAGGGGAGTGGGGGTAGTGGGGGGAGTGGGGAGACTCGAGAGTAGCATATGGGTTGTTTGGGTCCCACATGGGTCGGTTTATATGTGTTGTAGTGGTTATGGACAAATTTGTGGAGATTTTATGGATAATTATGTGTTTATTTAGATTATGTGTTAGGATTCCCGCTAAATGGATTACGCGTATAGTTTTGGACCATTTGTGGATAGATAGGTTATGTATAATTTTGTAGAACCATTTGCAGATAATCATGTGATCACGGATTTTGAACCGTTTTGGCGAATTTGGATACACATGATTATGTTTAGTGAATTTGGTTATATATGATATTATGTGTAGCAAATTTGGCGATGTTGTAGCATAAAACAGGTTCTATTACCAGGTTGTTATTGTGTAGATTTTTTCAGGAAAAAATATGAAAATTACATATTTTGCAGCAATTTGCTGCAGAATGGGTCAGAGGCTTTTGTCCCCGCCAAAAGATAAAGGAGTTTAATATGCTTTACCCTTTTAGCGGGGACACGTCCCCGCCAAAAGAGTTAATCTCAACAGTTGATAACTCTTTTAGCGAGGACACGTCCCCGCCAAAAAAGTTGATCTCAACAGTGGATACCTCTTTTGGCGGGGACATGTCCCCGCCAAAAGAGGTGATTAATTAACTTAATTATTGTTAATTATAATACTCTCAACAGTGGATACTACTTTTACCGGGGACGTGTCCCCGCCAAAAAGAAGTGTTATGCTGGACATTGTTTGACCAGCCCAAAGGCTGTGGGACCCACATGTCCCCATCAAATTGGTGCATCTGTCCCTGCCAAAAGTATCAGCGAGGGCGGTTTTGCGGGGACGTTTCGGCGGGGACATGTCCCCGCTGAAAGTTATTGGCGGGGACATGTCCTCGCCGAAAGCCTTAAAAAAGTCTCCTCCTATTGTATCGAATGTTGTAGTGCGGGAAGAGACGACATTTAGTGGGTTTATCAGTTTATACTACTTTGCATTTGTCTTGGTTGATCATTGAGTTATCATTCTACAAGGGGTTTCACGTGTCAACCTTTCGGGAGTGGAGACAATATATTAGGGTTAGGGGCCGTAATTAAAGTGAGAATTATAGCAAAACATCATTTCTAATTTAGTTAATTAACTTTCGACCATGAAGATCTTTTTATTAAATCGTACACTTGCATGCGTTGAAATATATATCAAAATCACTAAAAGACACAAATTCTGCAGCTAGCTGGACTTAATTATTAATTTGGAAATTTAACCATTAAGGATCACGAATTTTACAATATAAGCTGATGGATTAGTGTTGAACTCAAACTTGTCAAAGATGCTCTATAATTTTGTTAGAAAATTCACTTTGTGCTATAAAAGTTTATGCATCGCGAAATATTTGCTACATCAAACAACTTTTTGTTAAGTTGTGCTGAACGAATGTGTAGGTTCATAGTAATAATTGTATATTAGATTGATAAGATTGGTTAATCTTGATTACTAATCATATGCACTCTTTTATGAGTTGGACATAATTAGTATAGCCTATTGAGTATATTGTTAATTCCTTCATCAAACACAATACATTATAAATGGTAAAAGAGTTCGAGGGAGGAATGCTGATAGTACAATGCGCGCACTTCATATCAATTACTGATCACTCTTGAATTTGTTATTGCGTATTCAAGCCTACAACTTAGCTAGCTAGTAAGTACTTTTTTGAGTTTTCATTTCATCCAACTATATCTTAACGTCGAACACAAAAACACATCTTTTATGCATACAAGTTAAGGAATCACTATTCGACCCAATTCTACCAGTGTTACCTAAACAAACCTAATATCTTCCCATCCAGGATAAAGATATCATAATCCGTTAATCACATATTCAAGTCTTTGCCCTATTAGCCATATATCAAATTAGGAAGCACAGCATGAGTCTGTAGATGTCATGGATATACGGTACATGTCTTGTGCCTAAATGGCATACTTCTAGTCACATTCAACACGAGTAATAATATAAGACACTTTGAAGACCTTGGAATCCAAATGAAAGCTTTGTTCCCATCCTTTCTAGAGCAAGATTCCTCTAGCATTCTTCTAAGAGCTCCTCTGATCTGTTAAGAAATATAACTGCAGTTTTAATTGGGCTAAGTACGGTTTCGACACTTCTCCATGGCTCGAGGGGCTGCAAAACCAGAAAACAAATGAAAACATTTTAATTTGGATCAAAATCTAGATAAGAACATAAGAGACAAATAAAGATATATAGAATTCTTGATATTTAGTTTAGGAGCCAAAGTTTACCTAGGCCAATGGCATCGGAACTTTTCATGATTCTCATCCTCTTACAAGAGCCAATGAACATACTGTATTAAAGAAATTATCATTAAGATTCACGATATTGATGTCAAAAAGATTATGGTTTGACTTATATGATGAAACCAAAATGTCGTTGGAGTTGCCATATAATTCATTTGATAATTTTGAAAGGTATATTATATCTGATGGTAAGGAAATCAATTACTCGTAACGCGAATTAGACCGCAAAAGGCAAAATTTATGGTTTTTTCATTGGGCGAAGTGAAACTTACTCCCAAGGAACATCACCAACGAGCATCCAGTCACTATCTTTGTCTTCATATGTCAATACGTACTTGGAACCATGAAGAAGGTCCATGAGTCGACTCTCACATAATCCGTCTTTAGTTGGAGCTCCATGGCTACCATATTGACCTTGAAAAGTAAATCATAATTAATTATGCTTTTCATATTATCTTTAGCTGTTGCTTTGAAACTAAAAGAGATTGTTAGCGTAAAAGGAAAACCGTAGAGGGGGTGAATACGTTTCCATCTAAAAACTCTAAAATTTTTGTATCAAGCACCCGATCAAGTGTGACTTAATATGAAAAGTATCAACACTAGTCTTACTATAACTAGTGATAATATAAAGCAACAAGTATGGCATATCACAATAACACAAACTTAGACATATTATAAATAACATGCCATGACACAAACACAACTAACACAATATAATCAACAAACTACACAAGTATAAATGCAACGCAAAATATAAATGTAAAGCTATAAATGCTAAAATAAAACGTAAAGAGAGCGCAAACCGGACACGAAGATTTATAGTGGTTCGGTCACGAAGCTCCTCTTCGCCGTACTCCACTCTCCGAGTACCCAACTCGAGAGTTACTTCACTAATCAACAAGCTCCCTTCTCGGCGGAGAAAACCATACAACATTGCTTACAATATTTTCCGACACTAAGCAAGATGTCGAGTTCTTCTTCGGGTACAACCAAACCCGTTATATTTTATGGCTCAACATAACAAACCTTGTGTTTTAAGGCCTAAACACATAAACCTCGTCGCTTACATTATTTTCCGACACCAAGCTAGATGTCGAGTACTAATCTAGCTAGTACCAATCTCACTCACGATCTACCCGATCCTCACAAATCACACAAGCTACAAGATCTACATGATCTACACTCGATCTACCCAATCTACTCACGATCTACCCGATCTACTCACTATTTACCCGATCAACACGATCTACACGATCTCCACATGATCTACCCGATCAACTCACTATCAACACAAGCTATATAAGATCTTCCAATCTCTACAAGATCACAATGATCCACACGAACTAACTAAACAAGATGATAGACAACTTGATGTATATCTAGATACAACAAGTACGTAACGAATGTTACGAGTGCACTGCACTAACACTACAAAACTTTGTACCTTCTTGATACGATGTGTTCTTCTCTTGCACTAGTAGAAGAATGAAGGTGATCACTTTAATGGATGATTGGATCACTCTTAAACAAATATAAACTAACTACATGATCAAAGGAAAGTATATGTGATAGAGAGTTTGAACTCAGAAAGTTTTGTGTGAAAAAGGATGCGTAAAAACTGTGAAATGGACTGGTATTTATAGGCAAGAAAATTTGACCGTTACAGAGGAACGATACCATTAAATATATCATGGTACCACTAAATTTAGTGGTACCGTGCCAGACAAAAACGCTCCCATTTTTGTTTTTAGTGGTGAAAGTTTATTTGGGGAAGTTTAGAGCTGTTGGGGGAATAGCTGTTGAGATTTTTAAACTTATTTTTCAATTAAAACATTTTTTTTTTAATTCAAAAATAATTTGTAAAATATATTTTTGAAAAATATTTTGTCACATTAAAAATATGAAGTTTAGAACAAAAAATTTATTTCTCTGATCATCCGTCAAGTTTAAATTTGTATATTAATACCTTGAGTGATTTACGTCGGGATGAAAATCTACTACTCTGATGAGGCAAACTTGAGACGTCGAGAAATGTTGATGTAAGTATGCATTGATGATTTGTGTTTACAAGTAACTTGTGCATTTTACGTTATACATTACAAGTTACATGTTTGTCATTATTAAAACCGAAAAAACCGTTTAATTTAAATATCGTAATATTTGCACTAATACTAATTACAAAACCACTTCAACAGCACCAGCACCAGCACCAGCACCAGCACCAGCACCAGCACCGGCACCAGCACACATTAACTTTACTTTTGTATGACATGCTTTTTGGACTCGAAGGTCGACACTATGTAGCTTAGTTGCCAAAAAAATATTTTACAAAAGATACTTTACGTAACATGAAAATTACAGAACAACTTTTAATACGCATAAAGATTCAAGTGAGATTACCGATTGTAAAGCAGCTAAACATCTTTTCAAGAGCGGAAGAAAGATCCAAATAGCTAGAATAGATCTCGAGATCCACTTTCCTCAAATATGGAGCACCATCCATGCTAACCTTTACATAATGGCAGCCAGCTGATCCCACCTTTAGATCGCCTTCTTCTTTGTTCTTTATTTGGCTTACAGCCATGGTGTTCTTACGAAAAGAACGAACTGGAGGCCATCCTACAACTTGTTGCCTGAATCATAAACATAGGTCTTTTAGAATTTCAGTAAAAGTATAACCATTCAAAAATCAAGCAAGAAAGAAAATAAAGATTAAATCAGAAGAAATAATAACATATCAAAAAGAGAGAAACACAAAGAAACTTTTGCTAAATATTGGTATGCTTGACTTTTTAGTGCCACATTAGTTGCTTCCTCACTTCAGAATTTACAAGCTTTTTTTTTTAGTGAAACTATTGATTGCTTGGAATAAATCAAACATTCATAGAAATATGAAACATTTTAGTTTCTGAACTTAAAATATTACTGAATTGAGTTTTCAAAGTTTTATTTTGAAATCAAAGATCAACAATATCACTCAAGAAACTCGATCACTAACATGTGCTAAACCACTCAAAACACACCAACCATCACTATCAGATTATATACTATCAAACTAAAAGAACAAAGATTGCATGATCATATCCATAAAACAAAAATCCAAGTATGATAGCTGACTTTATAAGTCAAACAAACAACTTTCCAACTTATTTACTATCTCAAATTCCAAAAGAAATTCCACAATCAACCTATAATACTAAACTCCAATCTAGCACAACCCGAAAAGTTAATCTCTACAAGCTAAATTGTGAAAAATTCTTACTTTGGAGCAGGATCAGTACTTTGACCATTAGAATTACCAATAACTTGACTCTTCTTCTCTATTAAAACCGGTTTCGGCGTAACCAAAACAACATTTTCTTTAACACAACCACCATTTTTAACCAGCTCGGCTTCATTTCCCCCATTACTAGCAAAAACCCATTTGCCAGTACCACCATTAATAGTATCTGAGAAACCCCTTTTAGCTCCAGTCACCAGATTCTTGATCACACCACCATTAACCACTTTTCTTTCTGGTGACTCAGAACCAGGCAACCCAAGTCTTAGTTCAGTTGCTTTTAAGTTCAAATCTTTTTTATCATTAGTATTGGTCGTTATGTCACAGGCTTTTAGCTCCATGTTTGCTTCTGACAATCCTATGTAATCATGTTCTTGAATGGAAGTAGACATTAAGTTGAAGGGTTTTGTTACATGAAAATGAAATAATGTGTCTTCGTGCGGGGTGTTTTATTTAACGAGGGAAAGAAAGATATTCCTATATACTGTTGCAAGATAATAGTGGAACAAGGAACATTTGTTTGGGAAAGGTCACTCCTAGTGCTTTGTTTTATTTGCCATGATACAAAGGTTTTGTGTCCTTTTTCTATGCCGCTGGACCTATTGTGTGGTCGGAGATTGTATTTTGATCTTATACGGATAAATGCCGCTTTAGAAAATGTCATACGTTTTAAGGGTACTCGGAGTGGAGTAACATCCTGATCGGGTACGTGCCGCCACGTGCATACTAAACTGGAATCCGCCTTCCCATATCAGGAATCTGATATTCGTCCCTTGTCACAAACGGGACGTACAAGCAATAAAAAATAAGGCAAATCACATCACACTTAAGGTCGATTCGAATTTTAGGTACGCGGATCTTCTTTTCTCAGTTTAACGTATCGAAGTTATTTTCTGTGCAATGCAAGTTTTTTTTTTTTTTTTTTTTTTTTTTTTTTTTTTTTTTACTTTTCTAAACTGATTATCGGTCACATTTTTACCCGAAATGACTTTTAAATATAACGATATATTACATTAATTAACCAATTCAACTAAAAATTGTCCGATAACATCTTTTGAAAGTCGAAAAAACCTTACGTTGTACAAAAAATAACTTGGATACCTTAAATTGAGAAAATCAAAGTTGAGTACCTAAATTTCAAATTAACCTAAAGTGTGATACTTTTTTGTGCGACTTGCCCAAAAAAAATTGATGTTTAACGAGTTAATTGGTTAGGTGGCATATCTAACAATGTTAACGATAAATTAAGATAACGTGAGTGATAGGCATTGGATCATTAAACACGACATAACCTCACAATCATTTAGTTATAACGCTTCTCATAGTGGTAATTCATTTACGTTGATCCAATATATAGCCCAATGGTCCATGACTAGTATTTGAACATAAAATATCTTAAGTATAAATCAAATCCTTGAATGAATAAACATTCAGGTAGTCACTTCAAATTTCATCATAGACAAAGAATGTATCACCACTTCCTAAGGCGAAACTCAGTAAGTGAAGTCCCTGAACTAGAAAGAAGATGTTGGAGTCAGTGAGTACTAACAATAAGTCACCTACTCCCCTTGATCTCCTCAACACTTAAGAGCATTCCGAACTTAGATATTTAAGAAAAATATCTAAATATCTTATATGTTGTGCGGGAACTTTCTTAGGAAGATAAGTAGAAAAACACTTTATCCAAGAAAGTCAAATAAAGTACAAGAGTTGGTATAAAGGTGTGAACAGTTTCCTAAAGTGAGATTGGACATATTCTAAGAATAGAAGCATTTAATGCTGTAAGGTAGCAATGTACTTTATAGTTAGATGTTTGACACGTCCCTATTACCCTAGAGGTAACCACCTTGTATGATGCCTATAAAGACAATGTTTCAAAGGAGTAAATTCTATTTCTTGTAATTAATGTGATACACATTAAAGATATCATTTACTCCTCTATAAGAACTAAGTCTCTGAATCTATTTAGAGTGTTTATCATAGTTCTTTCTTAAACTGTAACTTTGGTTTATGTTTAAGTTAAGTGAGGAGATCACCAAATATTGTCATTTAACTTAGATTGCTATTCCGCAAACAATCGTACTAAACTATTTGATTCATTTCTAATAAGAATTTAAACATTGAAAATACTTGTGTAAATCTTTATTAATTATTTATCTTTGTTAAACGTTTTGAGCGTACTTTACTGGATGCCGCTCAACTCTTACATTTTGAAGTTGGAGATGCATTCGAGGATATCAAAGAAAAGATCGAACAGGGTTTCAAGCAGCCTGCGTAGGTTGTTGGACGTATTGAGGATCAACTTGAGTCTATTACTTTAGTCACTAAAAACCTCTACAAGGTAGTCTCTAAAAACATCACCCTTAAACTCAAGACTGATCCCTATGACCTAAACACAAGTATGAAGTCCCTCGCTACTTCCTCTGAATCTTTGACATGGTCCAATGGCTCTAGACTCTCCAAGATTGAATCCTCTCAGTCAGCTATGGCATCCAACATCTTTGAAATTAAGACAACCTTTCAGGAAATGCTCAGATTGTTTCTGTTGGCAGTCTCGGCTGGTGGTTCATTAGTTTCTAGTCCTTCGGCCTTATTAACTACTAAGGGGAGAAACCATCTAAGACTGTCCCGATCAAATCCTTAACCAACTCAGAGAACAATTCTCCATTTGTTGAGAGTCCGACTATATCAGAACCTTCTCCTGCTGAACCCACTACAACTATAATGATCATATATCAAGATCCGTCCTCAACACTATAGGGGGAGAAAATGTGGGATTATCAAGAACTTGCTTTTACTGAACCCACTCCAACCCCTAACAATTAATGAAATCTTTGGGGACAAAGGTGCAAGTGATGGCAATCCCTCTGCATCAAATGTTCATTCCTTTGAATATGTTAAAGGGAAGAAGAATTGTTCAGGGTCGAACATAGCAAGCTCTTTGAAATAAAAGACACTGAGGAACTTATACCTATTCAAGCCACAATTGCCCAATCTTCATCAGGTCCTGAGCTAATTGACTACCAATTACACATTGGAGTAATCATCAAGGTTATAAGGAAAGAACTTAGTGAGCTTCTTGAGGCTAAAAAAAAGAAGAAGAAAGCGACTCTGGATGATGCTGCATCTGCCAAAGAAATTGTCAAAGTAGCTCATGAAGAAGATAAGGCAACCAAGCGAGTTATTAAAATGATCAACGACTTCAAACTTATTCAATTTCAAGAACTCAAGGCAGCAGAGGAAAAACTCAGAAAGAAGGTTTAAATGAAAAATAACTTATAGGAGATGTACATGCACATGATGGAACTTATAAGGAAGCCTGAGGTAATCACTGACATCAAAACTGCCAACATCAAACCCCTCAGAGTAACCATCATCAGAGATAATGATGAATCCAACTATGAAGTTATCAGTGAATTCAAATGGGGACTCTTTGGGTACAAAGAATGGAAAATGATGTTAGTTGTGCTGAATAAGGAGAAAGGGGCCAACGCTATTGAACTGAAATCAACCTTAGGAAATAGATTTGAAGAAATCAGGGAACAAGAAAGAATCTTAGGAATTGATACCAGAAAGCCCTTGACTCTTCATGACTCTCTTAAGGCATCTCTAAAGATAAATAAGAGGAAAAGATCCAACATTCCCTCTGAACCCGAACCTTTATTGTTGACTTCATTGCAACAAATTTCCTCCTGAGGAAGTTCCATTCATAGTGGGTAAGGTAATTGGAAAATTAGAGCATGAAATCTTCATCATTGATGCTTTTGGTCAACCAGCACTTCAGAGAGTCTCTGAAGTGCACATCCCGAACACATAAACTCTTTTCATCTTCAACATTTATGCACCGATTAAAAAGAACCATGAAAGAAAGACTTGTGAAAATCTTAGAAGATAAAATCAACAAGAGGGATAACAAAGACTTCCTCCTAACAAAGAAAGTAAAGCTAGAGCTGATGGGGATAACTGAAGAACAAAAATGAAAAGGACTTATGTAGTATTGTTTTGTTGTAACTCACAAATACATTTTTTTTTCTTTTTTTCCTTATTTTTTTTTTTTTTTTTTTTTTTTTTTTTTTTTTTTTTTTTTTTTTTCTGTTGTTCTTAGGGTCAGTTAAGTCTTTACTTTAATTTATGTCAGCTAGTAAGAAGAAGTTGTTAAGCTCACTTATACTAAGAAAACACTTAGCCTATTTCTCTATCCAAATAAAGGGAGATTGTTAGGCCAATTTAGAGCCCAATGGTCTATAACTAGGATTTGAACTTAAAAATATAATAAGTGTAAATTAACTCCTTGAATGAATAAACATTTAGGGAGTCTTCTTTAGAGTTCATCAGAGACAAAGAAGGTCCCACCACTTCCTGAGGTGGAAATCAGTAATTGAAATCCCTAAATCACAAAAAAAGATGATGGAGTCAGTGAATACTGACAATAAATGACTGACTCCCCTTAATATCCTCAACAGTCAAGAGCATTATGAACTTAGACATTTAGGAAAAATATCAAAGTATTTGATATGTTAGGCGAGAACTTTCTTAGGAAGATAAGTAGAAAAACACGTATCAAAGAAAGTACAAGAGTTTGTATAAAGGTGTGATCAGTTGTCAACATTGTTCACTAAAGTGGGATTGGACATATTTCACGAATAGAAGCATATAATGCAGTAAGATAGCAGTGTACTTTATAGTTAGATACTCGACACGTTCCCATTACCCCACGGGTAACCACCTTGTATTCTGCCTATAAAAGAGAATGTCTCAAAGGAGTAAATGATATCTTTTGTAATTAATGTGATACACATTCAAGAGAGTATTTACTCCTCCATAAGAACTAAGTCCCTGAATCTATTTAGAGTGTTTAGCCTAGTTCTTTCTTAAACACTAACACTGGTTTGTGTTTAAGTTAAGTGAGGAGATCACCAAATATTGTCATTCAATTTAGGTTGTTATTCCACAAACAATTGTTGTAAATTATTTGATTCGTTTCTAATAAGAATTTAAAAGTTGAAAATACTTTTGTAAATCTTTGTTAAACATTTTAAACATACTTTACTAAGCATGAAAATTAGTTAAATAACTAAGTTATTCTTTGTAACCAGCTAAAAGGGAACAACACTTTAATAGTTATTAAAAATTTTCTACAACAGATTGGAGATTAACATTGTCCTTAAGATTCTTATAAGAGAGTGAAAGAAAAGGAGGGAGAAACAAGAAAACAAAAAGTTGTTGAAAAAATGTTTGAATTTTTTTTACACTTTTTTTTTTTACACTATTAGTTTTGAAGTCGTGCAGATGATTTTGACATAAGTCAAATTTTTTGAATACTGTGTTATTGTCTCCTGCGGGTGTTTTAAAGTATAAGTTAATTTAATTTCAAAACATTAGTATATACGAGTCACTTTATTTTGGATACCATTATTTTGATGCTTACCAAGGGACAAATCACACTATCCATCTAGTTTGATATAATGGTGGGGATTAATCTAAAATTTAATATGTCAACCTAAGTCCATGTCCTTTTTTTTATATTTTTCTTTGTCTTTTTGTCTTTTTTATTTATTCACATTTTTTTGTCTTTATTTCTAATTCACCTTTTTTTTGGTTCACTTTTTTTTTTTCTTTTTTTTTTCGGTTTCATAAGTTTTCGTCTGTTTTCATACGTTTTCGTCCAGTTTCATACGTTTTCATCTGTTTTCTTACGTTTTCGCCCGTTTACGTCAGTTTTCATACGTTTTTGTCTGTTTTCTTACGTTTTCATACCTTTTCGTCCATTTTCATACATTTTCGTCCGTTTTCTTAGGTTTTCGTTCGTTTTCATATGTTTTCATCCGTTTTCCTCCATTTTTCATACGTTTTCGTCCGTTTTCAAACGTGTTTTTACGCTTTCATACATTTTCGTCCATTTTCTTATGTTTTCGTACGTTTTCATATGTTTTCTCTCATTTTCATACGTTTTCGTTCGTTTTCATACGTTAACGTCCGTTTTCATCCGTTTTCTTTCGTTTTTGTCCATTTTTCATACGTTTTCGTCCGTTTTCATACGTATTTTTACGCTTTCATACGTTTTCGTCCATTTTCATACATATTCGTTCATTTCTTACATTTTCGTCTATTTTCATACGTTTTCGTCCGTTTTTAAATGTTTTCGACCGTTTGCAGACGTTTTCATACGTTTCTGAATATCACAAGTGATATTATGTAATATTCAAAATATCACAAGTGATATTTTAAATATCACAAGTGATATTCTAAATATCACAAGTGATTTTTAACTAATGTTTTGTAACATGAAAATCACAAGTGATATTCAGAATATCACAAGTGATATTCATAAAATCACAAGTGATAGGTATTCAAAAAACCACAAGTGATATTCAGAATATCACAAGTGATATTCAGAAAAATCACAAGTGATATTCTGAAAATCACAAGTAATATTCTGAATATCACTTGTGATATTCAGAAATATACTAAAACGGACGAAAACGAATGAAAACGTAAGAAAACGGACGAATACGTATGAAAATGGATGAAAACGTATGAAAATGGACGAAAATGATGAAACGTGTTTTGGAAGACATATTGTGAATCGGGAGGTCGGAGATGATGATAATCCATCATCTCAATGGTTAGAGAGAGGGAGTAGAGAGAGAAAGTAGAAGGCCTGGTTTTATTATTAGAAAGTGAAAGTGAAATACAAACTCAAGGCTCACCCTTCCATGGAAGTATGGAGGGGTATATATAGTCACTCAAACACATGACTTCACAATAATTACTCTTCTAGTCCATGTGTTTGAGGCTTACATAATAACGAATGTAATCCCGAATATGTTGTCGCATTTTCGTGTTAGGAGCATTCCTAACAATCTTCCCTCAATGTGGCAACATATGGGATTACTTACAAAATTTCATACAAGTACAAATACAAATAAAGAAAGGTCCTCATAGGCTCTTCAAATGCTGAGGATGACTGCAATTGGCGCTCTTTGTCTTCATCTTGTACCTCGGCTTGAGAACTTTTCTTCACTTGTAGGCAAATGATGTAATATGCATGAACTGGATTAACTTCCCCCCAATTCATGCTGCATGTCTTTAGCGGCTTCTTCGTACACTTCTTTTTGGCGAAGTTTCCGCATTAGCTTCCCCCCAAACTATAAAACGTCTTCAGCAGATTCGAAACTTTGATGTAGTTAACATGTCTTCTAACTTTTGAAGTTTTAAGTACGCAGCGGAATTTGTAGATAACATCGTAAACCACACCAAGCAAATCTGAGTAATACCTGAAATCCTATAACATGATAAATGACCAAATTGCCCTTGGGAATTTAAATTCCAAACTTCTAGCAATGAACAAGTTATGATCCCGAATAATTTTAACAACTTCATTTAACAATTATACAAGCCATGAAAATTACTAAAATGCCCTTGGGCGCCTAATGTTATTTAAATTCAAATTCATGATTTAATTAAAAGTTATTTAAAGGAAATTAAAAGAAATTAATGGAGATAATCAAAGCCATTATTTGCCTAATCAATAATACCGAAATTTTGGTCATTAAACCTCCCCTAAGACTCGGTCAACCCACATTTTATATCTTGCACAATCCTTTTCTTCCAAAATCCTAAAACCGATAAAACCCTAATCCACAAAATAATTCTCTCCTCATCCATCCGAATTTCTGGAAGTGAGGCACTATTTTTCCTGTGTTCTTAAGGATCTCAAGAAGCCTAGGAAAATAGCTTTTCGAATTTTCGAGGTCGGGATTGCAAGTTGTCGAATTTTTCTCTTCTATTCCACTCGATAGGTAATAATTCCATTTTTATTAATTCGATCAATGTAAAATTCATTTTCCATTTTTCTCACGACCCTCACATCATGTATGGTCTGTGAAAAATGATTACAAGGTCGTGGAGTGGCTGTGGTGATCGTGGTGAAATTCTTGGTGTCGAGCGCTATATTCGATAGGTCCAAATATAATACGCCTAATCTACACGCCCAACATTCGATTTGGTATTTTTCCCTTACTCTATGATCATTAAGAACACAATATAAATTATATAAGTCGACTCATGCATGATCTTTAAATCGTTTGTAAGCTAATTGTATAAATCGAACCTAAAATCCAAAATATATGTATGCGATCGAAAGAAATCTCATGAGTAATTTTTATGGACATTATATGGTTATGTTAACATGAGGAAAATGTGTATTCGATTTGTCATGGCCCAAAAGAATTATTTTTGAATTAAGTTTAAAACCGGATTTAGAAAATATTTTAGGAAAAATATGGAACAAATCGATCTAGGGTTTTATGCATGAATTAGGGTTTGTTTTAGTGTAATAATTGATATGTAATCATGACTTAATTATTGGGTTTGGCTAGGGCTTGTTTCAAATTAAAATGAAGAGTATACGATTTTACTTTAAAACTATAAGGGTCGATATTGTCATTTTAAAATCTTGTGGGTCACTATTGGAACTTTATAAATATTGTGCTATGTCGTATAAATATTATGAGAAGGACCTTTTATGTAAAATAAATGTTTAAGGGTTTATTTTGGAATATATATTAAAGTTTATAAATCGATTTATAATTAAATAAACTAGAGGGACTAAACTTGTAATTTTGGGAAACTTATGGGTCATTCATGTATTTAATCATATTTAAAGTGCCATGTGTCATTTTGATAATTTAAGGGGCTATTATGAAATTGTTATAAATTAAAGGTTGATTTATATAAAGTAAGGACTAAATGTGTAAACTGTGTAACTTGAGGGACTTAAATTGTAAAACTTATATTCTAAGGGTGTTGAATCGTACAACATTTAAATTAAGAGTACAATATGTAAATTGGTAAAACTAAGGGGCTTAACATGTTAATACGGATACTTTAAGGACTAAAATGTATCTTCATAAAGTTAAGGGGCTAAAGGTGTAAATTATGAAACCTCAGGGGTATAAAATGTAACTTGCGTAAAATAACATTAACTTGACCTAAATTATAATTATGGAAATATTACTAAATATAGAAACTTACTAAATAAGGAAACTTTCTAAAAATGGAAACCTGCTAAAAATAGAAAGTTACTTAATATGGAAATGGGATCTTTAGTAATCATGTATTTACTCCTCTAGGTGTAACGAGGGAGTAGTCCTGTGCTCTTTATCATCTTATTCAGTGTGATCCTTGTCAAGCAATAAGGTACAGATATTCTGCTTCTTTGATAAAAGGCCTTCATTCTCTGATTATGATTCGTATTAGGGTTCCCTATACCATTGCTATGTTCCCTTCATTTATGAACTTCGATTATTGAACCATCATGATATTGAACCTTTTATGATTATGAACTTTTCATTCATGAACCTCTAATTATGAACCCTTGACCATGAACCTTTGCTTATGAACCTTTGCTTATGAACCTTTGCTTATGAACCATGCTTATGAACCATGATTATGAACTTATGAAACATGATATTGACCTATGCAAGTAAACTAAAAACATGATTCATGATACTTGACCTTTACCCTCAGTTTGATACTACGAGCCACTCACTAGGCATGAGGGTTTCATGTCCATGTCAGTCGATGCACCGATGGCATGACTCTAAGGCAGGAGAGTGATGACCTGTCCCGTCCCTGCATGTTATGTTTACGTAGAGGCAGATTATGGCCACCTGGGGCGTATGGATGCATCCTAGATTTGTTCATGTTCATGTTATGTTATGTTATTCATGGTGACTGATGGTGTGTGCGATACACGTCTTTCACACTCTGGGAGCTAGCTACTCCAACCCATGATTGTGGACACCCCTCATACTTACAAGATACCCATGATGAGGACACCCCTCATATTTACAAGATACCCATGATGAGGACACCCCTCATATTTACAGGATACTAAGAGGTCTCCCCTCTACATGTTTATGGCTACGATTATGATTATGATTTCATGTTATGGGCTCGTAGTGGATTACTGACCTTTCTTGACCATGCACCTTTTTCCTTTCCCTTATGATACCATGTATTCTTACCATGTATTCATGATTCCATTCTCATTTACTCATGTATTATTCATTATGCTACTGCTTGTTACGTTATATCTGTTCACTGAGCTCTAGTAGCTCAGCCGCGTTTCTTTTCCCGCGGCAGGTTTTAGTTGGAAGCTGGGTAAGAGTGAAGAGACTTTGGACCTAGAAGACTTTGAGTAGAAGCCATTAGAAGAGATGTACTTATAGGCAGCTTTTATTTTCCTTTGTAACCCTTTGTATTGCAAGATTTCATTTGTAACCTTTGAGAACCATTGTATTACTATTGAATGTATGCTTTGTTTGATCTGATATGGAGCCATTTGTGTAATACTTCTACCCTTGCCGGGTTGGGGTGTTACAATTATGGTATCAGAGACAGGCTGCGATTTCGTAATACATTTACCCTTGACCTGTGTAAGTTTGGACCACTAAGTTTCCACTGTAGGTGCTCATAAGATGACCTGTAAGAATTGCTCTAGGATTTCCCTATAGGAGCTTAAGTTCTGACCGGTGAGGAATGGGTAGACTATAAGGCATTTGTTTAAGTATCTTTGCTTCCGCAATACTCTGATTCGTGCCTTACTTTTGGTTTAAGCCGGTTGAATCCCTCTTGGAGATTGAAAGCTTATGCCTTACACCTAAGATTTGAAACCTAATTAAGTTTTGAAACATTGAAACTTGCATAGAAAATTCCTGACACTATTTGATCCTTATCTCCGGATTCTGACTCTGACCTCTGATCCTTTGTTAATCATGTGATACCTCTTCGGGCAATTCTGAGAATCTCCATAGCGATGACGTACTCGATACATTCTGTTGTTTGTCTCTTGCTTTTGATAAGCATCTGTGAATTTTCTGACGCTATTTGACCTCTGAGACTGTAGAAGTGCTAGGTGGATGAAGATAGATTGTTTTGCTTACGACTCGAGATAAAGTATGATCATCATGAAGGCATATTTATGTGGTGCTGGTATTATTAACGTGATAATACTTACACCATATAACGTGCCCTCATTGTGGCCATAGGATGTCTTGGGAAGTACCTAAGAAGTTTAGAACCTGATTTCCGATGGACTATCCGTGATTTGTGAGACCTTAGGTTCATTCTACCTATGCGTATACTCTACCTTCGTTCGTTAAATATCGGGATGAGTTGGACTCCCGTTTTCATTCTGTTGACCTAAGTTGTAAATCTTGAAGCCATGTAGAACTCCCTACTGTTGATACAGTTGTATTGATTTGAAATCTTGTTCGCATTCCGTATGGGTATTCCGTTCTCATTTCTCTCCGCTTCCTGCAAATTTCGAGGACGAAATTTTTCTGTTAGTGGGGAAGAAGTTGTAATACCTGAAATCCTATAACATGTAAAATGACCAAATTGCCCTTGGGAATTTAAAACCTAAATAAAACATATGTAAAGCACAAAATAAATTCCAAACTTCTAGCAATGAACAAGTTATGATCCCAAATAATTTTAACAACTTCATTTAACAATTATACAAGCCATGAAAATTACTAAAATGCCCTTGGGCGCCTAATGTTATTTAAATTCAAATTCATGATTTAATTAAAAGTTATTTAAAGGAAATTAAAAGAAATTAATGGAGATAATCAAAGCCATTATTTGCCTAATCAATAATACCGAAATTTTGGTCATTAAACCTCCCCTAAGACTCGGTCAACCCACATTTTATATCTTGCACAATCCTTTTCTTCCAAAATCCTAAAACCGATAAAACCCTAATCCACAAAATAATTCTCTCCTCATCCATCCGAATTTCTGGAAGTGAGGCACTATTTTTCCTGTGTTCTTAAGGATCTCAAGAAGCCTAGGAAAATAGCTTTTCGAATTTTCGAGGTCGGGATTGCAAGTTGTCGAATTTTTCTCTTCTATTCCACTCGATAGTAATAATTCCATTTTTATTAATTCGATCAATGTAAAATTCATTTTCCATTTTTCTCACGACCCTCACATCATGTATGGTCTGTGAAAAATGATTACAAGGTCGTGGAGTGGCTGTGGTGATCGTGGTGAAATTCTTGGTGTCGAGCGCTATATTCGATAGGTCCAAATATAATACGCCTAATCTACACGCCCAACATTCGATTTGGTATTTTTCCCTTACTCTATGATCATTAAGAACACAATATAAATTATATAAGTCGACTCATGCATGATCTTTAAATCGTTTGTAAGCTAATTGTATAAATCGAACCTAAAATCCAAAATATATGTATGCGATCGAAAGAAATCTCATGAGTAATTTTTATGGACATTATATGGTTATGTTAACATGAGGAAAATGTGTATTCGATTTGTCATGGCCCAAAAGAATTATTTTTGAATTAAGTTTAAAACCGGATTTAGAAAATATTTTAGGAAAAATATGGAACAAATCGATCTAGGGTTTTATGCATGGATTAGGGTTTATTTTAGTGTAATAATTGATATGTAATCATGACTTAATTATTGGGTTTGGCTAGGGCTTGTTTCAAATTAAAATGAAGAGTATACGATTTTACTTTAAAACTATAAGGGTCGATATTGTCATTTTAAAATCTTGTGGGTCACTATTGGAACTTTATAAATATTGTGCTATGTCGTATAAATATTATGAGAAGGACCTTTTATGTAAAATAAATGTTTAAGGGTTTATTTTGGAATATATATTAAAGTTTATAAATCGATTTATAATTAAATAAACTAGAGGGACTAAACTTGTAATTTTGGGAAACTTATGGGTCATTCATGTATTTAATCATATTTAAAGTGCCATGTGTCATTTTGATAATTTAAGGGGCTATTATGAAATTGTTATAAATTAAAGGTTGATTTATATAAAGTAAGGACTAAATGTGTAAACTGTGTAACTTGAGGGACTTAAATTGTAAAACTTATATTCTAAGGGTGTTGAATCGTACAACATTTAAATTAAGAGTACAATATGTAAATTGGTAAAACTAAGGGGCTTAACATGTTAATACGGATACTTTAAGGACTAAAATGTAACTTCATAAAGTTAAGGGGCTAAAGGTGTAAATTATGAAACCTCAGGGGTATAAAATGTAACTTGGGTAAAATAACATTAACTTGACCTAAATTATAATTATGGAAATATTACTAAATATAGAAACTTACTAAATAAGGAAACTTTCTAAAAATGGAAACCTGCTAAAAATAGAAAGTTACTTAATATGGAAATGGGATCTTTAGTAATCATGTATTTACTCCTCTAGGTGTAAAGAGGGAGTAGTCATGTGCTCTTTATCATCTTATTCAGTGTGATCCTTGTCAAGCAATAAGGTACAGATATTCTGCTTCTTTGATAAGAGGCCTTCATTCTCTGATTATGATTCGTATTAGGGTTCCCTATACCATTGCTATGTTCCCTTCATTTATGAACTTCGATTATTGAACCATCATGATATTGAACCTTTTATGATTATGAACTTTTCATTCATGAACCTCTAATTATGAACCCTTGACCATGAACCTTTGCTTATGAACCTTTGCTTATGAACCTTTGCTTATGAACCATGCTTATGAACCATGATTATGAACTTATGAAACATGATATTGACCTATGCAAGTAAACTAAAAACATGATTCATGATACTTGACCTTTACCCTCAGTTTGATACTACGAGCCACTCACTAGGCATGAGGGTTTCATGTCCATGTCAGTCGATGCACCGATGGCATGACTCTAGGGCAGGAGAGTGATGACCTGTCCCGTCCCTGCATGTTATGTTTACGTAGAGGCAGATTATGGCCACCTGAGGCGTATGGATGCATCCTAGATTTGTTCATGTTCATGTTATGTTATGTTATTCATGGTGACTGATGGTGTGTGCGATACACGTCTTTCACACTCTGGGAGCTAGCTACTCCAACCCATGATTGAGGACACCCCTCATACTTACAAGATACCCATGATGAGGACACCCCTCATATTTACAAGATACCCATGATGAGGACACCCCTCATATTTACAGGATACTAAGAGGTCTCCCCTCTACATGTTTATGGCTACGATTATGATTATGATTTCATGTTATGGGCTCGTAGTGGATTACTGACCTTTCTTGACCATGCACCTTTTTCCTTTCCCTTATGATACCATGTATTCTTACCATGTATTCATGATTCCATTCTCATTTACTCATGTATTATTCATTATGCTACTGCTTGTTACGTTATATCTGTTCACTGAGCTCTAGTAGCTCAGCCGCGTTTCTTTTCCCGCGGCAGGTTTTAGTTGGAAGCTGGGTAAGAGTGAAGAGACTTTGGACCTAGAAGACTTTGAGTAGAAGCCATTAGAAGAGATGTACTTATAGGCAGCTTTTATTTTCCTTTGTAACCCTTTGTATTGCAAGATTTCATTTGTAACCTTTGAGAACCATTGTATTACTATTGAATGTATGCTTTGTTTGATCTGATATGGAGCCATTTGTGTAATACTTCTACCCTTGCCGGGTTGGGGTGTTACAATTATGGTATCAGAGCAAATCTGACTATTCACTCAATAACAATTATACTCAGTGCGGAAACTCAGTTCGGGGGTAACATGCAAGAAATCAGCAAGATCTTCTCACATATGTAGGCTACTTCACACTTCACAACCTGCGAAAGTTGAAATGATTACACCAAAATCACAAAACTGAACCACTGATCATCTCTGCAGACATCTCTCTGGTAGTAATAAAATTGTAAGCTCGATCACGTGAGTCTGTTATGCATCCCCGATGTGTACATTTCTTTCCCCTGATTGCAGATACTTGAGGAAAAAGAGTGTTTTCGCAAAGAACTCAAGAAAAGTCAAAGAACATCTACTCTCTCTTCCCCCACGATGTCTTCGCGGAATCAGAAGCATACACACTATGTTTACGATGGAAACGGAGGCAGCGTAACCCTGTATGTCCAATTAGTCAAAGATGTGTGAAGTACCATAAATAGCCCGTGAGAATCAACTGCTGATAAAATCTCTGCTCTTTGATACTCTTCTCTGCTAACTCTTTACCGACCCCATTATCATTCTGACGGCTTTTTGTAATGACTACTAATGGAGAAAACCCAGTATTACGAACTTGAGACTGAAGTAAAATAACCCGAACTTGTGACTTAAACTTGCACTATTGTCTGACTAAGAACCAATACTGAGAATTTCAATAAAGGTAGAATCATATACCCATCCAACCATCCTTAACTGTATATCAACTTCTCTCGAATTATCCACAGCTTTTTGTGACACTTGAGTACTACAACGTAACTCCTTTAAATTGATAGCTATACATTGTGAGCACAACAACGTAACTCCTTACATCAGGTATAACTAGATAACTCAAGTCGTAATCATTCTAACGGTTAAAAGCTCGAACAAGGATCTCGAAGAATCATGCATCCAACCAACCCCGATATCTTCAAGATACTAAGTACACGCACCCGTGATATTCTACTTCAACCTTGTGGAAAACTAGAAGGGGGGGTTGAATAGTTTTTTCGATTTTTAAATCTTCTTAAAAACTTTACTTTTGGAAACCTTGATTCGAATCTTATGTGTAATCAATCAACACCAATATGAACACTACATTATACTAACTAATATAAACTATGAATGTAAGATAAAAATTTACCCTATCTACCTTTGATCAACTTGATCAACACACTAGCTCACAAGCTACAAGAGATATTCAATATCTCTATAAGATCACAATGATCTTCTCTCACACACTCTCAAAATAAAAATGAACTTGATGTATAAAAAGATACAACAAGTGTGTAACAAGTGTTACAAGTGCTCTAACTACAACTACAACACTTTGTATCTTCTTTGATACCTTGTGTTCTTCTCTTGCACTTGAAGAGTAATGAAGGTGATCTTTAGGATGGATGATTGGATCACTCTTAAACAAAAGAAAACTAAACTAAATGATCAAGAAGAAAAGATGTGGTGAGAGTATTGAACTACTAAAGTTCTGTGTGAAAAAGGATGACCAAGAACTGTGAATAGGGCTGGTATTTATAGGCAGAGAAAATTTGGTCGTTACAGGGACACGGTACCACTAAAGTTCACACGGTACCACTAATTTAGTGGTACCGTGCCTGACAAAAACGCTCATTTTTTTTTGCTTTTGTTTGGGGAAGTTTGGAGCTGATTTTGGGGGGGGGGGGGGGAATTGCTGTTATGACATTTGAACTTATTTTTTCAATAAAACATTTCTTAATTATTCAAAAATAATTTGTAAAGTATATTTTTGAAAAAATGTTTTGTCACATTAAAAATGTGAAGTCTTAAAACACAAATTCACTTCTTTGATCATTTGTCAAGTTGTAAATTTGTTTGTTCATACCTAGAGTGATTTACGTAGAAATGGGAACTTTCGATTAAAAACTTGTTTACCTTAATTTTAACGTAAAGTGTTTTCACATTTTGTCATCCTCTAAACATGAAGTTATCGAAAGGTATAAATAACGTTTTTAGAACATTATTTGCATCAACAATCTCCCCCTTTTTGATGATGACAAAACATAAACTCATTTTAAGTTAAAGATTAATTTTAACAAGTTTTTAATGAGTTTACGTCCCATTTCTCCCCCTTTTTGTCGAAGCAAAAAGTTGCTAAGGCTCCCCCTTGATGTATACTCTCCCTCCTTTGGAGGACACCAAGGAATCGAGCAATGGGTCTTGCTACAAAAAAAAGTTAGATGAAAAATATACAATATCTAACATGTAGCAAGCAAAACAAATATCCAACCACAAAAATAATGACTAAGTAGTCAATCACTATAAAGAGAAAAACAACCACATGAAAAGCCCATTCATTCATAAAAGAAAAATATCATACATAAGTATGACTACAGTATAAAAAGAAAGACAATCGACAAGAAGCATATAAAAATATTAAGTGATATGGCCCTAAGATTTGCTTCAAATGTCAAAAGGGATCCTAGGTTTTTATTTTGGAAACAAAACATGAGAATGTTTAGTTGTTAGGCTATTGGTTGGTGGAGGAGGTTTAAGCATATAAAAATATTAAGTGATATGAGGCCCTAACACTAGCCACAACTAGCAACTAATAAGATCATGTGATTATCTAGAATTAGGCTACTATTAAGCATGAATCATATCAAGCAATTTTATCATCTAGTGCATGCAATAAAAATATAAAATAAAGAATATGAACTAGATAAAGCTCATAAAAATAATTAGGCATTAAGCTTGATAAACTAATCAAAGTTACCAATGCCAAGTATGTAAATCTAAGTAAATTCAAACTTGTTAATGCTACATGGCCATAGCCAAGACCCCATTAATAATAGTTTAATACTACTTAAGTTAGTGATACTAATTAAGTTAGTATTATCTAATCTCTTTTCTTCTCCAACTTCTTAATCTTGTTCCTGATCCCCTTGAGTGCCTTTCCAATAGACTTGAACCCCCCGATCGTCTGCTCATGCATGGACACTTGTCGGTTGTACATCGTTGTTTGCTTTCTCATCACCGAACTAAGATTGGTTTGGTTATAAGGAAGGTCGGTTGTGGGTGTGAACGATGATGTGTCAAGGTTACAAAAGAAAGTGTCGGGAGAGGGAGTACGAGTACGAGAAGTTCCTTCTTTGTTTACTTCATCATCATCCTCATCCATAGGGTGAGATGGCGATCCATGATGAAAGGAGGAAGAGGAAGAAGAAAAGGTAGCATCAGAGGTGGATTTACGATTACGTTTGGACCCTTTGTCACTACGTTGCTTTGTACAACGTTGTGGTCCACCAAGAGGCTTCATGACGTGATTGACTAGAAAATAGTCGACACTATTAAGATGTGGGTAATTTTCCATAACCCACCGGAATAGACGAGTAAGCAACATACCATATGGCATGAGCTTATCGGTCCGACTGTGAATGTTGGCCATTCTTTTTGCCATGTAGTATGCGAGGTTGTAAGGCTCCTCGGTACTAAGGCAATAGAGCATATGGGCAAGACTTGCCGAAACATGATCCTTGTTGCCCGCAAGACACAACACGTTTTCACGTAGAAGGAGTTCCCAATTTTTGAGATCGGGAAGGAGTTCTTTGAGGTAGATGCGATTGGGGTCGAGATGAACTATGGAACCATCACGCTTTTGGTGAGTGTTGGCGACTCGATGAATTTGGACGTGTTGTTTGATGAGTTAAAGGTCGGGGACTTCGGTACAATAAGGACCTTCACTTTCAAGATGATAGTGAAGTTACTCTAAAGAATGGTCTTCTGTGTATGCACATTGACCATATGACGGAACACCGAGAATATCACCAAGTTCGGTGATAGACAACATAATATTTTGGTTTTGGATCCAAAAATCAAGGAATACATTACCCTCAAGGTCATTGAAGGTGCGAACACGACTGTAGAATTCGAGGACAAAACGAGGACAAATTTGATCATTTATTTTGTATAAACAATCAAATTGGATAGTGGGGAAGCATGCTTGGATGCCATTAAAAGGAACAAAATACGCATCGACTACACAACCTTCGTGTATATATCGATGTTGGACTCTAAGAAGATAATATTTTTGCTCATCGGAGATGTTTGGATCATTGACTAGGATAGGAATGTAGGATTTGGTATCTTGATAATCCATACGAGGCATTGTTACCTACAAAATTAGAAATATGTATATGTTAACTTATTGCATTTTGATAATCACATTTTTAGTGTGTGTGTGTGCCTAAATGCTAACAATGTGGAGGTGCGGTAATCTCCACTCTAAAACAAAATAATGAGATTACCCAAACGCTCCTAACTTCACTTTAGCTCAAACAAATTTGTCGAGAAATACATATGAGTTATGTAATTCGATTAATATTTGTGAGATCATGTATGCATGAAAAAACGTTTTTAGTTTGCATCAACAATGCATGAAAAATGTTTCATGATCCTAGTTTCGTGAAATTTTTCAAAAACAATAGAATTGGGGTGTTTGGCAAAGGCGACAATTCGGCGCCAAAATTCTTAAAATTGAAAAGCTTCAATGTTAATGATTCCTAATCCAATTTTAAGTATCCTAGACATGATTCCACTAAAAATATTTAATCTTAATCCGATTTAACTAGTAAAATTCGGACTAATATGTATAATATAAGTGGGTTTATGCAAATCCGATTTAACTAGTAAAAATATTTAATCTTAATCCGATTTAACTAGCAAAATTCGGACTAATATGTATAATATAAGTGGGTTTATGCAAATCCTATGATTTGGGAATCATGTAAGTTATACGTTGTCCAATCCTTGTCATAATTGCCTAAAATTTCAATTAAAATTGAAAAACCCCAATTCGATTTTATGCATAAGAACAAACCATAGACTCAAATTAAAAAGAAATTAAGATTAATTGACATACAATTGATGTTGTAGTGATTAAGATTCTTTAATTCCAATACCTCGATCTTGATTCAAAAGAATGTAGTAGGATTTGGGTGTGGTGTTCGGTTTTGATAGCAAAACAGAAGTGGGTATTTTAGTTTTGAGTGAATGTGCAGAGGAAAAAGGAAGAAAACGGGTTTGTCAAATACACGGTACCATTAATGTTTAGTGGTGCCGTGCATGTCTGAGACCCATTTTTGTTCCATTTTGAGTTTTGACGAATTAATCTTACTTATTTAGTAAGACTTTTTGATGCGAGGGAAGAGTTTATACCAAATAAACTCTTTTAACGGAAACGATTAGATGAGATGACAGGAAATGACCTTGGTATTTCTGAGAAAATGCATAAGTAGTCATTGGAGGAATACGAGGGATGACTTTAATATTTCCAGTGAAATATTTAGAAGTCATGAGATGAGGCGTAAGGGATGACTTTAATATTTCCAGTGAAATATTTAAGTAGTCATAAGACGGATGTGAGGAATGACTTAAAAAGTCATGAGACGAGACGTAAGGAATGACTCAATATTTCTAGTGAAATATCTAAGAATCATGAGACGAGACGTAAAAGATGACTTCAATATTTCCAGTGAAATATTTAAATAGTCATGAGGAGGATGTGAGAAATGACTTAAAAAGTCATGAGGCGAGACGTAAGAAATGACTTCAAGATTTCTAGTGAAATATTTGAATGGTCATAGGAAGGGTGTGAGGAATGACTTAAAAAAGTCATGAGGCGAGACGTAAGAGATGACTTCAATATTTCCAGTGAAATATTCAAATAGTCATACGAGGGAAGTGAAGGACGTATTAGAACATATGGGAATTGTAAAATTCACGGAATGTGTTCCATCATTCCTAGATCTAGACGAGGATGGTTAGAGGATTCTAGTTTGAGAGGTTTGGTTGGAATGTCAACGATGTTGTCCTTTGAGGGAATTTTTTCCAAGAAAATGATTCCTCTTTGGACGTTGATGTGTGTCGAGAGTGCAAGTTTTGAATTTATAAACATGATCTACCAATGATTCAAACGAAACACATACAAGCAAGTATACTCGTCCGTGTGTAGCAAGAGGTGATATGGTAAGCCGAGGTCGTTCACAAGGATTTGTTTAGTTTTTATGTAACGTGAGTTTGATTATAACAAAGACTTAGTAATGATTCTAAAGCAAGCAAATAATGATGATGATGTAAATTCAATATATTAAAAACTACACTTGCCTAGACTAGTTTGCACAATTCCCTTGATATGATTATGACAATGGTTCAAATCGATTATGATCAATAAATTAGATGGTGCTCTAATTTGATTAGTTGGTGTACTAATCCTCTTGTTTTCAACACTTTCAATACTCGTCAAGATTTTAAGATGACAAAAACAATATTAAGTTTTGATCAAACAAGACTAACACAATTCAATCACTTGATTTGCTATCGTTTCACAAGTAATTGACAACTACACTTTTAGTTTTCTAAGTTTAACCAAGTTACATATGAAATGGTCAATACATAAGGTAACACCTTCATAGACAAAGGTTTACAATTGATTAAATAACAATGTCTCTTTCGACCTATTACACCATTAATAATCAACCAAACTTGATAACTTTTTTGTTTATGAAAACTTTGAAAGCACAATTCGATCTTAGTATTAGCTTTTCATTGAATTAGAACCATAGAGTCATAATCAATCAACATTCATGTAACAAACATCATCTAGGCAAGTGCACAAGGCACTTAGCCGCTCATGGCAAACAAAGTAATAATCACAAAAATTATATCACTTGAAAACATGATTAAAGAGTCTTACAAAAGTTGTAATGATGATTACAAGACTTAAGAACAATTATGAGGAGATCAACAATGATTCCTTTGATGATTACAATGATGGATAATGAATGTAAGTCAACTTCTTCCTGCGTTTTCTTCTTTGTAGCCTTCTTGAGAGAGTATTAGAAATTTGGTATATGAGTATGTTTCTTTTCTCTCTAGCCAATGCTTATAATTAATAGAAAACTAATCCTTGGCCAACAAGCAAGTTTCTTGGGCACCAAGTGTCATAAAATTCTGGACTTGAAGTAAATGAAGCATAATGACAACCCACATGAAGAGTTAGATCATTAAAAGTAGTCATTAAGTGTGCCAGGAGTTGTAGCAACCCAAGGTTGAAGTCTCAACCTGAGGTTCAGATTCCAGCCCAAGGTTTGGAGTAAGGTTGGCATGGCAGTTTTGAACCCTGGGTTGAACTTAAGCCTTAGTTGTATTTCTTGAACCTTTGGTTGAGGAAGCAAGCCATAATTCATAGCAAACTTTGCATGTAACTTCTCATTCATTTCATCAACACTTGATCTTTTCTTGAGCTCGAAAATCTTTGTAACTTGATTCTTTATCTTTGATGATCTTTCCGAGGTCTTTATTATGGGTAGAATCTTTCGTTGTGCATAAGCTCTTGATTTAGCGACTTTTCCCCATCTTTCTAGCTATTCCCTTGGACTTGATTGTACCTGAACCTTAATATATCTTTTGTACCTTTTTCGCATAATAAGTTCACAAACACAACCAAATACAATGTACAAACATATAAATAATGCGACTAAAACTTGTATGAAATGAGCGTTATCAAATCCCCCCACACTTACACATTGCTTGCCCTCAAGCAAATCTAGCTTTTAAAAATAAACCCACGTGATATAAATGAGAATGATTCTTAAAAATGAGATGCAAATCCATCAAGTACAAGTACGAGATAAGATCCATCTTTTTAAGCTTTATAAGTGAAAAGTCGAGATGTTTGACAATACCTTAATGCTTCTCTTGCTTGATAACATGTTAAAACACTGATGACGTATAGTCCGTATTCGGGTCACGAACCCGACCCATACTTAAGTCCATCACGAATGGACCCATACCCATCACGAATGGGCTATCACAATAGCGGTTTGGGCTCACGATGGCCCAAACCCAAAGCTATTTATGGTTTTGATATAGATATCCTTTATTTATGGATATATATCATATACCGCCCTATGCGGGATATGCTGAGGAGTGAAGGACATGAAACCGACTAGGGTTTCGTGTGTATATAAAGAGTCCTTCGACTCTCATTAAAGGTACGACTTACAAAACCCTAACTCTTCTACAAACCCTAAAACCGATTACTTACTCTCACGCCGGAGGATAATCATGGGAGACAATCCCACGATAAGCCTAACGGTGTTTTTCTGTTTTCTTAGTGCGCAGGTCTCAAGCATTAAGATCGGATTGGTACGGAATCAAGGAACGCCCAACTTTTGTATCAACAAGTGGCGCCATCCGTGGGACCCTACACTAAGAGCTTTGCTAAGAACTAGAATGACGAAGCACGGAAAGGAGCGGACTCCGCATGCGAAGAAAATGCATGACGATTTACTAGGGAAGAAACAGCAAACTGATGCGGCCTCCAAGCAGACCTCTGGAACAACCAGTGTGCCTAGAAACTTTGGAGCGTACTCAGATCTGCTCCTTACTCTAGTAGAACCGCTCACTATGACTACCAATGCTACTACAACAAGTACTAGCGCGGTAGACCCGCAGCGCACTCCCCTTGCCATGACAGAAGTGAACTTCTCTGAGCCACCAAATGCGCCTATCCGAAACAAGGATTTTGTCTTGGAAACGGACTCCATCACACTGGAAGGAGTCACGCTTGAACTAGCGCCAAGTGACTTCGTATCTCAAAACTACGAAGCATTGGCTGCGCTCATGCAAGAGGAGGCAAAGAAGAGGTCAAGCCAAAGTCTGCACGCCAGACTCAACTTCGACCCTGAGTACGAAGAATCCCCACCGCGTTACCGAAAGGAAAGACACGAGAAGGATAACCGCAAACAACCGGTGTTTACCAGGATTGGAAGGAAGGTTGTGGATAATGAAGCAGCCGACATCCAGCATCTAGAGGAGCATGAAGATGGGGAACGGCGCACCAATGTCCACGCTAGGCTTGGCAGTCGCAGGGTTCAGGATAGGCTTGGGCGACGGTGCTCCCCAAGTGAAAGTCCTTCAAGCTCTGATTCTGAAGATAGTCGGCGCAAGCGCCGCAAAGGAGCAAGCTCAGATTCTGAGGATAGTCGACACAAGCGTCACAAAAGAGTACGCCCATCTTCAAGTGATTCCTCGGACACGAGGACAAAGAAACTGGACACTGGAAATCAAGGGGGAAATACCGCGACCAGGAAGACGAAGACATGTCTCTTCCTTGGCGTCGCCAAAAAGTTGATGCGTTTACTAGGCGCATCAGCGATTTTTCGGAGAATAAGAAAAGGCGCATGCCTGCCAACGTCAAAACATATGATGGGACAGGTGATCCTGATGATCACCTAAAAATTTTCGAATCAGCAGCCACTATCCAAAATTGGCCACAACCTGTGTGGTGCCATATGTTCAACTCTACATTAGTAGGGAATGCGCGCAACTGGTTTAGTAAGCTTCCACGCAGAAGCATCGGTGGGTTTGAAGAGTTGCGCAAGGCGCGCAACTGGTTTACTCAAAGGAAGAAGTGCGCCAAAAACCCTGTCGAACTCACTAGGGTTAAACAGCGACAAGGGGAATCCACAAGCGCTTTCATGGAACGCTTTAAGGACGAATGCATGCAAGTCAAAGCGTGCCCAGAGATACTAAAAATATCGGGTTTTATGAATGCAATCAATAACCCAGATTTGATAAAAAAGTTAAATGATAAGGTTCCCCTAACCTTTGACGAACTCATGAAACGAACGAGGTCCTTCGTCCAAGGAGAAGCAGCCGCTGTAGATAGCAAGAAAGGCTACTCGAACCATAGGTCACAAGAAGAGTCAAGGAGACAATCCAATGACCATTTATTTAGTGGGTGAGTATATAAGAAAATCAAACTCATCGCTCAGTCATGATCTAAATATTACCATAAGCTTGTACAAGAAACAAAACTCCATCGACGTGGCGTAAGCACCAAGTGTAAACATCTAAGAGGACTTTTATTCGGGTTAAAGGGTAATATGGGGTTTATGTTCAGATATCTCTTGTAAAAACATACTAGATCGCTAGCGCGAATTCTTGATTTACTCAAACAACGGATGGTCACTAAAGTAAAATACCTTAGATCGCTGGCGCATTATTCGATCACTTAAGAACCGAATGGTCACTAGAATATTCGCACAATTGATATCTTCACAAAATTAAAAAGGTAGGGATAAGGCATGGGATATACTTATGAGAGGTGTAAAGAAAAACTTTACAAATAGTCAAAGTCTACAACCAATTTCTACTAGCTACGTCAACCTCTTTCACATGAACTTGAGAATTCATCCTTGATCGATATCATACTTTCATAGCTCATTGGCAATTCTTGTCACCATACAATTGCGATGACTTATTATATATATATATATATTATATATTAATTATATTTATATATATATATATAATTTATAATAATAAAAATATATATAATATATATATATTCTAATATACAGCAGTTGAAAAAGACCATGAATACCCCTCTCAAAAAGGAATACTCAAATTCTAGAGTGTCTAAATTAGTAATTTTACCAACACAATTAAATAGGGAAACAAATAAAAAAAACGTACAATGGAAGCCACAAATTTAAATTCAACCAATACAGTTTATATCTAAAATTACGGAAAGTAAATAAGGAAGCAAATAAAAAAAAAAGGAATACGTAGGAGGGAAGCCACCAATTTTTCAGTGACAACCCATCTTTTCCTCACCCAAAAAAAAGCATACACAAACCAACTCATCTACTCATTGAACCCTAACCCACCAATCCACCCCAAATGAAACCCTAACAATAAAATCATCAACGCCGCCGACAGCCAACATCCCTCCCAAACATATTCATCCGGAAATCGAGCTTTACTCTTTTGTTGTAGGGATGAATAAAATTGAAGGAATTCATTTACAAAGGAGTATTGGAGATAGTGCATTCTTTACAAGTGCAGGTATTCTTGATTTCTTTATGAGTCTGTAATGTGTGTTAGATTAAAATGTTTGAGGTTCGGGTTTCCGATGCAAGATTCATTTGAAGCTGCGTGAAGTTGCACCTTTATTACTGCAGGCTTAAGATTTGAGAAAGTTACTGTTGCTGAGGTTGGGTCAAACATCATTAGCACTGAAAGAAGATAAGTTTTGGTATCACTTTATTCATAATATGGCAATTTTGACCCATTTGTAAACACCTTTTTCTTATTATTTTTTTTCGATTATGTTGTCCAGGATAAACCTGCATTGTTCCGAACCTTCTACAAGTGGTTGAAGCCAGGTGGCAAAGTTCTTACAAGCGATTACTGTCGAAAATCTGAAAAGCTTCTGAAGATTTTGCAGAATACATCAACCAAAGAGGATATGATCTCCATGATGTGGAAACATATGGAAAGGTAAATCAAAGCGTTGTAATGTAAATATAAAGATGACAATCTTAGTTGATATGTAATATGTTATTATCGTGTATTGATATGTTAGTTTTACTCTTCAGATGCTTACAGATGCCGGCTTCGAAAAGGTGACAGCAGAGGATCGTACTGAACAGGTTATTGCTTACTCTGGGTGCATTTGGTATGGGTATATGGGAATGGGGTAACTTGCCACATTAACGGAGCTGTGGCAGGGATATGATGTTTGGGTAAGTTGGCACATTATACCACATTACGTTCTTGAATGATTAAATGAAGTAATGTGAAATTGAATTAGGTGGTTGTTGAATAATTAATGGAGTAACGTTAAGTAATGAGAAGTGTTGAATAATTAATGGAGTTGTGGCAGGGATATGATGTTTGGGTAAGTTGGTATCTCTTTCCGTTTATGGATATGGTGTTGTGAAATAGATCATTTTTTGTAGACTAAATGATTAAGCCGTTTGGTTTCCTGAAGTTTGATCAAGGTAGTATCTCTTTCTGTTTTTGTATTTGGTGTTGTAAGAAAAAATAGACCTTTTTTTAAGCCTAGATGATTATGCCGGGTTATTATCCTGAAGTTTGAGTACGGTGGTATCTCTTTCCGTTTTTGGATGTGGCGTTCTAAGAAGAAATATACCTTTTTGTAGCGTAAATGATTATTGTCAATTGGTTTCCTGAAGTTTGATTACGGTCGTTTTGGCGTTTTAAGAAGAATTGTATTTTTTTTTGTAGCCTAAATGATTATGCCGGTTGATTTCTGAAATTTTAGTACAGTGGTATCTCATTCCGTTTATGGATAGGGTGCTGTAACAAGAAATACACGTATTTTGCTGCCTAAATGTTTATGCCGATTGATTTCCTGAAGCTTGATTAGGGTAGATTTTCTTTCCGTTTATGGATATAGCATTGTTAGAAGAAATAGACCCTTTTTGTAGACTGAATGATTATGCCGGTTTATTTCATTATGATATGATCTGTAGTTAAAAGGATTACAGAAAATCAAGTTACATTATATGTGGATGTTGTAGTTAATAGCAATTGATTTAATTTCCGTTATATCTGATAACAACAGTATCTTCAATTGTCGTTACAGGTTCCACGTTTGTTCATCCGATAGGTGTACATGTTCCGGGTGAAACATCATTTGCGCGTTCTAATTCAGATGTTCAGTTGGTTGGTCATGTGGTTGGTTCCTTTGTTTTTACGTGTTTTCAGTCATTTAGTGTCGGTAGTGTTTTGTGATATCTGTTGTATGCATATAAGTGGTTACACTTTCGACCTGCGTCTATATTAAGTTTCTTATCATTAAAATATATAGTTCAGACCTTTGATTGATTGATAATCATGTGCGCCTCTTATTTGGATTTTTCATCAAATACAAAGAATCTATAAGAATAAGATGTTTCACACCTTTGAATAATCCCTTAATTGATCTGACTTAATCCCATAATATTTATTTTTGAAACTAATATACCAAATTATTTCACCGCTGTCACAAGAATGATCTGAACTCAAGACTTAGAGTTTGGATTGACTACCGATAGCATTGGCCTAAAAACTGCCCCAAAGTATTGATTATATGTATTGTTGCGTTGTCGGCATTTATTTCTTTGAAGTAAACTTAAGCTTTAAAGACAGTAAACAGATAATCAGGAATCGTTCAATGATTTGTGTCCACAAAACATGCATGTCTTATTTAGTTGCGTTTGACTCTTTGAATGACACGCATTACCAGCTCAATGATGAATATCATTGAATTTGCTTACTTTTTCTTTCTTATAGAGATAAACTGAACACAGACCCACAAAATGACTTTAGCTGTGGATTGGGTAGTAGATTTTTTGGTGGATGTGGGGTTGTTAACCTGATATAATTACATGTACCAGTTGCATATGATTACTCATGCTTTTAAAGATCGATGGGTGTCAAGTGGGTCAGTGCTGGATCAGTATATATATTATTAGTTGGTTTGATCTTAGGAGCATTTTTAGGATCATGTAATGGTACAGTAAGTAGTAGGTATGCTAGAGGGAATGATATTAGCGCTGATATGCCATTGAATAATGTGCCAACTCCTTTCAATGAATATACAGAACCACTGATGGACTACAAATTAAACAATAGATATTAGCAACAAAACAATGTCACCAACAATACCTACATAAGACCAAGATGAAGAAATTAAGTAGCTGTATATCCATTTTACGAACGCACCATATACGTAACACTTGCAGTAGCCAATCTTACTAAAGTTGGCACATTATACCATTACTAATGTTTTGACTTAAACTTTTGCAGACTGAAGCAGGTTAACATACCTACTCTTTTATCCAAAACTAACAGGCAAGCAATATTACATGAACTAAAGGCTTTGTGTATGCTACAGTAGTTACAAGCTTAACACTTTTAGTAAGTTTCTCTATCGTTTTCCATTTTGTTGGTACTGTCTTGCAATTTGTGTTAAACATAGATATTACAATTTTGTTGTATTATAAATCATGGCTCATATTGCTCAACTACAGCTACAGATTAGGTGTTAAAACTTTTATAAATCCATCAATTTAACCAACTCAAAAGGTATGTACATTTCTCTTTTATTGTGTATTTGAAAACTTCTTGTGTATGTGCATAAGATGTTTGATAAATGTCTAATTGAAATTATTAAAATTTATCAGATTTTCTTTTGGATTGTCACTCTTTAAGTGGTACCGGTAATATAATAAGATGTATCCTGCACTTAGATGCCCTTTTTTTATATTTTTTTATTTTGATATTTGCTAAAGTAGGATTGTGTTAAATGCGAGTTGTTTTGCTTTGTTAACTGATTTGTGAAACGTATAAATGTAAGTTTTGGAAGTTTTCGATGTTAACAGATCATGCCAAATGCGTTAGGTGTGGAGGGATTTCTGGGCACAAAGTTTTTATATATGCTCATCGGTGTTTGCAGACGTGGATCACTTTTTGGGCACTATAAGGGCTTGTGATGTTGAAAATATTGGAGGAAGAACCTGATGTGAAACAACAAATGGAAAATCACTTTGGTCTTAATAGCATAAACATACTAGGTGCATTTTATGATAACAAATTAGGATAACAGTAATACCATAATATAGTTGCATTTTGGATTAGTCTTTATGGTTTTGGATGGGATTCTTTACCTGAAACTTAGTATAGATAGGAGTGGCTATGCTATTTCAGTCAATACCATAGAGAATCCAACTTTGTGATTATGTATATGACTATATGTATAATGTATTTAGCCAATTCGAAATTATTAAAATAATCCATCACTTATTTCTAATTGTAATTTTTTGTTCATCACCATTACTGATATCTTTGTAATGTCACACTTTAGTTGCATAATAGCTTATTCTAACTTAGGAAAAAAGGCTATTGATTATTCTATAATAGTTTAGGTGAGCTTATTTTAAAAGAATTATATCTTTTTTGGAAGGAACTAAGCTAAAAGCTTTAATCTATTGTATTTGGGATTTTTAGAATGTATAAGCTTACTTCATAAAAGGGTGTTTGGAAAGGCTTATTTAAGGTTATCAATGGTGCTTTTTTTAGAATGCTTAATCCTATAAGCTTCTTTTTCTAAAATGAGTTTGTTCAATGTCGAAGTCTATGTTTTTTGTTTATTTAGTGTCCCACCAACTGTTATAGTACAATTTGTTAGTCAATACTACTGATCCTAGCTGTCATTTTGATTGGGGTTCATCAATCACAAATTTAAAGCTCTTGATGAAGTCATGTCTTTTACTAATAAAAATCCCAAACACTCCCTGTAATCACATCCAAGCTTTTTCTAATTTTCTTATGTGAGTTACTAATAACGTAATCTTCTGATTATGTTTCATTTCATGACATGTTTCTTTATTCATCTTTTTTCAGGGCAAGGCACAAGGGGCAGTACATGCTTAATGCTTTTTTTCTTAGCTATTGGTTTCAGATATCTCTTGCAAGAACTAAAGCTTTGAAGTAAGCGTCTTATGTCTCTACTTATCACAAATCTTCTATACACAAGACTACATCGCTGGTCACTTTTGTATTTTGTTTCTCTTTGTTTAGAGTAAAATATCCTTTGATTATAAACAGGTACCAGCTACACGAGAACCATAAAACACACTAGAAGAATTTGATACAGAGGATTTCTGTGAAGATCCTGAAGAAATTCTAATGATCAATCTCAACATCGAAGCATTTACTCAGAACCTACCGACTTACATGGAAAATAATATGGAACTTGCAGAAGGTGATATGTCAAAGGCCTTAGTTGCCTTAACATCAGATTCTGCCTCGATCCCTACATTTAAGCTTAAAAATGTGAGTACTTGCTTATTCTAATCTATTTTTGTTACAATGTTCTCAAATAAAGAAAACATATATAGAATAAGAAAAAAAGCAGCCAATAAACTTAATGATTTAACTATATAATATTCACATATAATGTTGAAGCATAATTGGTATAATTCTTTTAATAGTTTATATATGTGTGTGCGTGCAGCTATAGGATCTTATAGACTATTACAACTTCTCTAATTCAAGAGACTAGACAGGACGGGTGAAGAGTTTTAAGGCGATTGGAAGCATTGGCTGAAGGTTTGGAGCCGATACTATACAAGTCAGCACCGATGGTGGTATTGTTCTTTGCTCGAGGCCCGTATTTAAAAGATAACTGAGATATTTTAGCACCCGGTTCTCTTTGATCCGATCTTTTTGGTCTCTTTAATAGAATGTATATTGTTTGTTTTATTTATAAACAAATCATTTGTATTTAATCTTTCAATTTTTTAAATATTTTGCCATTAACCTTTATTGCAGTTGATTCGTTGATTTCATAACTGTATAATATAGAGTTTGGTAACTTTAATCACAACCCCATGAGTTGTGGATAAGCATCATCATTTATGTGAAATTAGCATTTAATGAACTAATTATTTCCGTTTTTATACATATTTAATGATGATAATCATAAAAATTGTTGTTAAGCATGGAATGTTTGGTATTAATTAATTATTAATTTTTCATTTATGGTAACTTTAATCACAACCCCATGAGTTGTGGTTAACAAAACCAAAAAAGTAAAAAAAGAAATAAATATCAAATGAAACAATCTCAATCATTCTTTTCTTGATCAAAATAATAAAATAATTTTTCACTCTCATTTTTAAAAACTAAATATCTTACAAACCGTCGAGCGTTAAACGAAACTAATCATATCATCGTGACAAACATGAAATTACCTTTTAATTTGATATCCCACATTAAATACTTTCAATGGATTTTTTTTTTTGACTTTTTTGTGGGTTAAGGATTTACGCTTAGTGTTTAGATTTTTAAGGGTTATGGTTTAGGGTTTAGGCCTTTTAGGGTTAAGGGTTTAGGTTTAGCGGTTAGGTTTTAGGTTTCTTAGGGTTTAGCGGTTAGGGTTTTTAATGGTGTGTTTGCTGCACACTCCTGTTTCACACCATTAAACCCTAAGAAACCTAAAACCCAAGTGATGATGATATAGTTATAAAGAAGACTGTACCAAACACACCATTAAAATATTTGTTGGTGTTAATTTATATGGTGTTTCAATCTAAAAAATATTATAAAAGCCAAGATTCATAAGTTAGGGTTTCTTACTATAACCATTTAATAACAATTAAAGGATATACAAACACAAATAAAAAAACTTATAATACTTGAGTAGATCTCAATCGGTTGGATGAAGTAACAAAGAAAATATTTTTTGAAACCAACTTGTGAAGACAAATAATTAATCTGACATAAGAAGGCGTGAGATTTTCATTTTACATGTCCCGAGGTGTTTGACAAGAAAGAAAGTTATGGGAATGTATATGAGTATTTTCAAAGTTATTTTAGGATAAAAAATAATGACAGGTCTATAAATATCAAAAGTATTTTAACTGTTTTAACAAAATATTAGAAGTGTTCATTGGGCGATTCGGTTCGGTTAGTTGTTTAAACTATTCATCGCGGGGCGGGTAATTTATTTTACTACACGAAACCGAACCGCACTAAGCGGGTAACCGCGGTTCGATTCACGGCTAACTATTTTATACATTTAAATGAGTTTAACCGTATGAATAATAACATGATCTAAAAGGTAAAATGTAATTTTAGTATATTAAATAATATTAAATAGATTAAAGTCATATTAAAGTTATTCCGTCACAATAATTATGCTCAAATAAACATATATAACACCTTAACAAGAAACATTTGTTCGACATTTATAGCTTACATTTACATTAAATATTTAGCATTAATATTTTCTATTCATACATCTAACATGTAATTTTTTATATAATATTACAAATCGATCTCTTATATAAACACTGTCAACGGTTTTTAAGGCCCCGTGAATTTCACGGGTCAATAAACTAGTATATATATATATATATATATATATATATATATATATATATATATATATATATATATATATATATATATATAGATAATTTTTTTTCTTCTTTCCTTGGCCACATGTTTCGGCCATCGATCATAATTCCAATAGATCTTCCATGAGATTATCATAGAGTTTGCAACTTTCTCCAAAATTCAAGGATTTCCCACATAACAACCATCTTTCCAAGTAGCTAGTAACCAACCAAGACTTGACTACGGGTAAGGTTAAGGCTAAAAGTGTAAAATATTTTTGTATTTTTCTGGTGTAACGAAAGAAAAGAATGACTCAAAGGGTGTACTAATGGTATCTAGAACTAATATTGAGTGCTAACAAATGGGTCAATGATGAGAGTTTTAACTAACCGATGTGATTAGCTAATGTATGTGTGGGAAACTAGAAGGGGGATTGAATAGTTTGCCGGTTTTAAGTTCTTTTAAAAATCTTGTTTTAAAAGTTAGCTATTGGAAACTTTGATTCGAACTCTATGTGTAATCAATCAACACCAATATGAACCACACACTAAACTAACTAATGCTAAATAATAAAAGTAAAGAGTAGAGTTGGAAAGATCAAACCGAGACAAAGGATTTATAGTAGTTCGGCTACGAAGCTCTTCTTCGCCCTATTCCACTCCCCGAGTACCACACTCGAGAGTTTCAAGCACTATGTCAAAACCTCCCTTCAGGCGGAGAAAACCGTACACGTCGCTTATCCTATTACCGACACTAAGCTAGATATCGAGTGCTAATCTTAGCTAGCACCAATCTACCAAGGTCCACGTGACCAATCACTCAAGCCCAATGGCTACAAGAGATCACCAAGATCTCAACACGATCATAAAGATCAACTCTCACTTCACTATACTCAATCTAACTACTCTAGATCCTTTGATCACTCACACACAAGCCCAATGGCTTTAAGAGATCTTCACTATCTCTTAAGATCACAATGATCTTCACTCACACTCTCACAAAAGAAAGATAATCTTGATGTATGCTAAGATACAACAAGGATGTAACAAGTGTTACAAAAACCTAACAACTACAGCTCTTGTATCTTCTTGAATACTTTGAGTTCTTCTCTTTCTAATGAAGAGGAATGATAACACCTTGTATCAACTTGGATACTTGTGTTCTTCTCTTACTAGTGAAGAGGAATGAAGAGGATCACTTGGAGGATGATTGGATCACTCTTGAACAAAAGAAAAAACTAATCTAAATGATCAAAGAAAGAAAGTTTGAAGAGAGTATTCAACTCGGAAAGTTTTATGTGTGTAAGGATGCCTAAAAACCGTGAATGGGGTTGGTTTTTATAGGCAAGAAAAATCTGAACGTTATAGAAAATTTTGTACGGACGGCTCCACTAAATTTAGTGGAACCGTGTAACACCCCGACCCGACAAGGGTAGAAAGTATTACGTTATGGTGACAAATCAGAACAAACACAAACATATGATTTAATAATACAAATGAAATTCAAGGTTACAAATGGAAAATCTGAAATGCAAGGTATAATAATAACTTCTAAGTTTAAATAAAGTGAAACTCTTCTAATTGTCTCTAATCCAGCATATCTACAAAGCAAAGTCTTCTAAGTCCAGAAATACTCTCTTCCCATAACCCAGCTTCCTACTAAAACCTGCCGCAGGAAAAGAAATGCGGCTGAGCTTAAAAAACTCAGTGAACAGATACATAGACATAGCAATGATAATAAAACAGGACTGAAGTATAGTGCACTGGGAAATATCATAAGGTATAAACAAAGAGAATAATAGAGAGGAAGGATAGGATAGTCATCTACCACGAGCCCAGAAACTCACAGTCAAAATCTCAAAATCATAATCTCACAATCAGAGGGGATACCTCTTAGGCAACCGGATAATATGAGGGGTGTCCTCATGTATCACAATGGAGTGATCAGCTCCCACATTTTGTGAAAGACGTGGATTGCACCCATCATCAGTCACCACATATCACATATCACAATATCACAATCACAATACAAGTCTAGGATGCATCCATTCGCCCCCCACATATCACATTGGCCATAATAAATATATTCGCATGCATATCACAAATCACAATGGGGACGGTGTAACCAAATCACTAGGGCTACACACTAGTCATGCCAGTGGTGCATCACCGACACGGCCATGTTACCTTCATGGCTAGGAAACACATTTGGCTCGGGTATCAAACTGGGGTTAAGGGTCAAAGGTTCATATCAAAGCAAAGGTTCACAAGGTCATAATCATAGTCCAAATGTCAAAGCTCATAACACAGGGTTCATATCAAAAGGTTCACAAATTGAAAGGATCACATCAAGTGTAGGGAACATAGCAATGGCATAGGGAAACCCTAATACGAATCAAAATAGAGACCGAAGGCTCCTTATGCAAAGAGCAGAATATCTGTACCTTATTCGATAGCAAAAACAACCAAGGACAAATCACGAGACACCGGGTCACTCCCGCTTCACGGAACCTATACGCATTAATACTCAAGTATTACTTTAAGTTCATATGAATTAGGTTACTCTTTTTAGTATGCTTTCCCTTTTAGAAACTTTCTATTTTTGGTAACTTCTCATTTTTAGTAACTTTCTATTTTTTTAGTAATCTTTCCATACTTAGTAAGTTTTCATATTTAGTACCTTCACCAAACTCGATGCCTAACAAAGTCCAAACTTAATTCCCGTCAAAAGATCTACACAAATTACCAGCTTATCATATTAAAAATAAGACTAACAACTGATTTGTCTGTACAATTTACATCATTGTACGTTTATTATAAATCCTTTACAATTAATCTTAAAGCTACCATCTTTTTAAATATGACCAATCTTAGTAATATTGACAATAATAACTACATTACGTAGCAAATTCCCAGGTATACTATTTGATAATTTCCTTTTAGCATTTATAACAATAGGCCTATATTGCTTAGATTTTAATGCATATTATAAACTAATAACATATAATGAACGAATTTGGTCATATTTGACCAACCATGTGCGAGTGGATGCATGTTTGAAGAACTAATGTGGATACTGCCAGGAACTAGCTATAGTATTTTCTCACGTTTTGAGATTTTTATAAACAAATATTAGTTCCGTATTAACATATGTTACATTCTTATTAATTATAACATGTATATATATATATATATATATATTTTTAAATAAGAATATAATATTCAAATATAAATTAATAGCTTAGTTCCTTTATTTGAAAAATATTAATAGCATAGTTTAGTTTAGCTTGACTTGTATAACAATATTTGAATCAGTCTTATATAAAAATTTCTTTGTACTTGCAAATTAATCTGTCATGATCAATATACATAATATATGTGGCTTTCTCCATGTAATGCATGTCTCTTTCCTTAGTGATGACCTTCAACTAAAACATTGATTTATTTTGAACCCAAGATCGAAGATTACTAATTTTGAATATACAAAAACATGGTATTGCCGAAACTTTTAACGTTCCAAAATGACATGTTATGTAAGCATTAAGCTTGATGATATGAACATCAGTTCAACATAGTTTAATGGTAACCAACTCTAATGTTATCTATACTTGAAAGTCTCTTAGTAATATTAAAAAAAAATAACTTATAAACTATGTATGTATACGATATGATTGGTTAATCGCCTCCTATATATTAATCTCTATAAAGCCTTTATTATATGAGATCATATGTACTTTGCTGCTGAAGTAAAACAAGGTGCCATTTATGCTTTGGTTTATTGCCATAATAAAATATATGCGTTGAACTATAGCAGATCTAAATTTTCGAATGATTTAATATAGCATAATGGATTGATACCACGGTTCGGAAAAATACCTTCGAATCAACAAGAACATATTGAAATCGAATTAGAGCAAGGACGTCAACCCGAACACCACCTTGATTCACTCGAACCTGATCGAATCTTCCACTCTCAAACGTTTACACCTGCATTCTCCGAGCCAAACAAGGACAATTCTAAGGCGAATGTGACACGAGCAACATGATCCAATGAAACCTCATCAGCACCATCCCAAATACGGAATCAAAACTGGAATAGATGGAGTCATAACTTAGCCGCGATGACGAACCGGAAATCAACCCACCTCGAACAAAACTTGAGCAAGGCTTGCCATGAACTAAAATCTTGCCTCTCGTTCCATACTTAGAATGAATTTAGGGTTATTATGTATTTTTGTGGGCGATGAAGTGAATGAGAGGTGACTGTTTATAAACTGGTCATGGGCCGAGTAATAGGAAATCATTGTTGTAGGGTGTTGCTTTGTTTTCAAAGAGCATGTATGAAAAGAAAAAAAATGGGAGAAGTGATTAGTGTTGCTTTATAATAACCAAGTGGAGGGGTCCTCCAATAAGGAATGTCGACATTAATGGGTTGATTGAGGGGTGATTAGTGCCTACCATTATGGTGATTGATCCAAAATTTGTGTGAGGGATAAGCACAAATTTATTTTGTTAATTTACTTGCTCTTTTTTTTACGATGTAATTATGTACCAATCTAAAATATTATTTGGCCAATAAAAATTGTTATACCGACTTTTATTTTTATTTAGGATAGGATAGCTTAATCTTTAATATTTTGTTTTGTAACATATAGTTTTAGGTTAAATATTGATTTAGGTATATAACATATAGTCTTTAAATATCAAAACTTATTATTAAACTTAGGTTATAATTTATAATACTCTTGCATAATTAATTGTATGTTCTTATAGATTTAATGTTAGAGGGGCAAATTGGGAATTTCAAATGAATGAGATTTTAGGGTTTTACAACAGACAGGTCTTGTTTTCTCAGAATCCAAAATCTCATATCTTAATTCGTAACAAATTCATCGAATGAGAGACGTATATATAGCAACAGATCGAATCTATAGCTAGTTCCTGGCAGTATCCACATTAGTTCTTCAAACATGCATCCACTCGCACATGGTTGGTCAAATATGACCAAATTCGTTCATTATATGTTATTAGTTTATAATATGCATTAAAATCTAAGCAATATAGGCCTATTGTTATAAATGCTAAAAGGAAATTATCAAATAGTATACCTGGGAATTTGCTACGTAATGTAGTTATTATTGTCAATATTACTAAGATTGGTCATATTTAAAAAGATGGTAGCTTTAAGATTAATTGTAAAGGATTTATAATAAACGTACAATGATGTAAATTGTACAGACAAATCAGTTGTTAGTCTTATTTTTAATATGATAAGCTGGTAATTTGTGTAGATCTTTTGACGGGAATTAAGTTTGGACTTTGTTAGGCATCGAGTTTGGTGAAGGTACTAAATATGAAAACTTACTAAGTATGGAAAGATTACTAAAAAAATAGAAAGTTACTAAAAATGAGAAGTTACCAAAAATAGAAAGTTTCTAAAAGGGAAAGCATACTAAAAAGAGTAACCTAATTCATATGAACTTAAAGTAATACTTGAGTATTAATGCGTATAGGTTCCGTGAAGCGGGAGTGACCCGGTGTCTCGTGATTTGTCCTTGGTTGTTTTTGCTATCGAATAAGGTACAGATATTCTGCTCTTTGCATAAGGAGCCTTCGGTCTCTATTTTGATTCGTATTAGGGTTTCCCTATGCCATTGCTATGTTCCCTACACTTGATGTGATCCTTTCAATTTGTGAACCTTTTGATATGAACCCTGTGTTATGAGCTTTGACATTTGGACTATGATTATGACCTTGTGAACCTTTGCTTTGATATGAACCTTTGACCCTTAACCCCAGTTTGATACCCGAGCCAAATGTGTTTCCTAGCCATGAAGGTAACATGGCCGTGTCGGTGATGCACCACTGGCATGACTAGTGTGTAGCCCTAGTGATTTGGTTACACGTCCCCATTGTGATTTGTGATATGCATGCGAATATATTTATTATGGCCAATGTGATATGTGGGGGGCGAATGGATGCATCCTAGACTTGTATTGTGATTGTGATATTGTGATATGTGATATGTGGTGACTGATGATGGGTGCAATCCACGTCTTTCACAAAATGTGGGAGCTGATCACTCCATTGTGATACATGAGGACACCCCTCATATTATCCGGTTGCCTAAGAGGTATCCCCTCTGATTGTGAGATTATGATTTTGAGATTTTGACTGTGAGTTTCTGGGCTCGTGGTAGATGACTATCCTATCCTTCCTCTCTATTATTCTCTTTGTTTATACCTTATGATATTTCCCAGTGCACTATACTTCAGTCCTGTTTTATTATCATTGCTATGTCTATGTATCTGTTCACTGAGTTTTTTAAGCTCAGCCGCATTTCTTTTCCTGCGGCAGGTTTTAGTAGGAAGCTGGGTTATGGGAAGAGAGTATTTCTGGACTTAGAAGACTTTGCTTTGTAGATATGCTGGATTAGAGACAATTAGAAGAGTTTCACTTTATTTAAACTTAGAAGTTATTATTGTACCTTGCATTTCAGATTTTCCATTTGTAACCTTGAATTTCATTTGTATTATTAAATCATATGTTTGTGTTTGTTCTGATTTGTCACCATAACGTAATACTTCTACCCTTGTCGGGTCGGGGTGTTACAATTATGGTATCAGAGCGACCAGGCTGCGATTTGTAATACTTTACCCTTGACCTGTGAAGTTTGGACCCCTAAGTTTCCACGGTAGGCGCTCATAAGACAACCTTTGAAAATTCACTTTAGGATTTCCCTATAAGGACTTAAGTTATTACCGGTGAGGAATGGGTAGACTAAGACATCTATGTAAGTATCATTAATTCCGCATCACTCTGATTCGTGCCTCTGCCTTAGTTAAGTCTTATAAGAACTTTTGTTTCAGAAGTTTGAAAGTTTTGCAACCTAAGTTTAGTAACCGAGTAAGTTTGGAATATCTCGGAGAACTACATGGATATCTTACACCAATTAAGTTTCACTTTCAGATTCTGATCTCCACCTCCGATTTGTTTGATAAGCTGTTTGACACCTTTTCGACCATATCGTAGGTCATTCAACCATAATGTGTTCGACACATTCTTGAAATTCATTACTTATGCTGGATATAAATGTATCATCCGATACTACTTAACCTTGTATGATCCATTACTACTCCTATGAGAATTCTGGTAATTATTAACCACGAATATAGGAAGTTTTGTTCCCTTCCTTTGAATGATGAACTTTGTTTTGCCAGTCATTTCTTTTGGAAGAATATGATGTAATACTACCTCCGTATGGATTTGTTAACGAAGCATGATGATGCTGATAACTGATATTCCGTACATCTTACTTTTGACAATTATACGACGTTCGTATTACCAATGATACACATCCGATCTGCTACTTATGCTAAGAAGCTAAACAAATCCCCACACCTTGAACTGTTCGTTTATCCATCTCAACACTTTTGTTGAACCACGTACTTGATTCTGATATATGGACTATCTGTCTGATTTGACGACTGTATTCGTTCTATGAATCTGTTGACCTTGATATGTCTGATTGTACAGTCTTTTAGTTATGGTTTGGGTGGTTATTTGTGAAGCTACCATAGACTACCGTATCTGAAATGTGACCTTTAACAATCTGCTTCACCCTATTTCGTTATGATGACTCTCTACACTTGAATCTGCTAAAATTTCTGCCACTATGGAAACACCAATCCTGAACTCATATGATTATCAAGTTTTCCTGAAAACCATTATTATCCATCCTTGGAAAGTTCTGCCATTTGAAAATATTTCGTTGTACGAAGATTTTCCGGTATTCGCTGATGAACCTTTGTACTCCTTCCGACTTGGGAAGTAGAGTGAGCAATTGAACGGATCCCAGTTGCCGAAACCATGATGCCATAGAAGTTGAGAGATTGAAGGAGCTGATGGAATATGATTTTGTTCACCTCAGTGTTCTCTTTGAGTGCTCCTATTGGTTTATGAAGAAGAAAGAGAGAAGTATGCGTCGGCATATCGACTATCGTAAATGAAACCGTACCACTATCAGAAATCATTATCCAGTTCCGCGTATCAATGATTGATTTGGTCTTCCTTTGAAATTCCGTATCTGATTGCATAATTTTAGATTTGAAAGACTGATGAAGCAACCACAAGAACTTCTAAGAAGGGGGTTAACTAACCGAGAGTAACCTCTGTGAAGTATTTCAGTTTTATTTGTGAAGAAGAAGGAAGGCGACGTGAAGTATAGGTGAATGTGTTCCCTAATGATTTCAGAGACTGTCGTTGCACCCGTTATAACCTTATGAGTTTGAATGATGCCAATAGTGTTGGCTAGAATAATCATGTTTCGCGTGTTTTGGACAAATTGTCATAGTATGACATTGTGTTATGTTCAGAAACGAAAGAAGAACATAAAGATTATTGGCAGGATGACCCTTTGTTCTGGAAGAGAAATTTGATTGACGTTCAGAGCTCTTAGTAGACAACACTACCCTGTATAATGTGAAGACAGAGTTTACCACAGAAAGGATCAAGATCGAAGACAATTATCAGCGTTAGAAACCTGGTGGGAGAATAGTAGAAGATGGTTGCGACAAGTGTTACCTTAGAAGAAGCACCTAAGAAGAAGAGAGGAACTGGGATAGTACTCGACTACACATCATGCAACACGTGAAGATTGCAGCTCGGGCATCAAGACAACCAGATCGTAAGAGACGAATCGTCCAACACATAACCTGGAGCTATGCTAGAAGACCTGTCGAAGACGCACAGTCTTGCTTCTCTATGCATTTTAGTTGTACTAATATGAATTGAGAGTAGGAGCAGACTTGCGGATGGAGGGATGCACGATAATCGTGTCAGAGACTGCCGTTACGACATCACCATATCAAGAAGAGTTGCTGAAGGCTTGAGGAATCAGACTCAAGTTTGTAATTCCTTTTCACCATGAGATAAGATGGACAAACATAAATGAACCACTCCAACTTGGAAGAAATTTTGAAATTAGTATTTGAATAGACGAATTTTGAAGCGGACATTTGTGTTTAGACGAGATGATTCTGCGAATAAGGAAGCTATCGATGACGTAATTCGTTTCCTCCCAACCTACTTAAATTCCGTTACCTGATAATGAAGTCCTTTGAATGATTTGGGTTTCTCTATTAGCAATTCCGTTCTATGTTCACTCTGCGTTTGTTGAGTAACGAGTTGTATGGAATTTTGACGAATTATGGAAGGAACCTTGCGATTTATGTTCCAGAAAGGACGGATGTTGAAGTAACCACTTATATTGGCTGAGTTGATTTTGGTGAGTTATGAAGTATTGACGACGTACCTCAATTCTGATTGACATTCTCGGATTTCCGTTACTCTTCGAGTATTTTCGTTCTCTTAGTTATGTTGCTTGATCTTGTTGACCTTTGAGACTATAGAAGTATTAGGGGAAATAAGATAAGTTAGTTTGTTTACGACTTGAAATTAAGTATGACCATCATGAGGGCATATTTATATGATGCCAGTATTATGACGTCTGGCCAACGTGATAATACTTACATCATATAACGTGCACTTGTTGCGGGCATAGGATATTTCGAGGAGTGCCTTAGAAGCCTTAGAATTTTGATAGCTGTTTGAGATTATCTGCAAATAGTAAGACTTTAGGATCTTTCGACCTATACGTTTGATCTGCCCTATTGCCGTACGATCTGATATGTTTGGATCCTCGAGATATGTTTGTTGACCTCTGTATTTTGATAACGATCTTAGGTTCGTTGTAGAGCTTCCTGCCATTTGATGTTATCAAACAATCTGTTTTCTGTCTGTATGGATTCGATCTGTTGCTATATATACGTCTCTCATTCGATGAATTTGTTACGAATTAAGATATGAGATTTTGGATTCTGAGAAAACAAGACCTGTCTGTTTATGAGAATACCTTTGAAAGGTTATTTTGAAGACGAGACTATTTGAAAATCTGAAGAGTTAAGCATATTTATCACTCTCATATTTCTGCGATTCGGTACGTTCTCATCTGGTTTGTCTAATCAAGTTCCACGGACAATATATCCGTCAAATCCTACGTATTCCCTGTATCTCTTCCGAGAGAATACAATTACCATCTGTTACGTTTGGTATATTATTCCTTTGTTCTGCATTCAGTATGGTATGTCTTTTCTGAGGAACCGAAGCTTTTGGATCGACAAAATCGAGTCATGAGAAACTAGTCAATCACATGTCTGTTCACGGTCAGACATGTTTTCCGTTTCGTTTCACTTCAACTTTCGAGGACGAAAATTTTTTTTTTAGAGGGGAAGAGTTGTAAAACCCTAAAATCTCATTCATTTGAAATTCCCAATTTGCCCCTCTAACATTAAATCTATAAGAACATACAATTAATTATGCAAGAGTATTATAAATTATAACCTAAGTTTAATAATAAGTTTTGATATTTAAAGACTATATGTTATATACCTAAATCAATATTTAACCTAAAACTATATGTTACAAAACAAAATATTAAAGATTAAGCTATCCTATCCTAAATAAAAATAAAAGTCGGTATAACAATTTTTATTGGCCAAATAATATTTTAGATTGGTACATAATTACATCGTAAAAAAAAGAGCAAGTAAATTAACAAAATAAATTTGTGCTTATCCCTCACACAAATTTTGGATCAATCACCATAATGGTAGGCACTAATCACCCCTCAATCAACCCATTAATGTCGACATTCCTTATTGGAGGACCCCTCCACTTGGTTATTATAAAGCAACACTAATCACTTCTCCCATTTTTTTTCTTTTCATACATGCTCTTTGAAAACAAAGCAACACCCTACAACAATGATTTCCTATTACTCGGCCCATGACCAGTTTATAAACAGTCACCTCTCATTCACTTCATCGCCCACAAAAATACATAATAACCCTAAATTCATTCTAAGTATGGAACGAGAGGCAAGATTTTAGTTCATGGCAAGCCTTGCTCAAGTTTTGTTCGAGGTGGGTTGATTTCCGGTTCGTCATCGCGGCTAAGTTATGACTCCATCTATTCCAGTTTTGATTCCGTATTTGGGATGGTGCTGATGAGGTTTCATTGGATCATGTTGCTCGTGTCACATTCGCCTTAGAATTGTCCTTGTTTGGCTCGGAGAATGCAGGTGTAAACGTTTGAGAGTGGAAGATTCGATCAGGTTCGAGTGAATCAAGGTGGTGTTCGGGTTGACGTCCTTGCTCTAATTCGATTTCAATATGTTCTTGTTGATTCGAAGGTATTTTTCCGAACCGTGGTATCAATCCATTATGCTATATTAAATCATTCGAAAATTTAGATCTGCTATAGTTCAACGCATATATTTTATTATGGCAATAAACCAAAGCATAAATGGCACCTTGTTTTACTTCAGCAGCAAAGTACATATGATCTCATATAATAAAGGCTTTATAGAGATTAATATATAGGAGGCGATTAACCAATCATATCGTATACATACATAGTTTATAAGTTATTTTTTTTTAATATTACTAAGAGACTTTCAAGTATAGATAACATTAGAGTTGGTTACCATTAAACTATGTTGAACTGATGTTCATATCATCAAGCTTAATGCTTACATAACATGTCATTTTGGAACGTTAAAAGTTTCGGCAATACCATGTTTTTGTATATTCAAAATTAGTAATCTTCGATCTTGGGTTCAAAATAAATCAATGTTTTAGTTGAAGGTCATCACTAAGGAAAGAGACATGCATTACATGGAGAAAGCCACATATATTATGTATATTGATCATGACAGATTAATTTGCAAGTACAAAGAAATTTTTATATAAGACTGATTCAAATATTGTTATACAAGTCAAGCTAAACTAAACTATGCTATTAATATTTTTCAAATAAAGGAACTAAGCTATTAATTTATATTTGAATATTATATTCTTATTTAAAAATATATATATATATATATATATACATGTTATAATTAATAAGAATGTAACATATGTTAATACGGAACTAATATTTGTTTATAAAAATCTCAAAACGTGAGAAAATACTATAGCTAGTTCCTGGCAGTATCCACATTAGTTCTTCAAACATGCATCCACTCGCACATGGTTGGTCAAATATGACCAAATTCGTTCATTATATGTTATTAGTTTATAATATGCATTAAAATCTAAGCAATATAGGCCTATTGTTATAAATGCTAAAAGGAAATTATCAAATAGTATACCTGGGAATTTGCTACGTAATGTAGTTATTATTGTCAATATTACTAAGATTGGTCATATTTAAAAAGATGGTAGCTTTAAGATTAATTGTAAAGGATTTATAATAAACGTACAATGATGTAAATTGTACAGACAAATCAGTTGTTAGTCTTATTTTTAATATGATAAGCTGGTAATTTGTGTAGATCTTTTGACGGGAATTAAGTTTGGACTTTGTTAGGCATCGAGTTTGGTGAAGGTACTAAATATGAAAACTTACTAAGTATGGAAAGATTACTAAAAAAATAGAAAGTTACTAAAAATGAGAAGTTACCAAAAATAGAAAGTTTCTAAAAGGGAAAGCATACTAAAAAGAGTAACCTAATTCATATGAACTTAAAGTAATACTTGAGTATTAATGCGTATAGGTTCCGTGAAGCGGGAGTGACCCGGTGTCTCGTGATTTGTCCTTGGTTGTTTTTGCTATCGAATAAGGTACAGATATTCTGCTCTTTGCATAAGGAGCCTTCGGTCTCTATTTTGATTCGTATTAGGGTTTCCCTATGCCATTGCTATGTTCCCTACACTTGATGTGATCCTTTCAATTTGTGAACCTTTTGATATGAACCCTGTGTTATGAGCTTTGACATTTGGACTATGATTATGACCTTGTGAACCTTTGCTTTGATATGAACCTTTGACCCTTAACCCCAGTTTGATACCCGAGCCAAATGTGTTTCCTAGCCATGAAGGTAACATGGCCGTGTCGGTGATGCACCACTGGCATGACTAGTGTGTAGCCCTAGTGATTTGGTTACACCGTCCCCATTGTGATTTGTGATATGCATGCGAATATATTTATTATGGCCAATGTGATATGTGGGGGGCGAATGGATGCATCCTAGACTTGTATTGTGATTGTGATATTGTGATATGTGATATGTGGTGACTGATGATGGGTGCAATCCACGTCTTTCACAAAATGTGGGAGCTGATCACTCCATTGTGATACATGAGGACACCCCTCATATTATCCGGTTGCCTAAGAGGTATCCCCTCTGATTGTGAGATTATGATTTTGAGATTTTGACTGTGAGTTTCTGGGCTCGTGGTAGATGACTATCCTATCCTTCCTCTCTATTATTCTCTTTGTTTATACCTTATGATATTTCCCAGTGCACTATACTTCAGTCCTGTTTTATTATCATTGCTATGTCTATGTATCTGTTCACTGAGTTTTTTAAGCTCAGCCGCATTTCTTTTCCTGCGGCAGGTTTTAGTAGGAAGCTGGGTTATGGGAAGAGAGTATTTCTGGACTTAGAAGACTTTGCTTTGTAGATATGCTGGATTAGAGACAATTAGAAGAGTTTCACTTTATTTAAACTTAGAAGTTATTATTATACCTTGCATTTCAGATTTTCCATTTGTAACCTTGAATTTCATTTGTATTATTAAATCATATGTTTGTGTTTGTTCTGATTTGTCACCATAACGTAATACTTCTACCCTTGTCGGGTCGGGGTGTTACAGGAACCGTGGAGCCGTCCTAGACAAGGACGCTCCAAATTTTATCTTTTCTGGTGAAAACTTATTTGGGGAAGTTTGGAGCTGATTTTGGGGGGAAAAATAGCTGTTGTGATTTTTAAACTTATTTTTCCATTAAAACATTTCTTAATAATTCAAAAATAATTTGTCATGTGTATTTTTGAAAAATGTTTTGTCACATTAAAATGTGAAGTCTTAAAACACAAATTCACTTCTTTGATCATTTGTCAAGTTGTAAATTTGTTCTAGAGTGATTTGCGTAGAAACGGGATCTTCCGATTAAAAACTTGTTTACGTTAATTTTAACGTAACATGATTTCACATTTTGTCATCCTCAAAACGTGAAGTAATCGAAAGATATAAATAACGTTTTTAGAACATTATTTGCATCAACAATCTCCCCCTTTTTGATGATGAAAAAATATAAACTCATTTTAAGTTAAAATTAGCTTTAACAAGTTTTTAATGAGTTTACTCCCATATATCCCCCTTTTTGTCGAATCAAAAAGGTGACAAAGGTTCCCCTTTGATGTATACTCCCCCTCATTTGGAGAACACCAAGGAATCGAGCAATGGTGTATGCTACAAAACAAAGTTAGATAACACATGTACAATATCTAACAAGTAGCACTTAAGACAAATATCCAAACATAAAAAAAGATAGCTAAGTAGCTAAAAATAAAAGATAAAAAGAGATAACCCTCATAAAAGCCCATTCATTCATAAAAAGAAAAGAAATGTCATACATAGGTATGACTTCATGATAAACATAAAAGAGACAATGATAAGCATAAATCCCTAATGACTAGAGGCAAGCTTCATTTCCCAGAAGGGTCCTAAAGAGTTATTGTTGAAACACTAAACAAAGTCATGTTTAGTTGTTTGGGTTAGGAGGTGGTGGAGATTGTGGCATCATTTGGGGTGGTGGTGGTGTTAAGAGATGTTCTATAACGGAGAACATGAAATGAATCTCGTCTCTTAAGAAGAAGATAAGATTACGGTTATGGAGACAACATAGGCAATTAGCACTATGCAAATCAAAAGGATGAGATTGAATGGGTTGTGCCATGATAGGAGAGGGTGATTGTGGTGAGTTTGTTGGAGATGGAGTTAGCATGGCATAGTCCAATGGAGTTATGGGGGATAGTGTGTACTCCATTGATGATGTGGTGTGGAAGGATGATGAAAATGTTGTGTAGGAAGAGGATGTTTTAGAGGGTGCATTAGGTGGTGATGGTGAGTATGGAGTGGCTTGGGAAGGTGGTGTCATTGCTTCATCATCTTTTGTAAGATCTACAAAGAGTGGTTTAGAAGGTGGTTTCACGGTGATTCTAGGTTTCTTGGAAATGTGAGAGGTGGATCCTTGGGTGGAAGCCATGGATGTGTGTGATGGGAGGTTGAAGATGAAGTGCAAGATAAGCTTGCAAGGTGAGGCTTTATATAGGCAAGATGGGTGAGATTTGAATTAAAGTTGATGGGAGTGTCCTATGGTGTAGCAAGGGAATCTTTGGGTGTGTGTGAGGTTGTAAAATTTGCAGGTTTGAGGTTAGGGTTGCAAGGTTTTTAGGAGGAACAGTAAAAATCCGTCAAACAGGGACACGGTTCCTCTAAATGACCCACGGTACCGTTAAATTTAACAGTACCGTCCCTATTTAGTGGTACCGTGACACTGTTATCACGAAAATTTCTGTGCAGGCTAGTTCTAGGCAGCTAGGGGGATGTTTTCTAAGGGAACTAGTTCCTGGAAATGATAGTGCCTCAACTCACTAGGTATTTATTTACCTAAAATATCCCATATTAAGCTACAGCTAGCATATAAAGATTATCATGTAGTTTCCTAAGATAAGCATAAGCATGCAATTATAAGAGACAAAATAAGCTATCACCCAAATATCACATAGATTAATTATGCAAAGAGATAGTTAAGCATGCAAGAAAACAATTAGCATTGATTCATAGATAAATCCTATTAAGAGATGTAAATCTCTTCAAGACTGCTTATGACTTGAGCATTCCCCCATTCTTGGCACACTCTTGTCTTGAGCGTGTGTCTCATTGTCATGATTTGGATCATCAAAGGGTGCATAATGGGTGTAGGATTCGGAAATGAGGATTGATGAGACATGTGACTCGTTTATGGGTTTCATGATGGGTTTGACAAATGAGTATTGAGGGCCGTTAAGGTAAGGGTGTAGGTTCATGAAATGGTGATAGAGACGGGTTAGGAACATCCCATAGGGTATCAATTTATTCTTGTTACCCTTGAGATGAACAACTCGCTTAGCGAAGAAGTAACCGAGATTGTATGGTTGTTAGGTTATGAGACAGTAAATCATATGAGCACAACACGCCGGGAGTTGCTCACGATTTCCTGTGAGACTTAGAACATTTTCTCGCAGGATGACTGCCCAAGAAAGTAGTTCATGATGAACCTCTTCCAAACGAATTTTCGTTGGATTAGGGTAAGAGGGGTACTTATAAGTATGGATGAGTTTGGTTAGTTCGGTTGGAGAGGATATGTATGAACAGTAAGGACTATTCTCCTCACGATAGTGAAAGAGAGACTCAAGACACCAATCTTCAGTATAGGCACATTGCCCATGATTGGATATTCGGAGGATTTGAGCAAATTCCTCAAGAGTTAGGACGAACTTGAAATTTTTGACCCAAAACCAAAGTGACAAGGATTGATCCTCGTTACGTAGGATTTCAACTTGTCGAAAGAATTCTAACACAAAACGAGGACAAATGTGCTCGTTGATGTGGAGTAAACAATCGAAACCTATAGCTCTAAAGGAAGTGTTGATGTCCCGATGGTAAACTAGGGACGGATCAACGACACGGCCTTCATGAAACCGACAGGTTTCAAGATTAACATAGGCACGAATGTGGTTACCGGGTGTTGTGGGTTCACGAGAGATTTCGGGAGTGTAGGTATTGGTTAGGAGATGATCAAAATCATATTCATGAGACATTTTTGTTTCCTATATAAAAAGAAATTTTTAGGAAAAATTAGAGAAAAGAATAGTTGCTTTAAACACATGCCTAGTGTGTGCTTATATGCAAACTATGTGGAGGTACGGTAATCTCGACTCGAAAGAAAATAATGAGATTACCCAAACACTCCTAATTTTACTTTTGCTCAAACAAATATGTCAAAAAATACATATTGATTATGTAATTCGATTAGTATTCGTGAGATCATGTATGCATGAAAATGTGTTTTTAGTTTGCATCAACAATGCACGAAAAACATTTCATGGTCCTAATTTCGTGAAATTTTGAAAGTACTAGAATTGGGGTGTTTGGTGACTTCAATGTCTTTGACACTAAAGATTTTCAAAAGTCTTAGTGTTGATGACTTCAATTTGAAAGTTTATTTGAAAAGCCCCAATTCATTTTTCATCAATGAGCAAACCCTAGACTCAAAATTAAAGAAAATTAGAGTAAGATAACTTACACTTTATGTTGAAAGGGTAGAGGTGATTGATAATCTTGAAAATCAATGTCTTGAATATGATCTTGAAGAAGTGTAGTGGAGTTTTGGATTGTGAGGTTAGGTTACAACAGCAGTTGCAGAGGTTGATGATGTTTGAAATAAGTGATGTGGGAAAAGGGGACTGAAATACGTGATGTACCAGATGCACGGTTCCACGGTACCATTAAATTTAACGGTGTCGTGCCACATTTAGTGGAGCCGTGATCTGCTGGGACTGTTTTCTGTCCCATTTTGATTTTTGACGAATAAGTCTCGCTGTTTTAGTGAGACCTATTGACACGAGGAAAGAATTTGTACCTAACAAATTCTTTTGACTAAGGAAACCTAAACTAGAATAAATGAGACTCGCGAGATGACTTCAAGAGTCATGAGATTTATGGAATATGTTCCATCATTCCTAGACCTAGACGGAGGTAGTTAAAGGATTCTCGTTTAAGAGGTTTGGTTAAGATGTCTGCGATATTGTCCTGAGAAGGAACTTTCTCAATAGAAATATTTCCTTTCTGAACATTATCTCGAAGAAAGTGGTGGCGAATTTCAATGTGTTTAGTACGGGAGTGTTGAACGGGGTTTTTGCTCAAGTCAATAGCACCTTTATTATCACACATAATGGGGACGTCATCTAAATGGATGTCATAGTCTATAAGAGCTTGTTTCATCCATAGTGCTTGTTGACATGCCTTTCCGGCGCTTACGTACTCGGTTTCGGTCGTGGAGATAGCAAGAGCCGTTTGTTTCTTGGAGAACCAAGAAGTTATGCAACAACCCATGAAGGTACAAACGCCACTCGTACTTTTTCGATCCACATAATCTCCCGCATGATCAGAGTCGGCATAGACAACAGTTTCTACACCGGTCCCCTTAGGATAGAATAATCCCAAGTGTATAGTGCCTTTAATGTATCGGAAGATACGCTTAACCTCTTCAAGGTGAGAGGTTTTGGGATCCTCTTGGAAGCGAGCACAAAGGCAGACACTAAACATGATGCCGGGCCTACTTGCCGTGAGGTATAGTAAACTTCCTATCATACCTCTATACTTAGTGCTATCCACTGACTCACCTTCTTCATCTTTCGTGAGTTTTATTTCAGTGGACATGGGAGTTTTCATAGGCTTAGACTCTTCTAAACTAAACTTCTTAAGCATCTCTTTACTATACTTAGCTTGATTAAAGAAGATGCCATCTTCCATTTGTTTAATTTGTAGACCAAGGAAGAAATTTAATTCGCCCATCATGCTCATCTCAAACTCGTCATGCATGATCTTAGAGAAATCATCGCACATCTCTGGACAAGTTGATCCGAATATAATGTCGTCGACATATATTTAAACAATGATGAGATGTGAATCTCTTTTCTTTGTGTAGAGAGTGTTATCAACCTTTCCCATGGTGTATTCATGTTCAATCAAGAAAGCTTTCAGTCTATCATACCAAGCTTTAGGAGCTTGCTTAAGACCATAGAGTGCTTTCTTGAGTTTATAAACATGATTCGGATATTCGAAATCAACGAATCCCGGAGGTTGTGCAACATACACCTCCTCGTTGATATAACCATTAAGGAACGCACTCTTCACGTCCATTTGGTATAGTTTAAAGTCTAAGGCACAAACATAGGAAAGGAGTATTCTAATTGATTCTAATCTAGCTACGGGTGCATAGGTTTCATCATAATCTATTCCCTCTTGTTGGTTATAGCCTTGTGCTACCAACCTTTCCTTATTCCTAACTACGATGCCATTTTCATCGAGTTTATTCCTAAACACCCACTTAGTTCCTATGATTGTTTGATTTTTAGGAAGAGGTACTAAATCCCAAACTTGGTTTGCGGTGAATTGTTTAAGTTCTTCTTGCATGGCAACTATCCAACTTTCATCCTTAATTGCTTCACCTACATTCTTAGGTTCTACGGTTGATATGAAACAAAAGAAATTACTTTTTTTTTGTGCTTGTGACCTAAGGGTTCTTTGGTTTAGGTTACCTATGACATTTTCAATAGGATGGTTTTTGGATTCCTTAATGTTGACAATTTCGTCAACTTCAACTATTTCATCCTCAATGTCATCTTCTAAGGTTTTCTTGCCATTAACCTTAATGGCTTCGTCCTCATCTAAGTCATCATCCACCAATGGTGATATCTTAGTTTGTGGAGGACTTTCATCGAATGTCACGTTGAGTGATTCTTCGACTTTCATGGTTTCTCTATTTAGGATAACATAGGCTTTACTATTTTGGGAGTAACCTAGGAATACACCTTCGTAAGACTTTGGGTCAAACTTGGTGAGATAATCTTTAGTGTTTAGTATGAAGCACTTGCTTCCAAACACTCTAAAGTAATCAAGAGTAGGTTTTCTACCTTTCATGATTTCATATGGGGTTTTTCCTAAGATAGGTCTAATTAGAATCCTATTAAGAATGTAAGTTGAGGTGTCCACCACGTTACACCAAAACTTTTGCGGAATTGATTGTTCATTCAACATCGTTCTACTCATTTCTTGTAGAGTATGATTTTTCCGCTCAACTACCCCATTTGATTAAGGAGTGTGTGGAGCTGAGAAATTGTGAGTAATACCATTAGCATCACAATATGCTCCGAATTGCACTTCATTATCAAATTCCTGACCATGATCCGTCCTAATAGAAACTATTGTACATCCTAGTTGATTTTGAACTTTCTTACTAAAGATTTCAAATTCCTCAAAAGCTTGTGTCTTATTCTTAAGAAACCTAGTCCAAGTATACCTAGAATAGTCATCAACTATTACTAAGGTGTAGTGATTTTCTCCGTAGCTCCGTACGGCGGATGGATCGAATAAGTCCATGTGAAGAAGTTCTAGGCATCTAGAGGTTTAGACCATATTCTTAGCTTTGTGACTAGAATGAGCTTGTTTTCCATCTTTACAAGCGTCACAAAAATGTTTGTCAAACTTAATCTTAGGTAAGTTTCTAACTAGTTCCTTAGATGCCAATGATTGTATTAAACGCATATTGGCATGACCTAGTCTCCTATGCCACAAAGTGGTATTATCATCTATGGTTGCTAGACAAATCTTATCTTGAGGCTTATTTCCTAACTTCATGACAAATAAGCCATTTTTCCTAACTCCTTTTTCTATTGTTTTGCCATTCTTAATAATCTCACTACCCTCTTCGGAGAATATAACTCTACACTTATTATCTACCATTTGACTAATGCTAAGTAAGTTAAATCCTAAATTATCTACATGCTCAACATTTCTAATAGTGAGAGAGTCTTGAGTAATCGTACCTTTGCCTATAATTTTGCCCTTAAGTTTGCTACCGAAAGTGACATTACTTCCGTTGAATGCCTTGTATGATGAGAATAGGCTTCGGTTGCCCGTCATGTGGTTAGTACATCCACTATCCTTGACGCATTCGTCAGGCTCCAAGTCAATTCCCAAGCATATCTATTGCATAAGACAAACATTCAAACATTTGGTCCCCAATATCTCATGGGTCCAAAGTGGTTAGCATTAAACATCCCATGCATTACTTGCATGTGGTTAGGATGTTGGAACGGAGGGCAAATTTCCCATGGCAAGTAACTTTGTAGTTGACGGTCATTCCAAGTTACGGAAAAGTTACTTGGAAAACTTTGTCTTCTAGAGTTATGTCTCGGTAGAGGATTTCTTGACCGAGGTTTGGGAGTGTTTTTTTTTCTTGGTGGAGGAGTCTTAGACCTAGTGTTGGTTTTACAAATCCAGGTCTGGGGTTTGACATAGGTTTGTACAATCTTTTGACTTCCTCTATACTAGCAATAGAGACCTTTGTACCATTTACAACTACGTGAGTTGGTTTAGGACCTGATTTGTTCTTGAAATTTGACTCAGTTCTGTCTCCAGTGCCAGACGGTACTACGGTTCCGTTAAATTTAATGGTACCGTTGGTACCTTTAGTGGTGCCGTCTGGGGATTTGACAGACTTCGTGGGTTTGACAGATTTTACTTGATTCGTTTTATTTGTCGAAGCATTTTCTGTTTCCTTTTTAAACCTAATGATCCTAATTGCATTTTCCTTGAGCTTTTCATTTTCTACTCGAAGATTTATACATGATTCACAATCTATGTCTACTTCTTTATTTCTTTCAAGTTTTTTGACTTGTTCCTTTAGTTCTAAAATTTCTACTTCAAGTTCATGCAATTTTGATTTTAGTGATTTGTTTCTACTTAACATTTTTGAAACAATTTTGCATAGATTATTATGTTCGTCATTTAGTATGTTATCATCTATTGACGAGTTGTCATCTATAAAATCAGGGTAGTCGTAACGTACCTCATTAGAAGCATGAGCCATTAGACATGTTTCGTCCTTGGGCTTCTTTTCTTCATCGTCACCGCTATCACTCCAGGAGCCTCCTATGAAAGCTCGTTGGTTGTTGAATTTCGGTGGTTTGGGACACTCTCCTATGAGGTAATTAGGATCTCCGCATCTAAAGCATTTCCTATCACTTGTCCCTTTCTTTTCAACATGGTTCTTTTGTGATGTCTTCTTCTCATCACGAGGTTGCCTAACGAACCTACCTCTTCTCCTAAAAAACTTTTTAAAGTCCCTAACCGCTAATGCATATTCCTCATCTTCACTATCGGAACTCGAACATTCCTCATCACTAGACTCCTTCTTGGCTTTCAATGCTAGAGATCTAACTCTCTCGCATTTGCCTTTGACTACATCAGAGTCTTTCTTAATTATCATCTCGTGAACTTTCAAGTTTCCTATGAATTCATCGAGTGACAACGTCGCCAAGTCCTTTGACTCTTCTATGGTGATAACCTTTGCTTTCCATTTAGGATGTAGAGCCCTAAGAAACTTCCTAACATAATTCTTGCTAGAGTAACCTTCATCAAGAGCATTAAGACTAGTAATAATAGTATTGAATCTGGCAAAAGCATTATCTATTGACTCATCTTCCGTAATGGAAAATTGTTCATATTGTTGAACAAGAAGATCTATCTTGTTCTCTTTGACTTGGTTATTACCTTGGTGAGTGACTAACAAAGTTTTTCAAATATCTTTTTCCGTATTACACATGAAAACTCTTTCAAATTCCTTTTTAGGCAAAGCATTATAAATCATCATTTTAGCCTCATTATTTTTGGCTAATTTCCTTTTAAGTTCATCACTTTGTTTATCATAAGAAACTATTTCATCCTTTTTAGTTTCCGGATTCTTTTGAATAGGTTGAAAGTCACCCTTGGTAATAACATGCCAAAGATCAATGTCTTTTGATTTCACCTACGTTTCGAATCTTGTTTTCCAATAAATAAAACAATCGGTTTCGAAAAGTGGTAGTCTTTGCATAGATTGTCCTTCTAGATATTTGTCTGAATCTATTGATCGATTCAAGTTTTAAAATACAATATACTTTAAAATCTTGACTGACGTGGCTCCTGATACCAATTGTGGGAAACTAGAAGGGGGGTTGAATAGTTTGCCCGTTTTAAGTTCTTTTAAAAATCTTGTTTTAAAAGTTAGCTATTGGAAACTTTGATTCGAACTCTATGTGTAATCAATCAACACCAATATGAACCACACACTAAACTAACTAATGCTAAATAATAAAAGTAAAGAGTAGAGTTGGAAAGATCAAACCGAGACAAAGGATTTATAGTGGTTCGGCTACGAAGCTCTTCTTCGCCCTACTCCACTCCCCGAGTACCACACTCAAGAGTTTCAAGCACTATGTCAACAACCTCCCTTCAGGCGGAGAAAACCGTACACGTAGCTTATCCTATTACCGACACTAAGCTAGATATCGAGTGCTAATCTTAGCTAGCACCAATCTACCTAGGTCCACGTGACCAATCACTCAAGCCCAATGGCTACAAGAGATCACCAAGATCTCAACACGATCATAAAGATCAACTCTCACTTCACTCTACCCAATCTAACTACTCTAGATCCTTTGATCATTCACACATAAGCCCAATGGCTTTAAGAGATCTTCACTATCTCTTAAGATCACAATGATCTTCACTCAGACTCTCACAAAAGAAATATAATCTTGATGTATGCTAAGATACAACAAGGATGTAACAAGTGTTACAAAAACCTAACAACTACAGCTCTTGTATCTTCTTGAATACTTTGAGTTCTTCTCTTTCTAATGAAGAGGAATGATAACACCTTGTATCAACTTGGATACTTGTGTTCTTCTCTTGCTAGTGAAGAGGAATTAAGAGGATCACTTGGAGGATGATTGGATCACTCTTGAACAAAAGAAAAAACTAATCTAAATGATCAAAGAAAGAAAGTGTGAAGAGAGTATTCAACTCAGAAAGTTTTGTGTGTGTAAGGATGCCTAAAAACTATGAATGCGGTTGGTTTTTATAGGCAAGAAAAATCTGAACGTTACAGAAAATTTTGTACGGACGGCTCCACTAAATGCACCACGGCTCCACTAAATTTAGTGGAACCGTGGAGCCGTCCCAGACAAGGACGCTCCAAATTTTATCTTTTCTGGTGAAAATTTATTTGGGGAAGTTTGAAGCTGATTTTGGGGGAAAAATAGCTGTTGTGATTTTCAAACTTATTTTTCCATTAAAACATTTCTTAATAATTCAAAAATAATTTGTCATGTGTATTTTTGAAAAAATGTTTTGTCACATTAAAATGTGAAGTCTTAAAACACAAATTCACTTCTTTGATCATTTGTCAAGTTGTAAATTTGTTCTAGAGTGATTTGCCTAGAAACGGGATCTTCCGATTAAAAACTTGTATACGTTAATTTTAACGTAACGTGATTTCACATTTTGTCATCCTCAAAACGTGAAGTAATCGAAAGATATAAATAACGTTTTTAGAACATTATTTGCATCAACTGTATGATTTGCAAACGGATGGCCATTTAGTTGAATCCTAATGTTGCCTCTTATCACACGAATACACTTTCATCACACGAATGTGATCTCACTGCGGTCTGGTAATGATTTGCATGTATAAGTTCTAGAATAAATAAAATCACCGGCACACTCATAGCAAAAAGATCAAGCATAAAAGATGTACGCTATATAAGAATAGGCTCAAATCCTCACAATTTTTGGTGGAATGGGCTCTAATTGTGCTAGCAATGTTATCGATCCCAAAAATGGATTGCAATGTCAATCAGGACACATCTCGAATTTTCAAAAATTACATGTTTTATCAGTGGATTGATCTAGTTATTCTAATATAAATTATCCTAAATGTGCGAAAACAACTAGATCATAAGGGCAAACAATTTAAAACTAGGCTCAAAAATATAGAAAATTTAAAATCCAGTTTCATTTTCCTATTTCCTCCCCCCACACTTAAGTTTGACACAGTCCTCAATGTAAAGAACAATGAACCACAAAGATAGGGAAATGGAACATAAAAGAAGTGATACTGCCTGAGCCTTGGAATCTAGATCGAGCTCCAAATGAGATATTGAGATCGAACGATTCCACATCTTCGAGATCAAGCATCGTAACCTGCAGTAATCTTCATATACAAAAAAAACAAACACACAAAATGCAAAATATTTTTGGATTTTTTGGATTTTTTTTATTTTTTATTTATTTTTTTTTTGTAAGGCCCCCACACTTATGGTGAAACCATTGGGGCATAAAAATAAACAAACAATTAAAAACACACGGGTTGCCTCCCGAGAAGCACTTAATTTATTAACGAGTCATCAGCCTGACTCGATCTTCCTCACTTTCGTGGTTTATGTTTGGGATTCTTTCCCGACTTCTTGGGAATATAAACCACATTTTCTTTCACTATTCCTTTTCCAGTTTTATCGATGTCATATAACTTTGCTGTATCACAAGATCTAGGAAGGACATCATACATAAATCCAGAATCTACAGCCCATGGTATTGCTTTTTTATAATTTGCTGTGAAAGGTGCCATGAATGGAATAGCAGTGTATTTCTTTTTATCGAGCAGTTCAAGTGGAATTTCCTCACTTGATATTTCATTCAGTTGCTCCTCATCATGATAAATCTTGATACGATGTCCATTAACAATGAAACTTCCACCGTGCTTGTCATATAACTCGACATATCCGGATGGAAAACCATGTTTTACCACGAATGGACCATACCATTTGGTTCTTAACTTAGGAGCTTTAATTTGTACTTAGAATTGAACAAAATTACTTTGTCTCCGGCTTTGAATTCTTTCTGGATTCTAAGTTTCTTATCATGTTATGCTTTTGTTCGAGCTTTGTACAACTTGGAATTCTCATACGCTTGGAATCATAACTCATCGAGTTCATGCAATTGCAAGAATCATTTTTCTCTAGCGATTTTGAGATCGGGGTTACATTGCCTCAACGCCCAGTATGCGCGGTGTTCAATTTCAAACGGAAAATGAAAAGTTTTTCCATATATGAGTCTATACGGAGTTGTGCCAATTGGAGTGTTATATGCCGTTCTAAACGCCCATAGAGCATCATCGAGTTTCCTTGACCAAATGGACGGATTATCCTTAACCGTTTTTTCAAGTATTCTTTTTAAAGCTCTATTGGTGTTTTCAACTTGACCACTGGTTTGAGGGTGGTATGCTGTTGAGAAACGATGATGGACTCCATATCGTTTCATAGCTTTCTCCATTTGATAGTTACAGAAGTGAGTTTCTCTGTCGCTTATCAAAGCTTTTGGAATTCCGAATCGAGAGAAAAGCTTTTTCAGAAAATTTACAACCACTCGTGCATCATTTGTGGGTAAGGCTTCCGCTTCGGCCCATTTAGAAACATAGTCAATTGCAATGAGGATGTATTCGAATATGAGATTTAGGAAAAGGACCCATGAAGTCAATTCCCCATATATCAAAGATTTCAGAAACTTGTATGCTCTTTTGTGGCATTTCGTCTCTACGAGAAAGACTACCAGACTTTTGGCAAGCATCACAATTCTGCACAAGCGTATGGGCTTCTTTAAAAATTGTCGGCCAATAAAATCCCGCATCAAAGACTTTTTTCGCGGTTGTAGACGGACCGTAATGTCCTCCAGTTGGGCCGTGATGACATTCATCGAGAATTTTTTGGGTCTCTGAACTGTACACGCATCTTCTAATTATCCCATCGGGACACATTTTAAATAGATACGGTTCATCCCAAAAATAGTGTTTTAGGTCTGCGAAAAATTTACTACGCTGAGTGTGAGTTAGACCTTTTTGTAACACTCCTCCGACTAAATAATTTGCAAAGTCTGCAAACCATGGAACTTCTTCGTTTTCAATTCCCATAAGAGTTTCATCGGGAAAATTATCATCAATCTCATCTTCACCGAATTCATCTAAATTAGGATTTTCTAATCGAGACAAATGGTCTGCTGCAACATTTTTCGCGCCTTTCTTATTTTGGATTTCTATGTCAAATTATTGAAGCAATAAAATCCATCGGATAAGACTTGGTTTGGCATCTTGTTTGGCAAACAGGTATTTAAGAGCTGAATAATCAGTGAATACAATTGTCTTTGACAAAACGAGATAAGAACGAAATTTGTCAAACGCAAAAACTACAGCCAAAAGTTCTTTTTCAGTGACCGTGTAGTTTTGTTGAGCACTATTTAAGGTTTTGCTAGAAAAGTAAATAGGACGAAAATGTTTTCCATCGCGTTGTCCTAATACTGCTCCAACGGCAAAATCACTTGCATCACACATAAGTTCAAATGGCAGCGACCAATTTGGTGAAACCATAATCGGTGCATTTGTTAACTATTTTTGAGCGTTTCGAATGCCTTGATGCATTCTTCATTGAAATCAAAAACTGAATCTTTCCCGAGAAGCTTCGTTATAGGACGAGATATTTTTGAAAAATATTTGATTAATCTGCGGTAGAATCCCGCATGCCCCAAGAAACTCCTAATGCCTTTGACGTTAGTCGGGGGTGGTAACTTAGCAATAGAATCTATTTTTGCTTTATCAACTTCGATTCCCTTGCTAGAAATCTTGTGACCAAGCACAATGCCTTCTGTCACCATAAAGTGACATTTTTCCCAGTTTAGTACGAGATGAGCGGTTTTGCATCTTTCAAGCATTTTATCAAGATTGGAAAGGCATGACTCGAATGAGTCTCCAAATACTGAGAAATCATCCTTGAAAACTTCCATGGAGGTTTCAAGCATATCTTGAAAAATAGAAATCATGCACCTTTGAAATGTTTTCGGTGCGTTACAAAGACAAAAAGGCATACGCCTATACGCATATGTGCCAAAAGGACACGTAAATGTGGTCTTTTCTTGATCAGCTGGATCAATTGGAATTTAGAAATAACCAGAAAATCCATAGAGAAAACAAAAGAATTTGTTCCCCGCAAGTCTTTCCAACATTTGATCCATGAACGGTAAAGGAAAATGATCCTTCCTGGAGGCGTCATTTAATTTGCGATAATCAATGCATACTCGCCAACCAGTTATGGTTCTGGTAGGAACAAGTTCATTACGTTCATTAGTTACAACGATTGTTTCTCCTTTCTTAGGAACAAAGTGAACAGGACTCACCCTTGAACTATCCTCAATGGGGTAAATAATACCAGCATCAAGAAGTTTGATTATTTCCTTCTTAACAACTTCCTTCATGTTTGGGTTGAGTTTTCGTTGTCTTTGAACAACGGGTTTGGAATCGTTTTTGAAATTGATTTTGTGTTTGCAAAAGTTTGGACTTATTCCACGAACGTCAGAAGTTTTCCAAGCGAAAGCTTCTTTATGATTTTTGAGCATAGAAACAAGACGTTCTTTTTCATCGGGTTTGAGTGCTGAAGATATGACACCCGAAAGAAGAGATTTTTCTTCCAAGAATGCATATTCCAGATGATCGGGAAGAGGTTTCAAGACGAGATCCACCGGCGGATCTTCAATTGAGGTTTTGATTCTCATTTCATCATTGAATTCCAACTCCTCAAAGTTGTTTATTTCTTCCTCAGAAATTTCTTCGGTGTTTATCTGCATAAATTCAGCGAATTCTCTATCGAGATCTTCATCACTTATTTGTCCAGATGTTTTATGAGTCTTAATTCTTTCATCAAGCAACTCATCGAATGTTTCCTCTGTAATTTCATCGATAACATCAATGCTATAACAAGTTTCATCATTCGCATGAGAATATTTCATGGCTTGATTAATTTGAAAAGAGATTCTTTCATCTCCAACTCTAAGATTGAGTTCTTTTTTTTTACTCGAATGATAGCATCGTCGGTGTTTAGGAAAGCTCTTCCTAAGATCAATGGAACTTTGCTATCTTCCTCCATCTCGAGGATCACAAAATCAACGGGAAAAACGAATTGCCCAACTTGAACAAGCATGTTTTCAGCTACTCCAACAGGATATTGGATAGTATGATTCGCTAAACGTATACTCATTCTTGAGGGTTTCAAGGTATCAATCGAAAGCTTTGCATACAATGAGCATGGCATAAGATTGATACTCGCACCGAGATCGGCTAAAGCATCACAAGTGATTGAATTTCCCAAGGTACACGGGATGAGAAAGCTAACAGGATCACCGAGTTTTTTTGGTAGTTTGTTTTCAACAATGGCTGAGCAATCTTCATTCAAGAAGGTATCGGAAATGTTTTCCATTTTGCTTTTGTTGCTCACAAGTTCTTTAAAAAACTTCCCATAATTGGGCATACCAGCTAGGACATCAACAAGAGGAACGTTGATCCTAACTTCTTTGATTAAGTCAATGAACTTGCCATATTGTTCTTCTATCTTTTCTTTCCTCAAACATTGAGGATATGGAATTCTTGGTTTATATGCTTTGAGCTGTGGAGTGGGTTTAACGACTGGTGTAGGAATTGGTTCGTTATCTTTTGGTTCCTCCTCTGCTTCATCCTCACTATCATCATGAATGATAGTGGTTGTTTGGTTTGGGTTTAGTGGTGGATCATAAGATAGACCACTACGAGTGAATACAACATTTACATGCTCATTTCTCGTTTGAGGTGGACGATAAGATCCAGATGATGATGGTTTCGGGTTGGATTGAGTATTGCTTGGCAAAATACCCGATGGTCTAGCTGCAAATTGATCAGAAAGATGACCAAATTTGGTTTCAAGGTCTTAGATAGAAGCTTGATGTTTCTTTTGACCTTGTTCGACTTTGGTTTTGAGGCTGAAGAACTGATTTTTGATAAATTCATTCGTTTGCTTTTGAGCATAAACGAATTCATGCATGGTTTTTTCAAATTCAGATTATTCGTTTTTTTTTCAGGTGTTTGTGATGATGAACGGTTATCATCACGAGACAATGTCGGACGGTTGTCGTCACGAGGTTGGGAACTACGATTATCATCCCTCGGTGGACTATCTTGCCAATCTCTAGAATTTCTACCGTAGTAGTTTCCACGATATCCTCCTCCTCGATATCCTCCATAAACATAATTGCCTTTGGCTTCGGGACCTCCCATGGGTTTGTCATCACACTCGGATGATGAATGGATTCCACCACAATAGTTGCATCCATCGCGCATATCTTTGATCTCTTTTTGGATACTTTGGAATTTAGAATCGATTTTGGTGGTGAGATCTTTCATTATGTCCATGATTTTGGAATTTTCATTCGTTCCTTTGGCGAATGCAACGGTTTTTCGTTGAGGTTTGGTTTTGGCATCCTTAGACCAATCGACCTTAAGAAGTACACGGTCTTCTATTAAAGTGTAAGCTTCGTTAGGGGTCTTATAAAGGAAAATTCCTCCGGCATCAAGGATACCTTGAGTTGTGTCATCGAGACCATGGTAAAAGATTTGAATGATATTACTACGAGACAAACCATGCCCATGACAACTTCGGAGCATGTTTTTCATTCGAAGCCAAGATTCGACAAGATTTTCTCCTTCCTTTTGAGTGAAACTACGAATTTCACCTAAGAGACGATCAAACATGGCCGGTGGAAAGAAACGTCCAACAAATGCTTCTCTCATTTGGTCCCAAGTTGTGATCACTCCGGGGCTTAATTCATTATACCAAATTTTCGCTTCTCCGGTGAGAGACGATGGAAAGAGTTTGAGGCGGATTGCATTTGCTTCGGTAGTTCCATAACGAAACATGTCACAAATTTCAAGAAAATCGGCGATATGTTTGTGTGGATCGGATCTAACTCGACCATCAAATTGATTGTCTTTAAACATCGAAAGATAATGACCTTTGATAGTGAAGTTATCTCCAAGATTAACGGGAACAATGGCGATCGCAGGTGTAGGAGCTACAACCCTATTGGTGGCCCACATAGGTCGATCGTCGGCCATTGGAAATGGTAATTCAAGAAAGAGATCAACGATTGGATGAACATCGAAAAGATTATCAAATGCTGGGTTAACGGTTCTTGGTTTTCTTCGATTATTTGAAACAAATGGGGTTCTCTTTTTGCGAAACAATCTTTCGGGGTTAGACAATGGTGTACTTAATTCTTCGTTAGAAGAGCGAGTGGTCATACACAAGAAAAATGAGCCAATCGAAAAAGATTATCAAATAAAAAGAAAAGTAATTTTTTTTGGAACAGTAACTGCCGGTTCAAAAATGAATCGGGCGGTTGGGAACGGTTTGGGTCACAGAAACAAATGAACCGGGCCGATTGAAAATGAACCGGGCGGATGAGACAGGTCATGAACAAACGAACCGGGCGGCTGGGTTTGAACCGGGCGGTTGGGGTAGGTCAGAAGACTCTGAACCGGTTGGTTCAGATGTGAACCGGGCGGCTGAGTATTTTCGGGGTCACAGAAACTTTTGAACCGCTTGGTTCAAGTTTGAACCGCGATTTCCTGGGTGAAAATTTCAAAGAACTTTTAAAGAACAAGCTTAGGAACAAGAACAAAGCACAAAAATTATAAACAAAAACGTGATCAAATCCCCGGAAGCGGCGCCAAAATCTTGATGTGTGTCGAGAGTGCAAGTTTTAAATTTATAGACACGATCTACCAATGATTCAAACGAAACACATACGAGCAAGTATACTCGTCCGTGTGTAGCAAGAGGTGATATGGTAAGCCGAGGTCGTTCACAAGGATTTGTTTAGTTTTTATGTAACGTGAGTTTGATTATAACAAAGACTTAGTAATGATTCTAAAGCAAGCAAATAATGATGATGATGTAAATTCAATATATTAAAAACTACACTTTCCTAGACTAGTTTGCACAATTCCCTTGATATAATTATGACAATGGTTCAAATCGATTATGATTGTGGAAAACTAGAAGATGGGGGTTGAATAGTTTTACGTCTTTTTCTTTTTAAAATCTTAAAACGTTTTGTATCCAATTATCTATTAAGTTAAACTCAATATGAGAAGTGTGAATAATAATTTATTAGACCATATCATATAATTATACACACAATCACAATATAAACTTCTAACTATAACACAATCAACATCAAAACAATACAAGCAACAATCAACACATATTTGCAAGCATAGATATAAAGCGATAAATGCAAGAATAAATGAAAAGAGATAAGAGAAAAGAAATGCAAACCGGACAAGATGATTTATAGTGGTTCGGCTACAAGGACACCTTCCTTGCCCTACTCCACTCCCCGAGTCACCTACTCGAGAGTTCACAACACTATTCACCAAGCTCCCTTTAGGCGGAGAAAACCGTATACACATTCGCTTACACCAATTTAACGACACAAAGCTAAATGTCGAGTTCTAATCGTAGCTAGAACTAATCTCACGACTTCTTCACGACTTCTTCACAACTTCTTCACGACTTCTTCACGCCACTACTTCTTCAGACTACACTACTTCTTCACACTACTACTTCTTCACAACTACACTACTTCTTCACACTACTACTTCTTCACAACTACATGATTCTTCACACCTCTTCTTACTCACTCAGTTACTCACTACTAAGTAATATCATCTTGATCTACTTATTACATATACTTACATAACTCACAACTTCATATCAATACTAACTAGACTCTAATACTTCTTTGACTTGATGATAGGAAGTATTCTTCTCTTGCACTTGTGGAATTAAGCTTGAATCACTTGGAAACAAAACTTTATAATTACATGATCAAAGGGTTTAGAAAGAGGTTTAAGATAGATTTGGACAGAAAGTTTTTAGTACAAAAGGTTGGGAAAAAGGGTTGGAATGGTCCAGTATTTATAGGCAAAGTTTAGGGCTGGAGGAGCGTGGGCGGTCCCCTTAATTACTAGCCGCCCCCTTAATAATTAAGGGGACCGCCTAGTAACTTTAAGGGGGCCGCCTAGAAAAAAAAATTTTCAGAATTTTTTTTTGTCCTTTTGTGAGGAAGGTTTTTTCTGAGAATTCGAGCCGTTTTTTTTGGTATAAATTTGAATTCAAAATATTTATTTTGAATAAAACATTTCTTATAAATACAAAAACATTTTGTATAAGTTTAAAAATGTTTGTCCCATTTTATAAAAAATGTAAAGTTTGTAAAAATAAAAATTCCTTTGATCATTCAATAAAATAAAGTTTGTTTGTTCATACCTTTAGTGATTAATTGTTGGATGCAAACTTATTTGTTGTTGAAGCATGCTTGAGACGTCGAGAGATGTTGTCGTATGAATGCATAGATGATTTGTGATCACGAGTAACTTAAGCACTTTACGTTATGTGTTATAACTTACATCTTTGTCATCATCAAAACATGAAGAGGATGTTTATATTAAATATCGTATTATTTATGCCAACAATCTCCCCCTTTTTGTTGATGACAAACTATGTAAACTATAACTCATAGTAAAATGTATAAGTTACTTGTTTACACTTCTTCTCCCCCTTTTGTCGAAGCAAAAAGGTGGACTCCTAGACGAGACTTCTACTACACTTCAACCCTTGGAATAGAGACATTGACATCCCTTGAAACTTGACTCTAGCGGATCCATGGATCAAATAAATTGCAAACTTTTAACCTGCATCAAGGGTTAGTTTCCTGCAAAAAAAAAAAAAAAAAAAAAAAAAAAAAAAAAAAAAAAAAAATAAATAAATAAAAAAAAAAAAATATATATATATATATATATATATATATATATATATATATATATATATATATATATATATCTACATATTATATATAACAGGATGCGTATGACGTCATCAAATGCAGGATTGATGAATAAGCGCTGGATTGATGACTAATCATGCTGTTATTCCACGTAAGCAGTCCACCTAAGCAAAGTTTGACCAAATTAATTCGCATTGACCAAATAAAATTCGGATTTAATTTTTAAAAAAATTGTCCTTTGCAAGATTTGAACCTGGGCCATTTAATCAACATACAAATCCTTCAACCACTAGACCAAGCCATTTTTTTGTGATTTACAATACAAAAAAAGTAAGTCATGCTTAAAATTTTGATATTGTTAAGCTATATTTAAGGAATAGATTATGCATATATTTTAGAGTATATACCGGATTTGTAAGGCCATTTAATATACTGTTTTTATTATTGATCACAGGAAACCCTAATTTTTCCTCCCCATAATTTTATTTTGCTTCTATAATGCTTTATTATGTTCATTATTAAGCATGATTAGATTTTCTATTTTTCCAGAAACTTTGAACTAAGCATGAAATTCAATGTATGTTTTTTTTCTCATGTTGATTAATTGACAAACTGATAGCATGATTAGATTGTCTATTTTTCCAAGAACTTTGAAAAACTTTGAACTAAGCATGAAATTTAAGGTATGTTTTATTCTCATGTTTATTAATTGACAGGATAGGACAACTGAGAGTCATGAACTTGAGGCATACACTTCTCTACTTTCTCAATACAAGGGCAGCAGGTATCTACCACTTTCTTTATAGATAACAGTATATATGTTTTCCTCTAATCCCTAAAACATGGCTGCCATAAAAAAAATCCATCCTGTATCAATGATTCATACAATAGTATATATGTTTTCCTCTAATCCCTAAAACATGGCTGCCATAAAAAAATCCATCCTGTATCAATGATTAAGATTTGCGTGGTCTTGGTTGATGTATTTTCTAACCATTAAAAACTGACACTAATTTTATTCTTGATTTATTGTTGCCTATCAGGGCTGAGATTGTTATGCTCGAGTCCAATAAGGCTAAACTTAAAGAGAGAATTGAAGTAGAGATAGTTTCTTCTTATTCTTGATTACTATTCTTTTAAGAAAGACAATAATCTTAAAGTTTTTTGGCGCTATACTGGATTACTTTATACAGGCCCGACGGAATGCAATTCTGAAGGAGGAATTGGTGAGCAAGAAAAAAGCTTTAGAAATGCGTCATGTATATCTTTTGGAAGAGGTATTGAATTGGTACTGGGGGTGTTATTGAATTGGCTGGTAATATTTTTATTAATTTTCTGTTGCTAATTGCATATGGTTTTATAAATTTGTTATATCATATATATAGAGGCTTTGATTTAATGTAATCTTTTATAGAGATGCTAAGAATTATGAAGATTCAGGGTCTTCATGTTGTAGTGCGAAGACATAAGAATGGTGATAAATAGGTCTGTGTAATTCAATTGATTATTACATCACTGAAATTTACTTTTTGCCTATTTTACATAGAATGATGATTTTGAATATTTTCCATGCAGCAGTACTAAGTTATCAACAGCAGTACTAACTCACTCGCATAACGGTACTAATAATTAGGAGCAGTACTAACCTTTCAATCAGGAAGCTTGCAAATTTTGACATTCGATGCTTCTGTCTAGGTATGATTAGAGAAGCTTAAGAATTAGGAAGAGAGTATGAAGAATGAGGTGTACACAGCAGCTGCGTATGGTGAATTAGAGAAGCTTTTTTCCAACAGAGTCACGATCACTAAATTTTTTTTTTGTTAAGTGTTATACGGTCTGAAAGCATTTTATAAATTGCCGTCTATGTACTTGATAAAATAACCATACGAGAAAGTACTATAAGCTATAAAATTTGCCATCTCAAGTTCTATTACGTATCATCGCCCAACGAAGGCCTTGGTCTTTTGTACAAATTGTCTAGGCCAGCAGAATGATCTTATGTACATATAAAGGTTGTTGTGTCATTCAAGTGTAGTCTTTTTAACGGTTTTTGCGTTGCATAGGTTGATTCCCATAGGAAGGCTGCTGCTGCAACTACTTCTGGTAAATTTAATGACGAGAGCATTGTTTCAATGTGCGTGCAACACTAATTTTCTGCAGAATGGAGTTGCCACTGAAGGTTAACTCTCAAGGAGAGTATTTGAGGGCCACGGTGGAACCGGCTACATGTTTGAAAATTAAGGTACATCCTTTTTGATCAAACAAGACAATCCAACAAAGGATGTTTTATTGATCAAACAAGTAATTATTTTTTGAAAAAATTCTTTCATAATTATTTAGTTGTTTATAACTATTAGTATGGATATTTATCTTTTTTTATTGCACAACTAGCATATGAGGTGACAAAATGGGTGTCAAAATAGGTAAATCTGATGAATGGGTGTTAAAATGGGTGTCACCGACTTGAAGCTGTTGTTTGGGGTAGTGCTTCTACATTCAACCGCCTGATGCGCTATGCTCATCACAGGTTGTGTATGGTTATGCTTTTCTTCTTTGTTGACAACTTATTTGTGTGTTTTTCGTCACCTGTTTTGCACGTGATCTTAAAATTCTGTTGTTTATTGCAGCGGTTTTTGAACTGGGCGTAATAAGCATGGAATGCCTTCGGTTAATCTTTTGTCGATACTTTGTTAAAGCTGATAGCGTTTCAGTTAATGTGATCAGTAACTTTCTTGCATTACCATCACAAAATTCACTTTGTTGAATGTATATATGTTCACTCTCAGAACACAAAGCTAATTGTAAATAAATTCAATTTCACTATCATCTCTTCTTATATCCCACATTGTTTGTAAAGATTAATGCTCATTTGTAAAATTAATTATACTTTTTCTCTCAGTAAGTCACAAAGCTTTTGTATCATTTGTTTGCAGTAAATATGAAGATCATAGGAATAGAGTTGCTCGAGAATGTCCGGGCAGATCATGGTTGACCAACAAAAGCAATTGCTGATGGCCATCAGAATATATATACAGGTATTAATAGAGACCAGACAATATTTTTCCTTCAATTTTTAAATTCATCAAACTGGTACCACGTGCCTCAACTTCATCTTATAATCTTTGGGTTTCTTTGCATTAAAAGTCTATGGTTATGCACAAATGTCGGTGGGCGGTGGCTGTATAATGATTATGCACCTGTAACAGCAGGTAATTCCAGAATAGGCAATTTGTTTGCAGGCGTTTTTTTTTGAGATTTTCTTATTTAACCTTCCTGCATTACAGGGTATACAGGGACATCAGGACTGGATGTGGCATGTGCGGAAATGTAAACAGACTTCGGCGGGTGTTATATGGGATTTGTAGACGCTTTTTTTGTGGCACCTGATTATCGGTTTCTACTTATTTTTTTATCTCATAATCACTCTCAAAACACATTGCCAAACACCCGTTTATTTAAGCTGATGCAATGTTGTGTGTTATATGGTGTTGTTTGTTACATACCAAGGTTAAAGATATTGAGCTAAGAGGGCATACCGATTGGGTGGATCAGTCACCGGGGTGTCATAATGCATCGTGCAGTTTGCCAGCTGGCAATGGAACGGCAAGCACGTCAGCAACGATGCATAAATGTGAGTGGTCCGCTTTTATTTTATTCTAACATTTTTATACCGAATTTATTCTTTTTAAATGTTGTTGTTCAGTTAGTCATTCGAGTCAGATAGCCATGCCATTTGTTAGCAGCCATATGTTTATGTGTCATTTACATGCGTTGAAAAGCTACCTTAACTCATAACGTTCTAACGTCGCCCTTTTCCAAAGTTTGTCATTGCTATTTGTTAGTAGCCTGTTTTGCACATTTTTAGTACACTCTTAAAAAAAATGTTTTCAATTAATGTAACTTGCAAGGACAGCGTGCGTTGCTGGTACGCTTAACACTTTTTGACTAATCCTTCTATGTCACTATGATTGTAGGCGACTCAGGGACGCAGAATATTCCACGTTATATGCTTATTTAGAGATCAGGTTGGATAAGGAGTATAGGAAAACTTAAGGGGTGTTTCAAATTACTTATTATAAGTCCTAACTTTGGTTATTGCCTTTTTGCATTATGACATGGAATAGGCAAGCATTCATTACAACGTTGTTCACTCACAAAGAGTCAAATTGGGTATTTAACCTGAGATACCCTCAAAAGTGCTTAGGTGTTGTATCAAATTAGAATAAGCATATAAGCAGTTTTAATAAGCAATCCCAAATTCCACTTTTTAAGGGCATTTTACAGACAATATCCAGAATTTTCTGGGTACACAAACAACTGATTATCAGTTATAACCAGTAATAGCAAAATCATGTTCGAAGACTATCTGTAACAGCCAATTGATTATCTGATTATTGCGTGTCAAACAATTTTGTAGGGAATGTAGATGCACGGCAACTAACGTTTACTCAGAAATGTGTGTCATATCTGCACTATTCAATCCCAAACACCCCGTAATCTGTAGTATGCACTATTTTAAGCATTGGATCTGCATAAAGTAAGACCTTGCCATCAGAGGCCAATACAGAACGCGTTGAGGTAACCTATTATTAATTTTTAATTGTTTGCTTCTGCAAGGATTTTGTTTTGATAGTGTAATCGGGATAGCATATGACTATAACGTCACTTTGGTATATATGTTTGTAATATGTTTGATATTGGACAGGGATGCCCTTACATGGTATGAAGCTGGATGGTTTAGTTTGCATACACCAAAGCGGAATTCAATCGCAAATTTGAGGCTCATTAAGCTGGTCACTCACTGATAACGTGATCCTTTGTTTAGGCTACTATAAGCAGTTTAACTGGACTTGCAAGAAACCAAAATTTTTAGGCATGAGACTTTGATTAAACCAAGATGTTAATAAAAAAGGACCTTTGGGTTGTATATAATGTTTTTAAAGTACATGCATAGAGGTTATAACTGAATTCAAGTGTTATTTTTTTTTGGAATTCAGATGTAGCATGTACTTTCTAAATGTCCTAGGATGGATACAGAGACATGCTTGTGGCCAAAGTTAATGTCTGATGAGCCCCCATTGTGCAGCATCCAGACAAAATGAAGAAAGCACAGGCTGAAATCGATGCAGTCGTCTCACAAGGCGCAATCACTTTGGAGTCACTTAAGAAACTTGAGTAGGTAAACACTTTCTAGAATCTTTTTGCTTCCATGATTGATTTGTTTAAACACTAACTGATGAAACATCCAGTATATGAAACCATTAGATGATGATACAAACAGATAGATTTAATTACTAACCTGTTGATGATGCAATGCTTGAAAGACTGCCACAAGCCAGGCTGACCAGGATGGTAGAATCTTGTGGTCTGTCACCAGCAAAAGTTGACATAAGACTTTGAAATGTCAATATCCCAAGTCACAACCATCCATCACATAAAGCAACAAACACAAAAAAGCAGGCAGCAAAATAACATCTATAGTTATACCGTTGCAACTGCCAATATGATCTTGCCGTGTCATAAACTGAAAAATTAATTGCTAGGTTAGAGCCAACACCCTGTAATAAATCATGTAGTCGGTTATGAGAGAACAAGTGTATAAAACGACGGTAAAAACTTAAGATATGAGCACATAGAACGATACCAATAGACAAGCACCAAGTCCTTTGTAGAGGCCAAAGAAGCCCTCCTCCCTGCTGATGGTGCGTAAAGCATGCCATATACCTTTATAATAAATAACATTTCTCTGCAAATCAGGAAATAGAAAACTGTTAAAAACACACACAACGAATAAGTACATACTAAAATTCAAGTGTCAGAGGCTTTATAAAAGTTTGGCAAGCTAATTGTTTATTACCTGTGCTGAAAGTTGTTGGTGGTGGCAATCTTTATCCATTGACTAACTGTTTTACTAATATTATTGCTCTACTTTGCAGATACGTTAGACTGATTATTTCCGAGAGTCTACGTTTGTATCCTCAGCCTCCATTGCTCATCAGATGTTCTCTAAAACCAGACAAATAGCTGCTGCACTCGGTCATCAATATCACAGGGTACCTTCATTGTGTATATCTGAAGAAAAAAAATGTAACTGGGTTTGCTCATGTGGGATAATTTTTCTATCTAATAGATGGCAAACAATGGATTCAAATTATACTTTCTTTTCGACTTTTTTTTTTTAAATAGTATATCTGAATACCTTTATTACAATTTCTTGAAATAGCTAAGAGATGACTTGATGACGATGCTTATTGCTGGCCATGAAACGACAGCTGCTGTTCTTACATGGGTCGTCTTCCTTCTGGCTCAGGTATGGAAAATCGTTATACGTAATTATATATTTGCATGTACTTTCTAAATGTCCTAGGATGGATACAGAGACATGCTTGTGGCCAAAGTTAATGTCTGATGAGCCACCATTGTGCAGCATCCAGACAAAATGAAGAAAGTACAGGCTGAAATCGATGCAGTCGTCTCACAAGCCGCATTTGCTCATGTGAGATAATTTTTCTATCTAATAGATGGCAAAAAATGGATGCAATGCAAGAGTTAGCTATATTTTGGTGTGTCTTAAAAATGCCAAAGTCACTCCAAAGGTATATATACATAACGTTTGTGTATTCACATCTTAGATATGTCAAGTTTTTTTTTAACGACTTATGTACAATTTAGGAATAAGAATACTCTTTCCCTTCCTATTTGTTTGCTTCTGCAAGGATTTTGTTTTGATAGTGTAATCAGAATATCATATGACTATAATGTCACTTTGGTATATATGTTTGTAATATGTTCTGTTAATACAAATATCGTCCCAAAAACGTTATTTATATTTTACGATCTTTGCTTAGTTTTGTTAATGACAATTACAAAGTATATCTTTAAGCAAATTATAAATACTAGCTAAAGTCTCTTTATAACACATTTTACATTTCACAAGTTTACATGGAAATACATTTCATACATATACATGATTATTTCCTTAAAAGGAAACTTTATTTCTTAAATGATACAATGACATCATGGCATGCATCATACATGTAATCTTGGTAAGATCTTGTAATATCTTGGATAGATCTTCAAGTAAGATAGTTGACATTGGATGATCTTGATATGACAACACAAAGATATGGAGAGATTGGAGAGATTTGGAAAATCTCTTAGCTGTCTTACCTCTGGCATACACGCGGATCCCTTCGACATAAAGGACGGATCCCTTTTAAGGGATCCGCCAGATCCGCCGAGTGTCTATCAGCTTGCCTATAAATAGCAAGCTGATCACTTGGCCTTCTCATCACTCATATAGCTAAAATACATACTCATTCATATTACTAACAGCATTCATTCATATCATTTGATCTATCTTTTGTAGCAAAGAAGATTAAGCATCAAGGTTCAACACAGACGTGTAAACCTTTAGTATAGTTACTGTGTGATCTTTGTGTAATTCACACATCATTATTTGTATCATTTATCTTAGTGAGTGTGGTTAGTGTTTTAGTCCTCAAAACACAAAGAGTGTAGGGAGTGGTTGTACCCTTGTGAAAGAACTCGACATTTAGCTTAGTGTCGGTAATTGTATAGGCGACGTTGGGTTAGTTCTGCCCTGAAGTAGAACTCGGTGTTTAGCTTAGTACCGGAAAAGGAAGTAAGCAACGTGTAAAGGTTTTCTCCACCTAGAAGAGAGTTTGTTTCTTAGTGAAGGATAACTCTCGAGTTAGAGGCTCGAGGAGTAGAGTAAGGCAAGGAAGAGAGTCCTTGTAGCCGAACCACTATTGTTGACATAAATAATGTCTAAAAACATTATTCATATCTCTATGTTTTAATGATCACAAAATATAAACTCATTAAACATAAACTTATCAAATAAACAAGTATTTAGTTGTAAATATTCACTTCTACAACTTAATCACTTAAGGTATGAATAAACAAGTGCTTAATGCATTATATGATCAAAGGAACATTTTCTTAATAACTAGATTATTTATAAAACATCAAAAACATTTTATATTTTTGAAAAACATTTTTGGCATTAAATAAAAATGTTTAATCTTTTATAAAAATATGTATTCAAATTTTTAACCAAAATCAGTTAAAATGTTCCAGAAAAACCTTCCCCACAAAAGGACAAAATTGGCCAACGGACAGAAGGGGCGGCCCCCTTAATTTTACTAGGCGGCCCCCTTAATTATTAAGGGGACCGCCCCCTATTTAAGGGAACCGCCCCCGCTCCAGTAGACCTCCAGCTGTCCAATTTTTCTCCTATAAATACCAGTCTTCTCCTGGACTTTTACTCACCTTTTGCACACTAAAACTTTCTGTTTTAAATCACATTTCATATCTTCAAAATCCTTTGAACATATAATCTTAAGCTTTGGTTTCTAAGTGATCCAAGCCTCCTCCATTCAAGTGCAAAAGAAGAATACTCCTTCAACAACTAAAGAAGAAGTATTGCAACTTAGATACCTAAGTTGTTTGTGTCATCACATATATTTGTATATAAGTTGTGTATTGTTATTAGATAATTGTGTGTATAATTATTTGGGATAGGTTAGTGTGTCAGTAGAGAAGTTGTGTTGTTAAGGTGTGTAAGTAGTGAAGGTGTGAAGAAGTAGTAGTGAACATAGGTTGTGGTTAGTCGTGAATTGTCGTGAAGAAGTAGTGAAGAAGTCGTGAAGAAGTCGTGAAGAAGTTGTGAAGAAGTCGTGAAGAAGTCGTGAAGAAGTCGTGAACTAGTCGTGAAGAAGAAGGTGTGATTAAGTCGTGTTTAAGGTGTGAGATTGGTTCTAGCTATGATTAGAACTCGACATCTAGCTTTGTGTCGTTAAGCCGGTGTAAGCTAAAGTTGTGTAAAGGTTTTCTCCGCCATAAGGGAGCTTGTTGACATAGTGAAGAAAACTCTCGAGTTAGGTGCTCGGGGAGTGGAGTAGGGCAAGGAAGGTGTCCTTGTAGCCGAACCACTATAAATATCTTGTCTCTCGGTTAGATCTTTCCATCTCTAGCTTTCATTTCATTTTATTACCTTACTTGCATTACTTAGTTATATTTACTTATATACGTATTGTTCATATTGTTCAAGAATTGAGATCACATAAATTCGAATCTAAGTTTTAAAAAGAAAATAAAGTTTTCACAATAAATTATTAAAAGGACATAAAACTATTCAACCCCCCCCCTTCTAGTTTTCCACAATTGGTATCAAGAGCCAGGTCAAACAAGATTTTTAAAATTAACTGTATTTTAAAACTTGAAACGATCTATGGAATCTTTAAAATATTTAGAAGGGCAATCTATGCAAAGACCACCACTATTTGAAAGTGATGGTTTTCTTTATTGGAAAAATAGATTCGAAACTTATGTGAAATCAAAGGATCTTGATCTTTGGCATATTATTACCTATGGTGATTTTCCCCCTATTCAATATAATATCCTAACTAAATTAGATGAAATTTGCCTTTTGAAAAACAAAATGATGATTTAAAAAGGAAACTAGCGAAAAATAATGAAGCTAAAATGGTTATTTATAATGCGTTACCACGCAAAGAATATGAAAGAATTTTTATGTGTCAAACCGCAAAAGATATTTGGGATTCTTTACTAATCACTCACCAAGGTAATAGTCAAGTCAAAGATAATAAAATAGATCTTCTTGTACAACAATATGAACAATTTACAATTCCTGAAGAGGAATCTATTGATAATGCATTTGCTAAATTTAACACAATCATCACAAGTTTAAAAGCACTTGATGAGACTTTTTCTAGCAAAAATTGTGTAAGGAAATTTCTTAGGGCATTACATCCGAAATGGCGCGCAAAGGTCACGGCGATTGAAGAGTCAAAGAACTTGATGACGTTATCACTTGATGAGCTTATTGGCAACTTAAAGGTTCATGAAGAAATTATAAAAAGGGACTCGGAAACGGTCAAGAGCAAGAAAGATCAAATCAAGTCTCTCGCGCTAAAAGCCAAAAAGGAACTTAGTGATGACGATGATTCAAGTGACGAAAGTGAAGACGAAGAATATGCAATGGCCGTTAGAGAATTCAAGAAATTCTTCAAGAGACGAGGAAGATTCATGAGACAACCGCGAGATGAAAGAAGATCACTACAAAGAAATAGAAATGATAACTACGGGAAAAGAAAGTGCTTTAGATGTGGAAGTCAAAACCATCTCATTGGCGAATGTCCAAAGCCACCGGGTTATGATTACGAAAGCGCATTTGTTAGTGGAACATGGAGCGATAGCGACAAAGATGAAGCGGACAAAGCAAAAGACGAAAAATGCCTTGTAGCTCAAGCCACCGATGAAATATGTCTAGGAATAAATTTGGAGCCCGACGAATGGATTAAGGATAGTGGATGCTCGAAGCACATGACGGGAAACCGGAAGCTATTCTCCTCCTACAAGGCATACAACGGAGGTAACGTTATTTTCGGTAGTGATTTTCGTGGAAAAATCATTGGCAAAGGTACGATCTCTCAAGACTCCCTAACTATTGAAAATGTTGAGCATGTAGATAACTTAACATATAATTTGCTTAGTATAGGACAAATATGCGATAATAAGTGTAGGGTTACTTTTACAAGTAAAGATAGCGAAATAGTTAAGGACGGAAAGGTCATAGGTAGAGGAGTTAGGAAAGGTGGTGTATATGTTATGAAACTAGGAAATAAACCGGAAGATAAAATATGTCTAGCAACCTTAGATGAAAACTCTACATTGTGGCATAGAAGATTAGGTCACGCAAATATGCAACAAATACAATCCCTAGCCTCTAAAGAATTAGTTAGAAACTTGCCTAACCTAAGATATGACCAACACTTTTGCGATGCATGTAAAATAGGAAAGCAAGCACATGCTAGTCACAAAGCTAAGAATATAGTCTCCACTACTAGATGCCTAGAATTATTACACATGGACCTTTTTGGCCCAACCGCTGTGCGGAGTTACGGAGGTAATCGTTATACCTTAGTAATTGTAGATGACTATTCACGATACACGTGGACTAGTTTTTTAAGTGATAAAACCGAAGCCTTTAATAAATTTGAAATTTTTAGTAAAATGATTCAAAATAAATTAGGATGTTCTATAGTATCAATTAGGACGGACCATGGTCGGGAATTTGATAATGAAGTGCAATTCGGAAAATATTGTGATTTAAATGGGATATCTCACAATTTCTCCGCTCCTCGCACTCCACAATCAAATGGGGTAGTAGAAAGAAAGAATCAAACCTTACAAGAAATGAGTAGAACAATGCTAAATGAACAATCTATCCCACAAAAATTTTGGTGCCATGCCGTAGATACATCAACATATATAATAAATAGAGTCTCAATTAGGAGAATATTAGGAAAAACCCCATATGAGTTATTAAGAGGTAGAAAACCTAATCTAAACTACTTTAGGGTATTCGGGAGCAAATGTTTTGTTCTCAATACAAAAGATTACCTTACTAAGTTTGATCCTAAGTCGTACGAAGGAATCTTTCTAGGGTATTCACAAAATAGTAAAGCATACATAATACTTAATAAACACACTATGAAAGTAGAAGAATCCTTAAATGTAACATTTGATGAAACTCCACCACCACCTAAGACATTGCCCCTAGAAGATGATGACCTAGTTGAAGAAGAAGCTATTGAGGTTAGTAAAATTAAACCCTTAGGTGATGATAATGAAGATATAATATTAGGTGAAGACGAAATAGTAAATGTTAAGGAATCTAAATCACACCCATTGGATAATATAATAGGAAACTTAAATCAAAGAACCCTTAGATCACAAGCTCAAGATAAAAATAACTTCTTTTGTTTCCTATCAACTATAGAACCTAAAAATATAAATGAAGCATTAAAAGATGAAAGTTGGGTCATGGCTATGCAAGAAGAACTAAATCAATTTAAGACTAATGACGTTTGGGAACTAGTCCCAAATCCCATGAACATGACCATCATAGGAACTAAGTGGGTTTATAGAAATAAGCTAGATGAAAATGGAATAGTTACTAGGAACAAGGCTAGGTTAGTTGCCCAAGGATATAATCAACAAGAAGGAATAGATTATGACGAAACTTATGCCCCCGTAGCTAGATTAGAATCTATAAGAATACTTCTTGCCTATGCATGCGCCCTAGACTTTAAGTTATTTCAAATGGACGTGAAAAGTGCATTCCTTAACGGTTTTATCAATGAGGAGGTATACGTGGCACAACCTCCAGGATTCATTGACTTCGCAAAACCTGATTATGTTTATAAACTCAAGAAAGCTTTATATGGACTCAAACAAGCTCCCAAGGCTTGGTATGATCGATTAAAGGCATTTCTTATTAAACATGATTATTCCATGGGAATGGTAGATAACACTCTTTTCACGAAAAAGAAAAGCCCAAATCTCATCATTGTCCAAATATATGTCGACGACATTATATTCGGATCGACTTGTCAGGATATGTGTGATGAATTCGCCAAAATCATGCATGATGAGTTTGAGATGAGTATGATGGGTGAACTTAATTTCTTCCTAGGATTACAAATAAAACAATTAGAAGATGGAATATTTATTAATAAATCTAAGTACATTAAGGAAATGCTTAAAAAATTTGGATTAGAAGATGCTAAGCCCATGAAGACACCAATGTCTACGGAAGTAAAACTCACAAGAGATGAAGAAGGTGAGTCCGTAGAAAACACCAAATATAGAGGAATGATAGGTAGCTTACTATACTTAACGGCAAGTAGACCGGATATCATGTTTAGTGTCTGCCTTTGTGCTCGCTTTCAAGAGGATCCCAAAACCTCTCACCTAGAAGCGGTTAAGCGTATCTTCCGATACATTAAAGGCACTATACACTTAGGATTATGGTATCCTAAGGGATCGGGCATAGAAACCATCGTCTATGCGGATTCGGATCATGCGGGAGACTACGTGGATAGAAAAAGTGCTAGTGGAATTTGCACGTTAATGGGATGTTGTCTAACATCTTGGTTCTCGAAGAAGCAAACCACTCTTGCTATTTCTACCACAGAAGCCGAATATGTAAGCGCTGGAAAGGCATGTCAACAAGCACTATGGATGAAACAAGCTCTCGTAGACTATGGCATTAGGTTAGATGACGTCCCAATTATGTGTGATAATAAAGGTGCTATAGATTTAAGTAAGAATCCCGTTCAACACTCTAGGACTAAACATATAGAAATACGCCACCACTTCCTCCGCGATAACGTTCAAAAAGGAAACATATCAATAGAAAAGGTTGCATCGGAAGATAACTTAGCAGACATATTCACTAAGCCCCTTAAGCGTGAACTCTTTAACCACTTACGTTTAGGCCTAGGAATGATGGAACAAATTGACTGAATTTTCTGCATTTTTGGTAAAAAAAATTTTCCAGATGGGCGGACCCCTTAATGTTATAAAGGCGGTCCCCTTAATTATTAAGGGGACCGGCTTGTCATTAAGGGGACCGGCCATCTGACTGTAACATTTTTTTTTCTGTTTCCTCCCATCTGAGTCTAGGAATCTGTTTTGCACAAAATAAAAGATTGGGATATTTCTTTGCATAAACATATTTAAACAAAACCCAATCCATTTTCTACAAATCATTCTCACATCTAGGAAAACACATGAAAACTATTTTTCCTACATTGTTGAATAATGCTAAAAACATTTCCTTTTCATGCATAAAGATCTCACATGAATTGTCGAAGTATATAATCTAATATATACATCTTTGATATTCATATATTGAGCAAAATCAAATCAAGGAGACCTTGGATTGTTTCTTAGGAAATTTTTGCATTTAGGAGTCGAAACAATCACATCTCCACATTTGTTGCATATAGGCACACACTAGAACAAGATTATTAATCACATCCCCACAATTGTTCCATCACCTATTTCCATTTAGTTTCTAGTGCCTTTGCTTCATTACCCTTGCCTTAGTTGATTAGGTTCCTTAATTCTCTTAATTGCTAGACATTAATTATTGCTTGCTTTTTTTTTTTATTTGTCTTATATGCCATGTATGCTTAATATGTTTTTCTATTGCCTCAAAGAGTGGGACTTCCCTAACCAAAGCTCAAAACATAGCACCTCACTATTCTGCAAAAAACCATTTTGGAACCAAAGTACCATGGCGCCCCCTATTTCATAGGAAGCCCCCTTAATTATTAGGGACCGCCCATAATTAAGGGACCGGCATCTGTTGGCGGGTTCAGAGATTTAGTCTGCTTTTTAAGCCCATATTGATCTATACTTCCCCAAATTCACAAACACATTTTTTCGCTTTCTTCTAACCATTTATCCTATATCCCCCACTATTAAAAACCTTTTATATCAACCACTCAATCATCCATATTCATTCCTCAATCAACCAAACCCAATAAACAACATCTAAGTCTTACAAGGATGACCTTAAAACCCGGGTGGAAAAGAAAACCTAACCCTCACCACAAGCCCATCACAACTAGACAACCAACACCTCCATCATCATTCATCCCCAACTACTCTCCAAGATCACAACCTCACTCCATTGAACCATTTCACAAACCCTACCATTTTGGCCAAACATCCACATTCATTCCAAACTACTCCCCTAAACCTCAAACCAACTTCAATGGAATACTTGAAAACCCTCATCACCTTGGTCAAACATCAAACCATTCACCCCAATACCATCCATTTCCACCAAATAACCAAATCCCCACTCATGAAAGACAAAAGCTTCATGAAGAAATTAACCAAATCCATGATCTTAATGATCTCCTTGCTATGCACCTCACACAACGCAACAAGGGACAACCTCCATCCTCACCTTACTCAAATTGCCTACCCCACTCTCTTAACTTGGATCAAGTTACAAATCACACACACTATTGCCCTTGTTGCATCTTCCTTCAAAAACAAATCCTCCACCTAAGTGAAGATATTTCTTGGATCGAATATCTACTCACTCGTCCCTATCCCATTCCTCTACTACAACGATATAACATCAATGGATCCGCTCCATTTCCCTCACCATCACATAACTAAAACCCATCCACATGCTTTCCAAATAAAATCCCTCACCCTTTTGTGTTGCAAGCAAGTCCAATCGCTCTCTTTGGCAATATGAGAAGCATTAGTTTTTCTAGTTTTGTTGTAATCATTATGTTTCAAGTATTTTATGTAATGTAATGATGATTCATATTTTATATGATCATCTTGAATGTATTAGTTGGTTGTTCTAAATATTTTTGCTATGTATATGTATCTTGTGTCTCCTAACTTGTTTTTGCAGCCAAGATTCCCATAGCTCATCTCCTTGGTGCCCTCGAACGAGGGGGAGTAACCATCAAGGGGGAGTTCTCGTCCCGACAAATTTAGTTTCTAAAACTTGTCGGCATAACCTTTTTGATTCTACAAAAAGGGGGAGAAGTGAATGTAAACTCACTAAATACTTGTCCAAAAATAAATTTTTGGATTTAATAAGTTTAAGTTTTGTAATCATCAAAAAGGGGGAGATTGTTGACATAAATAATGTCTAAAAACATTATTCATATCTCTATGTTTTAATGATCACAAAATATAAACTCATTAAACATAAACTTATCAAATAAACAAGTATTTAGTTGTAAATATTCACTTCTACAACTTAATCACTTAAGGTATGAATAAACAAGTGCTTAATGCATTATATGATCAAAGGAACATTTTCTTAATAACTAGATTTTTTATAAAACATCAAAAACATTTTATATTTTTGAAAAACATTTTTGGCATTAAATAAAAATGTTTAATCTTTTATAAAAATATGAATTCAAATTTTTAACCAAAATCAGTTAAAATGTTCCAGAAAAACCTTCCCCACAAAAGCACAAAATTGGCCAACGGACAGAAGGGGCGGCCCCCTTAATTTTACTAGGCGGCCCCCTTAATTATTAAGGGGACCGCCCCCGCTCCAGTAGACCTCCAGCTGTCCAATTTTTCTCCTATAAATACCAGTCTTCTCCTGGACTTTTACTCACCTTTTGCACACTAAAACTTTCTGTTTTAAATCACATTTCATATCTTCAAAATCCTTTGAACATATAATCTTAAGCTTTGGTTTCTAATTGATCCAAGCCTCCTCCATTCAAGTGAAAAAGAAGAATACTCCTTCAACAACTAAAGAAGAAGTATTGCAACTTAGATACCTAAGTTGTTTGTGTCATCACATATATTTGTATATAAGTTGTGTATTGTTATTAGATAATTGTGTGTATAATTATTTGGGATAGGTTAGTGTGTAAGTAGAGAAGTTGTGTTGTTAAGGTGTGTAAGTAGTGAAGGTGTGAAGAAGTAGTAGTGAACATAGGTTGTGGTTAGTCGTGAATTGTCGTGAAGAAGTAGTGAAGAAGTCGTGAAGAAGTCGTGAAGAAGTCGTGAAGAAGTCGTGAACTAGTCGTGAAGAAGAAGGTGTGATTAAGTCGTGTTTAAGGTGTGAGATTGGTTCTAGCTACGATTAGAACTCGACATCTAGCTTTGTGTCGTTAAGCCGGTGTAAGCTAAAGTTGTGTAAAGGTTTTCTCCGCCATAAGGGAGCTTGTTGACATAGTGAAGAAAACTCTCGAGTTAGGTGCTCGGGGAGTGGAGTAGGGCAAGGAAGGTGTCCTTGTAGCCGAACCACTATAAATCTCTTGTCTCTCGGTTAGATCTTTCCATCTCTAGCTTTCATTTCATTTTATTACCTTACTTGCATTACTTAGTTATATTTACTTATATACGTATTGTTCATATTGTTCAAGAATTGAGATCACATAAATTCGAATCTAAGTTTTAAAAAGAAAATAAAGTTTTCACAATAAATTATTAAAAGGACATAAAACTATTCAACCCCCCATTCTAGTTTTCCACAACTATAAACATCCGTGTTGTGTGGTTTCATCTTTCCTCTCTTTACGTTTCATATATATTGTATGAATACTTGTCTGAGCTTGTTTCCTTTGAATTAACATAAAGTAACAAAGCGAATTAATTTTAATCGGTAAAACTATTCAACCCCTCCCCCCCCCCCTCTAGTTTTCCACAATTGGCATCAAGAGCTATGTTACTTAAGACTTTTAAAATATATTGTATTTTATAACTTAAAACGATCCATGGATTTTGAAAACTTTAAAGAAGGACAATCTATGCAAAGACCACCTCTATTTGAACCAAATTGCTTTATATATTGGAAGAATCGCTTTGAGACATATGTAAAGTCAAAGGACATAGATCTGTGGTATATTATTGTTGAGGATGATTACAAGCCCATTAGTAATGATATTTCGGGTGGTCGGGATGTAGGAGCTTCTCTTACTTGTCACAGGGATGAGCAAAAGAAGTTGATTGCCAAAAATAATGAAGCCAAAATGATGCTTTACAATGCCTTACCTAAGAAAGAATATGAAAGAGTTTTTATGTGCAAAACGGCTAAAGATATTTGGCAATCTCTTATTATCACTCATCAAGGGAACTCACAAGTCAAAGATAACAAAATTGATCTTCTTGTTCAACAATATGAACAATTTGTTATCTCTGAAGATGAGACCATTGATAGTGCTTTTGCTAAGTTTAATACTATTATTACATCTCTTAAAGCACTTGATGAATCTTTTTCTAGTAAGAACTTTGTCAGGAAATTTCTTAGAGCACTTCATCCTAAGTGGAGAGCAAAGGTGACGGCTATTGAAGAATCCAAGGATCTCTCAAGCATGACACTTGATGAGCTCATAGGAAATCTCAAAGTTCACGAAATGGTGATGGAAAAGGATTCAGAAATAGTTAAAGGGAAGAAGGAGAAAATAAAGTCCATTGCCTTGAAAGCTAGAGTTGAGTCAAGTGATGATGAAGAGTCTTGTTCAAGTAGCGAAGACGAAGAATATGCCATGGCCGTAAGAGATTTCAAGAAGTTCTTCAGAAGACGAGGAAAGTTTGTAAAACCACCTCGTGAAGAAAAGAAATCTTTACGAAAAGACCGTGATGATAAAAAGGGCAAGTTAGATAGGAAGTGCTATAGATGTGGAGATTCTGGTCACTTTATAGGTGAATGTCCAAAGCCTCCAAAGAACAAGTCTCAAAAAGCATTCGTTAGTAGGGGCTTGGAGTGATAGTGAAGGAGATGATGATGAGCCTAAAAACAACGAAGTTGCCCTTATGGCTCATGACACAGAAGAGGTACATTCTGACTCATACTCCTCTATAGATGATGAAACCTTAGAAGTAGAATATAACAAGCTGTATGATATCACATTAAAAATCATCAACAAAAACAAATTCTTGAAAACTAAAACAACACTTTTAGAAAAAGAAGTGTATTGGCTTAAAGAAAAAGAGATACGAATGGAAAAAGGGAAAAATAGTAAAGATACATGTGTCTCTTGTCAAGAACTAAAATTAGAATTAGATGCACTAAAAACTTCACAGGAAGATCTCATTAAGCAAAACTATAAGTTTAAAAGGTTTGATAAAAACATAAGTTGTGCAGATGAGAAAATGAAGATGCAAAAACTTCCTCATGATAAAACCGGATTAGGTTTTATGAAACTAGGAACCTTAAGTGACTTTAAGAAACAAACTGTGAATGAAAAAGAAACTGTTTCAACTAAGTCAGAGGCTCACGGATCCGACGGATCCAATATTTTGGATCTGCCAGTTGTACCCAAGGGATCCGCGAGTACAGAAGTTGAACAGAAGGTTCAGAAAACAGACCGTACTGAATTTGTTAAGGTCACTAGAAAACCTAGCACTAGTACAACTAATAACAAGCTAAAACCAGCTGTGTTTATAGGGAGAGGTCAAGCTAGGAATGAGTATAGAGTTAAAACAACACAACAGAGACCTCAAACTAGTTTTCCCAAACACCTCTTTCCTAAGAGTAATGTTAATTCACAACATCATTATCAAAATAATTGGAACCAAAATATGCCTAGAAACTTTCAAGGTCCCAATTACATGCCATGTAACTATTATCCTCCATTTGCTTACATGAACCATGATAATGTTATGTTTAACACAAACGGACCCATGAGATATTGGGGACCAAACGCTTGAGTCTTTATTGAACTTAGGTGTGCTTAAAAGTTGAACTTGAACCTGATGAATAGATCAAAGATAGTGGGTGTTCAAGACACATGACGGGAAACAAAAGCCTTTTCTCCACTTACCAAATGTACGACGGAGGTAATTTCACATTTGGTAGCAAGCTTAAAAGTAAAATCATCAGAAAAGGTACAATCTCTCATGACTCTCTCTCTATTGATGATGTTGCTCATGTTGATAATTTAGGTTTTAACTTGCTTAGTATAAGTCAATTGTGCCGTAAAAAGTATAACGTCCTTTTCAGTGAAAATGGAAGTAAAATACTTAAAGATGGCATAACAGTAGGAAAAGGTGTCTTAAAGAATAACGTTTATGTTATGAAATTAGATAAAACACCGAAAGACAAGCTTTGTCTTACTTCTCTGGATGAAAACTCAACCTTATGGCATCGATGCTTAGGTCACGCCAATATGAGGTTAATTCAATCCTTATCATCCAAAGAACTCGTTAGGAACCTACCTAAGTTAAGATATGACCAACACTTTTGTGATGCTTGCGAAATTGGGAAACAAGTGCATAATAGCCATAAGGCTAAAAACATGGTATCCACATCTAGATGTCTAGAATTATTACATATGGATTTGTTTGGCCTGTCGGCTATACAAAGTTATGGAGGTAATTTTTACACATTAGTAATAGTAGATGATTACTCTAGGTATACATGGACTAAATTTTTGAAAACCAAAAATGAGGCCTTTGATAAATTTGAAATTCTAAGCAAGAAAATTCAAAATCAACTAGGATGTAACATAGTATCTATTAGAACTGACCATGGTCAAGAATTTGACAATGAAATCCAATTCGGAACATTCTGTGATAAAAATGGAATAACTCATAATTTCTCGGCTCCTCGAACTCCACAATCTAATGGTGTAGTAGAACGGAAAAATAGGACAATTCAAGAAATGAGTAGAACTATGTTAAATGAACAAAACATACCTCAAAAGTTTTGGTGTCACGCAGTAGATACTTCCACATATATCCTAAATAGAGTTTTAATTAGACCATTTTTAAATAAAACTCCTTATGAACTTTATCGAGGTAAAAAGCCTACTTTAGGATATTTTAGAGTGTTTGGAAGCAAGTTATTTATTTTAAACACTAAGGATTATCTCACCAAATTCGACCCAAAGTCGTATGAAGGTGTATTTCTAGGATATTCACAAACTAGTAAAGCATACATAGTTTTGAACAAGGAAACCTCAAGAGTCGAGGAATCATTGAACGTAACATTCGATGAATGTCCACCTCCCTCTAAGACATCACCTTTGGTAGATGATGACTTAGTTGAAAACCAAATGGTTGATAATCAGGAAAATGTTGAAAATGATAAAGAAGATGAACCAATAAAAGAGATTTAGTCAACATCAAAGAAGACAAAAGTCATCCATTAGAAAACGTCATAGGAAAACTCAATGAAAGAACATTAAGATCTAAAGATCAAAATTAAAGTAATTTCTTTTGTTTTGTTTCAACAATAGAATCTAAAAATATAAATGAAGCAATAAAAGATGAATCTTGGGTCATTGCGATGCAAGAAGAATTAAATCAATTTATTAGGAATGACGTTTGGACATTAGTTCCTCAACCTAAAAATCAAACCATAATTGGTACCAAATGGGTTTTTAGAAATAAAATGGATGAAAATGGCATAGTATCTAGAAACAAAGCTAGACTAGTAGCACAAGGCTACAATCAACAAGAAGGAATAGATTACGATGAAACATTTGCACCCGTAGCTAGACTTGAGTCTATTAGAATACTACTTGCATATGCATGTGCACATGATTTTAAATTATTTCAAATGGATGTCAAAAGTGCATTTTTAAATGGCTTTATAAATACACAACCTCCCGGCTTTGCCGATTTTGAAAAACCAAATCATGTTTACAAATTAAAGAAAGCTTTATACGGACTTAAGCAAGCACCAAAAGCTTGGTATGATCGACTTAAGACCTTCTTAGTTGACCATAAGTACTCCATGGGCCTAGTAGATAACACTCTCTTCACCAAGAAAAAGGGATCACATATTATCATCGTCCAGATATATGTGGATGACATTATATTTGGTTCAACTTGTCAAGAGTTATGTGATGATTTCTCAAAAATCATGCATGATGAGTTTGAAATGAGTATGATGGGGGAACTTAACTTTTTCTTAGGTCTCCAAATAAAACAATTAGAAGATGGGATATTCTTCAACCAATCAAAGTATATCAAAGATATGCTTAAGAAGTTTGGTCTTAAAGACTCAAAACCAACAAAAACACCTATGTCCTCCGAAACCAAACTCACAAAGGATGAAGAAAATGAATCCGTAGATAACACTAAATATAGGGGAATGATTGGTAGTTTACTCTATCTTACGGCTAGTAGGTCGGACATTATGTTTAGTGTTTGTCTATGTGCACGTTTTCAAGAAGATCCCAAAATATCTCATCTTGAAGCCGTTAAACGGATATTTAGGTACATCAAAGGCACTACACATGTAGGATTATGGTATCCCAAAGGAACGGGTGTAGAAACCATAGTGTATGCCGACTCAGACCATGTCGGTGACTATGTTGATAGGAAAAGTACTAGTGGTATTTGTACTTTTGTAGGATATTTTCTCACCTCATGGTTCGCTAAGAAACAAACAGCCCTCGCAATCTCAACAACAGAGGCAGAGTATGTGTCTGCAGGAAAGGCGTGTCAATAAGCACTGTGGATGAAACAAGCTCTAGTAGACTATGGAATCGAACTCAACGACATCCCCATTCTTTGCGACAACAAAGGAGCTATCGACCTCAGCAAAAATACGGTCCAACACGCTAGAACCAAACACATTGAAATACGTCATCATTTCCTACGCGACAATGTTCAGATGGGAAATATCTCAATTGAGAAAGTTTCCTTAGAGGACAACATTGCCGACATTCTCACAAAACCTCTCAAAAGAGAACCCTTCAACTACCTCAGACTTGGATTAGGATTAATGGAACTTAGTGATTAGAATAGACAATAGCATAAACCTTAGTTTAACCTAACTCGATACTAAACCAAAAACTGTGTTTTGATCCCGCAGATCCAAACGATAACAAAGGCGGATCCTTTGTTAGGGATCCGCAGGATCCGTCACATGCACAGGTTGATATATTATAAAATATACAACACCATGTACTATTCATCACTCTCCTAAAACTTATCACCTACTGAATTCATCCCATACTTCACAAAATTCACAAATTAAGCCATTGTTCTCAACCAAATTCTGCTCCAAACATCAATGTAAGTATCCTTATCATGTTTATATTCCTGATCTGCGTCTAGGATTTCTATTTCATGCACAAAACCAAACCTTGGGGTTATGCATAATTCTTGAAAAATCATGAAGCATACTTTCTAAATTGCATAACAAATCATGTTTTTCATAGTTAGGAATTGCATCTGATAGTACATTGTCATCATTCATCAAAAACCCCATGAGAAATTTTTGCTAAAATATTCTCACGACTAGGAAAAAGGTTTTTGGACATTGTTCATACAAATACAAAAACGTTAGGTTTTAAACATCACTTGCATCATGTCTCTTGAATGCTAAAGGGAATACATAACTAATATGTATTTTCGGGTACATTCAAATGTAGCTACATTGAAATAGGAGCGTTTGGATTATCTCTTGTTTTATTATAAAACTTGCATAAACATAATTTTCATGCATCAAAATGAGACGAGATAATCGCACCTCCACATTGTCCCCATATAGGCACACACTAGACATATATATTTCTTTTTGATAATTTTAACTAAACTATATATATATTTTTCATGTCTAGGATAATCATGCCTCCCGTCACCAACTATGATCACAAACACACCGTCAACTACCTACCTAAACACCATAAAACCAAAGGACTTAGTGACCAACAGGTTGAAACTTTCAAAGCCTTAGAAAAACAATACGTACATGAGGGTAGGTTTGTAGAGTCCTCATTCTATGAAGGAACAAATCTTAGGGAACAACTAGCGGCCATTCACTTTGACTCCCTCCTAGATATCGATGAACCAATCATTCCACGATTCATTTTAGAATTCTATGCTAGCGTCATTCTAGAGTTAAATGATCATGGTTACATTAACATTCGCTTCAGTGTCAATGGAACACAATACAACATCCCCTTAAATCAATTCGGTGAGGTCCTAGGAGTTCCAAGTTATGGAACAAGTGTCTATACCGATAAATGGTCATTAACTATTCTTGAATCAAATCTTGAACGAACGGCACCATATGCCACTCCTTTAGCCTCAAAAGAAGTCATTCGTGAGCATCTCTTCATTCCTAGAAACAACCCCACTAGGATGTATCGAGGTAAAGAAGTAGCTAGAGATCCGTTTGCTATGGAGCAAAATGAGATTAAGCCCTAGTTTAGGAAATTGGAAGAAGTCTTAAGGAAAAATGTCATGTGTACGGTAGGAAACCGTGATCACATCAATGCTTGTCTTTGCCACATGATGTACAATGTGTCAACCCGTCAGCCCTTCAATCTTGCTTACTATATCGCCAAGAGAATGGCCGATATTCCAGTTCAAGGAAAAATGGCATTACCCTATGGAATGCTCTTAACCCGTCTTTATCGAGCATTTGCACCCATTCCTAGAAATGCCTTAGGCTTTGTTCCAGACTATGATGAGATCCAACGCACTTTTGCCCCCTTAAGCGACCATAGGGTAGCGCTTGATAAAGGCAAACGCCCTCGTGTTCCAACCTCATCATCTTCATCATCAATGAGTGACGATGACGGCTTACCAAATTCAAGACTTCCTCCACCCGAGTACTTGAGACAACTTCCACCAATTCAGAATGAATCTCCTGAGCATCGTCAAATGAAGGGAATGGTGAAGAATTTAGGTCGATGGATCATGAAGCTTCACAAGGGAATGAAGAAGTTGAAGAAGAAATTGAGTTGATAGGAGTGTTTGGAACTAATCGTTTCTAGACAATGTTATGTTGAATGGTTATGTTATTAACTTGTTATGATACTACTTGAATTGTATGTGAACTAATCAATCCTTGCAGGTCGATAACACTTAGTGTTATCAATTTTCCAAAAGTAAGCCTATGTTTGGCTTAACTTCTATTAAGGTAAATTCATATGATCGGATTATTCTATGATTAAATACGTGTTGGTATCATCATATTTAGTTGTTTTGCATTACATATTAGATGATAGATATGCTCCAAGAAAATTTTCGGATTTTCGTCGAAAAACGCGAAATATGACATTCTCTTTGTAATGTTTTAGCGTTTTTGCCAGACGGATTCGGTGGATCCCTTACTTTGGATCCGCCAAGTGTTAGCGTTGGCTCCATCAATTGACCACCTGCGGATCAGGCGGATCCCAATTTAAGGATCCGCACGCCTTGTCGTTTGGATCCGCAAGTATAACAGTCAAACTCTTAAAACTCTTCGACTCATCCCGATTCTTTGATTTTAGTCTCTAGTGTTCTCTAGATTAAGTTCACTGATCACTAATAACACTTAGAATGATTAGGAAATTCTTAGAAACCTAAGAAAAAAATTTCCCACCAAAATTTGAATTTTCAAATCTTAGGAGTAAGTTACCTTTCTGTTACAAGTAAGGAACCCTTTTTAGGGATCCTTCAAATCCGTAGGTACATCACATCACAGGATTTTCCACTACCCCTTAGCATTTACTACATATCTTCTTCTTCTTACTCAACATAAGTTCTATGGATTGACTTATGTGATGTGATTTGCATAAATTTTTGTTCCAAATCATTTAGAACCAACATTCTCTATTGGATTCACATCAAATCCAAACACATAGACTCATATACCTTCTGCCTATAAATTAGTGCTTTAGGATCATCACTTCACACAACAACCATTTCCTCTCCTGTACATCTTAGCTATCATACTTCAACATGACTAAGTCAAACAACTCTTCCACATCTAGACCTTCAAGAAGAACAGCCCGCATTAGTGTTAAACCTTGTTGTTTTATCAACTTAGCTAACTCCTCATCTGAGGAAAATTCTCCTCTCAATATATCATCAGCCATTGCTAGTGAAAATTTCCTTACACTCTCCACCCCAACACCATCAAATGTTGTTATACAAACACCACCACCAACCATTACTCCAATAGCCACTACTCCACCACCGGCTCCAAACCAACCTGTTAGATCACCATCACCACCAAAATCACCCAAACTCCAACCCTTGGAATTATTTAGGACTCCTCCTACATCACCACATCTTGATGACTTAGAAGAACTTTCACCAAAATTACCCAATCTTCCACCCATGACCTTTGAAGGTCAACAACCCATGCTTTTTCACCCGGTTTACCCGGATATCCATGGCCCTTTATACCATGATGCACAATCATCCCAACCTCAACCACAACCTCTATCACCCACATCCACTCTAGTTGCCATTGACGAAGCAATGTGGATGAATGTGCCTCAAACCCAAGAAGAGATTAGTGAAGAGCTCAACCGTCTCTACACTCTCTCGGGTATAGTTGATCACCGCCTAAATGAAGCCATGGACATCCAAAACATCCTCATGAACTCCCTCCAAACACCACCACCAACCAATGAACAACAACAACAACCATCCAACAACAACAACAACCAACCACCACCACCACCACAAAACTTGGAGCCTAGTCTTCCTCCCGGTTTTTCAAGTCATGATTGCGCACATTGTGAGAGAACATCTCACTTGGCCCAAAGGACCAACATTTTGGTCCATGAGCTTCAAAACGAGATGAGGTTCATCTTGAACCATGTTCTCGAGCATCTCAATGCCATCTCTCATCCTCCTCAATAGGAGCTTTCTAGTCTAGTTGTTATGACCTTTTAGATTTTTGGTTTAGGACTTTTTAGTTCTTTCTAGGATGTCTTTTTATTTTACTTGTAACATCATTTCATCATTGTGACTTTTGTCACAAAATTTTCAATATCTATGAATGTGATGTTTTATGCTTATGAGTGATCAACATATTGCATATTATCATTATCTTTGATAACTAACATCTTTATATAGCTTGTTGTACTCTATATCATGATTGCTTTAGGTACAAATAATCATTAGACACTTACTTTGACTTTTTAAAGTCAAAACATATTAAAAGGCTTGTTCGGAAGAACACTTCACATGCATTCTACTTCTTCATAGAAGTTATTCATCACTAACACTTCATTTGCAGCATATCATACCCTTCAAAAGTATACGTTGGTACTCGAATAATGGGGAGTATACACCGAGGGGGAGCATATCATATTCTAACCATTTATTTTGTAGGATCATGCATCATTACCTTGTTACTCCATTTAGGGGGAGTATCAAACAAGGGGGAGCTCTTAAAGTTCTCAAAATCGCATTCCGCTACGCAACTCTTCTTTTTGTTTCAACAAAAAGGGGGAGAAAGGATTAAGTTTGAATAACTGTGAATCATCACAGTACATATACCTTTTTGCATAAAAATAAGTTTTTAAACTCAAATAAAACAAACTTAATCTATATTTTAAAGAACTCATGCTATACTTATTCTTTTGCTCAAAAATATACTTTATGTTTTGTCATCAACAAAAAGGGGGAGATTGTTAATACAAATATCGTCCCAAAAACGTTATTTATATTTTACGATCTTTGCTTAGTTTTGTTAATGACAATTACAAAGTATATCTTTAAGCAAATTATAAATACTAGCTAAAGTCTCTTTAGAACACATTTTACATTTCACAAGTTTACATGGAAATACATTTCATACATATACATGATTATTTCCTTAAAAGGAAACTTTATTTCTTAAATGATACAATGACATCATGGCATGCATCATACATGTAATCTTGGTAAGATCTTGTAATATCTTGGATAGATCTTCAAGTAAGATAGTTGACATTGGATGATCTTGATATGACAACACAAAGATATGGAGAGATTGGAGAGATTTGGAAAATCTCTTAGCTGTCTTACCTCTGGCATACACGCGGATCCCTTCGACTTAAAGGACGGATCCCTTTTAAGGGATCCGCTGGATCCGCCGAGTGTCTATCAGCTTGCCTATAAATAGCAAGCTGATCACTTGGCCTTCTCATCACTCATATAGCTAAAATACATACTCATTCATATTACTAACATCATTCATTCATATCATTTGATCTATCTTTTATAGCAAAGAAGATTAAGCATCAAGGTTCAACACAGACGTGTAAACCTTTAGTATAGTTACTGTGTGATCTTTGTGTAATTCACACATCATTATTTGTATCATTTATCTCAGTGAGTGTGGTTAGTGTTTTAGTCCTCAAAACACAAAGAGTGTAGGGAGTGGTTGTACCCTTGTGAAAGAACTCGACATTTAGCTTAGTGTCGGTAATTGTATAGGCGACGTTGGGTTAGTTCTGCCCTGAAGTAGAACTCTGTGTTTAGCTTAGTACCGGAAAAGGAAGAAAGCAACGTGTAAAGGTTTTCTCCACCTAGAAGAGAGTTTGTTTCTTAGTGAAGGATAACTCTCGAGTTAGAGGCTCGAGGAGTGGAGCAGGGCAAGGAAGAGAGTCCTTGTAGCCGAACCACTATAAACATCCGTGTTGTGTGGTTTGATCTTTCCTCTCTTTACGTTTCATATATATTGTGTGAATACTTGTCTGAGCTTGTTTCCTTTGAATTAACATAAAGTAACAAAGCGAATTAATTTTAATTGGTAAAACTATTCAACCCCCCCTTCTAGTTTTCCACATGTTCGATATTGGACAGGGATGCCCTTACATGGTATGAAGCTGGATGGTTTAGTTTGCATACACCAAAGCGGAATTCAATCGCAAATTTGAGGCTCATTAAGCTGGTCACTCACTGATCACGTGATCTTTTGTTTAGGCCAATATAAGCAGTTTAACTGGACTTGCAATAAACCAAAATTTTTAGGCATGAGACTTTGATTAAACCAAGATGTTAATACAAAAGGACCTTTGGGGTGTATATAATGTATTTAAAGTACATGTAAAGATGTTATAACTGAATTCAAGTGTTATTTGTTTTTGGAATTCAGATGTAGCTAAATACAATCAGTATGGTTTATGTGTCATTATTCATGAATACGTATTCCATTCTTATTTCTTTTTATGTACTTTTTCACTTTTGACCCATAGTGATATAAATGGATCGGATTGGGTAACATTTTATATCTAACAATGCATATGGGTCGAGCGGGTTAAATGTGTTAAAAGTCAACATGCAACATGGACTATGTTCAATGCATATTTATAATAGAATGATTGAATTACATGTCAACATTTATGCAACAATGGTAGTTAATGTTTTACTAAATCCTCGAAGTATGATGCTTCAGAAAGTGAATGGATCATTATGTTTTGGTATTAACTCCTTAATTAAGGACCCTTCTTTACGAAATGTAAGCTTTTAATTTCTTAACTATCATAGTTTGATATTCATACTTCTTTATTGCTAGATATGTCACGAGGCTTTAGATTGATAGGGCGGGCTTTGATTTTTTTATCCTGATAACAATTTTTTAATCATATATAATTGGCTCTATTTTATTGTATTTAATATAACAAACTTAAAACATAATTTTAAGTTAACTAAAACCATCTAAATTATAATTAAAAGTCATGCCCGCCCATTGGGCGGGCTTTGAAGTCTAGTATATATATATATATATATATATATATATATATATATATATATATATATATATATATATATATATATATATATATATATATATATATATAGGGGTGAAATACACATAGCCAAAGCTCCCCCTTGGTGTATGCTTCCTCTTGGTGTAAACTCCCCTTTGTTTGGGGCACCAAGTAATTTAGAAATGGAAGAATGCTACAAGGCAAAGTTAGTAGAAAAAATGCACAAATACATAATGATGATGATAGATATATGCATGACACTAATAGGAGAACAAGATATGAATGTCTTAGGTATATGCACTAAAAATATGACACATGCAATGATTAGGACTCAATGAAAAGATATGGATGTCTTAGGTATATGCACTAAAAGTATGACACATGCAATGATTAGGACTCAATGAAAAGATTTGACCGACATAAAAGAGTTAAAAGAGTTGAGGATGAAAATGGTACGTTCTTTAAAAAACGTAGAAAAATGGAGAAGGATGAGCATGAATGGAAAGGGGAGGTGATGACACAAGGTTGACAAATATGGTTTAGATTAATATATCGTTTGACAAAGGTGGATGATTGGGAATGATGGAATTTTTTTTAGGTGTTTTGTTGGTTGATAACCGAAGGTGGATATGTGAAATGAGGTGGTTGAGTGAGGGTAAGGATGTTGGATAAATGGAGGTATATTTTTAGGTGCATGGATGTTGGAGAGTTTGGTGGTGGAGAGTTTGGAGGTGGAGAGTTTGGAGCGGAGGAGGTTGATTGAGGGTTAGAGTTTTGTGCTAGTGGAGGTGTTGGATGAGATCTAGTGAGAAGGTACTCAATCCAAGTGAAATGCTCATTTAAGGCAATGGTTTGTTTTTGGAGAAAGATACAACAATGACAATTGTTGACATGTTTTTCAACTTGATTCAAGTTGTGGGGTGATGAAGGTGAACTAGAAGGGGGTTGATCCAAGACTCCAAGTTGCGTTGAGCAAGGTGTAAATCAAGAAGAGCACTAAGCTCATGGGCTTCTTTGTATTCTTCAATGAACTTCAAGTGATTGGAAGAAGGTGATGATGGTGGAGTGTGGTTGTTATTTGGAATGGATGTTTGGACATGCAACATAGGAGTAGGAAGTGGTGGTGATACTTTTGGTGGTGGAGACATTTGTGAGTTTGGGTAATAATTAGTGGATGAAGATAAAGGTATAGTAGAAAAGGGTGTTCCATAAGTGGAGGGTGTTTTGGATGGTGCATTGATAGGTGGAACAAGATGTGAGGTGTCGGTGATGAGGTTAGGATTGTTATTTTGAGATTGAGCATGTTCTTCACAAGAATCATTTGGGTGAGATGAAGGTGTATTTTTGGGAGCAAGGATGGATGGTTGGTTATTATGATGAGGTTTGTGAAAGAGTTCATTTGAGTGAACATGAGGTTTGAGTGTAAGGTAGAAAGATATATGTGAGTAAGTGTGTTTTCCCTTCCCATTAAATTCGTGCTCATCCGGACATAGAGTGTGACACAAATAAAGACAAACCAACACGAAAACGATAAGCTTGACAATGACACGAAGGATGAAGGATAGCATACAATGAGGTTTTCATAAAGGTTGACGGAAGGTGTTTGACATCTATATAATAATAGAGTCATGACTAAAGAAATAGACATGAACAATGAGTGACATTTTAATTTGCATTTCGCTAATTAAAAATACTTAAACATTTCAGACGAAATATTTAAGTTGTCACATCTACTTAGAGAGGTATTATATTAGTATCTAACTATCTCTTTGACAAAGGAGTGGATTGTTTGGAAGGAAACAAGATGATGAATAAGGAGGTGAGTATGCATGGAGACTCTAGGACACTTAAGACAATTTTGAGACTATTATGACCTATCGGATTGTGACACTAAGCTTCTCATGAAATAAGGGTATAAAATCTAAAGAAAAGAAATATATATACCTAGATGAATGAGACATGTAGAGTTAAGCATGTAAAGGCATTTAAGCATGTATTACAAATAAATACAAAAATATATCATATCAGAATAGTTAGAGAAAAACAAAAACTATTATAATAAACATGCATTCAATAACTAAACAAATAATTACGAAGGCATGCAATCAAAACACATAGGAGCAAGTAAACATCTAAAAATTTTATATATGCAAGATGACATAAATCTAGGAATAAAAAACTCTAATGAAAAACAAAGTTCATAAAAGTAAACTAGCGTTAGGTATATTTAGGAAGAACAATATAATCAAGTTGGAAAATGAGTATGAGACTATTACTAGTGGTGCTCAATTCAGGCTAAACACAACCATTTTTACGGGTTACACACACCCAACTTCTCACGTAGAAGCAATTCAACCGTTAGGTCAAATTGAATTTCTAGTCAATAGATTCTCCAGTAGTCATTCTCTTTTTAGAAGAAATTAAGTTCCTAAATTTACCTATCGAAGAGTACCAAATATGAAGTTTGCTTGGTTCACTAATACTTTGCTTAATGTGATTCAAACATCATCTTTTTATGAGGGTAAATCTAGATGATATATTTTACTCACGATCCCAATAGAGACGTGTTGAATGTTTAGATAAGAGTAAACAAAATGTTTTAATCTTCTGTTCATGATTTACCGGTTGTTTGGTTTTGATGGCATATTACTTGATAAATGTGCTTGATTTAAGAATGCTCCTTAGCATATCTTGTGAAATGAATCTCATTAAGATTATTTATCTTAAATGAGTTTGTGATTCTCAAATGATATTAAAACTAGACATTTTTATATTCTTAAACAAATATTATTTTCTATGATTTTTGTCAATGTTATATACCATAATTTAATTAGTATTTGAATAAATGAATTTTACTTGTTTATGCATTGTGACAAGTTATTTTTCAATTCTAATAACTTATATTATTTCAAAAAGAAATGTGTAGTGTATTATCTTGTAACACAACCATTCATGCTACAAAGAAAATGAAATACATAGAATATATAGTGTGTATTATTCCTAAATGTGTATTTTAGCTTGGAGTTATGATTTTAAGTAGTATGAGCAAATTTATACATATGTTGTTAGTTTGCTCATGTTTGATTTTTCGGATATGACACATTTATCCATTGCATTGCAATGTAAATTGCTTGAATATTTCGGACGAAACATCCAAGTCGGCAATCCTACTTTATTGTATATTTTATGCATGTATTAAACATGCTATTCTAATATTTGGAACACAACCATTGGACAAGTAGACTCAATATGACATTATCAACATACATGTGAGTTATGATCCAATGCATATTCTTTTCATCTACAAGGAATGTAAATATTTTCATATCAATCTAGTGTGATTGAGTGTGTAGATTCAAGACTATATCCTTTGTTGTAATTTGATATAATCTTAAAACTAAACAAATAGTAATCCAATATCTTGTCCATACTCAAAAACATGTCAATTAGATTTGATAAATATATCAACCATAATTTGAATAATAAATCGATATAATATCAAGATCTTTCTTGACCCTCACGAAAACTTATTTAAAATAAATAGACATTTTGAGAGTGTGTTTCGTTAATCCTAAGATTATTTATGAGTGAGGTTAGTGAATGATTGAAAGTTAACTTATTGCTTCATTATTGTTATATATTTTGTTTATGTGAAAGACTATTTATTGTTACGTATAATGAACACACTTAGATTTTAAAGAAAAGCTTTTTCTTTTATATAACTACTTAATGTATTAAAATGATCCATTTACACTTGTTTAAACAACCTGAGGTAAAACAAGGTAATTTGTTGAAAATATTTAAGCGTGTTGTTGAGAATAGATTAAATCGTTTGAAATATTTAGGTGACTAGATTTAACTCATTTACAAGATGTTTGAGTAACATTAAGCCATCTACACCTATATGCAATGCAAGAATAATTATGCAAACTTAACGCAAGAAATCTAGCATAAGATCTAGTTAGGCATAAACGGAAGACTAGCTACAAACTAATAAAGTACATGGCATATATGCTAAGATATTCAAATAGCTAAATTTCAAATAGCAACAATCATCTAATATACTCTATTAACAAAATAAAGACACAAAGAAGTTCACATAATCATATAGCATAATACATAAAAGCACTTGTCGTCGTTTTGTGTATTACATACACCAATGTTTACTTAGCTCGATTTTATTTGAAAATAAGTTAGTTTCCTCCCCATTTTATAATTTAATTAAGATCAATATTTTGAAATTATAAATACTTAATTTTTTTTCAAAGATATACCAACTAGAAATGCCCGACTCGAAGGAAAAAATAAAATACAAGTTTTACGTCAAAAAGGAACACAAATTTTTTACCACCGTTTAGTATTTTGACTTTATGACTTATTTAAGTTTGTAATGAATTTTTGTAAGTATTTTTAAATGAAACTAGACTCAATTACCTTTAAAACGGCGTGTGGCACGACTTCTACGAAGTTACGGTTAATTTTATATGATTTTTCAAAGTTTCTGAAAAACTGACGAACAGATAGGCGGACCCCTTAAATATTTAAGGGGACCGCCCAATATTTAAGGGGGCCGCCCTTATATTTAAGGGGACCGCTCATCTGGTACTCAAAATTGCATTTTTTGTAAAAAATTATTTTCTGACTTTGCTAAAAGTTGTGAAACTTTCTGAATTTGATACCGAACATATAATACTTATTTTAAGCATAATTTTATCTCGAGCTAGTATAATTAGTGTATAGAACATCAAAACTAATACAAGTTAATCAACAAAACACTTATCATATTTAATCCTTCTTAATGGGTAATTTGATACATGGATCGTACTCAATTTTTAAAATCATTTGTTTTGAAAATTAGAGTGACGTGGCTTCTGATACCAATTGTGGAAAACTAGAAGGGGGGGGTTGAATAGTTTTACGTCTTTTTCTTTTTAAAATCTTAAAATGTTTTGTATCCAATTATCTATTAAGTTAAACTCAATATGAGAAGTGTGAATAATAATTTATTAGACCATATCATATAATTATACACACAATCACAATATAAACTTCTAACTATAACACAATCAACATCAAAACAATACAAGCAACAATCAACACATATTTGCAAGCATAGATATAAAGCGATAAATGCAAGAATAAATGAAAAGAGATAAGAGAAAAGAAATGCAAACCGGACAAGATGATTTATAGTGGTTCGGCTACAAGGACACCTTCCTTGCCCTACTCCACTCCCCGAGTCACCTACTCGAGAGTTCACAACACTATTCACCAAGCTCCCTTTAGGCGGAGAAAACCGTATACACATTCGCTTACACCAATTTAACGACGCAAAGCTAAATTTTGAGTTCTAATCGTAGCTAGAACCAATCTCACGACTTCTTCACAACTTCTTCACGACTTCTTCACGCCACTACTTCTTCACGACTACACTACTTCTTCACACTACTACTTCTTCACAACTACACTACTTCTTCGCACTACTACTTCTTCACAACTACATGACTTCTTCACACTACTACTTCTTCACACCTCTTCTTACTTACTCAGTTACTCACTACTAAGTAAGATCATCTTGATCTACTTATTACATATACTTACATAACTCACAACTTCATATCAATACTAACTAGACTCTAATACTTCTTTGACTTGATGATAGGAAGTATTCTTCTCTTGCACTTGTGGAATTAAGCTTGAATCACTTGGAAACAAAACTTTATAATTACATGATCAAAGGGTTTAGAAAGAGGTTTAAGATAGATTTGGACAGAAAGTTTTTAGTACAAAAGGTTGGGAAAAAGGGTTGGAATGGTCTAGTATTTATAGGCAAAGTTTAGGGCTCGAGAAGCGTGGGCGGTCCCCTTAATTACTAGCCGGCCCCCTTAATAATTAAGGGGACCGCCTAGTAACTTTAAGGGGGCCGCCTTGAAAAAAAATTTTCAGAATTTTTTTTTGTCCTTTTGTGGGGAAGGTTTTTTCTGAGAATTCTAGCCTTTTTTTTGGTAAAAATTTGAATTCAAAATATTTATTTTGAATAAAACATTTCTTATAAATACAAAAACATTTTGTATAAGTTTTAAAATGTTTGTCTCATTTTATAAAAAATGTAAGGTTTATAAAAATAAAAATTCCTTTGATCATTCAATAAAATAAAGTTTGTTTGTTCATACCTTTAGTGATTAATTATTGGATGCAAACTTATTTGTTGTTGAAGCATGCTTGAGACGTCGAGAGATGTTGTCGTATGAATGCATAGATGATTTGTGATCACAAGTAACTTAAGCACTTTACGTTATGTGTTATAACTTACATCTTTGTCATCATCAAAACATGAAGAGGATGTTTAGATTAAATATCGTAATATTTATGCCAACAATGATCAATAAATTAGATGGTGCTCTAATTTGATTACTTGGTGTACTAATCCTCTTATTTTCAACACTTTCAATCCTCGTCAAGATTTTAAGATGACAAAAACAATATTAAGTTTTGATCAAACAAGACTAACACAATTCAATCACTTGATTCGCTATCGTTTCACAAGTAATTGACAACTACACTTTTAGTTTTCTAAGTTTAACCAAGTTACATATGAAATGGTCAATACATAAGGTAACACCTTTATAGACAAAGGTTTACAATTGATTAAATAACAATGTCTCTTTCGACCTATTACACCATTAATAATCAACCAAACTTGATAACTCTTTTGTTTATGAAAACTTTGAAAGCACAATTCGATCTTAGTATTAGCTTTTCATTGAATTAGAATCATAGAGTCATAATCAATCAACATTCATGTAACAAACATCATCTAGGAAAGTGCACAAGGTACTTAGCCGCTCATGGCAAACAAAGTAATAATCACATAAATTATATCACTTGAAAACATGATTAAAGAGTCTTACAAAAGTTGTAATGATGATTACAAGACTTAGGAACAATTATGAGGTGATCAACAATGATTCCTTTGATGATTACAATGATGGATAATGAATGTAAGTCAACTTCTTCCTGCGTTTTCTTCTTTGTAGCCTTCTTGAGAGAGTATGAGAAATTTGGTATATGAGTATGTATTTTTTCTCTCTAGCCAGTGCTTCTAATTAATAGAAAACTACTCCTTGGCCAACAAGCAAGTTTCTTGGGCACCAAGTGTCATAAAATTCTGGACTTGAAGTAAATGAAGCATAATGACAACCCACATGAAGAGTTAGATCATTAAAAGTAGTCATTAAGTGTGTCAGGAGTTGCAGTAACCCAAGGTTGAAGTCTCAACCTGAGGTTCAGATTCTAGCCCAAGGTTTGGAGTAAGGTTGGCATGGCAGTTTTGAACCTTGGGTTGAACTTAAGCCTTAGTTGTATTTCTTAAACCTTTGGTTGAGGAAGCAAGCCATAATTCATAGCAAACTTTGCATGTAACTTCTCATTCATTTCATCAACACTTGATCTTTTCTTGAGCTCGAAAATCTTTGTAACTTGATTCTTTATCTTTGATGATCTTCCCGAGGTCTATATTATGGGTAGAATCTTTCATTGTGCATAAGCTCTTGATTTAGTGACTTTTCCCCATCTTTCTAGCTATTCCCTTGGACTTGATTGTACTTGAACCTTAATATATCTTTTATACCTTTTTCGCATAATATGTTCACAAACACAACCAAATACAATGTACAAACATAGGAATAACACGACTAAAACATGTACGAAATGAGCGTTATCGGACGTTATCGTGACGGAGGAGATGACGTACTTCGATGAGCTTCGTACATGAGCAATCCATAGGGTTCTTAGACAAGTCTATTTGCACCTTGGTTGTCGCACTTCGTAGAAATGTCGTTGAGATGGATGTCGCGGTCGATTAGAGCTTGTTTCATCCATAGTGCTTGTTGTCATGCCTTTTCGGCGCTTACGTATTCGGCTTCGGTCGTGGAGATAGCAAGAGTTGTTTGTTTCTTGGTGAACCAAGAAGTTTGACAACAACCTATGAGGGTACAAACATCACTCTTACTTTTTCAATCCACATTATCTCCTGCATTATCTGAGTTGGTATAGACAACAGTTTCTACACAAATCTCCTTGAGATATCATAATCTCAAGTGTATAGTGCCTTTAATGTATCGGAAGACACACTTAACCGCTTTAAGGTAAGAAGTTTTGGGATCCTTCTTACAAGCGAGCATAAGGGCAGACACTAGACATGATATCGGGCCTACTTGCGGTTAGGTAAAATAAATTACCTATCATGCCCCTAACCTAGTACTATTCGCGCACTCACCTTCATCGTCTCTAGTGAGATTCGTTTCCGCGAACATGGGCGTTAATCGATTAGGATTATTCTACGCCATATATATATATATATATATTCTTTAGTATATTTAGACTTAAGGAGATACCATCTTCAAGTAATATTATATGAGTGCCAGGACAGAAACTTAATTCACTCATCATGCTCATCTTCAAACTTGTCACGCATGATCTTTGAGCAATCATTGTACATTTCTGGACAAGTTGAGTCTGATATATTTGTCGTCGACAAATCTTTGAGCAATCATTATACATTTCTGGTTGTTTCTTTGTGAAAGGCATATTTTCAACCATTTTCATGGTATATTCATGTTTGTGTAAGAAAGCCTTTAATATGTCTTATCAAGCTTAAGAGGCTTGTTTAAGAACATACAATGCTTTCTTGAGTTTATAAACATGATATGGTTTTTATGAATCAATAAATCCTGGAGGTTGTACTACATATACCTCCTTGTTGACAAAACCATTTGGGGAATGCACTTTTCACGTCCATTACGTTAATCCCTACTTATTAAGATTCTAATAACACTACATGCTTAACATGTCTACTAACAAAGGGGGTTTTAAGAAAGCGTACCTTAGCCTAAGGTGCTGCTCTTAAAACTAGAAAACTAGACTACCTTTGTTGAAATCTAAGCAAGATTAGACAAGACTTGACTTTACGTCACAAGATTAGTGCAATCACTAATCGTACTCCATTTGTTTGACTTCAAGTTGATTCTCAACTATATCTATCTAGCAAAACAGAAGCTCAAACATTTGGTCCCAATATCTTATGGGTCCAAAGTTTTTAGTGTTAAACATCCCATGCATTTGTTGCATTTGATTGGGATGTTGGAATGGAGGACACATTTCCCATGGTGAGTAACTTTGTGGTTTACGGTTATTCCAGGTTACGGGAAAGTTACTTGGATAACTTTGTCTTCTAAAGTTACCTCTCAGTAGAGGAGTTCTTGACCGAGGTTTAGGAACATTTATTTTTTCTAGGTGAAGGAGTCTTTGATCTAACATCAGGTTTTACAAAACCAAGTCCGAGGGTTGATAGGGGTTTGTAAAGACTCTTGACTTCCTTTTAACTAGCAATAGGTACTTCTACATTATTGATAACTATGTGACTCGGTTTAGGACTTAATTTATTTTTTAAAATTGACCCAGATCTGACTTCAGCACTAGACGGTACCACTAATTTTAGTGGTGCCTTCTATATCTTTAGTGGTTCCGTCGTCTGATATTTCAGATTCTCCATTCTTTACAAATTTTACTTGTTTAGTATCACTTGTAGAAGCTTGGTTTGGGTCAAATCCTAAACCTGCACAGTCATGTTCACTAAACCTAATGTTTTCAAGCATATCATTAAGTGCCTTTGTTCCTTCTTCAAACTTAATGATCCTTAACGCATTTTCTTTGAGTTTTTCATTTTCTACTCGAAGACTTATGCATGACCTACATCCTACATCTATTTCTTTATTTTTCTCAAGTCTTTTAACTTGTTCCTTAAGTTGTAAAACTTGCACTTCTAGTTGATGCAATGTTGCTTTTAGTGTTTTGTTTCTAGTTATGATTTTAGAACTTACTTCACATAGTTTGTTATATTCGTCATATAATCTATTATCATCTATTGACGAATTATCATCACTATAATAGGAAGAGTCAGAATGTACCTTATTTGAAGCTTGAGCCATAAGATATGTTTCGTCGTTGGGCTTCTTCTCTTCTTCCTCACCGCTATCACTCCAAGAGCCTCCAACGAAAGCTCTTTGGTTGTTGGTTTTTGGTGGCTTGGGACATTCTCCTATAAGGTGATTAGGATCTCCGCATCTAAAGCATTTCCTATCACTTGTTCCTTTCTTTTCAACTTGGTTCTTTTGTGACGTTTTCTTATCATCATGAGGTTGCCTAATGAACTACCTCTTCTCCTAAAAAACTTCTTAAAGTCTCTAACGGCTAACGCATACTCTTCATCTTCACTATCGAAATCCGAACATTCCTCATCACTAGATCCCTTCTTGGCTTTCAATGATAGAGATCTAATTCTCTCGCTTTTGCCTTTGACTATATCGGAGTCGTTTTTTATTATCATTTCATGAACCTTCAAGTTTCCTATAAGTTCATCTAGTGATAGTTTCGCCAAGTCCTTTGACTCTTCAATGGCGGTGACCTTCGCTCGCCATTTGGGATGTAGAGCCCTAAGAAACTTCCTAACGTAGTTCTTGCTAGAATAACCTTCATCAAGAGCTTTAAGACTAGTAATAATAGTATTAAATCTAGCAAAAGCATTATCAATAGATTCATCTTTCGGAATGGAAAACTGTTCATATTGTTGAACAAGAAGATCTATCTTGTTCTCTTTGACTTGATTATTACCTTGGTGAGTGACTAACAAAGTTTTCCAAATATCTTTTGCTGTGTTACACATAAAAATTCTTTCAAATTCTTTTTTCAGCAAAGCATTATAAATCACCATTTTAGCCTCATCATTCTTGGCTAATTTTCTTTTAAGTTCATCACTTTTTTTACTAAAAGGAACTATTTCATCCCTTTTAGTTTCTGGATTCTTTTGAATCGGTTGAAAGTCACCCTCGGTAATAATATGCCAAAGATCAATGTCTTTTGATTTCACATACGTCTCGAATCTTGTTTTCCAATATATAAAACAATCGGTTTCAAAAAGTGGTGGTCTTTGCATAGATTGCCCTTCTTGATATTTGTTAGAATCCATTGATCGATTCAAGTTTTAAAATACAATTTATTTTAAAATCTTGACTGACGTGGCTCTGGTACCAATTGTGGAAAACTAGAAGGGGGGTTGAATAGTTTTCCCGGTTTTTAAATCTTCTTAAAAACTTTACTTTTGGAAACCTTGATTCGAATCTTATGTGTAATCAATCAACACCAATATGAACACTACACTATACTAACTAATATAAACTATGAATGTAAGATAAAGATAGAAAGGTCTAACCGGGACAAAGAGATTTATAGTGGTTCGGTCACGAAGCTCTTCTTCGCCTTACTCCACTCCCCGAGTACCACACTCGAGAGTTTCAAGCACTATGTCAACAAAACCTCCCTTCAGGCGGAGAAAACCGTACAACGTCGCTTATCCTATTTCCGACACTAAGCTAGATGCCGAGTGCTAATCTTAGTTAGCACCAATCTACCACGATCCACACGATCCTTTATACTTCACACAATCAACACACTAGACTCGATCTACCCGATCTACTCTTGATCCACTTGATCAATCACACAAGCCCAATGGCTTCAAGAGATCTCCAAGATCTCACAAGATCACAATGATCACCTCTCACTTGACTCAATCTACCCTGTCTACCTTTGATCAACTTGATCAACACACTAGCTCACAAGCTACAAGATATATTCAATATCTCTATAAGATCATAATGATCTTCTCTCACACACTCTCAAAATAAAAATGAACTTGATGTATACAAAGATACAACAAGTGTGTAACAAGTGTTACAAGTGCTCTAACTACAACTACAACACTTTGTATCTTCTTTGATACCTTGTGTTCTTCTCTTGCACTTGAAGAGGAATGAAGGTGATCTTTAGGATGGATGATTGGATCACTCTTAAACAAAAGAAAACTAAACTAAATGATCAAGAAGAAAAGATGTGGTGAGAGTATTGAACTCAAAAAGTTCTGTGTGAAAAAGGATGCCCAAGAACTGTGAATAGGGCTGGTATTTATAGGCAGAAAAAATCTGGCCATTACAGGGACACGGTACAACTAAAGTTCACACGGTACCACTAAATTTAGTGGTACCGTGGTACCGTGTCAGACAAAAACGCTCCTCTTTTTGTCTTTTGTGGTGAAAGTTTATTTGGGGAAGTTTGGAGCTGATTTTGGGGGGGAAATAGCTGTTATGATATTTGAACTTATTTTCCAATAAAACATTTCTTAGTTATTCAAAAATAATTTGTAAAGTATATTTTTGAAAAAATGTTTTGTCACATTAAAAATGTGAAGTCTTAAAACACAAATTCACTTCTTTGATCATTTGTCAAGTTGTAAATTTGTTTGTTCATACCTAGAGTGATTTACGTTGAAATGGGAACTTTTGATTAAAAACTTGTTTACGTTAATTTTAACGTAAAGTGTTTTCACATTTTGTCATCCTCAAAACGTGAAGTTATCGAAAGATATAAATAACGTTTTTAGAACATTATTTGCATCAACAAACCTCAAATAAATAATAATGAATTAACGCCGTAGTCACATCTTGCGGTTATATGCCCAAAACTAGCCTTCGTTACTTGGCTAAGTGAACTTTGATAATGGTTTTTCCCGATCTTTTCAAAAATTTATCCCCGTGAAAATTTGTAATAATCAAAATGCCACTCTTTTGCCAAATATTATATCAAAAATTTGATATAATGTATAACACATACATTTGCATAATCAAAAAAATTTCAACTCAAGTCAATAATTGGTTTGATATAACATTCCAGCCCAAACTGCATATGTTTACGCAGCCCATGACATAAACCGGATCCAGCCCAGCTGATACAACCCGATCCCAAAAACACACCCTTGACCCGATCCACGCTAAATAAGGTATAAACTAACCTTAACCCTAATTTCACTCACATTAGCAACCCTAATCTCAAAACCAACCACCCCCATCCTTATCTCCTCTCACCTACTCGTTCAAATCTCATCTTCATCTCATCGATCACGTCTCCAACATCATAATCCGATCTTAACTTCATCATCACATCGCAATCTCTTACATCCATACCAACCGAGCACCACTTCGTGTTGTATTAAGTTTTGAAGATCAGGAAGACCATACTCACCAAGATTAAAACGTCACGGTACTTTGGAGGGCTCGGGTAGGTTTCTACACTATTGTTTCTTACGTTTTAATTGTGTCTTGAATGAATAAAAGAAAGGGCATAGCACAATTGTTATGATCCTTATCTTTTATATTCGGATATAAATAGAAGCTAGACTTAAAAAAAAATGATCGATGATGGTTTTAGTTCAAGCACCAAAGATCTTAAAAGATACGTGATAGTGTTAGAACAAAACTGAGATCTTCAGTTGTTAATTAATTTGTTGTACGTTTTATGTTCGAATCGTGTCTGTAGATTGGAGAAGGATTTTTCATAGTTGTTTGTTGGATGAGATTGGTTTAGGATAGATGTTGTTGTTGTTGTTGTTGTTGTTGTTGTTGTTGTTGTTGTTGTTGTTGACATTGTTGTTCACTGATGAGAATGGGTTTAGTTAAGGAGGTTGTGTGTTATTGTTGTTGTTCTGCTGTTCTTCCTCTTCTAATCTTGTTATGTTGACTGTTAATGGTTGTTACTGGTCTTCTCCTAGTCATCTCGTCTTTATTCTTTTTCGTATTAATTGTTTTGGACTGATGATGGTTATGAACTGAGGTCCACGAGAGTCGTAGGTGTTAGGTCAGTGGTCAAATTTCTGCTTCATCTTGATTCTTTTTCTTTGAATTTCGACAACTGGTAAGTACCAATTGCGATAAGATTGACTATTTGACCTTAGCAATTGCGATAAAAATCCAATTCAGACAGTTTGTCGAAATTGATTTACAAGCAATTCCGATGAACTAGGGTTTGTTGAAATTTCTTTACAAGAAATTTGGATGAAGTAGGGTTTGTCAGAATTGCTTTACAAGCAATTTCGATAAAAGTGGGTTTTAACTTTTTGACCATTTATTTCGACCACTTTTTTTTTTCCGACCACTATATTTAGACCACGTTTTTCGACCAGTTATCGACCTTAAAATCTTCACAGGAAATATCAAACAGTCATGACATAAATAAGCAGTAGTACAAAAGTAACCGATAACTTGGACTGTATTAGACCAGTTTAATGGACTGTATGACAATAACTTGTGAAAGAGAACTGTTAACACAATAAGCTTCAAAAACATATCTGATCCACACAAAAAATACAATTTTGACAAGATAAACACCACGAAAATCAACCAAAACTAAATTCATGGCTCTTGATACCAATTGATGGAACGTGTTTTGGAAGATATATTGTGAATCGAGGGGTCGGAGATGATGATAATACATCATCTCCATGGTTAGAGAGAGAGAGTACAGAGAGAAAGTAGAAGGCCTGGTTTTATTATTAGAAAGTGAAAGTGAAATACAAACTCAAGGCTCACCCTTCCATGGAAGTATAGAGGGGTATATATAGTCACTCAAACACATAACTTTACAATAATTACTCTTCTAGTCCATGTGTTTGATACTTACATAATAACTAATGTAATCCCGAATATGTTGTCACATTTTCGTGTTAGGAGCATTCCTAACAGAAAACTTATGAAAAATGGAAGAAAACGAAAGAAAACGGATGAAAACGGACAAAAACATATGAAAATGAACGAAAACGTATGAAAACGGACGAAAACGTATGAAAACGGACGAAAACGTATGAAAACGGACGAAAACGTATGAAAGCGTAAAAACAAGTTTGAAAACGGACGAAAACGAATGAAAAATGGACGAAAACAAAAGAAAATGGATGAAAACGGACGAAAACATATGAAAACGAACGAAAACGGACGAAAACATATGAAAACGGACGAAAATGGGTGAAAACGTAAGAAAACGGACGAAAATGCAAGAAAACGGACGAAAATGTATGAAAGCGTAAAAACAAGTCTGAAAACGGACGAAAACGTTTGAAAAATGGACGAAAACGAAAGAAAACAGATGAAAACGAACGAAAACGTATAAAAACGAACAAGAACGTAAGAAAACGGACGAAAACGCAAGAAAACGGATGAAAACCTATGAAAGCGTAAAAACAAGTTTGAAAACAGACGAAAACGTATGAAAAATGGACGAAAACGAAAGAAAACAGACGAAAACATATGAAAACGAAAGAAAACGTAAGAAAATGGACGAAAACGTTTGAAAATGGACGAAAAGGAACGAAAACGTACGAAAATGGACGTAAACGGGCGAAAACGTAAGAAAACGAACGAAAACGTATGAAAACTGACGAAAACAGATGAAAACGTAAGAAAACAGACGAAAACGTATGAAAGCGTAAAAAAACGTGAATTAAAAAAATGTGAATTAAAAAAAAGTGAATTAAAACCAAAGACAAAAAATATATGAATAAATAAGAAAGACAAAAAGAAAAAGAAAAAAAAAAAAAAAAAAAAGACGTGAGCTGAGGTTTATATATTAAATCTTAGGTTAATCCTTGCTATTAGATCAAATTAGATAGATGGTGGGAATTTTTCCTTTGATAAGCACCAAAATAAGAGTAATTAGTATATACATTGTCCAATTTAAATAATTGAACTTCAGGTCTCATTATTTATTTGCATATCATTGTATCCGTGCCCCAACTTGATATTTATACTCATAAGTATACGGAATTTTAGTATTGCAATCAATTAAATAATAATACTAATAGTAACAAGAGCAACAACAATAATATAAAAGTTCTTTTATAATCAAAATAAGAGTAAAAGTTATTTGTCATCTAATAATCAAATTTTTTTAAAGCTTCTTAAAAGTATATATATGAGGTAAAAATTTACTAGCGGAAGCTCCATCTTAAATCGATTTTTTTTTTTATTATTCAAATTCGTTTTCTAAACAATGTCCTCTGAAACTAAGCTCGGAAATGAACTTCTTTCTTTGTTGATAAAGATTTCTGGAGGCAAAATTTTCAATTTTTTTATGCGTTAGAGATGCGATTATGTATTGAAATATTTAGGTGGCGTTTAGTTAAAAAACATTTTCTTTCATTTCCTAATTCTTGTTTTGTAGGAAAATGGAGGGGAGTTTTATTTCCACAAAACAATGGAAAATTTAGAAAACGCCTTTAGTTTGAGAAACATGTGTTTGTGTTTTCCATTTTGCAAAATTGGAAAACATGTTTAAGTGTTATTGTTTTATATCTCAATTCTCTATTTACCTTTGTAATATTATAAAAAACATCTTCAAAACACAAAAACAAATATTATAAACTAACCAACTAAATTATAAAATAACTAAAAAGATATAATATGAGAAAATAAAGAATTAAAAAAGTAAAATATAACATCAAATAACATGAAAAAATCTTCAAGCGACTATAATTCGAAAACGTAAAATAACTAAAAAATGTTTTTTTTTTTTCTATTTTTTACTTTTTCATCTGTTTTTTATGTTTTCGTTCATTTTTTTACGTTTTTGTCCGTTTTATTACGTTTTCGTCTTTTTTTTACGTTTTCGTCCGTTTTTACGTTTTCGTAGGTTTTTTTTACATTTTCGTCCGATTTTTTACGTTTTCGTCCGTTTCTTTACGTTTTCGTCCCATTTTTTACGTTTTCGTCCGTTTCTTTACGTTTTCATCTGATTTTTTACGTTTTCATCCGATTCTTTACGTTTTCGTCCGACTCTTTAGGCTTTTGTCCGATTCATTACGTTTTCGTCCGATACTTTACGTTTTTGTCAGTTTTTTTACGTTTTTGTCTGAACTTTTACGTTTTCATATGTCTTTTAACGATTTCGTCATTTTTTTATGTTTCCGTCTGTTTTTTAAGGTTGTCATCAATTTTTTACGTTTTCGTCTGTTTTTACATTTTCATTTGTCATTTTACGTTTTTGTCATTTTTTTACGTTTTCTAAATTATAGTGTTTTCATCCATTTTTTTTTATGTTTTCGTCCATTTTTTACGTTTTCGTCTGTTTTTTTACGTTTTCATTTGTTTTTTTACGTTTTCGTCTGTTTTTTACGTTTTCGTCCGTTTTTTACGTTTTCGTCAGACGAAACCTAAAAAAATGTAAAAAAAGACGAAAACATAAAAACACATAAAAGAAGGATGAAAGCATAATAAAATGGAGGAAAATGTATAACAACAGATGAAAACGTAAAAAACGAATGAAAACGTAAAAAAATGCAGAAAACGGACAACAACGTTAGGAAATTGGCTAAAACGTATAAAAATGGACGAAAACGTAAGGAGACGGACTAAAGCGTAAAAAAATGGACGAAAATGTAAAAAAACCAGACGAAAACGTAAAGAAAAAACGAAAAAAACGTAAAAAAACGACGAAAACAAAAAAATTCAGACGAAAACGTAAAAAACAGACAAAACATAAAGAATAAGACAAACGTAATATCGACGAAAACGTAAGAAAACGAAATAAAGAACGACGAAAATGTAAAAATTCAACGAGAACGTAAAAAAAAAACGGAAACGTAAGAATGACAAACGTAAAGAATCAGACGAAACGTAAAAAGTCGCAAAGTAAGAATCACGAAATAAAGATGCAAGTAAAAAAATAAATTCATAACGTAAAAAAAAGACGAAAACGTAAAAAATCGACGAAGAACGAAAAAATCGGACAGAAAACGTAAAAAATCGGACGAAAACGTTTTAAAGAATCGGACGAAAACGATAAAAATCGGAACGAAAACGTACAGAATCAAACGAAAACGTAAAGAACGACGAAAACGTAAAAATCGGACGAAAACGTAAAAAATTCAGATGAAACGTAAAAAAAACGACGAAAACGTAAAAATCAAAACGAAAGAATCGGACGAACGTAAAAAATCGGACGAAACGAAAAACAACCGAGATAACATAAAAACGACGATCGAAAAAACAAAAGTAATAAAAATGACAAAGAACGAAAAACGTAAAAAATCGGTGAAACTGAAATCGAAAAAAACAGACGAGAACGTAAAAAACGGATGAAAACGTAAAGACAGAAGAAAACGTAAAATCGGATAAAACGAATCATACGAAAACGAACAAAAGACAAAACGTATAAAAAGACAAAAGATAAAATGAACGAAAACGGATTGGGGGTATTTTAACGGAAAATAGGTGAAAACAAGAAAAAAAGTGTTTTGTAGTTTTGTTTATTAAAGTTGGAAATAGAAATTTTGTGTTTTGTAGAGAATTTTATTGGAAAACAATAATTTGAACGCGATCTCTGTTTTCTTTGTTTTCTACAAAACATTTTGTGAAAAACAAAGGTGTTTCCCTTAACTAAACGCACCCTTAATAATTGTTTTTCATCACGAATTTTTTATTTTATTTTTCTTTCAAATTTCACTGATTCTTTTTCACCAATTAACTACTAATTTGTTGCGGAACTTTTTGTTTTAGAAAAATAAAACTATTTTTTAGAACTCAAAATTTTAAATAAGATTGATGCATGGGGCTAGAAGGCGTTGAAATGGACTCATCACTGATAGAAAAACAGAAGACAAATCTCAAAAAAAAGTGAAGAGTATTTTTAAAAAGCTGATTTGAAGAGCAAGAAAAAAAGGATGTACGTCGACATTGATCGCGTCTTTTAAACACGTTGATAAATTTTTGTGTGGTTCAGTTTTGCTTAATGTTTATCGCCTTTTTTTAGTTGGAACTAAAAGCATTATTACTTGATACGCATGTTTAATGTGATGTCAAATGATAAGATAAGCTGTTATAGATGTGTAAATTCTTCATCCACGTTGTATCTTTCGTATTCAATTGTTTGTTCTTAAAGAATTTAAAATATGTAGTTTTTTCTTTAGAAAATATTTTTAGTCAGTTAGATTCAAGAAATGTAAAGTCAGACACGTAATGTATTTTGAACCAATCTCAAAACAAATGCGTACAATACTTTTGTGTTGTGTTAAGTTATTTCAACCTAAACATCCATAATAAAAGAGAACCTGAAACAACATAGTTATTCATTCTCTGTTCAGTTCAAACATACGTATCATGAGAAAAAATTAAGATAACCTTTAGATGCTTTATTGTTTCCCAAATTTAAACCAATCATTTCGATACTTAAGATGCATAACCAAATTTAATTTGCTGGTCCAAACAAATCATAATTACCAAGAGAAATTTTGCTGTCCAAACAACCTTACTAAAGCAACATGAGAAAGTTATGGGGATGATATTTGAAAGCATGACAGATTGCCGCTACTAGTGAAAAAAGCCTCAACAGTTGTCGGTAGTTTGGCTCCTCTGAGTGGGTCACGAACTCACGATTCTACGAAAAGCGGGGAGAAAAGCTCCACTTAGTCGGTAGTTTAGCTCAGTTGGCCACCTGGGCTCCTTCTGGAGCTTGGGGGAGGTTTTACCCAGGGTTTGAGTCTTGCAAGAGACAAAAAAATCCAGGTTTTTCTTCTAGTGCGAAGCCATGAATTCTAGGGGTTTCCCTTCGCGGGTCTCTCCTAGTGGTTCGGGTCCCGAGGCCTGCCCGTTTGGACTGTTTAACTCGGGGGTCGAATTTCAAGTGTGGTGCCGTTCTAAAAAAAAAACTCTAAAAAGTCATCTATAGCCCAACACATGTCTCTCCCTTTCCCTGGCTCAATTTCACGTCACCCATCTATTCTTTGACGTCCCATAAATCAAGCTAATGACATTGATAATCTAGAGAAATAAACACTTAAGACTAGAGAAGCCTAGAGAGAGAAAGTAGAGAGAAAATAATGTTTATTATAATGAGAGAACCACCTCAACTTGTGAGGTTAAGGACACATACATCAAGAGTCACGTGACTCTTGTCTAATACATAAACCGGCCTCATCACTAGACATTATTCACGAGACGTTAACCTTAAGTGTACAACTGTAACATAAACCTACATTCAAACCTTTAACTATTACATTTATTACAGCTAAACCCTTAGACTATGATCTACACTTTTTCTGTCATAACAATCTCTCCCTTAGGATAGATCATTAGGGTCTTCCAAAGTCTTACAAAGGTCTTCTCTTGTTTTGATGTTCTCTTGGATACTGGCGAGTTCTATTGTATGATTTCTTGCATCTTTTAGGTTCTCGAAGTTCCATCCTCTCATTAATCAACTAATAATCTTGTTCATCTCTTTGTAAACTTGTTTGTTCTTCATCACTTAACTTGATTAATCTTGGCCATTTGGGTCTTCTAAGTCTTCAACTGATTCAGTTCAACTCTTCGTATCTTCTAGACCTTTTCTTTAGACCCTGATCAATGTTTCTGAATTGTAACATCCCAAATTTATAAGAAAACTTTTTGGGATTTATCAAATATATTATTACATATGTTAAATATTTAATGGAAAAAAAATAAAGTCCATTTCAGTGAAGTTAATAATAAAGTTATATCGGACTTGGGATGTGATCCGCGCAAAAGTACGTATATAAATAAATACAGACGGATACGCGTGAATAAAGACAAATTAACCCAGTAGGAAAAAGGCTAATTTGCAAAAACTCACGTTGTGATATGTGTGATACCAGGTAAGTGATTAACCGGGTCGTGTCCCAACGAGGATGGAATGGACAATCGTGTAAGGTTTGGATTAGAGTGACTGATGATTGGGATATGGAATTTTTCTTTTATTATGATTCTAATTTAACAAATGAGAAACAAATTCTCAAAATAAAATTAAGATTAACAAATTATATTAAAAACGCGAAACAGAAATTCTAAAAACGGGATTAAAACCAAAATATTAGAAAACTAATCCTACAAGTGCAATTTTATTTTTCTTAAATCCTAAATAATAAAAGAAAATTTTAGAAAAAAGATTTATATTTTTCTGATTTTTATATTTTTTATTATGGATTAAAAACTATTAGAAACTAATTAAAAGGTTTAAAAATAGTAAATGACTTTAGAAAAATATGAAACTTGGCAGATAAATTTAAAATATTATTAAGAAGCTAGGAAAAATGAAAATAGAACTTTTATAAACCCTAATAAGCTGTTTGGGCTAATAAGCAGTTTCAAATAAGCTTAAAATAAGCCAATAAGCACTCAGAAAATGCAAAAAGCTCAAAACAGATTATTATAACTTCAAAAAGCTCAAACCAACTCAAATCTATCAAATAAGCACAATGAATAAGCTGAAAAGCACTTGGGCAATATCAAAAATTATGCAGAAATGACAGTAAAATCCCCAACTTGCAGATCAAAATAAGCACTACAATTAAGCTGATAAATGGAAACTTATGGGGGAAAAAGCTTCCTAGTACTATAGTCTACTCTAAAACATCAAAAGCCCCAATTCTAACAACCCAATTGAACTCCAATTTGTGCCTTGATCAGATGGTTGAAAACTAAACTTGATGCAGGTTTGAATCAGACCACAAGCGATTTGCAAACCTGAATTAAGCTAGGAAATAAGCTCTAAAGTGAAATACCAGATAATATTCTAAAAGCTAGTACTATAGCCTATTTTTAAACTAAAAATCAAGACCTCAGCTTAACTGGTTAAGCCACAAATAAGCTGAGATCAGCAGCTATTTAGGGGTGTTCAAGCAGCAGGAATAGAATGTTGCACTTAAAACCTACAATCCTTAATGAAATGGTGCCAAACTTTGGACAACCACTTGAACCTATGAAATGCACTTAAAAAATCACCCAGAAGCTTGTCTCAATAAGCTCAGCTTATTGGGGTTTAAGAAGGCAGTTATGAAGCTAAATTTTGCACTAATTCACTCAAATCCTCAAGGGTGCTCAAAACAAATTAAATTCTAACAACTAAAGCTTATCTGACCTAGATTAAGCTAAATCAAACTTATACTAAATGCAAATGAACAGTAGACAGGTTTTAACCCTATCAAATAAGCTTAAACCAAACACCCCTTAACAAGGGCTGTTTTGTTAATTTTAAATGGAACAGACAAATTTAAGCTAAAACATGAATTAAAAAATGACAACAAAGTATAATAAGCACTAATTAGCAACTATGAATAGGATTTAAGCAGTTTAAATAAGCTATCTTATTTTTGGCTTTTTTTAACTTTTTTAAGGAAAAACAGAACATAGGCTATTTAAAACTGATAAACCAGACAATATGTAATTTTAAACTAGTAAAAAGTAGAAAATATATACAATAAGCTCTAAATAAGCATTGGAACAGTAATATGGAAAATAATGCAAAAAATTTAGAATTGCTTACAACTGAATTAGGCTATGAAATAGAGAAAACTGATCAGAACTTAAACTTAGGTTGTCAATACCAAGTTAAATACCACTCAGCTTATTCCAGAACAGCTAATCACTCTTGAACTGCTTATTTGACCACCACTCTGACTTTTGTTGACTTTTTGGTTTTCCATGGGAAAGAACTAATTGAACTAGAATAGGCTCACACCAAGCTATATTAAGCTTGCATGAGATTATTCAAACAGTAAATAAGCTTCTTTCTTTTTCTTTTTTTTTTGATTAACACTTAACTTAATTCGAACTTAACAGTAAGCTTGAAACTTGGAATTTCATTATCATGGAAAAGGGCAAATGGCACAAAAAGGTATCAAACTTAGGGTCCATTTCCAATAAAGGTACTTTTCTTTTTTTCTTGCATAAAAAGGTACCCAACAATTTTTTTTGGCGGGTTTGGGTTTTTTACTAACTTTCGTTAACTCAGTTCGTTAGTAAAACACATGTTTGGTCCTCGAATTCGTTAACTCAGTTCATGCAACATCCAAAAAAAAATTTCAAAAAATATTTAAAAAAAAAATTATCAAAAAAATATTTTCTTAAAATATTTATATATTACTTTTTAAATTACTTTTTTTTCGAAAAATATTTGAAAAAAAAAATTTTTAAAAATATATTTCGAAAAAATTAAAAAAAAATTTCGAAAAAATATTTTTGAAAAAATAAAAAATATTTTTGAAAAATATTTGAAAAATTAAAAATATTTCCGAAAAATATTTGAAAAAAAAATTAAAAAAAAAATATTTCGAAAAAATTAAAAATATTTTCGAAAAAAATTTTTGGAAAAAAATTTTTTCGATTTTTTTTTTTTTTTTTTATATTCAAACTTTTTATTTTAATTTTTTGTTCGAAAATTTTTTATTTAAAAAAAAAAATTTCGAAAATTTTTATTTTTTTTTCGAAATATTTTTCGAAAATTTTTTCGAAAATTTTTTCGTAAAATATTTTTAATTTTTTCAAAATTTTTTTTAGTTTTTTCGAATTTTTTTTTAATTTTTCCGAAATATATTTTTTTTATTTTTTTTTCAAATATTTTTCGAAAAAAAATAATTTAAAAAGTAATATATAAATATTTTAACAAAATATTTTTTTGATAATTTTTTTTAAATATTTTTCGAAATTTTTTTTTGGATGTTGCATGAACTGAGTTAACGAATTCGAGGATCAAACATATAAAAAAAGAAATTCGATATTGTTTTTGGATGTTGCATGAACTGAGTTAACGAATTCGAGGACCAAACATGTAATTTACTAACGAACTGAGTTAACGAACGTTAGTAAAAAACCCAAATCCGCCAAAAAAAATTGTTGGGTACCTTTTTATGCAAGAAAAAAAAAAGTACTTTGATTGGAAATGGACCCTAAGTTTGATACCTTTTTGTGCCATTTGCCCCTTGGAAAATCAGTACAATACAGAAGTAATTTAAGACAAATGGTTTGAAACAAACTTGAAATGACAATCCAAACTTAAATTGAAACAGGAACTAAGCAATAAGTAAAGTCTACACTACGAATTGTCTAAAAACGGTGACACCTATTTCTGTGAGTCTTCATTTCTTTAAATAGCATTCCAAAAAGCTTCTATGATCAATTCTGATTAAATCCCACCATTGGATAGGCTTTGAATCAATCCCAGTCGTCCATTGGGATTTTTGGCGGGAAAATGGATAGTGGGTAAGGAACCACTTGGTCTGATAACTTGTGGGGATAAAGAAGCATTAAATGCTTTTGGTTAGTTAGGGAGTGGGATAGGAGGAGGGGGTGGGTGTTGCAGAGAAATACTGTGAGTGAGGGTGGTATGGTTTTGGCGGGGTTGTATTGAAGAAGAAAGGTTTGACCGAAGTCAAACCTTTGGTTAACTAAGAAAGGTCGGGTTGTGGGTTTATGTTTGGGCTTGGGTTATTTAGTGTGGGTTGGGCTTGGGTTTAGGGTATTTGTTTGGTCCGGTTATATGTTTAAAGTTTAAAGGATTAAAGTTTAGGGACCATTTGTGTAATTTCCTGAAAATCCAAGGACCAACTTTGTCAATTTTGCAAATTACTTCCAAGGGCCAATCTTGACAGGTTGACATTTTTGAAGGTTGACTTTGATAATTTGAGCACTATCCCGGTCCAAACTTGTAAATTCCGTCCCCGTCCTCGGCTTTTCACGATTTTCCAATCTTGTGCTCGGTTTTGTCTGTTTATTCCCTGTTTTCAATCCTTTTGTACCTGAAACACATAAAAACACAAACCAATAATATTTGCAGTATAATATGGTCTATTTGGCTGTTTTTAGTATTTTTATGGTCTAAAATGGGTATAAAATGATGAGTATTTACACACTCATCAATCCCCCACACTAAGCTATTGCTAGTCCCTAGCAATCCGATCATGTGAAGTAATGAAAGGATCAAAAGAATACCAAGTATACCCCGTTTTGATTTTTACACAATGCCAGAAATTTAAACTTAGAACAAAATATATAACATGCTTGATTTTCAAAAATGGTATCACGGAACAGGATTCACACAAACTGGGTGTCTCCAGTGAATTAAAATCGTCATCCTCTTTTTATACTCTCAACTAAGCTTAAACTCAATGTGCAAATGCTTTAGTAAAAATGCTAACACTACTTATATCAATAATCTATGTAAGCCGAAACTTAACTTTTCACTCCCGCAGATATATTCAAGTTTAGGTGACAGTGCTTATATTCAAAATTTTGATAACAAAAATCGACGTTTTTATAAAACTTTGACTAATACTAGTTGAAAGATAAATTTAAAATTCACAACAAGCAAACTTCAAAATTCATTGCATTTTGCAATATCATTCCATTTTACTCTATTTTTATTTTTTTTTCATTTTTTCATTTTTTTCATCATCATTTTCATTTTTTTTATTTTTTTATTTATTTATTATTATTATTATTATTTTTATTTTTTGATTCTTAACTTTGTGCAATATAAACTAATGGAGTTTCACGGGAACCAAGACCTTAAACCTTCCTGGTATAAAGGATCCAAGGGCCGTTACAACGGAGAGTTCCAAGACCTTAACGCCTTTCAGAATTAAGGGTCCAAGGGCCGGTGTAAGAGGGTAGCCAAGACCTAAACGCCTTCCGGAAATAAGGATCCAAGGGCCGATCTTGAACCTTAGCTTTTTAGCACATACATTTATTACTTAACTTTTACATTATTATGACATATGCTTGTTTCGAAGTTTAAATAAAGCTTTGAACTAGTATTTTTCAAAATCGTAAAGAAAAATGATTTTGTGTGTTCAAAAGTTTGAAAAATAAGCACTAATTAAGTCAGATTAGTTATCTCCTGGGAGAAAAAGCCATAGATTACTTATATAAGCTCTAAAGAAAACCAACTATTCTACGCTTAGCATTTTCATTTGCACATATTGTAAAACCTTAGTCTAATAGTTAAGGAAGCAGCCAGATCAATACTCTGGCAGAGTCGGGATTCCCTTTGTTCTAACCTAATCAAGACTAAACACTTCTTTTTTTATTGCAATTTCTTATTTAAAAACGAAAAAAATTTAATATTTTGGCCAAAACGGGGGTACTAGGGCACTAGAAGGTATATATGTGACAAAATTCGAGAGAATTCTCCCTCACACTTAGAATTGAATATTGCCCTCAATATTCAAAGTACCGGCTATTATGCCGAGACTTAGAACGTAAAAAGGTAAGACTAATAGCCAAGTGTGTGAAAGAAATCTCATTTTTCACAAAAAGGATTAAAAAGATATCCCTAGATAAACATTAGCAACAAGATAGGATATTGGGCGGCTGGATTGAAAACAGGCGCGGCAATCATCACAATCCAAGGGAAACCTGCAAACAATAGCAAACAACACACAAAACAAAGCACAGTAGAGGAATCCCCCCACACTTAGTGTCAGTAAATAGAAAGAAGTCAGAAACATGGGTTGTCACCCATGTGGTGCTAATGTTTTTGTTAACCGAGTCACTAGCTTGACTCGACCCCGAATTCATTTGTTCTTGGGGGAGCATGTGGAAAAGAAAATCTCCATCGGACTTTCATTCAATGTGTTTGGATAAACGTTGAAGTATTTGAAAGATCCACTCCGATGAGATACATCCGGCTTAAAAGAGATGCCGGGGTCAAAAACTTTTTCCTCATTTCCAAAGGAGAGAATGAGAGGACAAGTCACCGTATAGGTGAAGAAGGGTAGAAAAACTCGAACGACATATGTGAAGTCAATAAGCAAATTCTCGTGATTGAGAATGCCTCCCCCCGGGTCACACAAAACATCTTTGTCTAGATCAAAGTAGAAGTGATCATACTCCGGTGGAGATATGATAGGAGTAAGTTCATCGGAGAACTCCTCATGATCAAGATCAAAGGTAAACGAATCATATTCTGGAAGAGAGAAATCAGCATGAGAAGTGGTACTGCCACTACTCGTCTCTTTCGTGAAATAAAAACTAAATGATTCGTAAGCAATCGAGAAAAAGTAACTATCCTCAACGGGGATAGGAGATGAGGTTGGATTTTCACAAAATGATTCGATCTTAGAAATGAGCACATTGATATTCAATAAGTTATCACGAAGCAAATCGTCTTTGATTTCCAGAATATCAGTGTCAATTTCTTCATTGTCAGGTTCAAAATCTTTTTCTTCCTCTAGGCTGACGAGCTTAGAAGGTAATTCCTCAACATAATCGATGTCCTCACAAGATAAAGAATCATCATCACTTGAAGTACAATCATCGTCAGAATAGGAAAACATCTCAACATGATCATGTGAAATGTCAAGAGGAGGTAAATCACACATATTATCAGAAATACCCTCGGACTCACTTGGGATTGGGACAAGGTTCTCAACACTAGACGACTTCGTTCCCGGAATAGTGCTAAGATGCTCATCCCCCATAGTAAGAGAGTCCTCGGAGTCCATAGACTGTAAGATGGTTGTGTTTGCAATAGACTGAGGGAGTTGAGAAATGATATCGCTCAAAGGAATAGCACTCTCCTCGTCATCCTCCTCATCAATATAAATGGCTTTTACACGTTCCATTTGCTCATCTGCTAGCAATTCTGCAATAGTCTTGTCTTCCTGCCTTTTCTGGACAGGTGTGATTGCAGCTGACGAATTCTCGCAAACTCCCCACATAGAATCTTCATCATCGTCATCACAAATGAAAGTTTGACGATATTTGGAACTTAATCTAGCTGTTTGTTCTTCTTCAACTAGAAGCTCTCCAATAGTTTTCTGATGAGGATCTTCTTGGGTAGGTTTAACAGCCAAATTTTTAAGTTTATTTTTCACATCTTGAAGTTTTTGGAATAAATCTTCGAGAGATTCTTCAAGAGATAGCTGAGGCTGAGTTTGAATCGTTTGATGTTGTGGAGGCTGGTCATGACAATAATAGTCATAATTGTCACAAGGGCCATGCTCATAGACAAGCGGGGTCCTCGTTTGACAATCGAATTCATAATGCGGACCTCCACAAAATTCACAACAGTAAAACTGTTGTGACTGACTCGGAGAATCATACGAATATTGGTCATTAACAAAGTTTTGATCACATGGAACTTGCTCATAGGCAAGCGTGTTCCTTGTTTGACAGTCAAAACCTTGGTGCGGACCTCCACAATACTCGCAAATATCATTTGGCACATTTTGAAATGATGTGTCATTGAAGTTTTGATAGCACGGTTCTTGCCAAAATGAATTTTGAGGAGGGGAGCTGAAATCGTTTTGAAAATTTGGATAAGTAAGCGTATTTTTGATTTCAGAAGTGCAACACGTGCAAAGTCCATGAATAAACCCACATCCTTTGCAAAAGCATCGTTCACAAAGTGAATCATCCCCCAACGGATCTCCACATATAATGCAATTATGCTGAGTGAGAGAAGATGGTTGGGGTTGTGGAGGGTGTTCGGAAAAACTTTGAGAATCATCGATGGAATTAAGCTTTTCTTCGAGGGCTACCTTACACCAATAACAAGATGATCCTTTTGGTGCATGATTTCCACACCGCTCACACTTACACTTGGAACAACGAAGATTATCACCCACTGGACCTTTACAATCAAAACAGCGATAGCCCAGTGACGACATGAGAATTAAATACTAAGGAGGGTTAAGAAGATAGAATCAAACGGTTAAAGAGGATGAGGAAAAATATTTTTTTTTGGTTTTTTTTTTTTTTTTTTTTTTTAATTGAAAACTTAAACCTTAAATCAAACAAGCGTACGGTAGGTCTCTGAAAGAAAAACGCACAGAGTGGCGGAGGAGCAAAGGTGGGCAATAAATGCTCCTTAAAAACCCGCTCCTTTCGGTTCGACAATTTAATTTCAAACCTCCTGAAACCTCCGTTATAGTTTGTTTATCAATCAAAGGTGAGCCGAATTCGCAAGTGACACAAAGGCAAGTTTTAATCTTTTGTTTGGGAACTTATTATGATAATACTCCAAGTTGAGGAATATTATATTGATTTTGCTTTTATCTTTTATTTAACAATAAAACGAGAATGTTTTTGGGTTTTTATTAATTTTTTATATGATAATATATATATAAAAGAAAAGAAAAATATTTTTGTATTTTATGGGGTTTATGGGAAACAAAAACTTCTGAAAGAATGATCTCAAGTCACTAATCGTTTAAACTTTAAACAATATTGTAGCAACACAACCTCCCCGGCAGCGGCGCCAAAATTTGATCCGCGCAAAAGTACGTATATAAATAAATACAGACGGATACGCGTGAATAAAGACAAATTAACCCTTTAGGAAAAAGGCTAACTTGCAAAAACTCACGTTGTGATATGTGTGATACCAGGTAAGTGATTACCTGGGTCGTGTCCCAGCGAGGATAGAATAGACAATCGTGTAAGGTTTGGATTAGAGTGACTGATGATTGGGATATGGAATTTTGCTTTTACTATGATTCTAATTTAACAAATGAGAAACAAATTCTCAAAATAAAATTAAGATTAACAAATTTTATTAAAAACGCGAAACAGAAATTGTAAAAACGGGATTAAAACAAAAATATTAGAAAACTAATCCTACAAGTGCAATTTTATTTTTGTTAAATCCTAAATAATAAAAGAAAATTTTAGAAAAAAGATTTATATTTTTCTGATTTTTATATTTTTTATTATGAATTAAAAACTATTAGAAACTAATTAAAAGGTTTAAAAATAGTAAATGACTTTAGAAAAATATGAAACTTGGCAGATAAATTTAAAATATTATTAAGAAGCTAGGAAAAATGAAAATAGAACTTTTATAAACCCTAATAAGCTGTTTGGGCTAATAAGCAGTTTCAAATAAGCTTAAAATAAGCCAATAAGCACTCAAAAAATGCAAAAAGCTCAAAACAGATTACTATAACTTCAAAAAGCTCAAACCAACTCAAATCTATCAAATAAGTACAATGAATAAGCTAAAAAGCACTTGGGCAATATCAAAAATTATGCAGAAATGACAGTAAAATCCCCAACTTGCAGATCAAAATAAGCACTACAATTAAGCTGATAAATGGAAACTTATGGGGGGAAAATCTTCCTAGTACTATAGTGTACTCTAAAACATCAAAAGCCCCAATTCTAACAACCCAATTGAACTCCAATTTGTGCCTAGATCAGATGGTTGAAAACCAAACTTGATGCAGGTTTGAATCAGACCACAAGGGATTTGCAGACCTGAATTAAGCTAGGAAATAAGCTCTAAAGTGAAATACCAGATAATATCCTTAAAGCTAGCCCTATAACCTATTTTTAAACTAAAAATCAAGACCTCAGCTTAACTGGTTAAGCCACAAATAAGCTGAGATCAGCAGCTATTTAGGGGTGTTCAAACAGCAGGAATAGAATGTTGCACTTAAAACCTACAATCCTTAATGAAATGGTGCCAAACTTTGGACAACCACTTGAACCTATGAAATGCACTTAAAAATTCACCCAGAAGTTTGTCTCAATAAGCTCAGCTTATTGGGGTTTAAGAAGGCAGTTATGAAGCTAAATTTTGCACTAATTCACTCAAATCCTCAAGGGTGCTCAAAACAACTTAAATTCTAACAACTAAAGCTTATCTGACCTAGATTAAGCTAAATCAAACTTATACTAAATGCAAATGAACAGTAGACAGGTTTTAACCCTATCAAATAAGCTTAAACCAAACACCCCTTAACAAGGGCTGTTTTGTTAATTTTAAATGGAACAGACAAATTTAAGCTAAAACATGAATTAAAAAATGAAAACAAAGTATAATAAGCACTAATTAGCAACTATGAATAGAATTTAAGCAGTTTAAATAAGCTATCTTATTTTTGGCTTTTTTAACTTTTTTAAGGAAAAACAGAACATAGGCTATTTAAAACTGATAAAACAGACAATATGTAATTTTAAACTAGTAAAAAGCAGAAAATATATACAATAAGCTCTAAATAAGCATTGGAACAGTAATATGGAAAATAATGCAAAAAATTTAGAATTGCTTACAACTGAATTAGGCTATGAAATAGAGAAAACTAATCAGAACTTAAACTTGGGTTGTCAATACCAAGTTAAACACCACTCAGCTTATTCCAGAATAGCTAATCACTCCTGAACAGCTTATTTGACCACCACTCTGACTTTTGTTGACTTTTTGGTTTTCCTTGGGATAGAACTAATTGAACTAGAATAGGCTCACACCAAGCTATATTAAGCTTGTATGAGATTATTCAAACAGTAAATAAGCTTCTTTTTTTTTTCTTTTTTTTTGATTAACACTTAACTTAATTCGAACTTAACAGTAAGCTTGAAACTTGGAATTTCATTAACTTGGAAAATCAGTACAATACAGAAGTAATTTAAGACAAATGGTTTGAAACAAACTTGAAATGACAATCCAAACTTAAATTGAAACAAGAACTAAGCAATAAGTAAAGTCTACACTACGAATGGTCTAAAAACGGTGACACCTATTTCTGTGAGTCTTCATTTCTTTAAATAGCATTCCAAAAAGCTTCTATGATCAATTCTGATTAAATCCCACCATTGGATAGGCTTTGAATCAATCCCAGTCATCCATTGGGATTTTTGGCGGGAAAATGGATAGTGGGTAAGGAACCACTTGGTCTGATAACTTGTGGGGATAAAGAAGCATTAAATGCTTTTGGTTCGTTAGGGAGTGGGATAGGAGGAGGGGGTGGGTGTTGCAGAGAAATACTGTGAGTGAGGGTGGTATGGTTTTGGCGGGGTTGTATTGAAGAAGAAAGGTTTGACCGAAGTCAAACATTTGGTTAACTAAGAAAGGTCGGGTTGTGGGTTTATGTTTGGGCTTGGGTTATTTAGTGTGGGTTGGGCTTGGGTTTAGGGTATTTGTTTGGTCTGGTTATATGTTTAAAGTTTAAAGGATTAAAGTTTAGGGACCATTTGTGTAATTTCCTGAAAATCCAAGGACCAACTTTGTCAATTTTGCAAATTACTTCCAAGGGCCAATCTTGACAGGTTGACATTTTTGAAGGTTGACTTTGATAATTTGAGCACTATCCCGGTCCAAACTTGTAAATTCCGTCCCCGTCCTCGGCTTTTCACGATTTTCCAATCTTGTGCTCGGTTTTGTCTGTTTATGCCCCGTTTTCAATCCTTTTGTACCTAAACACATAAAAACTCAAACCAAGAATATTTGCAGTATAATATGGTCTATTTGGCTATTTTCATTATTTTTATGGTCTAAAATGGGTATAAAATGATGAGTATTTACACACTCATCAGGATGCAACTTAAGGGCTAAATGTGTCATATGGGGAAAGAGGACAAATGACCATTATGTCCTTGAGGTTTAGTTATAAAAATGTTATTGGGATTAATTCCCTCGAAAAAAACACGTGTTACGTGGGTGAGTTTACCTAGTTTCTTCACAATGAAGAATTAAGGAGATAATCAAGTTTTATCAAAAAATCAAGTTAAGGTTATGAAGAAATAAAAAGGAGATTATGAAGGATCCTTTTAGATGGTAGCAAGTTCTTATGGTTATTTCCCAAATCAAGGTAAGTGGGTTAAATTGTATGTTTAATCAATTAGTGAATTGGGGGTTTATGGAGTGTATGTTTATTAAGCATTTCATGATGAAATTATGATTATATGATTAAGGTATGAGTGTTTAGGATGATTTCATGATTATTGATGAATTGGGATTTATGCTAAAGTATGAAGATTATGATTCATATGATGATATAAAGATACGATGTTTAAGAGTCTAAAGTGATATTGAGATTTTTGTAAAGTTCATGAATTATGGTTTATTGAGTATGATTATTTGTTCATAGATGTTTTTATAGAGATTCATGAGTGGTTATGTGTTTAGATGATTATGTTCTAATAGAATATAAACATATGCCATGTTTTTAGGTGTTTAATGCATGCTCGTGATTCGGTATCTTTCATTCATGTAAAGGTGAGTAACGGAATAGAGTTACAAGTTTAATAGTGTAGCCATGTGTGTAATACGAGCTCGGATTGCATCCGTGCAAGAGGGGTAGGACCGGGTGATCTCCGGGTATGCTAATGATGTTAGGACGGGTGATCTCCTGGTATGCTAATGATGTTAGGACAAGGTGATCTTCGGGTAAGATTATGATGTTAGGACCGAGTGATCTCCAGGTATGATAATGATGTTAGGACCAGGTGATCTTCGAGTAAGCTAATGATGTTAGGAGCAGGCGATCTCCAGGTATGCTAATGATGTTAGGATTGGGTGAACTCCGAGGATGAGCATGTTTATGAACCGGACAAAAGTTGGGTATGATCATGCAGTCTTATGTGGAAAATATCATGTTTACATTTCAGTTCAGTTCAGCAACATTTTTATGTAGGTCATTATAGAGACAAGCAAAGTGTTGACTGGGCAAGTAGCGCTCATGGGTTAGGCATAAGAAAAGAAAAATATGCTCTAAAAAGAAGTGCCAGAGCATACAAAAAATGTAAGTGTATGATGAGTGTCTATTTACTCATCATTTTAGGCCCATATTATACATAAAAAATACTAAAAATGGCCAAATATACCAAATATTACTGCAGATATCCTTGGTTTGTGTTTTTATGTGTTTCAGGTACAACCGGATTGAAAACAGGGCAAAATCAGACAAAACCAAGAACGAGATTGAAAAGTCGTGAAGAACCGAAGCCGGGAAAGGAATTTCAAGTTTGGACCAAGATATTGCTCAAGTGTCAAAAGTCAACCCTCAAGATAATCAAAATGTCAAGTTTGGTCCCTGGATTTTCAGAAATGGCAGTTTTGGTCCCTAAGCTAAAACCTAATTCCAAATTTAATCCTAAACTAACCAACCCTTTTACCCTAAAAATAAAACCCAAAGCCCAATCCCTAAAACAAACCCACCCCGTTTCTTTGTTTAGCTAAACCAGGTTTGACCTGGTCAAACCCACCCTTACCGCCAAACCAAAAACCACCCACACCCACCATTTCCACTGACAATACCACTCTCACCCACACCCTATTATGCTTTTTCCACTGAAACACTCCACCCCCCCTCCAGCTACTCCTTCACATGTTACCATCTTCACGTGATTCAATCCCAGCTGGAAATCCACTAATACCATTTTGGCGCCAAAACTGAATTAAGGGCTAAGATGAATCCAACCCCATCCAATGGTGCAGAATTGATCAGAGATGCACAAGAGAGATATCCCAGTTTATTTTAATATATATAGGGCCTTTTGTAAGCCAAAAATGGCATGTAGTTTATTAATATAGTCATAACTTTAGTTTAAGTGTTCAATTGTTATAAATTTCAGTTTTCAGTATCAATTTAACTTTGTTTAAGCTCATTTATCTTGAAATTATTTGTTAGACCCATTTCCCGGGTAGTGGGACCCCACCCTAGACGAAATGGACCGGGTCTAAATGTGGTTGGTTAAGGGCAAATGGTTATGGAGTTAACTGTTAAGTGTTAATATGTTATGGCCAAGATGCGGCACATCTAGGGAATACATGCGGCGTAGGGTAGAATGGAAAGTAGAACCGACTTGTTATAGTCCATGCGCCGTATTGGAGAAGGAGATATGGCGTATATAAGGGGTAGCATGGATGCGGCGCATCTATGCAGATAGATGCGGCGCATCGACCTTAAATAAGCAGAAATGACAGAATTGCCCTTGTAGCTAGAATCTTCCCCATTTATCTATAAGTTTCCACACTCTCCTGTAAAAGAGAGTGTGTTTCTGTGGGTGTCGAACCAAGGAGAAAAGGAGGGAAAGGTAGAGCTAGGGATGGCTTTTAATGAAGAGGATAAAGAACCTATGTTGATGACCCTTCTTAGCTTTGATTAGCAAGTTTTTATTATTTATGAAGGAAGATGATGATGATGATGGAAGCTTGTGTTATTGATGATGTTCTTGATGATATATAGCTTGGATTGAGGTAAGTAAAATGATAGTAACATGTGATATATGGATGTCTAACATATGTGTTATGTATGTTGTATGGCAAAGTGGTATAGATTATGGGATATGACTATGTGATGCTATGAATGTGGTTTATGTGATGATTTGATGCTATGTTATAGGATGTTATGTGCTAGATGAGTTATGGGTTGTAAGCCCGTCAAGTAAGTGTTTATGTATATGATGCATCATGTGGATTGAAGTATGATTATATGTTATTATTGTTTTACTTGCTAAGCGTTATCGCTTACGGTTTAGTTGTCTAACCGTTTTGTAGGTCCTTGTGTTTATGGAAGACGTGGAATAAGGAGTATGGTTCATGTATGCGGAAGGGTAGGATTTGGTAAGGAATTAGAGCTAGGTAGATACCGAGCTCGTGTATAAGTTTGTACCCCCGTGAGTCAAGTAATGCTTTGAAATGGGTGAACAAGTGTTAGATTCTATGTTAAGTGTCTTGTAATGAATTGGAAGTCAATTGGTATGTTAAAGTATGTTTTATGTGTTTATGGGTTAAGTTAAGGGGATGTTTGGCTAATGTGTAAAATGTATCCATTTTGGAGTCAAACGGGTCAATTGCCGTGTATTATAGTTGGATATGGTTTTGAATGTAAAGGGAGTGTTTTGATACAAGTTATAGTGTTGTAAAAGGTGTCAAAGTGGATTGTGTAGTGTGTTGAGTATATGCAGGTCTTCCTGCTGATGTTCTGTCTAAATTGGTCGATGCGGCGATCAGAAGTTTAAGGTGATGCGGCGTATCTAATATATCAGATGCGGCGTATCAGAGGTTTAAGGTGATGCGGCGTATCATATCCGGTTGATACGGCGCATTGGTCTCTCAGTGTTAATACGGCGTATCCCTCAAAAGGGATACGGCGTATCGTTGGTCACAGAAGGTCGTTTGGTTGTGTTATTAAAATTGTGTGATGTGTTTAGAAAGAGTTGTCGAGTATATGTTCTTGCAAGTATTTTAAAGAGTTAAATATTATATGTTCTGGTATTTGAATGAAGAATTTGGATGAGTCCGTTAAAGTCAAACATTTCCGCGTCTAAAGTCAAAGTTTTTAGTATAAGCGGGCACGGGGCGTAACAAATTGGTATCAGAGCTTCGGTTTAAGTGAATTAGGTTTCCACTTAGGGTTGCCTAGTCTTAAACCACTCGTAGAAGCCCTGGACGTAAGTGTTAGATTGCGCGGAAATTATTTGCTATGTGTTAGACGGAATAGGTTTTATGATAGTTGAGCCTTTTGATGATTAGTGATGTATGCTTGTGTTAGTGTTGTTGTGTATGAGATACAAGTCCATGGGGACTTGAGATGTTTAGATCATTAGTTGGCCGAGCACCTCGGTTGGTGCCGGTGTTGATATTGTGATTATGTGATGTAAGTCCGTAGAGGACTTGAAATGTTTACATGATTAGATAGTCGTGCACCTTGGTTGGTGTCGGGGATTGTATTGTGATATGTGAATGTATGATGGAGTTAGAGTTATGAATGCGAGTGGCAAGGCTAAGTGGTATTAGAGACGGGTTAGTAAGTGAACTAAGGTTTATGATGCCTTAGCTATAAAATGGGCTATTGCTTGTGGTTAGTTAGAAGGTCGATGCTTAGACATTGCTTGGTTATGCAATGTGATATATGAGCCATAGACTTTATGTTTTGATTTATGTTATGAATGTTTTAACACTTGCCGGATAAGTGTTAAGTCTATTGTGTGATTGCTTATGTGATGATAAGTTTATGGTAGGTTTTTGAATGTCTAAGATTTATATGAAGTGCTTGAGAGCACGTTTGTATTGAAGGGTATGAGTTGAGATAGATGCCTTAGAATGTGTGTGTTATGTGTTGACCTAGTTGTGGCCGGTAAAGCTAAAAGAAAACATTGATATGTGATTAGAGTTAAGAAGCATGTAAATGATTTGAAAAAGTATAAATGCTTAAAAAGATTGAGATAAGTAAGAAGTGAATAGTAAAGTATGTTTATAGCTTGAATGCTTAACAGACGCATTGAGTTAATTGTGATTTTTGTTTTGCAATGAATGAATGGATGCTTGAAGCATGATTTATTATATGCTAAATAAAATGAGAAAGTTAAAGAGTATAGCTAAGACATGATGAGATCATGTGCATGTAAAACATGAAAACTAAAAGGTGTTAATAATAAATGAATAGAAATGATGAATGAGATATAGATTGTGCTAGAAGTCATAGGTGACTTGAAGTGCGCTAGAAAGAGTTGTGAAACATGAATGTGATCATGTTAATATATTTGAATATGTAAGATGAAATTAAAGAAAGTGTTACAGAATAAACCTATGTAAGGTTTGTATGCATACAAGTTGAATAAACTAAATAAAGTGACAGTATGAAGTGAGAATATGGTCAACAAGGGTTGACGGGTAATAGTAAGAGTGTTGTAAGAACACGTAGAATTGTGTAAGTTGTAATGAATAAGCATTACATATAAATTGTCTAAATAAAAATGGCACATAGTTGGTGTATGAGTCAACTTGGGGTTGACGGGTGAAAGATAAGTGGCATTGTGAAAATGCGATGATAATAAACGTGCAAGTGTTATATAGAAACTTGCCTAGATGGTAGTAAATGTGATAGTGAATGTTTAAATTGCGTAAGGCAATGAAAATTGAATAGATGATAGTGTGTGCCTAATTATAAAAGTGCATGAAAGATAAAATGAGTAGATATGATAAGATAAATATAGCTTGGATCCAATGCTCTAATTATGGTATCCTTCGGGATCGTTAAGCTTTCCTTTACGGCATGGATGTAAGCTTGCCTTTGTGGCATGAATGTAAGCTTGCCTTTACGGCATGGATGTAAGCTTGCCTTTACGGAATGGATGTAAGCTTGCCTTTGTGGCATGGTTGTAAGCTTGCCTTTATGGCATGATGTTAAGCTTGCCTTATGGCATGGATGAAAGTTAGTGAGATTGGATCCAAGGCTAGAAAAGATGGAAAGTAGATAAGTACGAGTGTTAGGTCGGAAGCGTATAAGTAGGATGGTTTATGGTTTCTTGATATAAATGGATTGGGACGCCTTTTCATTTGAATGAAGAAATTGTAAATCACCGAACCATGAATTTGTATTTCTTGATTTACATAGATCGGGACGCCTTTTTATGTGAATGAAGAATTACAAAAGAGTGGGCTTATGTGTAACCGATATGACATGAGTACGGATAGTGATATGAGATAGTAAAAACTAAAACCGGTTAGACGTCATAAGAAAAGATAAATACGAATAAAACTTCTAGTGGCGTTAAAATAATGTGTGAAACCCTAAGTTAGACGTCTAGATTGAATTATGTTTTAATTTGATAAGTTAAATTGTGAGCATTTCCATACATTTGATAAGAAAGTATGCTTAAGTGTTGTGTGTGTTAGATTTTTGAAGGTGCCGTTTGTATGGTACCTTGTGTATTTTGAGATAAGTTGCCGGTTTTTAGTATAGATGCGTATTTGATATTATGTGGAAGGTGAGAATTGCCGGATTTATGATATTAGGTCATGATCAGTGCATTGTTGAATGCCGTGCTATAGTGTGGAAGTGTGACTCATATAGAGTCACAGTAGTAGATTTTCCCGGATGACAAGTAGTTGACTCGGGAAATCTTAGAAAAGTTTATGATGAGAAGTGTGCTTTTAGCGGATTATGAGTTGTGTTTATGTCTAGTAAGAGTAGAATTTGCAAGATCATGTAGATCGTTGCAAGGATTTGGCCTAGAAAGCACGAGAATAAGGACTTGTATATGTTCTGAAGTTAGTTTTGGATAGTTTTGGACGAGAGATTTCGGGGACGAAATCTAAATAAGGGGGGTAGAATTGTTAGACCCGTTTCCCGGGTAGTGGGACCCCACCCTAGACAAAATGGACCGGGTCTAAATGTGGTTGGTTAAGGGCAAATGGTTATGGAGTTAACTGTTAAGTGTTAATCTGTTATGGCCAAGATGCGGCGCATCTAGGGAATACATGCGGCGTAGGGTAGAATGAAAGTAGAACCGACTTGTTATAGTCCATGCGCCGTATTGGAGAAGGAGATACGGCGTATATAAGGGGTAGCATGGATGCGGCGCATCTATGCAGATAGATGCGGCGCATCGACCTTAAATAAGCAGAAATGACAGAATTGCCCTTGTAGCTAGAATCTTCCCCATTTATCTATAAGTTTCCACACTCTCCTGTAAAAGAGAGTGTGTTTCTGTGGGTGTCGAACCAAGGAGAAAAGGAGGGAAAGGTAGAGCTAGGGATGGCTTTTAATGAAGAGGATAAAGAACCTATGTTGATGACCCTTCTTAGCTTTGATTAGCAAGTTTTTATTATTTATGAAGGATGATGATGATGATGATGGAAGCTTGTGTTATTGATGATGTTCTTGATGATATATAGCTTGGATTGAGGTAAGTAAAATGATAGTAACATGTGATATATGGATGTCTAACATATGTGTTATGTATGTTGTATGGCAAAGTGGTATAGATTATGGGATATGACTATGTGATGCTATGAATGTGGTTTATGTGATGATTTGATGCTATGTTATAGGATGTTATGTGCTAGATGAGTTATGGGTTGTAAGCCCGTCAAGTAAGTGTTTATGTATATGATGCATCATGTGGATTGAAGTATGATTATATGTTATTATTGTTTTACTTGCTAAGCGTTATCGCTTACGGTTTAGTTGTCTAACCGTTTTGTAGGTCCTTGTGTTTATGGAAGACGTGGAATAAGGAGTATGGTTCATGTATGCGGAAGGGTAGGATTTGGTAAGGAATTGGAGCTAGGTAGATACCGAGCTCGTGTATAAGTTTGTACCCCCGTGAGTCAAGTAATGCTTTGAAATGGGTGAACAAGTGTTAGATTCTATGTCAAGTGTCTTGTAATGAATTGGAAGTCAATTGGTATGTTAAAGTATGTTTTATGTGTTTATGGGTTAAGTTAAGGGGATGTTTGGCTAATGTGTAAAATGTACCCATTTTGGAGTCAAACGGGTCAATTGCCGTGTATTATAGTTGGATATGATTTTGAATGTAAAGGGAGTGTTTTGATACAAGTTATAGTGTTGTAAAAGGTGTCAAAGTGGATTGTGTAGTGTGTTGAGTATATGCAGGTCTTCCTGCTGATGTTTTGTCTAAATTGGTCGATGCGGCGTATCTAGCATATTAGATGCGGTGTATCAGAAGTTTAAGGTGATGCGGCGTATCTAATATATCAGATGCGGCGTATCAGAGGTTTAAGGTGATGCGGCGTATCATATCCGGTTGATACGGCGCATTGGTCTCTCAGTGTTAATACGGCGTATCCCTCAAAAGGGATATGGCGTATCGTTGGTCACAGAAGATCGTTTGGTTGTGTTATTAAAATTGTGTGACGTGTTTAGAAAGAGTTGTCGAGTATATGTTCTTGCAAGTATTTGAAAGAGTTAAATATTATATGTTCTGGTATTTGAATGAAGAATTTGGATGATTCCGTTAAAGTCAAACATTTCCGCGTCAAAAGTCAAAGTTTTTAGTATAAGCGGGCACGGGGCGTAACATTATTCAGCATTGTATCAATTTCTAAAGTTAATGAAATTTCAAGTTTCAAAAGTCTACTGTTGATTCGAATTAAGTTCATTGGATGTTGAAAAAGCTTCTTTTCTATTTGTATAAGCTTATATAAGCTAATCATGTCTTTTTGGAAGCTTATATTAGTTTAAAACTAGTTTAATCTCAAAAAGTCCAAAAAAAGTCAAGGAAAGTCAAACAAAAGTCAAAATGGTCAAAGAAGCTGGAGCATGGTGAATTGTGGATGGCCATGGGTTAGAGCTTCTTGGGAAGCATTAGGTTTGTTTAGAAAGTACTTTGGGTGTCAAGAATTTGGCCTTGGTTTTGAGCACAAGATTTTTGTAAGTTCCATTTTACCATTTTAGCTTATTTTCTTCAAGTTTACTGTTCAATAGCTTATTTTTGAGCTTATTTCTTTTTCTTTGCTTATTTGTTCTACTTGAAGTAATTATAGGCTAGTTTGATAGTTAGTTCTAGTTTAATCATCTTTTTCACTTAAAAAGTTTAAAACAGTCATATTTAACTTAAATTTAGTGTTTGCTTATTTAGTGCTTAATCTCAGATAAAAATTGCTTTTATCAGCTTAATTAAGTTAATCAATCATTAGTGGATAAGAATCATGGGTTAAATTGGTAATTCCTAGTTTTAATCTTCAAAATCAGTCAATAAAGGGGTGTTTGGTTTAAAGGGTCAAATGGGTAAAAATGGGTGTTCACTGCTCATTTGCACATTGGGTGACTTTGATTTAGTTTAAGTTAAGTTTTATAAGCTATTGTAAGTTGATTTGAGCTAGTGTAGAGGTTTCTTTGGATTTTAAGTTGAAATCCTAAGTTTAAAGGTGTCAACTGTTCAAATAAGCTATTTGAAGCTTTAAGCTAATTTGATGCCCATCTTTGGTAACCTTAAGTCTTTTTCAATCCATATTAAGTAGTGTTTAAGTCTCCTTAAGCCTTGGTTCAAAAACTTGCCAAAACAGCCCACTTTAGATAATAGCAGTCTGCATTTTTTGTTTTTTTTTTCCCTATTTTCAGCTGTAGTTTTTCATTTTTCATTTGTTCATTATAAGCCCAAACAAGCTCAAATTTGGTACAAATAATCTTTGATAGCTTGTCTAGTTGTTGCCTATTTTTTCTGAATTTTTTAAATAAGCTTTTAATAGCTTTTTCCAAGGCTGAAACTGCCCCAGCACATGTTGTTTGCATCAGCATAGAAATTGTCAAATCAGCCCAAGTTTTTTATTTTTAGTTTGTTCATCTTAAGTCCAATCAAGCTGAAATTTGGTACACTTAATCTGGGGTTGCTAACACACTTGATGCATATTTTTATGAATTTTTTAGAACAGCTTATTAGTGCTTTTCAGTGGCTTGAAAAAGCCACTTTTTTGCCCTGCACCATAGCATCTCAGCAGACCCTTAGCTTATTTTGGTTAATATCAGTGCTTAATTTTTGCTTATTCTGAGTTCATTGTTTGATTTAGATCATTTTTAGCCCAACTTAGCTTATTTCAGCTTCCATATAGCTTAATTGTAGCTTATCAGCCTTTTAGATATTAGCCTTAGTTTATTTTCATTGTTAACCCACTGATCAGTCCTTAAAAGCTTATTTTTGGCATATTCAGTGAGTATTAAAAATATTCTCTTTTCAAAAGTTAAATATTTTTTATAAGTTTCAAAAAGAAAAATAAATAAAATAAAATAAAATAAAATAATTTAATCAAATCTCTTATAAGCGGCCACCTTAAAAAAGGCTGAGCCAGGGATTCGAACCCTGGTCTCCAGCCTAGCCAAGCCCACACCACACACATAGATAACCAACTGCCCTAGGGACTTTCTTGGTTATCCCTTGCACCATTTTTCTTTTAACCCCTTTTCTCCTTTTAAAGCTTATTTCTCCTTTACTGCTTATAATTGCTTATTTGCTTCTGCTGATTTTCTCAAATTATTTTTCTTACATTCCTTTTTATTCAAAGTAATTTCCAGAAAAGTTTCAGATTTTTCTAAATAGGTTTAGTATTTTTAATCATTTAATTAGATTAATTCAGTTTTTAATTCATAGAAAATAAAATAAAAGTCAAAAAAATATAATTCTTTTTTTTTTTAAATTTTCTTTTATTAATTAGGACTTAGGAAAATTATTTTGGCATTTCTAGGATTAGATTTTCATCGTTTTCACGTTTAGGCTCGGGATTTCCCGGTTTAAACGAGTTTTTAGATTTCCTTTATGTTTTTAATTACGTAAGTTTTAGATTATCGTTTCCCTTGCTTTATAAGTCGTTTTTAATTTATGTTCACTTATTTTAGAGTAAAAACCCAAAATCTCTTTATTTTCACTATTCAAACACGTTTCACGAATCGAGATCACAAATTCCATTCAATCCTTCGTTGGGGAAAACGTGTACATGATTCTCCGCATCTTGTTGATGGTGTAAGCCGTGTGTCGGTTGTTGTATAATTCTACAATGTCCTTGGAGGATACCAAAAGCTCTTTCGACATTCTTTCTTTCAATTTTTTCCTCTTAAACTTTAAATGTTTTTTTCCTTGTGCTAGGGAAAAAGTTTTGACAAAACTAGCTAAAGCAGGATCAGTATCATCGGGTGCGTAATACCTTTCATTGAATGTAACTCCACTCATCGTAAATGGAGCCACAAGAGCGGTTTCGTTAATAACGCCGTCGAATAAAGAAGAGTGATTTAGAACACTGATGTTGCGATTCAAACATTTTATACCAAAAAACGCATTTAGAATTCACAAATCATATGATGTAACATCTTCAATCATTATAATTAGGTATTTTTTTATCACCTTCATTGTATTGCTCTTTTGATGCTCTCAAATATTTGTTCATTCTCAATGCACACAATCAATACTTTCAAGCATTTTCGACAACCCATGAATCTCTTGGAATTTAACATATAAATGTTAGATGTCATCAAATCCTTGTTTTCTTAAGTACCTGCCCAATTGTAAATCAATTATGCACAAAACAAAATTGTTTAAACAATCTTGTGCTGCATGTTCACACATTAGTATATATTCTTCAATTCAAATGCATCTCGTGATCCATCATATGTCAATTGACGTATGATGGAGGTGCAATTTATAACAAAACAAACACATATACACTGTTAGTAGTCTATTTATGATGTATTATGTATTGGGCCAAGCCCACTTAGTTAGCATCCATGTATGTATATAACTCATTTTAATCCCTTTTATCAGACACAGAAAACACATACACTAATATGGTATCAAAGCCACGATCTTTCACCTAAAACATCTCCTTAACCCTAATATTCAATCTCCAGCCGTCATTTTTTTTCCATAATATCCAGTGTCTCCTTCATAATATCACAAGCTACATACTACACAAACCTCCCATCCCTACTTCTATTTGTCCCATTATCACAAGAATATATTTCCCATATAAAGAACAGGCCCCACCATGTTTAATACAAGAAACAGCAACCCTTCACAAAGCACAGGTTCAACTCTTGCAAATAATAATATTAATGGTATGGGCAAAGCCCAACTGGTGCAGTTAGCTCAAGTCCAACAAAGATTGCTAGCTCAATGTGAGTTAGTAGATTTTATCACCAAGGCCCAAAGGGTGTTACAGGCCCAACAACATCAATTTAATACCACTCGGGCTGGTCTAGGTACTGTTCCTCAGGTACATTACTCAGCACAACAACAGGTTCTTAGAGAGGTCGGGTGGAATATGGATACAGGTGCGTCTTCCCATTTAAATTCAAATGCAAATAATCTAAGTACTATTTATAATCATAGCATTTATCCGTCTGTCTTTGTTGGTAATGGTAACTCTATACCAGTCACCAACACGGGCCATAGTTTGTTGCCTAACCCTCACCGTCCCCTTCACCTTCACAATGTTTTAATTACTCCTCATATTGTAAAAAAATTAATTTCCGTTCGTCAATTTACCCGTGATAACAAAGTTTCTATTGAATTTGATGAGTTTGGTTTTTCTGTGAAAGACTATTTGACTCGCCAAATTCTTCTCCGTTGTGATAGCACCGGCGACCTATATCCTGTCACCTCGCCTACATCCTACCCACAAGCCTTTCTTGCTAGTCATCACACGTGGCACCAACGACTTGGGCATCCGGGAAATGAAGTGCTACGTTCTTTAATTTCTAATAATACTATTTTGTGTAATAAAGTGAAGTCTCCTCACCTTTGTCATGCTTGTCAACTTGGCAAGCATGTGAGGCTTCCATTTTTTGTTTCTGATACTGTAGTTAACTTTGCTTTTGATATTGTGCATTCGGATTTGTGGACTTCTCCACTTCCGAGTCAAAGTGGGATTAAATACTATGTTATCTTTTTGGACCATTATTCTCATTACTTGTGGGTATATCCTTTGCGTAACAAATCCGACACCTTTGCTAAGTTTATTGAATTCCGTTCTCTTGTAAAAACTCAATTTAACAAGGAAATTAAAGCTTTTCAGTGTGACCATGGTGGTGAGTTTGATAACACCATATTCCACCGATTATTTACCCAGCATGGCATTCATAAACGTTTCTCGTGCCCTCGTACCTCTCAACAAAACGGTAAATCCGAACGTATGATTCGGACCATAAACAACCTTATCCGTACCTTACTTTTCCAAGCCCATCTTCCACCTCATTTTTGGGTCGAAGCCCTTCACATGGCCACCTATCTATTAAATATTTTACCATCCACCGCCATAAATAACGACACACCTCACTTTCGTCTATATAACACAAAACCCAACTACACATCTTTACGTGTCTTTGGTTGTTTGTGTTATGCCCACATTGACACCAATCATAAACTAGGCCCACGCTCCACTCCATGTATCCTCCTTGGCTACCCATCCAACCACCGTGGATTTCGTTGCCTTAACCTTTCCACCAATAAGATCATCATTTCCCGTCATGTCACCTTTGATGAGACCATTTTTCCATTTGGGTCCGTCACACCTAATGATGCCCCTTCTTACACCTTTCTCGACACCGCTCCAAACCTTATCGCTCGCTATATTCTCCAACAACCAACCCCTAACCCAAATACCACCGGCCCAAATCCTATTCCAAATACCACCGATCAAACCACCACACCGGTTCATACCGGCCCAACATCACCTGTCCAGCCCAACAACACAACTACTCCTATCTCTCCTCCCACCAACCCAACCATCACACCATTTGCTACCAGCCCAACACCACCTGTCCAGCCCAACCCACCACCTCCTCCTATGCCTAATCCAGCTGCACCTAATACTCGTCCTAACCCAACATCAACTCACCCTATGGTCACTCGTTTCCAAGTTGGTACTAATAAAAAGAACCCGCGTTACAATTTTCATGTGTCTACCATTTCTCCTCTTCCCAAATCATACGCCATAGCCATCAAAGATCCTAACTGGCAACGAGCTATGCTTGACGAATATAATGCTTTAATTAAAAATAATACTTGGGTTCTTGTGCCACGGCCATCGGACGCGAACATTGTTCGTTCCATGTGGTTGTTTAAGCACAAGCATTTTGCAGATGGATCTTTAAGCAGGTACAAAGCACGGCTTGTAGCTAATGGGAACAGTCAACAACTTGGCGTTGACTATGATGAGACATTTAGTCCGGTTGTTAAACCGGCCATGATTCGCACGGTGCTCAGTCTAGCTGCATCTCGACATTGGTCTGTTCATCAGCTTGATGTCAAGAATGCATTTCTACATGGTACCTTGTCTGAGACTGTTTACATGCATCAACCTCCTTGTTTTCGGGATCCTCAGCGTCCCGACCATGTTTGTCTCTTACAGCGATCGTTATATGGCCTTAAGCAGGCACCTCGTGCATGGTTTCAGCGGTTTGCGAGTTATGCTACTCGTGTTGGTTTTCGTCACAGCAGATGCGATTCGTCCTTGTTCATCTATAAACAAGGATCTGATGTTGCTTACTTATTACTTTATGTGGATGATATTTTGTTGACAGCTTCTTCTACACCATTTTTACAGAGGATTATCACTTCCTTACATCAGGAGTTTTCTATGACTGATCTTGGTCCGCTAAACTATTTTCTGGGCATCTCTGTCACACGTTCAACCAAGGGGATGTTTCTTAGCCAGAAACAGTATGCAGCGGAGATTCTTGAGCGCGCGGGTATGCGCAATTGTCATTCGTGCAGGACTCCCGTTAATACGGAGTCCAAGTTAGGGGCTGATGGCACTCCGGTTGCTGATCCGACTCTTTACAGGAGCCTTGCTGGGGCTTTACAGTATCTCACTTTCACTAGAGCTGATTTGTCTTATGCAGTTCAGCAGGTTTGTCTCTATATGCATGATCCTCGGGAGCCTCATCTTGCTGCTCTTAAGAGGATATTACGTTATGTTCGTGGCACTTTGGATTATGGTCTTCAGTTCTATTCTTCATCCACATCTTCTCTGGTTGCCTACTCGGATGCTGATTGGGCAGGCTGCCCAACTACTCGTCGTTCTACTTCAGGTTATTGTGTTTTCCTTGGCAATAATTTACTATCTTGGTCATCCAAGAGACAATGCACTCTGTCTCGTTCTAGTGCTGAGGCTGAGTATCGTGGTGTTGCCAATGCAGTGGCCGAGACGTCCTGGTTGCGGAATCTTCTTCGAGAGCTCCACTCTCCTCTACATTCTGCCACCATTGTTTATTGTGATAATGTCAGTGCGGTATATCTATCGTCTAATCCCGTGCAACATCAACGCACGAAGCATATCGAGATTGACATTCATTTTGTTCGGGATCAGGTTGCTACTGGAGAGGTTCGCGTCTTACATGTCCCTTCGCGTTATCAATATGCTGATATTTTCACTAAGGGGCTTCCATATGCATTGTTTGATGAGTTCCGGACCAGTTTGAACGTTCTGCGTCCTCCAGCTCCAACTGCGGGCTGTTAGTAGTCCATTTATGATGTATTATGTATTGGGCCAAGCCCACTTAGTTAGCATCCATGTATGTATATAACTTATTGTAATCCCTTTTATCAGACACAGAAAACACATACACTAATATACACATGATAATGCAAGCTATGGGGTAATTAGCGTACACCATGGCGTAGGTGCGGTGCGGTGACGCACCCCAAACCGTCTGGTCTAAGTCTCTTACATAGTCTAAACAAAGTGAAATATTTTGGCACGTACACAGAAGAAAAAGTGATGTTATTGGATTCTTGTTCAGAGACGTACTCAGACCTAACACGGTCATATGATGTTCGAATTGACTATGGTCAAATGACTTTATACTATATGCCTGAAAAGGTTTACAATAGCTTTTTTTATAGTTACATTTATGTGTGCATTTGCAGACCATGTCAAATGTTCGAAAGATTTTTTTTTTCATGTTACGTAGGACATAAAAGAAAGATATTTGTATTGTAGTGAAATTGTACAACTGAATATGCTCATACTTCCATTATGGCGTTGAAAGAATCGACATGGAAAGAGACTTTTCATGCCCAAAGCGAGGAAAAACTAATTGATGGTGTTCGAGAACCTGTTTTGTTTTAGTACATGGTAAAATTACCACGAGTATTTGCTCATATCTTAATAGTGTTTGTCAATAAAAACTACTATCTATTATGACACTCACCGGCCGGATAACTTTTTAACTTGTTTTGTTTTTAATCTTAAATTAACGGTGTAACTTTTATTATTAATGCCTTACAGAAGAAGGCTCGGAAGGCTAAATATCAACTGTATATTTAGATTGACTTGAAACAACTTAGAAGTAACAACACAAATAATTGGAAAAATGCATCTTAAAAGGGGTTGGATAATTGCAAGATAACAAAGTGAAGTGCACTGTGCACACTTGTGAAAATGGAAGTCATAATCTCAATAAATGACTTTCTCAATTAGAAAGAAGACATGGGACAACATAAATCTATGAACAGGATTAGGCGACCCCATATAAAAGATTTGATTTAAAATAGGATATCATACACCATTTGTGTAATTGACTATTTTGCCCTTGGGAATATTGTTAGCGCCACTAACTCCAAAACATACGAAGATTGTGAAAGAAAGTGAAGCATATGGTCCCCATTTCAAAATAGAGATAATCTAGGTGAAAAAAAATAATACTGATCGCATCTGTTTACAATAAATATGTTTTTTTAAAAAAAAATATTATGAGCTTATGGGTTTATGTTTATTTATCGTAATCTTTATTAACAAGTTAGGGTTTTTCTATGCCTTATAAATACTTCCTATTGTAATATTATGAATACATCTCAATAACAAGAATTATTTTCCTCTCTCATTCTTGTGTTCTTGTTCATTACATTTACAATACGTTATCAGCACGATAGTTCTCTATTCAAAGCCATCAATGGGAGACGTGAAGGACAGGGAAAAATACTCGATAATGATTCATGTTTTTAAAGTAGCAGCTTAATTTATACGAATGGTCAGTATCTAATCCTAGTTAAATTTTAATATTCTATTAGGCACGTGATTTTCTAACACCCCCAAAAAATACCAACCGCATACCCTCTATTTTTTGCATTTTATTTTTAATTTTTTTTACTATTATTTTTATTTTTTTATAATTTTGTTTATATCAAAAAACTATAAACCTGAAAGTGCGGAACAGAAAATATAAAGTTTAATAAGTCAAACGCTTAAAACTGTCAGAAATACGAAACAGAAACTGACAAAAACTGTGATATACTGTAAAGAAAAAGGGGGAAAAAGGGAATAAAGGACAAAACACCCTCTGATTTGACATCATAGGGGGGGGTTTGTATAGTAGAGGCCAATGGCCTCTACTATACAAACCCCCCTATGATGTCAAATCAAGGAGTGTTAGTCAAAGATTCCCTTTGTCCCTTTTTTGTTTTTAGTTTTTTGTCAGTTTCTGTTCCGTATTTTTGACAATTTTAAGCGTTTGACTTATTAAACTTTATATTTTCTGTTCCGCACTTTCAGGTTTATAGTTTTTTTATATAAAGAAAATTATAAAAATAAAAAAAAGGGAAAAAAGTAGATGGGTGCGGTTGGTGTTTTTTTTGGGGGGGTGGGGATAGGCTATGCCATTATAGTTACTTGTTCGTCTTTGTGTTTATGTTGAAAAAACAAGCGTCACATCATTAATTAGTTATGACTATCTGGATATTTATGGATCTGAAAGTTGATACTCCCTCCGTCTCAATTTAATTGTTAGGAGAGAGAAAACACAAAGTTTAATAAAAGTGGGGCCACTTTAATTTTCAACCACTAAAATGGAATATTTCTCCATTAGATTCTCTAGTTTTTACTAAATAAGGAAAGTGGACAATTAATTTGAGACATCCATAAAAGGAAATATGGACAATTAAATTGAGACGGAGGGAGTATTAATTCTTTAAATCACAACAAGATGGAAACGATTAAAATATATTCAGAGAGGTTGCTTATGTTTATTTAGATTTCTATTCGATTAGTGAGAAAGAAAATCAAAACATCACTTCTCTTAAAAACAATGATTTAAGATCATTTGAGGACCAAACTTTTTTTACATACCAAAGGACTAATCTCCACCCTCCATCTTTATTTGATCTAATGGATGAGATTAATCCCAACAATTTAAAAAACCCACTTTCATCCTTTTTTTTCAAATATTAATATCTTTCAAACCGTTAATCGTTAAGCGAAAAAAAATATGCCGTTACGACGAGCATTTAATTATCTTTCTATAGATAGGCAATTTGATATATTTTCGACAATTTTTTTTTTTTTCATTTTTTTACGTTTTTTTTCGTGGCCGAAAAAATCATATATGATATATATGATATATCATATATGATATATATATGATATATATGATATATCATATATGATATATCATATCATATATGATATTATATGTAATATCATATATGATATATCATATATATCATATATGATTTTTTCGGCTACGAAAAAAAACGTGAAAAAAATGATTTTTTTTTTTTTTTGTCGAAAGTATATCAAAATGCCCGTCTATAGAAAGATAATTAAATGCTTGTCGCGATGGTGTAATTATTTTCGCTTAACGATTAACGGTTTAAGAGATATTTAAATTATAAAAAATGGGTGAAATATTAAATGCTTTTAATCTCAACCATTGATTTCTTTTTAGATGGATGGTGGGGATGAGTCCCTTGGTATGTGAGGAATGTTTGGTTTCTAAAATAACTTCTCTTAAAAACAATAGCCCTCCTAGTGATACATGTGATCTTATATATTATATATATATATATATATATATATTTTTATAGTAACATATACAATTAAATTTCTTTTGGTTTAATAAACAAAAATCTATACTCATACAAATCACATACTACAATAGATTTTTGAATTGAATTGTTATCTCATAGTTATATGTTGCGTTTATATGCTACTTGTTGGTATATGATTATTTAATATCACAATTTCCGAGTTCGATCACAATTTCCGAGTTCGATCTCACAATTTCAGTGTTAGCTCTGAATTAAAAAGAAAATATATAACGGTGAAAGATCTGCTAAATGTATGTCAAAATCTAAAAGAAAGATTTGCCAATCATAAGCAAGAGATTCTTGCAAATGCGAACACATTTTTCGCAATATTAAGTAGTACATCTGAATGATGAAAAGAAAAAATGCGATGAGATGGTTAATGCCACGAATATACTCATATATCGAGAATGATGCTTTGATATAAAAGAAATGGGCATGTTTTGAACAAACACGATAAACTCGTTTACTAAATTTGCTCCATATTGTCGTGTTAAAAGAAACTGGTTGGCAACCTCAAGTTGCAACATAAATATCTCCATTCCCTCCAGTGAATGAGATAAAATGATCAATATGAGATCCTCATTCCCTCATGTGAATGTGATAATGTAACGATAAATGGCTAAAGATCATTTATCATGGTAAATGCTATGGTCGAAGTAGTATGACAATGACAAACTACTAGTAGTGGCGAAAATACAATAAGAAAGGAGCAAACAAAAATGCTATTTATGCAAAAATGCTATTTATGCAAAAATGCAATGTGATGTATATGAAATACATGTGTGTCAAAGATACTACACACTATATTCATAGAATTAAAAATCTATACTAGCGCATTTTGCTCCACAAAAGAAATATAAAATTGTCATGAGAAACGAAGTTAAGTATTAAAGATACATTATATTCTTTTATATCTTCCTCGACATGCATTATATAAAGATTAGTAAAAACTAATCAATGCCATAAACTTAAGTTTATGAGCAATAACAATTATAATATTTTTGACATGACCAGTTACACCATCCTGAGTCATTAATGATACGAAAGCTATAGAAGAATAAGATTCTTCAATCTAATGTTATTATCTCTCAAAGAAAGTTGATTATTATTCTATCAACTAGAATGGGAATTAAATTCCTCAATTTTAATAGGAAAGAAAACAAATGGATATATGTAAGCATACAAATCCGTTGTATGAACCATTTAGAGTTTAAAATCGATGCATCGTCTAAATGGTCATTAAATCGTAACCTCAAGTTTTCATGATTAATAGCTCAATGCGAGCCTAACATTCCAACTCGAGAGTTACTTCACTAGATCAACAAGCTCCCTTCTCGGCGGAGAAAACCTTACATTCGTCGCTTACACTTTTTCCGGTACAAAGCTAAATACCGGGTTCTAGTTCAAGGTAGAACCAACCTGACGTCGCCTATACAATTTCCGACACTAAGCTAGATGTCGAGTTCTTTACAAGGGTTCAACCACTCCCGCTAGTTCTTTAACAAGGGTATAACCACTCCCGCTATGTTTTATGGCCCAACATAGAAACCTTGTGTTTTATGGCACAAACACATAGACCATCTAATCTAGTATGAATAGATTACAATGATGATCCATGACATAAATGGGTCATGGATATGAATGGCTAATCTCCGTTGATAGGAAGCCTTCAATGGATGAAGATCACAAGCTCCCTAAACTTGTTGTGATGGATCTTCATATATGCATATGGAATCTACATGAACTTCTTGAATAAGAAGTCTTCAATCATTGAGGATGTCAAGTGCTCTTGAATCTTCATATGTTGGAATGCTATGATGGATAGTGACTTCAAGATCTTCTAACCTTCATGGTGGATCAAGAAGTATGCTATGGATGATGTCTCATGATCTTGAGCTTGCTTCACAGGATCATTAACAGTGTATGCTTACAACATAATGAAAGTTAGTAACATTATGATCATTATGCAAAGGGTGATCAATGTATGATTCTACATGGTTTGCTACTGATCTAAGTGTATGAAATGATAAAGGGAATGTGTGTTCTAGCTGCTTGAAACTATGAGTAAACAATGGGCTACTATTTATAGAAAAATTGTATAAACAGCTCACATATTTGGCGGATCCAAATAAAGGGATCCGCCCTTTATGTAGGTCCTCTTTTACTTGAACACACACATGAATCACACGTTAACTACTACTCTAAATATAATAAGCTACGATAAGGAAAAATAAGCTATTAAGCTAATAGAGAATAAGAGAATAAGATGATAAGAGAAGAGAAGTGGAAGGAATTCATTTCATTAAACATTCGAGCATAGCTTACGCATAACACATGAAAACCAACAATGAGAATGAGCACCTAAGCCTTCTATTTATAGGCAACACATTAGGGCAACCATGTGCTTAGGTGCTTCTAGAAGTAATTACAATAAGATGGGCGGTCCATGGGCTTCTAATGGACCGCACCATTAAACTAAACATAAAGCCCTATACGCAACATTCTTCGCAAATGACAAAGACTTGAATGAATTGTGAAACGTGTTCCTAACAATCTCCCCCTAAGTCTTGGTCATAAATGTTGCGCGACGTCATCTTTGCTTCTTTGGCTTCTGACGTCTTGATAATCTTTGTTTCTTTGTTCTTGTTCTAAGATGATATGATGTTGTCTCGATCTGCCAATCTCCAACGTCTTCTCGTCTTCTCCATCATGCTCATATGTATTTGACTTGTTTTCTGCAAAATGTTCTCACTTTTCAATCTTTGAGGTGCTTGAACTTTTGACTTTACTGTATCATATGTTGAACTTTTGTTGTTACTGAGTCTTTGAGAGAACATTTCTTCAAGATATGAGCATGATGGAGTCTTGATGGTCAAACTCCAGATCCTCAGCAGCAGCAGCATCAGCACGAACCAACCGGTACTTACAGGCTCAGACTTGAGATCGTCAACAGCATAGTGTGAAGACTTTCTCAAGTCCTACCCAGGCCGTTCTGAATCGGATTCCCCCGAAAGGGATAACACGGACACACCGAAGTGCACCCACGATTCAGTGAGTCGCTGGAGATCACCCCACGACTGTAGACCGTTTGGAGCAAACACTAAGCGTAACCCACAAGGAGTTACCGAAGTGACCTGCTGTCAGGGCTGTTTGATATTGACCCTGGCAGGATTTCCATTCAATCATTGATAATCACAATTGTGACTTCTCTCATGAATGTTCTTGGCAGATTGCTAAGATCTGCGAAGGACACTTTCCTAATTTACAACTGATGCCCATGATGTATAACACCAGAGTAATTCTTAAGTGTACCTAAGAGATCTTTGATGAATCTCATGGCTCAAGACTCAATTGGTGCACATTTGTTTGGTCGTCGGAGGCGTGGAGCAGATTGCCTCCTTTTCAATATCAACACCCTCGTAGTGAGCAGTCGATAGATGATGAAGGGTTCTCCTTGAGAATGAAACAAATATCTTTTGAGAGACACTTGAGTGGCTTAGAAGGTTTAGTGCAGTGCGTCACTGGGTCCATGACGTCTTTATTCTTCAATACCGGTGATGCTCATCAACCAGTAGATTATGAATTGAAACCCGGTGTCTGCCCTAAGGTTGAACAAATGGAGGGCTATTTATTTTCACCCTTTTCTTTACTTTTCTTTTTCATTCTTTAACCTCTTCTTTCTTCTTTCATTTCATTTCTCCTTTTTTGTATCATACCTAGGACTTTCTAGTTCTAAACTATTGGTATTGTCCTTGGGTAGATCCCTCTGGCTCTGGCGGATCATAGGATGGTTTTCCCTAACCTTAGTCACCTTATAACTCCATGACTATCATATGTTGATGCCATTTACCAAAACCTTTGAAAATCTCTCAAAGTGTCGATGATTGTAAAAACATTTTATTGACACCTTGAGAGTTTTATGTTTTTCAGAAGGACTCCCCCTTAACATGTGCTCATAAGTTATTAATTTGAAATTTGCACATGCCGGAAAGAGTTGGTACTTTTGAATTGATTGATTTTCAATGAACATGATCGTCGCGAGACACGCTTACATCACTAGTAGAACTAGCTTGAAATTATTACCCGTCCAGATCACATTCAAGGAGAATCGCTCGAAATCGGTACATTCTACTCAGATACGTCCTTTGCGAGACACGCTTACATCACCAGATAAACTGGCTTGAAATTATTACCCGTCCGGGACATGTCCTTTCGACTACTGACTTTTCCTACCGTCAATTCGAGGGTCAATTCTGAGTTTGAGCACTTGTGAGATTCCAGCAATTGAGACACCATATTTTAATCATCTTTTACTTCTCCCCCTCAAAAATAGCATACTCATGATGTTTTTGAAAAACTTTATGATTAAAATATGCTATTTTTGAGTTTTAGGGAAGAATTTCAAGAACTTTTATATTTCAGAACAAAGATTATATTTTCAAATACTCCCCCTTGACGAGGGAATACTTGTTCTTATGAGCAGAATGTTTGGAAAAACTTAGAAAACATTCTGGTTTAATTCTGCTCATAAGTAAGAAGCTTTCGCTTCTTTTTCAGGATTGAGGCACTGAAGCGTACCTCAGGGTCCTTTCTTTAGGGTCTGGGTTGTGCACTGTTATGTGTACACAAGCCGTGAAGTCACAGTCATAATATGATAATAATGGGAAAGAATGATGAAAGTATTGAAATCAACTTCTTACATCAACCGCCTTTGCCAAATGTGGTGAATTTTGCGTCCGTCCTCTGAAATAGCCTTATGGGAAATGGTGGACGACCGCCAACATAGGTCTCGAGCCTCCTCATTTGATCTCTGTGGTAGAGCCTCTCTTCTATCTTCCAGATAAAATTCTTCACTTACCTCAGCTGAGGATTATTCCATCTCTTACTTTTTCCAGTTTATGATCATGAACTCTAAGAACTAACCTATCACGTACGCTTTTGAGTGTCTCATCACAGAACTTGTGAACTTCATTGAATGCCAAGAAACGGTTTGTTGATGTTTCACTTCTGTAGATGAAACCGAACACTGGGTCGTTCTTCATCATGTATTGAGAATCTTTGTTATCAGCAAGATGAAACATAGGCACCTCAAGATTAAGCTTTTTTCTGATAACTTTCCACTCCGAGCTGAAAATCCTCAACACGCTCTTTGATAACCGTTCTTCTTATGAAATGACATATAGCCGTGCTAAAAGCATATAGAAGATCGGTGTTGAGATGATTCAACTTTCCTTGCTATTTCATGAGATACATGTCTTCAATATCATTGAGACTGAGGTCTAGAAAGTCTGCTTCTGTGAATGTGTAGAGCAAGCCGTCTTGTCTACGGACAATGATCTCAGATATGAATTTGTAGTCATACTTTTGTGATCCCTTAACACTAATCACTGCCTTGATGCGTAGATTACTGAACACCTTTTCACGAGACGTTAGGCTGAGTTTATACTTGTACCACGTCTTTCTTTTGTTAGGCCAGTGGTAAATTCCAAGCTCAGCGTCACGAACATATTTCACTTGATGTTTGATGAAGAGATTGTGGTGTCTTGCAGTTTCCTCAATGGCAGGATTGTGGTAGGTTGCAGTAGGAGTAAATGTGATTGAGGTGGAATATTTGGTCTTGCTGGAAGCTCCATGCACGAGTAGTTCGAGATCTTGATTGAAAAAGAATGTGAAAGGGATTTGTGAAGTTCCATGATATTGTCAGATCACGGGAAGTGGCTTCGTCCAGTCTGTGATATATGGACGCTTCTTGGAGTCAAGGCCATCTTCCCTGAATACGTCTGGATTTGTCCAGTCGAATTCACTTGACATTGCACGGGCAATGTTTTCAAGGTGATACTCTAACTCAGCTGCGCTTGCGGATTTATCTTTTAGAAGAAGGAAGGCACCATTTTTAATCCGACAAAATTCTCTTTTTTTCATCTTCTTGATGTGTAGAGCATGTTTGATTTTATGTGTAAATTCAAACGTGCTATCTTCAAGTTTGGAAGCTTCGTCTTCGTGGATCTGAGCACTTGCAAGATGATCAAACTAGTCATTACCGGATTATCAGGATTTCCAATTACGTTTACCAAGGGATGATCTCTTGTCCATTTGTGGGTGGATGGAAAATGTTGAATGTTGTTATGCAGATATGACGGATCCATATTGCTAGAGGATGAATCTCCAGTTTCTGGAAAGGTTGGTGGTGGAGCAAAAATGGATTGAAGAATGCATTCCCATCATAATCTGAAGGTGTGAGAATTTGGTTAGAAGTGGGGGAAGAATCTTCAACTGCAGGTGGAGGTGTTTGAACCATAGATGATGAGGGTTCAGGTTGAGGTGCATTGTTATCAACTGCTGTAGAAGCAGTTGCAGATTGATCAGGTGCTTGATTTGTGACGTGTTGAACAGCGGAACTGGTGGAAGCATCGGATGCACTATTAACACGAACTTCATCAAACATTGGTGCAAACAAAACTTCCAGATCCTTCTTGTTAAAGGGTAGGGGTGCAGCTGAAGATTCAGGGAAGTTTAGACGGTTATGTTCGGGTTCTAAGCGGTCTTGCTCAGAAGCCATTTCCGTGAGTTCATCAAAATTTGCGTGTATAGTCTCTTGCATTTCCCCAGTCCGACGATTCCAAATTCTATATCCCTTAGAATTCTCACAGTAGCCAACGAATATCCCAATGTCTGCTTTAGCCTTAAGTTTACCAAGATCATCTTTATCATTCTTCGGGTAACACAGTGCTCCAAAGACATGAAAGTAGTTGATGTTTGGTTTTCTACCTTGAATGAGCTCATATGGAGTTTTGTTGTGTCGTTTGTTGATCATGCAGCGGTTCTGGGTATAACAGGCAGTATTGACAGCTTCAGCCCATAGGTAGTCTGGTAATTGGGCATTAATCAACATTGTTCTAGCTGCTTCCACAAGTGTAAGGTTTCGTCTTTCAACTACACCATTCTGTTCGGGAGTGCGAGCAATTGAATATTGATGAACAATCCTATGTTTCTCAGTGTATTCCTGAAGGGTTTGATTCTTAAATTCAGAGCCGTTGTCTGTTCGGATAATCCTGACGGTGTTACGGACTTGAACTTGAATCTTCGTGAGAAATGTGATAACCATTGAAGGAACTTGATCTTTTGTCCGAAGAAAGTAGACCCATGTCCATCGTGAGTAGTCATCCACTATTACCAAAATGTACCTTTTCCTATTTGTAGTTTGAACCCGCATTGGACCACACAAATCCATATGTAGCAGCTGTAGGACATGATTTGTGATGTGTTCTGTTTTGGGAGGAAAGTGAGCACGGTGACTTTTCCCTTGTTCACATGCAGAACACAAGTGATCTTTGGCATATCTGAATTTGGGTAATCCGTCAACCAATTTATTCCTTGCAAGGTCAGTCATGGTTTTGAAATTGAGATGAGACAATCTTTTATGCCATAACCAAGCCTTTGTGGGATTGGCCTTGGAGAGTAAACAGATAGGAGATGAAGCTGTCATGCCTTCAAAGGATATGGTGTATAGACTGGTTCCCCGTTTTCCTTTCATCAAATCATTTCCTTGAAGATCACGAATGAAGCAAGTTTTCTCCCGAAATGCTACTTCTAATTTCCGTCACAGAATTGTCCCACTGAGAATAGATTGTGACCAAGGCCTTCAACATAGTATACACAACTGATCTCGATGTTCCCATTAACATAATATCCATAGCCCATTATTGCTGCGAAGTGATCATTCCCGAACCTGACCGTTCCGATGAACTTTGCGATAAAGTTTGTGAGAAGCTTGAGGTTTCCGGTCATGTGTCGGGAACACCCGCTATCAACAATCCAGAGGACAATTTGTATCACCTGCATCACAAATATTGGAAACAGGTGGAGAATTGGTAACGGTTGGACCCGTTGGGTTAGTAACACAAGAGTTAAGTATCTTTGGGACCCATTTAAAGCTTGCTGTGTTTTGTAACCAACGTTGCTATGTCCAACTAGTCTCAGCCTTTTTCCTAATGAATGCACTAGGTGATTTGGTTGTCTTAGGTGTGGCTATGGGTGCATCAATGGTTTGCTTAGAAACTACTAGTGGTGGTTTTCCTAAAATGGACTTGGCAACAATTTTGAGCCTAGAGGAAGAGTCACTAGTATGTTTCTTTTTGCGTTTCAACAGAGTTTTAGCAATGCAGTTTTGATGATCACCAGATAATATACTAGCACGAAACACAATACAACTAGCATCAAGCATAACATCATCATTAACATTCATAGATTGAACGTATGTTACATCATTACTAGAATTAGACTTAGATAAGTTTGATTCTATTCCTGATATTACATGCATTTTATTCGAACTACTTGCTTTAACTTTAACTTCTGCAGACTTAGATGATCCATTCCTAGGTTTCCGGACTCTACGCTTCTGTTGTTTCTTGTAGGTCTTGGAGTTGCTAGCCTTAGACATGGTATCTAATCCTGTGGAAATTGAAGTAGTTGCATTAGTGGTTAAGTCTGATGCTTGGGTAAGTGCCTTGTCTACTGCATACATCCCTGGGGCAATTTCATAAACTTTTGCTTTGCCTTTGTCTAAAACTCTGAGTTTCTTTTTCAGATCAACAATGATGTGTTGGAGTTCTTGATTTTTAGAATCCAAAGTTCTGTTTAACCTGACTGTGTCATTTCTGTTTCGACTGATTTCATCGAGATCCTTTTCATATTCAAATAGTTTAAGTCTTAAGAAAGCCTTTGTTTCCTTATTATTATTTTCAGGAACATGACTGTTTTGAAATGATAAAGATCCTATGAGATTTTGAAATTTTAGTTCAAATTCAGCACTTTGATTTTGACACCAATCAAGCCTTTTTTGAAGATTAAAAACTTTGTTTCCACATCATTGTTGATTTGTCGAAGATCCTCATTCTCATTATCACAGAAACAACTTCATAACACAGAACTTTTTCTAAGAGTCGATCATTTTCTTTTGCTAAAGTTTTCTTTTGAAGTTTTTGTCTTTGAACTTTGTCGTCTTTAGCTTTGAAAATGCTCTTCATAGATGCTACTTCCGTTTGTAATTCTTGTTCCCATTGTGTTGCACATTTCTTCAGATGTTTGACATGAGGCAGAATTTTCTTTTGAAGAATATCTCGCTTTTCTTTCGCGACTGGGGAAAGAAAAGTAGAGACTTCGATTTGAGAACTAAACTCAATTTCATTCTCCAAAAGAAATATGTCTTCCATAAATGTCTTAAAATATCGAAGAATTCGACATTCTTGAGGCATTTGTGGATCAACTTCATCCTCTGTCAAAGCATCCTTGAGATGTGTAACAGTTTTGGACACAGGAATTACAGAAGAAGAAGCATGTATGTAGGTGTTTAACAACGTTTTTTCTGGTTTGTCCTTTGGAGGGACAAATGATTTACTGATATGAGGTCTTGCGTTATAATCATAATGAACTATGGAAAAATCTTTGTCTGTTATTGGTCGACTCTCAAGTGCTTTTTGACGTTCAAGACTTTCAAGTTCTTCATCATTACTAAGCACAACAAATCTTTGAAAGGTATCATTAAGTAATAATTCTGCGTTGTATAACTTGGGATTTTTGCTGAATGCTTTAGAAAGAAAACGTGGTTGGTCACAGCCAATAGCAAATCCAAATCCTTTCGGAACTGGTTTTACCGTTAGCCTTTGAATTTGTGTTATTGATTCACCATTTTTGTATACAATAGTTTGAAACTCTTTAAGTTTGGATTCCAAAGTGACAATTTCTTCAAGATATGAGTTGACACGTTTACTTGTGGCTTGCTTTTCTTCAAGAAGATTATTTTGAGATGTTGAAAGCTCGGATTGAGTTTTTAACAGCTCAGAATTTAAAGTATCAATTTGTTTTTTGAATTCAAATTGATCCTTTTCTTTTTGAGAGAGGAGCTCAGCCTTGGAAACGGTTAGCTCACGAACTTGACTTTCTAAATCTTGAACTTTTACGTACTCTTTTTGGAAAGCAATCTCAAAACCTTTTTCACGTTTTTCTTGTTTTTGATATCCTGAAAGTTGTAGTTTATAGCACTCATTGTCCTTCGTTAACAATGCAATTTTTGCTTTTAGATTTTGATTGATTTCATTGCATTTCTCAATTTGTGATTGGGTGGTCATTAACAAGGCCTGAAGTTCTGAATCTTGATCAGGCAAAGGATCATTTTGTTCAAGATGATCATAATTTTCATCGAATCATCAAATGAAACGACGGTTTTATCATCATCAAATGATACAACAGTGTTTATTTGATCATCTGATGGAGATGAGAATGATGAATTATGTTGAACAGAATTTTCATTTGTAGATGAAGATGCAGATGGTGAAGCAATTTCATGTATAAGACATTTTGGATCAGGTACCTGAGATAGACCATCGGTATCATAAACCGGGCCTGTCTCGGACATGTTCAGTTCCTGCATGTTTGCCATGAGCATTACTGCAGCATTTGCTTCGAGATCTTCCATCTCATCATCAGAATCAGCACTTGCCATGAAACTTTGTTCTTTCCCATTCATTGTGCCCCTTGCTTCATCTTTCAATGCCATCATAAGAGCTTCCTTGTGATATGCACTGCCCATAGTACGAGGCTTTGGACACGCGTTTGCCATATGACCACTCCCACCACAGTTGTAGCATGTGATTGAAGTATTTGCAATGCCTTTCTGTGCATTCCCAGCCATCTGATTTCTTCTCTGAGTAGTTCCCATACTGTTCCTGTTACCCTCTGCAGAATTGAACCTGTTCCCTCCTGACTGAAACCTATGAGACCCAGTGTTTCCTGAACCAAATCTGCCCGAAGACCGATTCTGAATTTCCACTCTACCATCGTTAATAACAGCTTGATTCCTAGTATTGGAAGATGAACGAATGATGAGGCGAAAAGTGTACCGCTTTTAAGGGGTCATTTAAGCCCGAAATCGTATTTATTTGATCAAATATTGCCCTAAATCGTTCCTTTTGTCATTTTAGGTACTTTTGAGGAGAAATCTGGAAAAGGAGGCATTTTGGACATTTTTGGAGCATTAAAGTGAAGAAAACGGCAAAGTCTCAAGAATCGGCTAAAAGTTACTCTTGACGGCGTCACAATTAACATGGGACGGCGTCATGCCTTGGCAAGAAAAGTTGGATGTGAAATTTACTCATGACGGGCCAGTGAGTTTGCATGAGAATTCTGACGGCGTCACGCTTTAACTAAATCAAGGGCGTCACGGCTTAAATCATAAGGGGACGGCGTCACGTTCAGGATCCGACGGCGTCAAGCCTTGATAAGCCAGAATGGATTTTTGAAGAGCTAAAGAGGGACGGCGTCAAGATGGTCATCCGGGAACCCTAAAAGCGGCGAGGTGACGGCGTCACAATGCATAAGGTGACGCCGTCAGATGTCAAAGTCTATATATAGTTTTCTAATTTTTTGTCATTAGAGAGAGCTGAGTGTGTGGAATTTTGGGATAAAACCCTAAGACGATTTTAGCTACTTTTTCAGGGCTTTTTGCCTTGAGATCTTCCATGTTTCATTGAAAGATAAGTTATCCATTAATCATTCAATATGTCTATGTGTTGTTTGATTCTATCTTATGCTTGTCTTTTGTTTAACATGTTAGGCTAATTTTATCTTGTGTTTGCTTAGATCTAATGAAACCTAGCTATTGATTATTGGTTGTTGGTGTGTTGTTAGTTGTATTGGATGATTGTTTATCTATGTTAGGCTTAAGAAAACTGGCTAACTTCCTATTCGGTAACTTGCTTGAACGTCTTAAGAAACATGAACCAAACGCGTACTAAAGGTTTTTATGGTTGTATTTAATGCACAAGCGAATTCTAGTGATCCCATGTTAGGAGCTTCCTAGCCGGCTCGACATAGGAGTGAAGCAGGAGCTTGTAGAGTTTGGGGAAGTAAGTACGCCACCCCACGAATGGTATTAAGGAATACACCCGTCATCCACGCGACTAATACACACTAATTAACCGGTAAAAGATAGTTAGGGAGTAAGGAAATCTAAGTAAACACATTTCTCTACACATAAGTTTCTCACCACTTTTCATTTTTGTTATTTTATTTTATTTGCATTCGTAGTAATTTGGGTTAGTTGACTAGCAACTAATTCCGCCCACTCCTTCAAAACCCGAGATTTTACTTGCTTTTATAAATTATAAAAAACATAAAAAGAATCTTCCTCAACCCTTAGACCTAATTAGAGTAGCCTTTCACACCTAACGAACACTATTCCCTGTGGAGAACGATCAATCCCCCGTACTTACCACTACACTATACTACATCGGTCAGGTACACTGCCTGGTGGGGTTGTAAGCCTCTTGAGATCCCTCGAGAGGTAAAACCTGTTGTAAGGTTGCAAAACCCACGCATCAAGTTTTTGGCGCCGCTGCCGGGGAATAGTTATTGTTTAGGTTGAATTTTTATTTCTATTAGGTCTACTCACTAGATTCCTTTCTAGTGAGATTTTTATTTTATTTTTCTAGGTTTTCTTTAGTCTATCTATTTTCTTCGTGTCTTTGTTCGTAACCATTACCGTCCGACATCATGGAAGATGGTAATATCCTTAACCCACACAACCCACCACCACAACAACCACCACCACCTCCTAGAGCCCGTACTTTAGGAGAGTATTCCCGTCCTAGCCCCCACGGCTATCGAAACACCATTGAGCTCACTCAAGGAGCCAATATCACACCCTTGCGATCCGACACCATCCGGTTGGTGCAAAGTGGATGCGCATTCCATGGACTTCGTTCTGAAGATCCTAATCAACATCTCAAGGACTTTCTTAAAATCGTTGATTCTATAGACCTTGATGTTGCCACTCGAGAGACGACCCGATTGCGTCTCTTCCAATTCTCTCTGCGGGACCAAGCTAGTCAGTGGCTAGAACGTCAACCCGCAGGATCCATCACCTCTTGGGATGATCTCACCACTCGTTTCCTTGCTCAGTTTTTCCCACCGGGAAGAACTACCAAGCTAAGGAATGATATCTTGATGTTCCAACAACGTCAAGGCGAAACTCTCTACGAGGCATGGACTCGATTCAAGGACTTACTCCAAAAAGTCCCTCACCATGGCATAGAACTTTGGCTCCAAGTCCAAATCTTCTATGACCATATCAATCTCTCCACAAGGCAAACCATTGACCAATCGGCCGGTGGCAAGCTACGTGATCTAAGTGCGGAACAATCATGGGCTCTCCTAGAGGATCTTGCTCTTTATGACAACGAAAGTTGGAGTGATCCCCGTGATTTGAATAAAACGGTCAAGGCAATATCTTTGCCTTTGAACAATTCAAGCACTTCCGACCGTAGGATCGTAGAACTTGAAGACCAAGTCAAGTTTCTCATGAAATCCTACGAGGCTCCTAAACCTTCAAGCCAAGTGAACAAAATCACTTCTTCATGTGAATTATGTAGTGGTCCCCACGACACTCGTGATTGCATGGAACTCCCCGAACAAGCTTTTGTGGACTACGCATCCTCGCGTACCGACGGAGCGGGAGACAAGTGGTACACTTTCAAGCCCGAGCCAAACCATTATGGTGATTCATACAACCCCTCATGGAAAAATCACCCGAACCTTAGGTGGAAACAAAACCAAAACTCACAACAAATCAATTCTTCCAACCCACCTAATCGTTTCCAATCAAGCGGTTCCAACTCGAACCGTGCTTTCAACAACAATCCTTCCGGCAATGGTAGTACCAATAACTTTGAAGGATTGATGTCTCAATTTATGGCATCTCAAGAAGCTCGTTTAGCCAAGTTTGAAGCCGATTTCAAACAAAAACAAAGCGAGATGACCGACAAGATTGACACCTTGTTGAAAGCCCTCAATGACCGAGAAATGGGAGCACTCCCTAGCAACACGGTCAAGAACCCGAAACTAAACGTCAACGCTATTTCATCGGTTTCGTCCCCTAGTTCTTGTCCACAATATTATTCGGTCAATTCCATGAGCACGTGTTTCAAACAAACCCAAATCATTCCAAGTGACCAAGAAGTTATGACATCCAAATTGGTCAACAACATAGTTGAAACACCTCCCACTCAAAACCTTGACGATGAATTCAAGGAGCTCCACCTTGAAAGTCCGGTTGTTGATGAGAAGAAGCTCAAGTTAGGCGAAAAAGGGACCGCCTTTGTTCAAAACAAGCTACCTAAGAAGTTAGATGATCCGGGCTTATTTGTTCTACCTTGCAAGATCGGTAATTCGGAGGCTTATGATACATTAGCCGATCTTGGATCAAGCCTTAACCTACTTCCGTTACCTCTCTACACCTCTCTAAAACTTGGAAAACTTGAAGAAACCGAGGTGATAATAGGCTTAGCGGATAGAAGTGTTGCTTACCCGGTTGGAGTAGTTAAGGACGTGTTAGTGCACATTGGAAAACTAACCATTTTAGCCGATTTCCACGTCCTTGATATGGTTAGCGACCCTACATGCCCCTTGTTGATAGGTAGAGGATTTTTAGCGACCGCTAGTGCTATGATTGATTGTAAGGAATCCAAGATAGCGGTAGGAGAAGGGGATACTTGGTCAATCTATGATGTTAAGAAACATGCCTATGATACTAGTGAGGAACCGACACCCCATTGGTTAGAATTAAATAGGAGACCATCTAGATATGGACCTTGGATCGATAGAGACTTCATAGGACCCCAACGCCCATTTTACCTAGAAGAGGACTTTGTTAACCGAACGCATTCGGTAGAGCAACTCTTGGCTAGGGACACCGAATTGGATCCATTTGAAGACCCTCTAGTTTTTAGAAGGATGATTGATTTCCTAGGAGTTTTGCCAATTAACCTAGGAATGAATAAGTGGATTTGTGAGGAAGATGATCATAAGTGGAATTGGGATAAACCACCCAATGATGGAGATGGGTCATGGCATATCAAGATGACATTGTATGACCCGGATGGAGAGAAGTTTGAAAAGACATATCGTACTAAGCGGACCAATAGGAAACTTCAATCCAAGCTTAACCCTAAAGACGTCCTTGATGACGAGCTTACTTACATAGGGTAGCGTGACTTTGAGTCTAGCTACAAGACTCGTTAATAAAGAAAAGCGCTTCTTGGGAGGCAACCCAAGCTTTATTTGTTTTATTTGCTTTGTGTGTTTATTTATTTGTTTGTTTAATTTTATTTGTTTCCGTATGTGTGTTTAATTTTTATTCTTATTGATTCATGTTCAAAACTAATTTGTGAAAATGCTTTATGTTGTTTTTAACTTCGTCTTAACTACATATAAAGGTATTTTGCAAAAGATAAGTGTAAGGGAAATCTAAATCGGTTTATTAGAACACAAATGAACATGAATCATAATAATAATAAGTTAGCATACATATTCGTATTTGTTTGAGTCAAATGCTTGTATCGAGTCATAATGATGTTTTGCAGGATTTCCAGGAAGTAAGGTAAAGGTTTTTCAAGAAATTTTCCGGAAACTTAAAATGAAAATTTTTGTCAGGTCATTTCTGACGGCGTCAGGGGTTATAACCTGACGGCGTCAGATTTAATTTCCAGAAATTTTTGAAAATTTTGTTTTCATAAAAAGTTTTTATTAAAATCTCCAACTTATAATCTCCAGGAATCTGCAAAGTTATCATTCCACAAGCATTATATCCTTATATATAGATTTTATCCCGCCGATGTTATGCAGGTTTTCGTGTTTGTTTTCTCAGGTTCAACAGGTTATTTTGGACAAGGAAATGTTTTGAATCAAGCTTATGGCGATGCATTAGTCATGGAGCTTCAACATTCTCTTTGGAGGAAGATTTAACCGTGTAATTTCATTATCCAACGAGCGAATCAGGGGAGTATTTGATTTCATTCTTTTACTTTATGCTTTTACATTTGTCATTTGAACATTGGGGACAATGTTCATCTTAAGTGTAAGGGGAGGGTAAAAATACGATTTTTGAGAATACAATTGCGCTTGATTTTTGTTTGTTTGATGGTAGATGTGTAATAAAACTGAGAGAAATACTTGTTAAGGTAATTTTAGTGCCAAATTTAAAATTTTTTACAACACTTAGGAGTGAAACTTTGATCTTAATGAGCGTCTCATGGATAGGAGTTATATGACTAGCACAAAAACCGTACCACTAAAAAATTTTCCACCCCCAAATATGTGAGGTTCGCCCCTAGAATTGGTAGGAAAAGCATTTATGCTATGATGTGTGTACCGGTAGCACTTAGATTCTAGAACTTGCGTTAGGACCATTCCAAGGCCACAAGTGAGACTACATTCGTGTAGTTAGATTTACTACATGATAAGAGGCATTAGGATTAACCCATGTTTTACACCTGTGTTTTTGTTATAATTACATTGGCTACATTGGTCAAGTAATTCTCCCACACCCTTTGCGTTGTACTCATTTTTAGTACACGATACCCCTAGTACACCCCTCAGAGCCTATCTTTTCGTTTCGACCTTTAAGCATTTTACTTAAAGGAAGAATTTGTTACACCCCACTTAAATGTACACCCAAATCGCCTTAGCCTACCTTGTATGCACTCATCTTTAGTGCATTATTGTTACAACATTTGTTTAAACCCAAGTTAATTATCTAGTTGATTACATGGTTGCTAAGTCGAGTCATATCCTTGTACATATTGTTTTGGGACGATTGGGACTCGTGGGTAAAGTACTAGTGTAATGGAGTAATGGGGAAGAACATCATTTATTACCCCCATATGTGCTAAATGTTTTAAAAGTACTCCAAGTTTTTCAATTATCTTAATTCGAGTCATTAGAATAGTTATTTGTAAAGTTATGTAAAAGTTCAAGTGTAAGGGGATGCAACGCCCCTATGATGTATTATTTTGGATGGTAGGGTAAAAGTGTATGCAAAAAAAAAAAAAAAAAAAAAAAAAAATCAAGAAAAATACAAAAAAATGAGAAAAAAAAAAGAAAAATAGAAAAAACATACGGACTACCATCCCGTTTCATTTTATGTTTATTTTATGTTTATGTTTTGTTATTTTCTTTCATTAGCTTAAGATCGAGTCTAGTCTTGGCTTAGCAACGTTGTATAGTACATGTAATTGATCAAGATCTTTAACTCGCCACCAGTAAAATATCCTTTATCCAACAAAACCGTGTTTTCCTTTTCCCTACACCTAACGTTATAACCCATTTAAAAGCCCTCTTTGATAGTTTATCTTAGGTGCTTACGCCTAGTGGAGGAGGTTTTCGATCCTTTCCCAAGCCTATGGTAATCTATTTGCTATGACAGGTAGTGAGAGATATTTTCCGTTTTCATTTATGAGATTTATTTTGATGACACTTGAGAGATGTGAGTATCTAAACACTACTTGTGAGGTGCTAGTATGTAATCTCCGTGCTTATTATGATTGAAGTGGAACGAATATTTGTTGTAATTACTTTTATGTTTGCATTAAATGACCCCTAACTTGTATTTTGATTAGAATAAAAGCGCATTTGCTTGAGGACAAGCAAATCTCAAGTGTAAGGGTATTTGATGAGGCGAAAAGTGTACCGCTTTTAAGGGGTCATTTAAGCCCGAAATCGTATTTATTTGATCAAATATTGCCCTAAATCGTTCCTTTTGTCATTTTAGGTACTTTTGAGGAGAAATCTGGAAAAGGAGGCATTTTGGACGTTTTTGGAGCATTAAAGTGAAGAAAACGGCAAAGTCTCAAGAATCGGCTAAAAGTTACTCTTGACGGCGTCACAATTAACATGGGACGGCGTCATGCCTTGGCAAGAAAAGTTGGATGTGAAATTTACTCATGACGGGCCAGTGAGTTTGCATGAGAATTCTGACGGCGTCACGCTTTAACTAAATCAAGGGCGTCACGGCTTAAATCATAAGGGGACGGCGTCACGTTCAGGATCCGACGGCGTCAAGCCTTGATAAGCCAGAATGGATTTTTGAAGAGCTAAAGAGGGACGGCGTCAAGATGGTCATCCGGGAACCCTAAAAGCGGCGAGGTGACGGCGTCACAATGCATAAGGTGACGCCGTCAGATGTCAAAGTCTATATATAGTTTTCTAATTTTTTGTCATTAGAGAGAGCTGAGTGTGTGGAATTTTGGGATAAAACCCTAAGACGATTTTAGCTACTTTTTCAGGGCTTTTTGCCTTGAGATCTTCCATGTTTCATTGAAAGATAAGTTATCCATTAATCATTCAATATGTCTATGTGTTGTTTGATTCTATCTTATGCTTGTCTTTTGTTTAACATGTTAGGCTAATTTTATCTTGTGTTTGCTTAGATCTAATGAAACCTAGCTATTGATTATTGGTTGTTGGTGTGTTGTTAGTTGTATTGGATGATTGTTTATCTATGTTAGGCTTAAGAAAACTGGCTAACTTCCTATTCGGTAACTTGCTTGAACGTCTTAAGAAACATGAACCAAACGCGTACTAAAGGTTTTTATGGTTGTATTTAATGCACAAGCGAATTCTAGTGATCCCATGTTAGGAGCTTCCTAGCCGGCTCGACATAGGAGTGAAGCAGGAGCTTGTAGAGTTTGGGGAAGTAAGTACGCCACCCCACGAATGGTATTAAGGAATACACCCGTCATCCACGCGACTAATACACACTAATTAACCGGTAAAAGATAGTTAGGGAGTAAGGAAATCTAAGTAAACACATTTCTCTACACATAAGTTTCTCACCACTTTTCATTTTTGTTATTTTATTTTATTTGCATTCGTAGTAATTTGGGTTAGTTGACTAGCAACTAATTCCGCCCACTCCTTCAAAACCCGAGATTTTACTTGCTTTTATAAATTATAAAAAACATAAAAAGAATCTTCCTCAACCCTTAGACCTAATTAGAGTAGCCTTTCACACCTAACGAACACTATTCCCTGTGGAGAACGATCAATCCCCCGTACTTACCACTACACTATACTACATCGGTCAGGTACACTGCCTGGTGGGGTTGTAAGCCTCTTGAGATCCCTCGAGAGGTAAAACCTGTTGTAAGGTTGCAAAACCCACGCATCAACGAAGACGATTGTTTGATTTGGTGAACTTGCCAAATGCCTTAGCAATTAATCCAAATGCTTCATTGAGAGAGTTGAATGCATCCTCTTCTTCATCATAATCAGCGTTTGAGTACAACATGGAATCTGAGTTGTTATATGGAACCATTTGGTTGTCAGAGTATTGTGATGGTGCTTCATATGGAATGATTTGGTTAGGAGGTTGTGGTTGAAAGCTTGGTTGGAAAGATGGTTGACCAAATTCCTAGTTTGGTAGTGGAAAGTTGGATTGAGCAACATGAGCAAGTGAGTTAGGTGTTGGTGCTGATATGAGACCACCTCGTGCTGCAACTTCCTTATCTACCTCAGATTGATGTTCTTTCAGAAAGTCATACATTAGTCCATACTTGACTTCACCAATCTTCTTAGTTTGCCTGATAAATGTTGCATATTTCTGGCATTCTGGTCCAAGGCAACCCAGAAATTTTGAATTGATAGCAATCTTAGGTAACTTGATGTCATGACAATCGAGGTCATTTACAACATTTGTGAAACGGTGGTAGTATGATTCAATTGTCTCCCCTGGTTCCATGATGAAATTATTGTATTCCATGTAAAGCTTCGACTCAAGGTCTTCTTGATTTAACTCAGTCCCTTCCATTAGAAGATGCACATGTTCCCACATGTCTTTGGCAGTCTTTTGAGCATCAATACTTCGGTAAATAGGATTGGGAATTCCCTGAAGTATGTAAGACATTGCCAATTGATTTGCCTCTTGTTGCAATGTTTGTTCAGTTGTGTAGTTAGCGACAGCAATGGGAGTTGATGTCTCTTCTCTTTCTGAAGTTCCTGGAACAACAGTTACTGGAAGTGGAAAGGGTCCTTCTTCAATGACTTGCTTGAGATATTTTCCATGGGGTTTTCTGAGTTCAATTAATCTGAGGAATCTACTAGCCCATTGCACATAGTTACCAGGTGTCAGCATAGGTGGAGTGTCCTGATTCCCAGCCTCATGTTGGGATTGCTGACTGCTGATTGCCTCACACATCTTATTAAACCAATGTGGTTCTCTGGAGTAGGATGGATTGTTCTGCATTTGATTCTGTTGCATGATTTGTTGTGGGGATACTTGTGGTGGAGAGAGAAATTGATGCTGTTGCACGAATGCTTGTTGTTGTTGATACTGAGGATGAAATTGCTGTTGTTGAGGATATTGCTGTAGCTGATAGTAGTAATTGAAGTGTGGTGGTTGAGACATGTTTGGATCTTGAGATAATTAAGATGTGTTTTAAAAGTTATGTTGTTTGGTTTAAGTTAACTTTGTCCAATTGCGAAAGATATACTGTTCACTCTGCCAATTGCGAAAGAGTCGTCCAATTGCGAAAGTCTGTGAATTGCGAAAGAGAATTGACAATTGCGAAAAATTTTCCAATTTGCGAAAGAACTTAGCAATTGCGAGAAATTATCGTAATTGCGATATAGAAAGGCAATTTCGATAATTGAATCAGAATTGCGAAAGATCTTGCAATTTCGAAAGATTTATCAAAATTTACAATTTCGATCACAATCTCAAATCTTATAAAAGAGATGAGATTCAAGCCAAGTCGAGGTAATTTCACAAACTTATGCAAGTAAGGAAATACCGAGTCCCAATTCCGAAGATTCTGGCGAATTTCGAGAAACCCTTGTCTGACCCAATTACGAGAAACCCTCTTTCTACCAAATGCGAGAAACCCTCTTTCTGCCAATTCTGAGAAACCCTCTTTCTACCAAATGCGAGAAACCCTCTTTCTCACCAACTTTTCCACACGCTAAAAATCCGGATTTTACTAAATCAAATAGAAAACCACTAAAAACTACTCCCTCCGTCCCATATTAAGTGTCCACTTTCCAAATGCACAAAGTTTTAGGAAAGTGGGGCCAACTACACTCTCCACCAATCAAATATCACTATTACCCACTAAAGTCTCTTCTCATTGGTTGAAAATATTCCCTGGACACTTAATTTGGGACATCCTAAGATTTCATTGTGGACACTTAATATGGGACGGAGGGAGTAATTGTTTTTGATTTCTAACGATTAGTAAACACAGAATATTGAAAGATCTAAGAACTTTAACATCGAAGTTGGAAATTTGATGATATTTTTTTTGAGCGTTTGCACGAAATAAGAACTACGAACACTAAAAATGGGTTAAATTCGATCGGATTTTGAACAAAAACTAACTTAATCTTTGAGACCAAACCGATAAAACGATTAGATCAACTCTAAAACACGATCCTAACTATCTTAGGCGAATGATACCACTTGTAGGTCCTCTTTTACTTGAACACACACATGAATCACACGTTAACTACTACTCTAAATATAATAAGCTACGATAAAGAGAAATAAGCTATTAAGCTAATAGAGAATAAGAGAATAAGATGATAAGAGAAGAGAAGTGGAAGGAATTCATTTCATTAAACATTCGAGCATAGCTTACGCATAACAAATGAAAACCAACAATGAGAATGAGCACCTAAGCCTTCTATTTATAGGCAACACATTAGGGCAACCATGTGCTTAGGTGCTTCTAGAAGTAATTACAATAAGATGGGCGGTCCATGGGCTTCTAATGGACCGCACCATTAAACTAAACATAAAGCCCTATACGCAACATTCTTCGTAAATGACAAAGACTTGAATGAATTGCGAAATGTGTTCCTAACACTTTATACCAAAGGGATCCGCCGGTGTCTGACAAAAAATCTCCCAAAATCTTTTTCCAAATCTTGCCAAAATCTTATAAAGTCAACTTTGTTACTTAAAGATCTTACCAAAATATTTCTCAAATCTTCCTAAGATTTTCTAATGAGGTATGCCATGATGTCATGTATATATTTCCATTTTAAGATTTAAAATGTAAATAATGTAAATGTATATATGTATGTAACATGTATCCTAGTGATCATGTATCATGTATATACTATCTTAACTAATATATGTTTACCAAAATGTATCATGTTAGTTTGACATCTAAAGTGTGCTTATCCTATTAAACTTAGGAAACATGATGTACAAGTAAAAATACTTGTTTATGCAAAGGTGTAAAATGAGGTTCTAAGTAGAATGATTAACCTTTTAAAATACCCAATGACGTAACTGTATTTTAAACATTCTAAATGGTTTGTTAAGGGTTTGATCATAATGCCACATAACAAACATGTACGAACCTGTGTTGTATCCTACGAGGACTTGAGAGGTGTTGAATGTATGTTGAGACAAGATATGATTACAAGTAACTTGTACATTTTACGTTACGTATCAAGTTACATGTTTGTCATCAATCAAAACAAACGAGACTGCTTGCACTAACAATCTCCCCAACGAGACTGTTTGCACTAACAGATTTGATATTGGGTTGGAAGCTATACATATATTTTGTCATTTTTTGCGGGACTTATTCGTAACATCATCAATTTGATGGACTTCATTGTAAAGTTGTTGCCAACAAAAGTATACGAGTAACTCGTTTAGAAGATTAGCATGCAATGCTTGAAATATATAAATTAAATTGAGGAGGAGGAGCATTATACGCATTGCACTCTTTTCCTTCATCAAGTTTTTTTTTTATCCCATTGGGTTTTTCTTGATAAGGTTTTTGATGAGGCAGTCTATGAAGTAAAATGAACGATGAATATTCAAGGAGGAGTGATGCGTGGTTTTGCGACCTTACAACAGGTTTTACCTCTCGAGGGATCTCAAGAGGCTTACAACCCCACCAGGCAGTGTACCTGACCGATGTAGTATAGTGTAGTGGTAAGTACGGGGGATTGATCGTTCTCCACAGGGAATAGTGTTCGTTAGGTATGAAAAACTACTCTAATAGGTCTAAGGGTGATGGATGATTCTTTTTGTATTTTTATATTTTTTTATGAAAGCAAGTAAAATCTCGGGTTTTGAAGGAGTGGGCGGAATTAGTTGCTAGTCAACTAACCCAAATAACTACAAATGCAAATAAAATAAAATAACTGAAAATGAAAAGGTGGTAAAACTTATGTGGAGAGAAATGTGTTTACTTAGATTTCCTTACTCCCTAACTATCTTTTACCGGTTGATTAGTGTGCATTAATTACGTGGATGACGGGTGTATTCCTTAATACCAATCGTGGGGTGGCGTACGTACTTCCCCAACTCTACAAGCTCCTACTTCACTCCTATGTCGAGCCGGCTAGGAAGCTCCTAACATGGGATCACTAGAATTCGCTTGTGCATTAAATACAACCATAAAAACCTTAGTACGCATTGGTTCATGTTTCTTAAGACGTTCAAGCAAGTTACCGAATAGGAAGTTAGCCAGTTTTCTTAAGCCTAACATAGATGAACAATCATCCAATACAACTAATAACACACTAATAACCAATAATCAATAGCTAGGTTTCATTAGATCTAAGCAAACACAAAGAAAATCTAGCCTAGCATGTTAAACAAAAGACAAGAACAAGATAGAATCAAACAACACATAGACATATTGAATGATTAATTGATAACTTATCTTCAATGTAACATGGAAGATCTCAAGGCAAAAAGCCTTGAAAAAGCTGCTAAAATCGTCTTAGGGTTCTTACACACAAAGTTCCACAATAAGTTCCACACTAATGACAAAAAATTGCAAAACTATATATAGACTTTCAGATCTGACGGCGTCACGTTATGGAGTGTGAAGCCGTCACCTCGCCGCTTTTAGGGTTCCCGGATGGCCTTCTTGATGCCGTCCCTCTTTATCTCTCCAAAATCCGTTCTGGCTTATCAAGGCTTGACGCCGTCAGAATTAGGCATGACGCCGTCCCGCTTTAACTTATACCGTGACGACCTTGATCATATTAAAGGGTGACGCCGTCAGAATTCCCATGCAAATTTCTCTGGCTTATCATGAGTAATTTTCACAACCACCACTTTTGCCAAGCCATGACGCCGTCTGGGGATAATCCTGACGCCGTCAAAGGTACTTTCCAGCGTAAATTTGAGACTTTGTCGTTTTCTTCACTTTTTTGCTCCAAAAACGTCCAAAATGCTTCCTTTTCCAGATTTCTTCTCCAAAGTACCTAAAATGACAAAAGGAACGATTTAGGGCAATATTTGATCAAATAAATACGATTTAGGGCTTAAATGACCCCCTAAAAGCGGTACACTTTTCGCTTCATCAAATACCCTTACACTTGAGATTTGCTTGTCCTCAAGAAAATGCGCTTTTATTCTAATCAAAATACAAGTTAGGGGTCATTTAACACTAATATAAAAGTAATTACAACAAATATTCGTTCCACTTTAATCATAATAAGCACGGAGATTACATACTAGCACCTCACAAGTAGTGTTTAGATACTCACATCTCTCAAGTTTCATAAAAATAAATCTCATAAATGAAAACGGATAATATCTCTCACTACCTGTCATAGCAAATAGATTACCATAGGCTTGGAAAAGGATCGAAAACCTCCTCCACTAGGCATAAGCACCTAAGATAAACTATCAAAGAGGGCTTTTACATGGGTTATAACGTTAGGTGTAGGGATATGATAAACATGGTTTTGTTGGATAAGGGATATTTTACTGGTGGCGAGTTAAAGATCTTGATTAATTACATGTACTATACAATGTTGCTAAGCCAAGACTCGACTCAATCTTAAGCTAAAAACAAAATAACAAAAACATAAAACAAACATAAAATAAAACGGGATGGTAGTTCGTATGTTTTTTTCTACTTTTCTTTTTCTCTTTTTTTTTGTATTTTTCTTGATTTTTTTTTTCATACACTCTTGCCCTACCATCCAAAATAATACATCATAGGGGCGTTGCATTCCCCTTACACTTGAACTTTTACCTAACTTTACAAGTAACTATTCTAATGACTCGAATTAAGATAATTGAAACACTTAGAGTACTTTTAAAAATATTTAGCACATATGGGGGTAATAATGTTGTTCCTCCCCATTACTCCATTACACTAGTACTTTTACCCATGAGTCCCAATCGTCCCAAAACAATATGTACAAGGATATGACTCGACTTAGCAACCATGTAATCAATTAGATAATTAACTTGGGTTTAAACAAATGTTGTCACAATAATGCACTAAAAATGAGTGCATACAAGGTAGGCTAAGGCGATTTGGGTGTACATTTTAGTGGGGTGTAAACAAATTCTTCCTTTAAGTAAAATGCTTAAAGGTCGAAACGAAAAGATAGGCTCTGAGGGGTGTACTAGGGGTATCGTGTACTAAAAATGAGTACAACGCAAAGGGTGTGGGAGAATTACTTGACCAATGTAGCCAAAGTAATTATAACAAAAAAACACAGGTGTAAAACAATGGGTTAATCCTAATGCCTCTTATCATGTAGTAAATCTAACTACACGAATGTAGTCTCACTTGTGGCCTCGGAATGGTCCTAACGCAAGTTCTAGAATCTAAGTGCTACCGGTACACACATCATAGCATAAATGCTTTTCCTACCAATTCTAGGGGCGAACCTCACATATTTGGGGGTGGAAAATTTTTTAGTGGTACGGTTTTGTGCTAGTCATATAACTTGCTATCCATGAGACGCTCATTAAGACCAAAGTTTCACTCCTAAATGTTGTAAAATTTTTAAATTTGGCACTAAAATTGCCCTAACAAGTATTTATCTCAGTTTTATTACACATCTACCATCAAACAAACAAAAATCAAGTGCAATTGTATTCTCTAAGGTATCATCATTTACCCTCCCCTTACACTTAAGCTGAACATTGTCCCCAATGTTCATTCAAAGGATGTAAAAGTAAATAAGGTAAAAGAATGAAAACAAATACTCCCTGATTCGTTCGATGTGGATAATCCGGTAACATGGTTAAATCCTCCTCCAAGAAAATGAACGTTGAAAGCTTCCCTTCCGAAATATAAATCATCTTCTTGTCCAATATAACCTGTTAAACCTGAGAAAACAAACACAAAAAACCCAAAGCATCAACCTGAACAAAGAAAACTCACAACTAGATGTAATTCCAGACTTAGAAATAAAAACAAAACGATTAAGGATATAATGCTTGTAGAATGAATATTTGCAGATTTCCTGGAGTTTATAAAACTAAAGATTTAACAAAAACTTTATGACTCCGGTAGAAAAACAAAACTTGCAAAATTTCCAGAATTTTACACTTGACGCCGTCAGGTGTTAACCTTGACGCCGTCAGAAGTGACATGCAGAAATTTTATGGTTAGTTTTCGGAAAATTTCTGGAAAAACTTATGCCTTACTTCCTGGAAATCCTGCAAAATATTCATTATGACTCGATACAAGCATTTGACTCTAACAATTACTAGTATGCATGCTCATTTAATATTGTTGTGATTCATGTTCAATCTTGTTCTTGTAAACAAATTTGGATTCCCTTACACTTATCTTTTGCAAAATACCTTTATATGTAGTTAAGACGAAGTTAAAAACAAAATAAAGCATTTTCACAATTTACTTTGAAACATGAGCACAAACAATAACAATTAAACTTGCATACGGAAACAAATAAAATCAAACAAACAAACAAACAAACAAACAAACAAACAAAATAAAGCTTGGGTTGCCTCCCAAGAAGCGCTTGTTTTTGTTCGAGTCACGAGCCTGACTCTACCCTTATTTAACGGAAATAGGGGAGGTTTTCCCTACACTTAGGATTAAGTGCGGGTGGAAGTAGCGATACACACCCTTAGGGTGGAAATATGCCACGTGAGGTAAAGGGGGTGAGTGAATGGCTTCCTTCATCCTAAAACTACCCGGATAATATTGGTTTATGGGTGGGTCGGTTCCTCTTTTGTCTCCTAGATGTAAATCTAAGGATGAAAAGTTGTGTAAAGGTTGAGGTTCCGGCTTATCAACACTAGGAAATTCCCTAGAACTAAGAGTAAGGTCATCACTAAAAGTGTTCAAACCTATATCCTCTAGTTGTGCTTGGTCCAAGGGTTCTACCTCCATCGGGATTCCTAAAGTCTCTTCTACTTCTTCCGGGTAAGTCACGGGCGGTGTGGGTGCCTCAAATGATGGTTGAGTATTTTGTGGGCTTATGGTGTTTACCTCATCATTCCACGTGTCAAGATCACCTATATCCTCATCAATTGTTTTCTTAGGTAGTGATGATAACAAAACCTAACGCTTCATCCAACTTATGGTTTATTGCTTCGGCTCTATCCACAATTCCTTGGCAAACTAGGTCGCTTTTCCTATTGGCCTCACTAAGATGAGATCCTAAACATGGAGGTTGTTCATAAGAATCTATCCTAGGTGAAGGCTCATATGATTCATAGGTGACTCTAAATAAGGTATTTTGAACTCCTTGGTGTTCTAGCCACTCAACCATATCTTGCAATCTTAGAAGTCTAAGTGAAAAGTCCATTTGAAGCAAATTACAAACAAAATCACAAAGAAAAGATAGACTACGAGAAAGCTACAAAATAAAAAGAAAAAATCTCACTTGATAGGAATCTTGTGAGTAGACCTAATAAAAATAAAATTTCAACCTAAGCAATAACTACTCCCCGGCAGCGGCGCCAAAAACTTGATGCGTGGTTTTGCGACCTTACAACAGGTTTTACCTCTCGAGGGATCTCAAGAGGCTTACAACCCCACCAGGCAGTGTACCTGACCGATGTAGTATAGTGTAGTGGTAAGTACGGGGGATTGATCGTTCTCCACAGGGAATAGTGTTCGTTAGGTATGAAAAACTACTCTAATAGGTCTAAGGGTGATGGATGATTCTTTTTGTATTTTTATATTTTTTTATGAAAGCAAGTAAAATCTCGGGTTTTGAAGGAGTGGGCGGAATTAGTTGCTAGTCAACTAACCCAAATAACTACAAATGCAAATAAAATAAAATAACTGAAAATGAAAAGGTGGTAAAACTTATGTGGAGAGAAATGTGTTTACTTAGATTTCCTTACTCCCTAACTATCTTTTACCGGTTGATTAGTGTGCATTAATTACGTGGATGACGGGTGTATTCCTTAATACCAATCGTGGGGTGGCGTACGTACTTCCCCAACTCTACAAGCTCCTACTTCACTCCTATGTCGAGCCGGCTAGGAAGCTCCTAACATGGGATCACTAGAATTCGCTTGTGCATTAAATACAACCATAAAAACCTTAGTACGCATTGGTTCATGTTTCTTAAGACGTTCAAGCAAGTTACCGAATAGGAAGTTAGCCAGTTTTCTTAAGCCTAACATAGATGAACAATCATCCAATACAACTAATAACACACTAATAACCAATAATCAATAGCTAGGTTTCATTAGATCTAAGCAAACACAAAGAAAATCTAGCCTAGCATGTTAAACAAAAGACAAGAACAAGATAGAATCAAACAACACATAGACATATTGAATGATTAATTGATAACTTATCTTCAATGTAACATGGAAGATCTCAAGGCAAAAAGCCTTGAAAAAGCTGCTAAAATCGTCTTAGGGTTCTTACACACAAAGTTCCACAATAAGTTCCACACTAATGACAAAAAATTGCAAAACTATATATAGACTTTCAGATCTGACGGCGTCACGTTATGGAGTGTGACGCCGTCACCTCGCCGCTTTTAGGGTTCCCGGATGGCCTTCTTGACGCCGTCCCTCTTTAGCTCTCCAAAATCCGTTCTGGCTTATCAAGGCTTGACGCCGTCAGAATTAGGCGTGACGCCGTCCCGCTTTAACTTATACCGTGACGACCTTGATCATATTAAAGGGTGACGCCGTCAGAATTCCCATGCAAATTTCTCTGGCTTATCATGAGTAATTTTCACATCCACCACTTTTGCCAAGCCATGACGCCGTCTGGGGATAATCCTGACGCCGTCAAAGGTACTTTCCAGCGTAAATTTGAGACTTTGTCGTTTTCTTCACTTTTTTGCTCCAAAAACGTCCAAAATGCTTCCTTTTCCAGATTTCTTCTCCAAAGTACCTAAAATGACAAAAGGAACGATTTAGGGCAATATTTGATCAAATAAATACGATTTAGGGCTTAAATGACCCCCTAAAAGCGGTACACTTTTCGCTTCATCAAGGAGTATTGTAAAATATTATGGGTTATGGGCTTATGTCTATTCATCATAATCTTGATTAACAAGTTAGGGTTTTCCTATGCCTTATAAATACCTCCTAGTGTAACATTATGAATACATCTCAATAACAAGAATTCTCTTCCTCTCTCATTCTTGTGTTCTTGTTCATTACATTTACAACAGTTTTATTGTTTGAAATGAAGATGTGTTACATAATAGAACTAAGAAATGTATATTCATTTAGAAAAAATTACACGTTTGGTCCTTGTGGTTTGCTCAGATTTCATGTTTAGTTCCTAAGTCGTTTTAATTACACCAGAGATACCTATTTTTGAAACCTTGCACTCATTTAGTCCCTATTTTGGATGGGCCGTTAGTTTGACAGTTAAGTGTTTAAATAATATTTGCCCGTTAGTCCCTCCTTTAATATTTTTTGCACCGTTAGTCCTATTTTTTAAAATGAATTAAAAAGGACAGCATATGCTCTAGCTCGGGTCTTGTTGCCCAAAAACCAACGCCCCAACCACTGGACTAAGTGTCCAGTAGTTCAGTAGTGTAATTATATCAAAATAAATTCTATTTAACGTTTTCGTCCATTTTTTACGTTTTGTCCATTTTTTAACGTTTTCGTCCATTTTCTTACGTTTTCATCCAATTTTTTTACGTTTTCGTCTTTTTTTTACGTTTTCGTCGTTGTTATACGTTTTCGTATGTTTTTAAATGTTTTCGTCTGTATTTTACGTTTTTGTTCGCTTTTATACGTTTTTGTCCATTTTTATCCGTTTTAGTCCGTTTTTATTTGTTTTCGTCCGTTTTTATGTGTTTTCGTCCCTTTTTTAATGTTTTCGTCCATTTTTATACGTTTTCATCCATTTTTTACGTTTTCGTCCCTTTTTTTACGTTTTTGTCCATTTTTATCCGTTTTCGTCCATTTTTTTATGTTTTCGTCTGTTTTTATGCGTTTTCATCCTTTTTTTTTTATGTTTTCGTCCATTTTTTACGATTTCGTTCATTTTTATACGTTTTTGTTCCTTTTTTACGTTTTCGTTTGTTTTTATACATTTTTTTTCTGTTCTTAAACGTTTTCGTCTATTTTTTTTACGTTTTTGTTCATTTTTATATGTTTTTGTCCATTTTTATACGTTTTCATTTGTTTGTATACGTAAAAAAAAATGAACGAAAATGTATAATCTAAGCACATAAAAACGAAAGCGTTAAAAAACAGACTAAAACATATAAAAATGAACGAAAATGTATAAAAACGGACAAAAACGTAAAAAAATAAGAGACAAAAAGGTTTAAGAACAGATGAAAACGTATAAAAACGGACGAAAACGTAAAAAAAGGGACAAAACGTATAAAACGGACGAAAAAGTAAAAAAAAGGACGAAACGTAAAAACCGGACGAAATTGTAAAAAAAATGACGAAAACGTATAAAAACAGACGAAAACGGATGAAAATGGACGAAAACGTAAACGTAAACGTAAATGGTTAAAACAGACAAAAACCTATAAAAACGGACGAAAACGTATAAAATGGACAAAAACGTATAAAATAGATGAAAACGTAGAAAACGGACGAAAACGTAAAAAAGGGACGAAAACGTATGAAAACGTTAAAAACGGAAGAAAACGTATAAAAACAGATGAAAATGGATAAAAATGAGTTTGAGCAAAAAAAAGGTTAAATAGAATTTATTTTGATATAATTACACCACCGGACGCTTAGTCTAGTGGTTGGGGCGTTGGTTTTTGGGCAACAAGACTTGAGTTCGAGCCTATACTGCCCTTTTTAATGCATTTTAAACAATGAGGACTAACGGTGCAAAAAATATTAACGGAGGGACTAACGAGCAAATATTAATTAAACACTTAACGGTCAAACTAACTGCCCATCCAAAATAGCGACTAAATGAGTGCAACGTTTCAAAAGTAGGTATCTCTGGTGTAATTAAAACGACTTAGGGACTAAACATGAAATCTGAGCAAACCACAGGGACCAAACATGTAATTTTTTCATTCATTTATGAAATTCTATGTACATTGTGGAACACCAATCGGAAGAATTAGAAAAATCCTACCTCAAAATTCAAGCAAGTTGATCTACAAATAGGCACAAGTGAGAAGGCCCAAAGAAGAAATTCGGTTTAAGCCTGCAAATAAGTCCAGTCAGTCAGATTGCGACTAGTTAGAATCGATATATCATTGTGTAGCCGTAGGAACATCGAAATTGTTTTTTTCATGGAGCTTGACTTATGATCTCACTAATGATAAATTCATGAAGGATCTAACCAGTGATTATGTGCCTTTGTGCTCCTTTCACATTCTTACATGGGCTGTACGCAAACGCCATTAAATTCTGTAAAATCTATTTTCTATCTACCTAAAATTGGAGTTTGGTTATGTTGAAACACAAAATGAGTAAATCATTAGAGCAGGGACATCTATTTATCTTTTGCTATAGAATAGGGTATGTTGTGTAATATGTTGTACGTTGTGATAGCATAATACTCTCGCAACACTAGTATAGTTGCGAGAGGATGCTAGACGGTTGTAAGGGTATAAATACCCCCTACCTCATGGGTTATGAGCTGAGGTGTGTGTCTATTTCATGTCTTGCGAGACTTTCTTCTTTCTCTCTCGTTTCTCTCTCTAGGATAAAGTGCTCACACCCACTTTATCTCACTAAGATTATTATAGTAGACGTGATATTATTGGAACAACAATTGGTATCAAGAGCCAAATATGATTCGTTGTTTCATCTAGTAGTGTTTTAGTTTAGTTTAGATCTTCATTAGCAGTAAAAGTTTTTAATTTGTAGACGTTAAAAACTTTCTCTCTCTAAAACATCTTTTCCTATCGTACAACCTTATAAGATCATTCATGACGTGTTTAATCTTATAAATCGTGTGTTAGAAAAATGTATTTTGAGATTAAGGAAGAGTTATTGTTCTTAAAAACGTGGGTTAAGAGTTTTAGAAAAAGTGTAATTTTGTTCGTAAAAATAGGGTTTTCATTTTGCTTGTAAAATTTTGCTCGCAAATTTTGTTAGCAAGATTAGGGTTTTATTGCGATAGTTTAGCTGATTAATAGTTGCGACACTAGTTTTGTGTGCGATAGCTGGTTGCGATAGCTACTAGTTATAAGTTTTGGATTGCGATAGTCTTTGTTACTTTGGTTTACGAGAGTTTCTTGTGATACTGGCTTTGCGAAGCTCTTTGTTACCCACTTTTTTTGAAAGAAAATATGCCCAACTCACAAGAATTTGTTGCAATAGCTTCAAGCATTGTTGTGGTAGAAGAAGTTTGCGACACCTGTCTTTACGAGACTTACTGTTACCCACATTTTGCAAAACAAAACTCTGCCCTTCAACAGATTGTTGTGTTAGTTACTGTTTGTAAGACTTTGTTGCGATACCTTGATTACAAGACTTTTACCCACAATTTTTAAATCCTCTAAAAGTTTGAAAATTGTTAAGAGACTTTAATCATCTAAATATCACAACATCAAATACCAAACACTCAACCATCTCAATACAAACAAACTAAAAACCACTTTCAAACAAAACAACATCTCATATCAAATATCCACTATCACAATGTCTACTACTCAAGATGCATTGGCTGCTGGGAGTGATGCAAGGCCTCCCATGTTGTATCGTGGAAACTATGTTCAATGGTCTTCAAGGTTTGTGAATGTTATTATGGGCTACAAAGAAAGAAAGTTGTTGATTAACTCTATCAAGAATGGTCCTATGTAATGAAAGAGATAGATGACTCTGCTAACCCGGGACAGAAACGACTACAAACTGAAGATGATCTGAATCAAAATGAACTTGCACAATTTGAAGCTGATATCCGTGCCAAGAATCTGATTCTGTATGGGTTAAGCAATGACATCTACAATGTAACACCCCCAAATCAGATCGCAGCAGAAACAATATCCGGGGTGCTACTTAGTTGGATCATAACAAAAGTAATAGAGAACGAATTTATCAAATCCGTTTTAAAAGCTTCATAAATTTAACATAAGTTTTACATAATAGGAATGCGGAAAACAAGGCCCATTATTGATTATTAGTTGTCCCATAGTACAAAAACTTTGGTCATGAGTGTTATGTGTACACTCTAAAAGTACGCTTATGCCCCTGCCAAGTGTTGCCTTGCTTCATCATATCTCATACAACTAAACACCTGAGAAAAACATGCTAAAAAGTGTCAACACAATGGTTGGTGAGTTCATAGGTTTATATAAAGCAGTAAGTTGGATCAATAAGTTTAAGAGTTAACATTATAATGTGTACAATGTTATACGAATGTAAGTTTACAAGTTAACATTATAGTGTGCATAATGTTATACGGAAGGCTATTACACTATGCTAAGTTTTAATGTCACCGAAGCTCGACCAGTTGGCATGAAAACTACGCATGTTATAATTTTCATGAAAAGTGCTCATGTTATCAATACCTGGCAAGTGTGCTAATTCTAGTCACTTGTAATTCGACATTGTATACATCCGCTTGTCCAATCTGGACTGTTGAATATCAACACAGATGGAGGGGTCACCCTCAATAGATCTATTTATATCACTCGTGCTTCCCAACAGGGAATTAACGGTACATATTCATGGGCATAATTACAATTCTTAGACCAGCAGGTAATAGTTTTACAAATAAAAGCATTGTTTCAATGATTCATATAAGTAAACAGGGTTCTCACCCAAAAGTAGTTCAAAGCATATAAAAGTAGAGATTGTGAAATCTCATGGTAATGTAAAGGTTTAGAGTACTTGTAAGAGTAAATAAATATAGTTGAGCATGTATCTCCCCCAAAGAGTTTATCAAAACGTATGAAAGAAGGGGCTATGAATTCTCACCTTGTGTGTAATTGGAATGGTGAAATACGAGATCAAGTGAGATTACGGAAATGGCTTCAACACACGACCTGAATAATAGGGAAGTCTGAGATTCTGACTTAAGATGAATAGTGATCGTGAAAGTGAGTATCGGATAACGATTGATTGGTGATGTGAGTGTGATATGCTTAAAATGCTTAAAGTTCAAAAATAATATTATATATAATATTATCTTATTTTTATGTCATTTAAATCCAATAATATCGTTTCCGCAAAAGTGGTGAAACAAAACGTTAAGTTAAATCATTAAAAAATCGTTATATATAAATATAACGTAACGTTATTAAATACGCTACTGAAACGTAAAAATACACGTTAAAATACGGGAAAGTATAAAATACAAAATAGAAATAAAAATGTAATAAAGTTTCTGTTGGTCCTTGATCTTTTACTGTTTTTACATTTTCCACCCTAACGGAGTTAGCGTTACACCGTTAGTCCTTAATTATATATACTTTACATTTTTAGTCCATAATTATCCAAAATGACATTCGGAGCTTATAGTTTAATATATTAATAGTTTCTACCCTAAAGTTACTGTTTTGGCAGTTTTAATCATAGTTTTTCACAGTTGGCAGTTTTAGTCCCTCTAGTTGAAACTATTTGCAAATTTAGTCCAAAATCACAAAAAAATGTGGGGAAAATTAATCCGAAAGTTTCAGTAGCTTATTAAAACTTATTCAAGTTAAAATCAACTGCTTATTTGCTAAAATGGCTTATTTCTCACTAATTGGACCTTAACGAGCCAATTTAAAGGCCCAATAACGTTTGGTGATCCGAGGGTTTTAAGACAAGTTGGGCTTAGTCTTGGGCTCATTTTTAATGTTACAAAATAATATCCAAAGTGCTTATAAGTCCAGCTTTTATAGATTGCTTATTAATAGCTTATTGGGCTATTAAGCCCAAGTCGACATAATATAAAGTTTTTGGTAGTTTCGATAGGCTTAAGCTTTAGCTATTTTTAGGAGCTTTTAAGGGTTTATAATAGAAAACTCCAAACATGAAACTATTAGTTGGGTATATGAAGAATTGAGACATGCAATAAAATTCCTATGTCGTGTGTTTGTTTTCTATTTTTATCGAGCCTTTCTTAGGCGACAGTACATGTGTTCAAAGAAATAAATGTGACTTATATAGTTGGTTATATTTTTATACGTTTGAACATATATCAAATATGGTGATCGTTAAGCATAAAAACGAATATGTAAGAGTTGTGTGATGATGTAAACTTGGTTCTTAGCCTTCCATCATAGGAGGCAACCAAGTTTATGCTAGAAATGAATATACGAGTACGTAAAATGCAAAAGAATTAAGTATACGTTCGAAACAAATAAGTACGATACATGGAACATTTTTAAATCATAGGAAAGTATTGAAATGAGTTAGTAAGGACTTACAACTCAAGGATGGTGAGAGTTTACGTGGAAATGGCCTAGGTTCGAATATGAAAGCCCTTAGATCTCTAGAAAATATACCAAAGAAGTTCGAAGGGAACTTGTAGGATTCGATTTTGGCTCAAATGAAATGGAAAGTAACTTCTGGTCTTTTGTGGCTTGATTATGATGATAAAGGCTTAGGAAAATTTCATGCAAAAGTTATAGTGTGAATGTAGTTTATTAGTAAAGGAAATAGGTGCACATTTATACACGTATAAGTTGTATATACAATATTTTATGGACTCTACTTGCTTCGAACAGTAACATTGTTAGGAATATGGACTTATGAAAGATTTGAGATGAGTATTTGAAGGTTTGTGAGTGTAGGTTTTGATTTGGTTTAGATTTGCAAATATACATATGTCGACATGTATTCCTAAGGGTCCAATTTGATATTCCAACGTGTGATTTTGGTCTAGAAGATGAGAAACAAGGTTCTTAGATCATCTTTGATCATTTAAAAGTGATTTAGCTAAGTGGATTTGAGTTAAATTCAAATTGGTAAATTTTGTGAAAATGTATAGAATTCGAATGGGTGTGTGAAATGGGATTCACTTTGGCCTTCATTCACGTATCAAATATGGGAAATAAAAGATGAAATTCGACATCCCTATTCTTTGGTGGGAGGAGATTCGAGTGGTGCAAAACATTGAGTATTGTGTGTTTCGAATTTAATAGAAAACGGGGCAAAGCTTAGGTGATTTGGTCAAGTGTTAAACTGAAATAAGTAAAGTTAATGGGGTTGGGTTGGGCCTGGATTAACAGTAACCGAGTTAAATGTTGGGCTGAAATATTTAAGGGTCCATTTGGCTATGTTTGTGTATAATTTGGTTTTCGTGGTTCGTGTGTGAGCTCTTTCCGATATTTGGTGAATTACGTAGTAATGTGTTTTGAGTTTTTATAATGAAATGAAGGGTTAAATAAAATAACGTTTCATTAATAGATGTAAAAATTTAAATAATGCGCATTACTGATAATTATTCGTAATTATACGAATGGAAAATTACCATTTGTTACAGTCTCTCAACCTTATTTGAATGTTGTCCCGACATTCAATTCGAGTTATCAGATGAAAATATGAAAGATGAGGATATTTGGTCTTGAATTCATCTCCACGTTCCCTATGTGAATTCGAGTTCTTACTAAAAGTTCTAACAAATTTTGGGTAATAGGAATGCGACTTTACTTAAGTTATTTGATTACTCACACTAAATGAAACAATTTGAATGTCTTGCCACCTAATGGATCCAACGGCTGTGAATAGTGATTTCCAACGGTCATGAACAGTAAAAATCAACGATCATGAACAGTGAAATACAACGGTCGTGAATAGTGTTCTAACGGCTAGTTTTTCCTTATATATCCCCCATTTTAATTTCCATTCTTCCACCAACCATATTTCTCTCATTTAATTCTTCCAAAATGCCGCACCTAATTACTATTCTCGCGATCGTGTATGTCGTTGTTGCCGCCATTTACTAGACTTCTGTTCCGGATGAAGACTACGAAGTTTTGGTCGGGATTTTGGTGTTCCTTGTACCACTCGTGGTTCTAGCCATTTTCTTGGATAAGATATGGGGGCAATATTCTTGCGTTAGGATTGTTAAAATAAGTCTTTTGTTGTGTTTCTATGTAATCTTTGTAACATTAGCACTACTGATGCTAATTTTTATCGTTATGTATTAATATTCGTGAATTCTAATAAAATTTACGTTATTTATGCTTTCCATACATTTTTATGAATTTTTGTGATTCATGAGTTTCGTACTTATGTCGGGTTTCTATCATAGGATTGGGGGAAATAGGTGTATGTATCTATAGGAGGGGTGTTTATGAACAGTTGTTTTGTTTCAAGATTTTTTTTTTTGTTTTTTGAATGAAGATTGTTTTAGGGAATCTGAAAAGATGACTGTTTCATTCATGACATGATTCCTCCTAAATTAGACATAGGTGATCAGGCTATGTATAATTGAGGACCAATGATGTGATGCTTGACTCAGTCAAGGTAGGTATTATGTTTTCTCAAAAAGTTTTAGATGGTGTTCAACGTGTTGTTTTTGTAAAATAACAACATAATTATTTTTCATGGAGATATGAAAATTTTGGTTTGCACAACGGTGATGGATTGGAAATTTCTAGGGTGGAAATGGGATAACTTTGAAATGGATCCTGGTGTTCGTGAGAGAATATTTATAAGATGATAATAGTCTATTGTTAGGTCAGGAATGTTATTATAAATTGTGTAGTATGGTGATTGTATACAAGTTCTAACAATCTTGTCACAATGTGAAATTACGGTTAAATTGAAAATCATAAAAATTTCGACATGTTTGGGTATTATCGTAAGTAAGTGATTTTTTTTTTTTTGGTATAGGATTGCTAAGGAACAAAGTGATTCATTACCTACGAAAGTTGAAGTTCAGCAACTTTCTCTACATTCATTAAGTTTATTCTGAAATTTTCTCTATTATGTGTTTGAAATCTCATTCTAGTTTGTAATCTTTAAAGAACCATTACAATCGCAAGTAACATCACGACATGTCTGAATACAATCACAATACACATGAACAAACATAAAAACATAAATCAGCATCAATATATAGTATATCATAACCAACAACATACATTAATAACTTGATCAGTTGAGTTACATAACAAAGCGATACAAGACCCTTTATTAATTGCCACATGCGGCGGGTTAAGATACCTCAAAACTATACATATGTTAAACTATGTCTAATGGCCGGAGGTATCGTCCATGCGTCCTGTAAGTTCTGAAATCTGATCCAGAAGTCTCTGTATGTCCGTCTGATGCTGGACCTACATGTCCTCTACAAGGTCCTCTAAAATGTCAGCTCTGCGGTGTGCTTGTAGAGTTTCTTCTACCTGCGTCTGCCCCTCTCTTTGTAAGACTATCGCGAAGGAGCGTGTCTCGGATAACTCTGATTGCATCCTAGTCAGACCATGCTGTAGATATATCCTACCAGATATAAGGCTGTGTAGGGTGTCGTTGACCGTCTCGGGGCGGTCCAATGGTGATCTGTCAATGATGCGGAGGAGTGCATCGATCTGCTCCTCATGACGCTCCAGACGCGTCACGACGGTGGATGATGTAAGTGTATGGGTAACTGTTGCCTTGGAGCTCTCTCCAGTCTCGAAGACACGAGCTGGGGTGTAAAGCCAGGGGGAAATTGTAATGATGGTGAAGATGGATGAATAGGATCTGATATACGAGCCCAGCTTGAAGAGGGTAGATCCTCCTCTGGAGTCAGTTCCCGCTGATGGGGTGTGAATGGGTAAGTCTGGGTGAGTTGGTTGAATAGGTGGTCGGGTCGTAGTGGTGGTAATACACCCTGATATTCGGGTGATGTCGGTGGTGTAATCCCGATCATGTCCAGGGGTGAAGTAGGGGAATAGGGTGGAAATTGTGGTATAATCGGCACTAAGCATAGGTGTACCCTCTTGCGAGGTGTATGTTTCATGAAAGGGCCGTTGGGTTGTTTCCGATATAGTTTGTTAAACGGTTCGGGCTCATAGGGTGCAAGGATCCTAACTTTCCTGCCCCGGAATAATGGTGAAAGTGGGGGTGGTGGAGTAGGTAAAGGTGTTTCCTCTGCAGGCATCCATTGCTGACTCTGCATGTACTGGTCGTCAGCAGGTGGGAGCAAACAGACTGGTCTCCTGGTGTGGTGGTGAGATATGTGCCTGTAAAGCTAGCACATACGGGTCCTCAGAAAATGGTGAGTCTGGTAGTATAACAGGTGTCAGGGTTGGTGTAGCGAAGACTTCACCCTCCTCAAAGGGCTCCGTCTCGTCCGATGAGGTGTCTGTCACTAAAGCGGCTAAGGTGTTAGGAACTAATGGTGAGGTAACTGATGATATGGTGTCCTTGGATTCCGTATCCGATGAGATGCTAATGTGTGAGGCTGTAAACATGGTAGTGTGACAAAGATGGTGTACGTGTATAAGTATATAGGAGATATTTACAGTCTTTAGTGTAAGGCTAGATAGTATTAGCCCTAACATAAGTACATATGTATATGAAAAACGAAATAACACGTAAGCATGTATTATCAACGTAGCACGTAAGCATATGCTAAGTATTATATTACTATATAAAGACATTAACACTATGTATGTGTTATCAAAGTAGCACTAAGTATATGCTAAGTATTAACATAAAGTGTATGTCATCAAAAGCAGTACGTCAGTGTATACTAAGCATGCTGACATAGTAAGTAAAACAGTAATTAAAGCGGCGAGTAAGGCAGGCTGGCACTGGCGGTCATAGGTTGAGTTTTTGTAAAAAGCAGTTATAGTCTAGGTTTTATGTGTACCTGGTTCTCTATAACCTTAGCTCTGATACCAATCTGTAACACCCCTAAATCAAATCGCTGCAGAAATAATATCTGAGGTGCTACTTAGTTAGATCATAACACAAGTAATAGAGAATGAATTTATCAAATCCGTTTTAAAAGCTTCATAAATTTAACATAAGTTTTACATAATAGGAATGTTAAAAAGTGTCAACACAATGGTTGGTGAGTTCATAGGTTTATATAAAGCAGTAAGTTGGATTAATAAGTTTACGAGTTAACATTATAATGTGTACAATGTTATACGAAAGTAAGTTTACGAGTTAACATTATAGTGTGCATAATGTTATACGGAAGGCTATTATACTATGCTAAGTTTTAATGTCACCGAAGCTCGACCAGTTGGCATGAAAAGTACTCATGTTATAATTTGCATGAAAAGTGCTCATGTTATCAATACCTGGCAAGTGTGCTAATTCTAGTCACTTGTAATTCGACATGGTATACATCCGCTTGTCCAATCTGGATTGTTGACTATCAACACAGATGGAGGTGTCTGTTAGGAAATTAAGCTATAGCAGTTAGTACGGTTGAAGATGAAAGTTAGTACCGCTGAAGAGTTTTGAAGACATAAGCAGTTAGTACTGTTGAATGAAGAAGTTTGTACTGTTTATGATTCCGTAACGTGTGAAGATAATTATAGAAAAGATTTAATGTATATCTTATAATGTTAGACTTATACGATTAGGTTGATAGTTATCTGGTAAAGGAATCCTTAGTCTATAAAAGGATTGCCTAGGTTAAAGTTTTGGTATGAATGTGTACGTATTGTTTTGTTAAGATTCAAGGTTGTAAACCCTAGTGATAGGAGATCACTCGTATTATTCATTAATAATATTGAATCGTTGAAGTTGAAGTATATTGTGTTCATTGTTCATTCTTTGTTGATTCGTTAATACAAAACTCAAACAAACAAATCTTCTAAGTGCTAGCTAGTAAATTCCGCGTGCTAGACTAGACATCATTCAAAGTATTCATCTAACACAAGGAGTGTTTGTAGATCCGGTCAAGTGGTATCAGAGACAGGTTACTGATACATTGGTTTAGAAGATCCAGACGAATTTGTTTAAGAAAAGATGGACATGGAGACAACAACAAGTCAGACCAATATTATTGCTAAGCTTCCAATGCTTAAACCCAATGAGTTCGATATGTGGCGATTAAGAATTGAGCAGTTCTTCCAAGTTCAAGATTATACTCTTTGGGAGATCATTGAAGAAGGAAACTCCTTTTCACCCGTATCAACAACAACTGTTGTTGGAGGTAAATCTGAGACTACAGTGCAGACAAAGCCAACCACTACTGAAGAGAAGGCAAGGCACAAGAATGATGTTAAGGCTAGAAGTTTGCTTCTGATGACTATTCCCAATGATCAGTTGTTGAATTTTAGCAAGTTTAAGTGTGCTAAAACCCTTTTTGAAGCTATTATTGCAAGATATGGTAGGAACGAAGCCACCAAGAAATCTCAGAAGACACTTCTCAAGCAACAGTTTGAGAATTTTTCAGCAACAAGCAACGGGTCACTAGATCATATGTTTAATAGACTTCAAAAACTAGTGAGTCAATTGGCTGTTCTAGGAATTGAGATGCCTCAGGAAGATCTCAACTCCAAATTTCTGAGAAGTTTACCAGCTGAATGGGCTATGCATGTGGTTGTATGGAAAAACAATTCTGATATAGATTCCATGAGCTTAATGGATCTCTATAGCAACTTCAAGATAGTTGAACATGATATTAAGAAGTCTGCTGGATCAAGCTCAAGCTCAAGCTCAGGGAATTTGGCCTTTGTATCAACTCCCAGTACCTCAAGTCCAGATGAAGAAGTGCAAGTTGCTGGAGCAGTTGGTACTGCTAGTGCAAACCTTGGTACTGCTAGCACCTCAAGCAGTACTAGTGGACTTTTGAATGAAGATACTTATTGTGCTTTCTTGACTACTCAGCACAATGGAAGTATGTTGACTCATTCAGATCTTCATGAGATTGATGAAGATGATATTGAAGAGATGGATATCAAGTGGCAGCTCTCTCTTCTCAGCTTGAGAGCTAGGAGATTTTTTAAGAATACTGGCAAGAAAATTGTCATAAACAACAATGATGTTGCAGGGTATGACAAGTCCAAGATTGAGTGTTTCAATTGCCACAAGAAAGGTCATTATTCAAGGGAGTGCAGATTGCCAAGCCAACAAGATGGAAAGAGCAAAGGATATGGAAACAAGTCAAGGGTTGTGGAGGTTACTGATTCAAGCTCAAAAGCCATGGTTGCCATTGATGGCTTAGGGTTTGACTGGAGCTACATTGCAGAGGAGGAAGCAGAAGCATCTACAGTGATTGCTCTCATGGCATTTTTAGACTCTGAGGTACAAGTTTCTAAATGTTCTAAATCTTGTGAAGCTTTAAAAGATCTAGAAAGTCTTAAGAAAAGATATGAGGATCAAAGAAAATAGCTAATCGAAACTGCTTTTAACTTAGCAAATCATAAGAGGGCTTTAGCTGTGTTAGAAGAACAAATTATTCATTATAAAAGTAATGAGTCAAAGTTTTCTGATGATATGATTATTGTTAAGAGAGACTTAATGTTTAGAGAGAATGAAATTACGATGTTGAAACATGAGCTAGAACAGGTTAAGAAAGCAAAGAAGAACATTCAAATGACTGTTGACACACTAGAATTTGCAACTCAGGGTGTTAGTAAGATTGTTGAGTGTCAGATCCTCAATAAAGCTAAGTCAGGCCTAGGTTATAAGTCAGTTCCACCTCCCTATAGAGGAATTCCAACACCCCCAGGCATAGACTTAGAACACACAGGACTACCTGAATTTCAACTACCTGAACTTAAATATGGTCCTCAACCTAAAAAGAATGTAGTTGATAAACCTGTGTATGAGAGTACTAGTGATAAATCACTATCTGAGGATAAGGTGTCCTCAGCTAAGGACTCAGATGCTCCAACCATTGAGGAATGGACTTCTGATGATGAGGATGATCAGGCTGTGGTTAAGCCTGTTAGTGCTAAAGTGGAGGAACCAAAAGTTCCAAAGATGGTTAAACCCGAGACTATTAGGCCTAGATCAAATGCCAAACCTTTTAGACCAACAGTTAGGTATGCAGAAATGTATAGAACCACAAACAAGCCAAGAGGTAACCAAAGGAATTGGAATGACCTCAAATCTCACCAATTAGGGGATGATTTTGTTTGCTATAGGAAAGATTGTTACTCGTGTGGTAGTTTTGACCATCTTGCAACCTTTTGTGATAAATGGGTAAATAGGTATTCAAGTCCTAGGGTGAACACTGTTAGATCTCCCTCTCACCCAACAAACACTAGAATGATACCTAGATCAGTTCTTTTAAGGTCTGGACCCAAAGCAGTTCAAACTGCTAGACCAGCAGTTCAGACTGTCAGACCTATTAGACCTGTTAACCCAAGACTAACAGTTCAAGGTGCAAAACCAGTTTTTAAACCAGCACCAAAAACTGTTAATAGACCCTTTCATCACAAAGCAGTTGTAACAAACTAAGTTTGGAAACCTAAGGTAACAACTACCAAGCCAGAAGTTCCAACTGCTAGCAGAGTAATTGGTACTGGTGTTAATAAAAACACTGCAAAGGGAAATATGGGAAATGGTGTGAATGCATCAGCATGTTGGGTTTGGAGACCCATCAAACCCAATGGTGCTAAAATTGTTTTGAAAAGAATGAATTATGTTGATGCAAGAGGAAAGCCTAAGTCTGTTTTGGCTTGGGTTCCACAAGGAAATTAATTTTTCTTGTTATGTGCATTGTTAGTCATATACTTTTATATTGTGAGACAAGTTCTTTGTGGCTTCTTTGTTTTTGGACTAACACTTGCAGGTTCTGGATGATAAGCATCAAGGAATTAAATGCTTTATGTTTTGGACTGTAATGGTGATTTGGAGCTGAGTGTGTGATCTCTGCACACAACAAATGGTAATTGGTTCACCATGTCTAACCCACATAAGAACCAACTAGTCCAGAGCAAACGGTATCTGGTAAAGACTAATCAAATCCGTTGATGGTTGACAATTTACCAAAAATTGTATGGTTATCAGCTCACCATATCTAAGTGTGAAGAGTTGGCTAGTCCGAAGCAAACGGCTATTAGTAAAGACATATCAAATCCGTTGATAGCTGATAGTTTGCTAAAAACTATGTTTGAGCCATGGTATTTTAAAATCCTTTTCAATAAGTTCATACGGCTCAACAAAAATTTTCCAACCGTTGGTACGGTTAGTACAAAGTTAGTACGGCTCAACTAGCCGTTGTAAAAATCTGTCTGTAATTAATTTTATAGCCGTTGGGGTAAAATCGTTATTCTTAAGGTATTTATAGGGATTTTTATAGAAGATAATTATCTTTTTACCATAAATTCTTTTATTCTCTTTCTATAGATAATTTATCTCATACGCTTATTTCGCAAAACCCTAAACTGTACCTATAAACCCCAATAGACTACATAAACCTTCAATTCCAATTTAAACGATCATCGTATTGCTATAATCTTTCATTTTTCATCATTAAAATGGCTGGATTGGAATTTGTTAAGCGTCATAATCAGGTTGTGTTTCTTGAGAAAACAGAGGAAGGAGATGAACCAAAATTTTATGAGATTGTGGACCTTCTCAATCACTCTCCCATAAGGTATGCTCTAACTGTTTCTCCTACTCTTTATGTCTCTCACATCACACAGTTCTGGCAGAATGCTACTGTCTTGAGTAGTGAAGATGGAGACTTAGAAATTCATTCTGAAGTGGATGGTGTATCTTTTGTTGTTACCGAGTCTATAATTAGGAGACATCTTAAATTAAATGACTCAGATGGTATTAACACTATGCACAACACTAAAATATGGGAAGAACTTACCAAAATGGGGTATGATACATCTGAACATAAATTAACTTTTCAAAAAGGATGTTTCTCACCTCAATGGAGATTTTTGATACATACCCTTTTACATTGTTTAAGTCCTAAAAAGACTGCTTCGGAGCAGTTCAGTAGCAATATTGCTATTGCTCTCATTTGTTTGTCTACAAACAAGGTTTTTAACTTTTCAAAATTTATTTTTGAGGGTATGGAATCTAATGTTAAGAGCAAAACAAAGTTTCTAATGTATCCCAGGTTTGTTCAAACACTTTTGAATAAAAAGACATACCTGCTTACAAAACCAAAAGAAATTTTTGCTACTCCTAGCCTTCAATCAAAAGTTTTTCAAAATATGGCTATGGCTAGTAGGCTTTTTCAAGGGGAACCAGTTCCATTGTTTCCTCAAATGCTTCAAACTGAGTTGGGTGAAGGTTCAGCAGTTCCAACTGATCCCCATCACACATCCACTCAAGTACCTGAAAGAACCCAAACATCTCAATTTCACATAACTTATAGGAGAAGGGAAACACCTAGAGTGATTCCTAGATCCTTTCCCCATGATTCACCTCTCCTAGCAGGTCACACAGCTAGAAGTGATGAGGGTAGTTCTAAAAAAAATGCATTGATGGAATTATGTACCAAGCTAGTTGCCAAAGTTGAAAGTTTGGAGACAGATCTTGCAAGCACCAAGGATGAGCTCAAAGTCGACAAGGAGAATTCGGCTAAAATTTTTAACAGGTTATCTTTACAGGTGAAAAAGATGAAAGATCAACTGAAGCAGAAAAGGGCAAGAATGGTATTGGATGATGATTCTTCTAGTGATGACGCAGATGATTCAGATGATGCTGATGGTGGAAATTCTTCTAAACAGGGGAGGAAATTTGGTAAAAACAAGGATGGATCAAGTTATCAGGGGAGGCATAATGAAGAAGAAGAAGAACAATTTGATATAGGTTCTGGTAATGTAGATATGGAAGAGGAAGAACAACATGAGGCAGTTCAGACTGATACCCAAGAAGCTGAAGCAGTTCAGACTGTTGAAGCAGTTCCAACTACTGAGACAGAGCATCAAGCAGTTCCAACTGGTGATACTTCAGCTGAGGTAGTTTATGAAAGAAAAAGAGCTGACAAAGGTAAAAGAGCTATGACACAAGAGGAAGAGGAAGCAGCTCAAGAACTTGAAAGGCTCAAGACATTAAAACCAAAAACTCAAGTTCAGATAGATCATGATGCAGAAGTTACAAGGAAAATGATAGAAAAAGATTTGGCTGATGAAGAAGCTAAGAAAGCTCAGATTGCTCAAGATGAGGAATTAGCAAGGAAAATGGCTGCTGATGATGAAAAGAACATAGCTGGTTTCATGGATAGAATAAGAACTGAAGACTTTAATTAAGAAGAGTTCAATGAGCAACTTCAATACTTGTTGGATTCTGATTGTATTATAAAAGCTCATGCTGTGATGATGCTTAATGATCAGGAGTTAAATGAAGAAGAAAAGTCAGAGGAGCTCAAAGAATTTATCTTGAAGACAAACAGAGAAGCTACTTGGAGTGACTTTATGCACAGAATCAGAGAAAGGCAAAAGTCAGGTTACAAGACCAAGTTACCTACCAGGAAGGAGAAACTCAATTTCATGAAGCACTATTTGAAGAATCAAGCTAATTACAAGATGAGTGACTTTACTTGATGGACAAATGCTGAAATTGAAAGGAAATTCTTTGAATCATATGCAAGACTGAATAATCCAATCAGAGAGGACATGACAAGGAAAAAGAAAAGACAACCAGAGGTTCTTGAATCTGATGCTGCAAAGAAACAAGAGTCTGAAGAAGAAGGGTTAACCAATGAGAAGATCAAGAGCATGATGATGATTGTTCCAGAATCTTCATATATCAAACCTCTACAAGTAAAACATCCAATCATTGACTGGGAAGTGTTCACTGATGGAAGAATGAAAGGATGGAAGATAGTCAGATTTGGTGATATTTCTGAAAGGTACAAGTTGTTTGAAGATTTACTCAGAGGATTTGACAGAGAAGATCTTAATCAACTATAGAGCTTAGTAAAAGAGAGATTCAGAGATAAAGATCCTATTGAAGACAAAGATAAAGAATTATGGGTTCAGTTGAAGAGAATCTATGAACCTGATAGTGGAGAGTCAATGTGGAGATTTGAAGCACAAGTTAAAGATGTGTATTGGTATTTGTTTGAATCGTGTGGAGTACATAGAGTTTCTACTCCAGATGGGATAGAAATCTATATGTTGGTGGAAAAGGACTATCCACTCAGATCATTTGTGTTAGTGGATATGATACAAGGAAGACTCAAGGTTATAGAAGACTTTGAGATGGCAGACTTGTTAGTTACAAATATTTACAACCTTGCAGAGCAAAGAAAAGTCAAAGACTAAAGTGACTGATGTGATAGATGTTTGAAAGAATTTCTCACATTAAGAAGAAGAAGCTTAATTTGAAGAAACTTAGTGATTTGGATAGAAATCAAAAGTTTAGGGGAGGATTGTTAGGAAATTAAGCTATAGCAGTTAGTACGGTTGAAGATGAAAGTTAGTACTGCTGAAGAGTTTTAAAGACATAAGCAGTTTGTACTGTTGAATGAAGAAGTTTGTACTGTTTATGATTCCGTAACGTGTGAAGATAATTATAGAAAAGATTTAATGTATATATTATAATGTTAGACTTATACGAATAGGTTGATAGTTATCTTGTAAAGGAATCCTTAGTGTATAAAAGGATTGCCTAGGTTAAAGTTTTGGTATGAATGTGTACGTATTGTTTTGTTAAGATTCAAGGTTGTAAACCTAGTGATAGGAGATCACTCGTATTATTCATTAATAATATTGAATCTTTGAAGTTGAAGTATATAGTGTTCATTGTTCATTCTTTGTTGATTCGTTAATACAAAACTCAAACAAACAAATCTTCTAAGTGCTAGCTAGTAAATTCCGCGTGCTAGACTAGACATCATTCAAAGTATTCATCAAACACAAGGAGTGTGTGTAGATCCGGTCAGTGTCACCCTCAATAGATTTATTTATATCACTCGTGCTTCCCAGCAGGGAATTAACGATACATATTCACAGGCATAATTACAGTTCTTAGACCAGCAGGTAATAGTTTTACAAACAAAAGTATTGTTTTAATGATTCATATAAGTAAACAGGGTTCTCACCCAACAGTAGTTGAAAGCATATAAAAGTAGAGATTGTGAAATCTCACAGTAATGTAAAGGTTTAGAGTACTTGTAAAAGTAAATAAATATAGTTGAGCATGTATCTCCCCCAAAGAGTTTATCAAAACGTATGAAAGCAGGGGCTATGAATTCTCACCTTGTGTGTAATTGGCAAGGTGAAATACGAGATCAAGTGAGATTACGGAAACAACTTAAACACACGACTTGAATAATAGGGAAGTCTGAGATTCGGACTTAAGATGAATAGTGATCATGAAAGTGAGTACCGAATAACGATTGATTGGTGATGTGAGTGTGATATGCTTAAAATGCTTAAAGTTCAAAAATAATATAATCTTGTGTAAATGATCGTTTAGAGCTCTTCTAGGATAAACATCATCGATAACATACATCGGAATTAACATAGAACAATGATGCTTAACAAGGTTTTTATTTAATTAAAGGCGCCATCTTTATTTATAAATAAACTAAACTGCTACACTACTACAAAACGTGTACACACACACACACATTTCTTCTCGACTCTCATTGAGAGATCTACATTTTCTGGATGCCTATCATAGCCGGCTAAACCCTTTATAAATAAGTTTTTACAAGAAAACCTAACTTCCCCTAGAAGCTAACTATATATTACATTAAGTCCCTTTTGTTTTATATTTATGCAAATGTAGTTTTGTAATCATCAAATTATAATTCCCAACAATCTTCCCCTATTTGATATTACAAAACTATCTCCATGAAACAACCTTCATTGCTTCCTTGTGGTCTTCTTGAACATGTCACCACAATAAGCTGCAAACCAATCTTCTTCCCCTTTTTGTAATCATCAAATAGGGGTCTTCAATGCAACTTGAATCGAATCACTTCCCCTTAAGTGGTGCATGTAGATGGTTAAAATAGCTTCCCCTGAAACCAATAACCATCTCTTGAATCACGAACTCCGTAGGCTTTTGAAATGATCACTAATGAAGAAAACCGAGTATAGCGAAATTGATGAAGAAGTTGAATTTCCCAAACTTGCGTCTTATATCTTGTATTATCCACGTGACTCCAAACTCATGCTAGAAGTAGGTCGCAAACTCTTGACAAATCCTCAACTATATAAGACACTGAGCACTACAATGTAACTCATTAAAGTGATAGCAAATGTGAGCATTAAGCCCCCTAGTTTTTAGATCACATACTTTTGCTAGATTCATCAAGTCTTTGTCACCGCATTAACACAAACAAGTTACCTCCTGCTAAAAGGTATGATAAGAACACGCACCTGTGAAACTCAACTACAACATCAAATAAGCAATATTCAATTTTCTTCTTCAAATAATCATCAAAACAAGCCATAAAATAAACCATTTTGTTCGTTATCCATCTTGAGCCAGCAGTACAAACACGAAAGCCAAGCAGTATTAACTGCTAAGGTGAGTAGAATAACATACAAAGCAGCAGTATTAATAGAGTAAGAGAAGACATATTTAAGTCTGGTGTAGAACATACTTAACTTCCAAGAGCATAATTAATAACCAGAATTAATCACTGACCAGTATTAACCTTTTGGTCAACCAGCATTAATTTATTCGTTACAGATGATGACCCCACACTAATCTGCACGAGTTAACAGCGGCAACAACATCCAATGCAGTACACGACAATCACTCTTTAATGAATAAACCAACAACCGACCATTTAATATGAATTGACTGATCAGAATTTAATGAGTACAAGGATCAATTGTGAATACCAGCCCCACAAAAACTAAACCATAGACCCATGAATAAATTAATTCTCGTACAAACCAGAATAAATTGTCATGGTCTCCACAATAATTATCACCAACTCCGATCTAGAATATCAAATCAGTACTAGACGACAAACCAACCTCACTTGAACAAACAATCAGTAATAAAATAATCGAATCAGTTGCCTCCAATTCACCACATGCGAATGACAACAAAATTAAATCCGCACACTTCCACTTGCACAAGTGAATAACGACAAACCCAATTCATTATTTAATCGATCAATTAATGACAGTATGAGGTTTTAATTGTAGAACAACCAATCAGATCTTTGTCTTCACAATAAAATATAAAGATCGATAACAAATAACGATTACCTCAACTTTTTCAAACATCGTACCTTCTTCAGATCTGCTCTTCTTCCTTCGAATCTGTTCCATCTCCAACAGTAACAACCTTGTAGATCTTAGATATCGAGAGCAACCCTCTCTGATACCAATTGTAAAAGATCGTTTAGAGCTCTTCTAGGATAAACATCATTGATAACATACAACGGAATTAACAAAGAACAATTATGCTTAACAAGGTTTTTATTTAATTAAAGGCGCCATCTTTATTCATAAATAAACTACACTGCTACACTACTACAAAACGTGTACACACACACGTGTTTCTACTCGACTCTCATTGAGAGATCTACATTTTCTGGATGCCTATCACAGCCGGCTAAACCCTTTATAACTAGGGTTTTACAAGAAAACCTAACTTCCCATAGAAGCTAACTATATATTACATTAAGTCCCTGTTGTTTCATATTTATGCAAATGTAGTTTTGTAATCATCAAATTATAATTCCCAACAATATTGTTGGGAATTATCACAAGAGAAGACTTATATACGAAGAACAGACTTAAGTCTGTTGGAGTACTTAGTTAAGTCTGTGAGTTAAAGAATGTCATAGTTAAGTCTGCCAGTACATTGTTAAGTCTGGTAGAGATAGTTTGCATAGTTAATTCTGGTCGACAGTGTTTGGTTAAGTCTGTTTATGATTTATAGTAAAGTTAGTTAGCTATAAGTTAGGAAAGGATACGTATGAATTAGTTATCTTATTAGAAGATACGTTTATCCTTTTACACGTTTTGTATCTAGGGTTTTCCTTAGTGTATAAAAGGAACCCTATGGCATTGTGTGTGATATGCACCATATGCACCTTACACAAGAATTACAAAGTTAGAAAGATTAATAGAATTACGAAGTTAGTATATTGTGTTCTTCATTGTTATTGTTAAGATTCCGCATTAGCAATTAACAACCTGTTAGAGTTTCTCACTTAGATCAATTTGGATTTATTCAAGTTGTCTATTAAGTAACAAAGGCTACTTAGATCCATAGCTCGTGTGGACCTACAAGTGGTATCAGAGCCTATAGAGGGACTCTGAGTTCGAAGAAACACAAAAACCTTAAACACTCATTCACTCTCAATCCTGCATAATGTCTGTAAAGAATGGTGATGAATACTCAAACCACATCAGTGATGGTGAAACTTCAAATCATGAAGATGCTGCATCAGAAACCAATACAACTAAACAACAACAGCAAAATATCCCTGCTACAACCACTATCTCCAATATCAAACTCCCACTTTTGAAAAAGGAGGAGTATGACATCTGGGCAATGGAGATGAAACATTATCTGGAGTATATTGATATTGAAGTCTGGAAGGTAATCCAGAATGGAAATTCAAAGAAAAGGATCTCTGTGGGCAAAGATGGTGTTGTTAGGGTGCTTCTACCAGTCTCTGCTGCAGAGATTCAGGCTGTGGAGAAAGAGAGGAAGGCCAAAACCATTCTATTGATGGCTCTTCCCAAGGAGCACTTAAGAAGATTCCATGGTATGGACGATGCTAAGGAGATCTGGGAGGCTATCAGAACAAGGTTTGGAGGGAATGCTAACTCCAAGAAGATGCAGAAAGCTGTCCTTAAACAAGAGTTTAAAGCTTTCACAGTGACTAGTTCTGAAGGTTTGGAGAAAGGCTATGATAGATTTCAACACCTTCTCTCTCAATTGGAAGCCCATGGTGCTGCTGTATCCAATGAAGATGCTAATCATAAATTTCTCAGATCATTGCCAAAAGAGTGGTCAAGTGTGGCAATGACCATGAGAATGAAGGATGATGTTGACATTTTGTCAATTGATGACTTGTACAACAATCTTTGGGTGTTTGAACATGAGATCAAAGGGGTCTCAAAGGCATCTTCAAGTGCTGCTATTGTTTCTTTTGTCTCCCAAAGCAAGAGCAGTACTAACAAAGTTAAATCTGGTGGCTATACTTCTGGTGCTTCTTCAAGTAATACAAGAGAAAGAGAAGTCCCAGTTAGCTTTGCTGATGAAGTTGTTTATTCTCTCTTTGCAAAGAATTCAGAAGAACCAGATCTTATCAATGATGACCTTGAGCAAATTAATGATGCTGATATTGAGGAGATGGATATAAAGTGGCAGATAGCCATGATTGCTCTCAGGGTGAAAAAGTTCTATAAGCAAACTGGGAGAAATATAAGATTTGATAAAAAGACAGCAGTTGGCTTCAATAAGAAGAATGTTGAGTGCTACAGATGTCACAAAAATGGTTACTTTGCTAGGGAGTGCACAGCTAAAGTGACTAATGATGGGAAAAGGCAGAAAGATTCTGAAGCAGATAAGGAAGAAAAGAGTGAGATGGGTATGATGACTTTTGAAGCTGGTGCTATCAACTGGGGTGAACACACAGAGGAAGAAGAAGACACAAATCACGCATTTATGGCCATTGGTTCTAGTTCTGAGGTATCCTTGTGTTCCAAAACTTGCATTAAATCATATAATAGTCTTAAGTCATTGTGTGATGAAAAATTGAAACAAATAGGTGACCAAGAAGCTCAAATACTTGCCTATACCAATGCTGTTAAGACCCTAGAAGCATAAATAGTCACCTATCAAAAACAGCAATCGGCCTTAAATGAAAAACTTACTTTTCAAGCTAACGAAATATATGAAAAAGATGAAAAGTTGAAAAGATATAGGAGAATAGGCATGAAAGCTGTAAAAGATAGGGATGCATTGCAGAAAACACTAGACTCATGGAAAGCTTCATCTAAAAATCTGTTTAGACTTGTAGATTCTGGTATGAGTTCTACGTGTAAAATTGGCTTAGGATATGAGATAAAATCTGATAAGGAGATTCTAAGCTATGAGGAAGAAATGGAGAGAACTGTGTTCGTTGGTAGAGATGATGACTTTGTTGGTAAACCTACATACAATAGGTTCATAAAAACTGATGATTTTAAAGGGGTTCCACCTCCATTAAATGGAGATTACACTCCTCAACAAAAGGAAGAACTTGATGATTCTTTGTTTGTGTATGGTAAAAAGGGTCCTCAATTTCCTGAAATAGGCAACTCAGATGATAAATCCAGTGAATATTCTACCTGTCAATCTAATGATAGTGAAGGATCCAATGGAAATGTCTCTGAGCAGTCTGAATCAGAATCTGAAAGTGAACCAAAAGAGGTTTCTGAGTCAAAATCTGTTAAGGATAGTGAACTAGTTGTGACTGCATCTAAACCTCAAACAGTTAAACCTAGTTGTGTCAAACACATAAAATCTCCTAGGGAATCTGTTAAAAGCCAAGAGTCACCAAAGAGTGATAGAGTAAAAAGAGAATTTAGGAAAAGTTACACTTTCACTCCAAAAAGATGCTTTGTGTGTGGTAGTTTAAGTCATTTATTCAAAGACTGTGACTTTCATGAAAAGAGGATGCTTAAAGAGGCTGAACTTAAGAGACAGAGAGGAATTAATACTAGTAATGTGAATGCTAAACCAGTTTGGAAATATGTAAACAAAATTAATCATGCTAACCAATTTGTTACTAGACCAGCACAATTTAATTCTGGTAGATCTAATGTTAATTCTTGTTGGTCATTTGTTAATTCTGTTAGGCCAAATATTAATACTGGTAGGCCAAATGTTAATTCTGGGCAAAGTGTTAATTCTGTTAGGCCCAAAGTTATTTTTGGGTATGTTAATGCTGTTAGACCCTGACAACCAGTTGTAAATAGACCACAGGTGAACCAAACTAATCATAGAAACAATTTTTCTAAATTACATTCACCTGTGAGGAGACCCATTGTTCAGAATGTAGCAAAAATTTCAAACTCTAATGCTGTAAAGGGAAATGAGGGGTCTGCTGTTAAGGCCTCAGCATGTTGGTCTTGGGATCTATTTAAGAATGAACTTACCTATAAATCCCAAAACAACAGTGGATCATGTTTATATAAGACTTACAAATATGCTGATCCACAAGGCAGACCCAAGCCTGCAGAGGCCTGGGTCCTTAAGAAAAACTAATTTCTCTTGTTTATGTACAGGAACATCCACTCAAGAACATGGGAGATAGAGGAATATTTGATAGTGGGTGCCCTGGGCACATGTCTGGTAACAAGGATCACCTGAAGGATTTTGCAGAATTCAAAGGAGTTTCTGTTACCTTTGGAGGTTGCAAAGGGTATATCATTGGTAAAGGTAGAATTGTTGTGGACAATTTAGAATTTGATAATGTGTCTTTTGTAAAAGAACTTGGGCAATTTAACCTTTTCTCTATATCACAAATTTGTGATAAGCAGCATAAGGTGCTTTTTACTGAAACTGAATGTTTTGTGTTGACTTCTGACTTTAAGATGCCTGATGAAAATCATATACTCCTAAAAGTACCAAGACAACACAATATGTACAGCTTTGATATGAAGTCGCCTGATCCTGCAAAAGGTTTTGCCTGTTTGCTTGCAAATGCCACTATTGATGAATCTAAATTGTGGCACAGAAGGTTAGGTCATATAAATTTCAAGAATATTAACAAACTTGTGAAGAATAATCTAGTTAGAGGTTTACCTTCCAAGGTTTTCGAAAATGACCATACTTGTTTAGCATGTCATAAGGGTAAACAACATAGGGCTTCATGTAAGGCTAAATTAGAAAGGACCATCACTAAGCCTTTACACACCTTATATATGGATCTGTTTGGCCCTACTTCTGTGCAGAGTATCAATCATGCTAGTTATTGCCTTGTCATTACTGATGATTGCACTAGGTTTTGTTGGGTTTTCTTTATGTCTAACAAGGATGAAACCACTGATCTACTTCAAAGGTTCATTAAGCAAATAGAAAACCAGGTTAATAATAGGGTTAAGATTATTAGATCAGACAATGGCAAAGAATTTAAGAATAGGAGTATACTTGAATTTTGTAGGAACAAGGGGATAAAACAAGAGTATAGTAGTGCTAGAACTCCACAACAAAATGGAGTTGCTGAAAGAATGAACAGGACCCTAATTGAGGCAGCTAGGACTATGCTAGCAGACTCACTTTTACCAACCCCTTTTTGGGCTGAAGCAGTAAATACTGCTTGCTACATATTTAATAGGGTAAGAGTGACTAAACCTCAAAACAAAACTCCTTATGAGCTTTTGTTTGGCCATAAACCAATCATTAGTTACATAAGACCTTTTGGGTGCCATGTTACCATTCTAGATACTCTTAGTGTGCTTGGCAAGTTTGAAGGATAATCTGATGAGGGATTTTTAGTAGGATATTCACTAAGTAGTAAGGCCTTTAGGGTATACAACTTAGTGACAAAAAGGGTGATAGAGACTCTCCATGTTGACTTTCTTGAGGAGAAACTTAATGTGAAAGGAATAAGTTATAGATGGATGTTAGATATTGATTATTTGACTGATTCTATGAACTATATTCCTGTTTCTATGGAGAATCAAGCTAACCCTGATGCAGGTTCCCAAGAAGTAACTAACAATGCAGGTACTCATGTTGATTCTGATGCAAAAGCTTCTGAGCAAGAAGAGGAAACTGAGGAACTCATTGTTGTTCCCACAACAGCAATCAAGTTTGATGTAGCTCAAGATGGCACAAAGAAATCTTCTGTACTTTCAAAGAAGAAGGAGTCTGTTACCAACACTCAAGAACAAGGGAAAGAGGCTTCTCCTACAAATGTTTCAGAAGATGTTCTATCTTTCAGAGATGAATTGAATGCATTGGCTGATAAGTATATTGGAAAGAAGGCTACCAGCACTAACTCAGTTAATTCTGGTAGTGATTCAGTTGACAAGAAGGCTACCAGTACTAAATTAGTTAATTTTGGTAGTACTCCAGTTAATTCTGCTGAGTTTGATCCTACTCAAGTTGATGTTTTTGATGATTCTGATATGCCTGAGCTTGAAATCTTTGATAAGCCAAGTGAAGGGATCTTTGATGATGCTTCTTATGATGAAGAAGGAGTAATTACTGATTTCAACAACTTACCAACTGAAGTAAATGTCAGTCCAACTCCTACACTTAGGATTCACAACATTCATCCTAAAAGTCAAATACTTGGTGATCCTAAGTCAGTTGTTCAGACTAGAAGCAAAGCGCAAAAACAATTAGAAGCTCATGCACTTTTCAGTTTTGTCAAGCAGCAACAAAGGAACAATCACAAACATCAGCAACATTGCTTGTTTGCATGTTTCCTTTCTCAAAAGGAACCAACCAAGGTTTCTGAAGCTTTGGAAGATGAGAGTTGGGTGGAAGCAATGCAAGAAGAGCTCTTGCAGTTTAAGTTGCAAAAAGGTATGGGTTCTTGTAGATCTACCAAGTGGTGCAAAAGTTATTGGCGCAAAGTGGGTCTTCAGGAACAAGAAGGATGAAAGAGGAGTGGTAGTTAGAAATAAGGTTAGATTGGTGGCCCAAGGGTATAGACAAGAGGAAGGAATAGATTATGATGAGGTTTTTGCTCCTGTAGCTAGGATTGAAGCTATCAGGTTATTTTTGGCCTTTGCATCATACATGGGGTTCATTGTCTATCAAATAGATGTCAAAAGTGCTTTTCTGTATGGCACTATTGAGGAAGAAGTAAATGCTAACCAACCTCCTGGTTTTGTGGATCCTTCTCATCCTAAGAAGGTGTACAAAGTCATTAAAGCTTCGTATGGTCTCCATCAAGCTCCCAGAGCTTAGTATGCTACACTCTCCAAATTTCTTGAAGAGCATGGGTACAAGAGAGGTGTGATTGACAAGACCTTGTTCATTAAAAGGAACAAGAAAGATATCATTCTAGTGCAAGTCTATGTAGATGATATAATTTTTGGCTCAACAAAAAGGTCTTGGTGTGAAGAATTTGAGGCTTTGATGATGGGCAGATTTCAGATGAGTTCAATAGGGGAGCTTACATTTTTTCTTGGACTGCAAGTGAAGCAAAAGGAATATGGACTTTTCATCTCTTAAGACAAGTATGTTGCTGAGATATTGAAGAAGTTTGATCTTGCAAATGTGAAGACTGCAGTCACTTCTATAGAAAACAAGGTGCCATTAACAAAAGATGAAGATGCTGATGATGTGGATGTGCACCTATACAGATCCATGATAGGTTCTCTAATGTATCTAACTGCCTCTAGGCCTGATTGTAACACCCCCAAATTCACAATATTCGCGGAAGGATACACTTTGGGGTGCTACGGGGTTGATAATCATCACACAAGATATAGCGAACGGATTAAAAATCCGTTTTAAAATATATTACATAAGTCAAGTCATGTAGCGATACATAAAAACCATTTCAGATGAAAATGAAGCCCATTTAAACAAAAGGTCCAATTGTCAGAGTAAACGCATTAAAAACATTTCCATAATTTATTGTGACCGACGCCATGCACTGCACCCGGCTAAACGCACCTCAGTTTCCTGAGAAAAACATGCTAAAAGTCAGCTAACGTTGGTGAGTTCATAGGTTTAAGTAAATAGCACACGTGGACCAATAGCAACATCATAAAAACAATTCAGCAGATACACACTATCAGTAATGCAAACACTAAGCCTCATCCTACCGAAACTAAGACAATGCAGCACGACTAGCGTTAGCAAATAAATAAGGGTGCCCGCGAGTGTTAATCCCTAGACACCCGGCTAAAAACCCGAATGGTATACGTTCGCCTTGGCTATGCCGAGCCAACCGAACGGGGACGTCACTCCCAATAGATCTATTTATAACAACCGGCTTCCCATCAGGAATTAACGGCAGATGATAGTGGGCACAAAATGGGATTCAGCAAACTTAGGTTTCTGCATACTAGTGTGATCTTAAAAGCAACATCAATTCTGGTCCATGAAAACAGTTTTGCATGTTTCTCACCCCAAGCTTATAAAACCAAAATAGTATAAAAATATGGGGCTATAAACTCACCTTTCAAATACAGCAATTCAGCAATCAATCAAAATAATGCAACCGCGCTGATCAGCACCCTAAATTAGTACGGTAAGTCTTAGCAAATCATTCGTAGTTCAAGTGTCTTTACTTTATTTGAAAAGTTTTACGTTTGACCTGTGCTCGTGTATTTCTTGCTTGCGGTGTGGTAAAGTTTATTTCGAAACAATTTATTTTTATACTCTTTGGGGGTAGCTCATGGTGAAAGTGCATGGTGGGAATACGTAACGGAACATCCGTGCTAGTATTCGCGATTTAAATGTGCAAGTGTAATATATATATATATATATATATATATATATATATATATTTATATATATATATATATATATATATATATATATATATATATATATATATTTGCTCATGCCTTTATATATATATATATATATATATATTATATATATATTTATATATATATATATATATATATATATATATATCTTAAGTTAAATTCTTATATATAGAGATTAATTAAATGGCTTTGAAGAGTGGTTAATATAACGTAGTTAGTGAAAAACTATTATATTTAGAAACGTCATTTATTACTTTTGTTGTAACATTTGTTATAAGAAAAACAAGTTTGTTAAGTAATTTCATAAAGTTTATTTAAGTTGTAGGTTTTCTCAAAATACTCTAAGTGTTGGATTTTTAGAAAATTTGGGCATGACCCATTCGTTTATACAACGTTTCCATTTATCTCACGTGTTGCAAACTTTTCTCAAATGCTTCGCTAACTAGTTATGAGTGCAAAATACTTTAGTGATATACGTTAAGTGTCGTGAATATATATTTGTCGTTAAATTGTTCGTTATCTTAACTTTTAAATAATAACACCAAATTTCGACACGAAATCAATACTTCTTCAAAAAGTCAACAAAAGTCAATCTCAATGTCATTTTAGGAAAAATGTCATTTTTTACCCTTTCGGAGACTAAGCGTCTCAAAACAAGTCCAAAAATAGTTATCGTTATATTTATTGTTTCGTTAAACATTTTTAACTTCGGTGAGTCGGAAAATATTCTAAAAATCAAATTTATCATTTTTATTTTGTAATTGGGCCGAAACTTCCAAAATAAGCCCAATTACTATTTTTGACCCAAAACACATTTTTAGTTATAACGTATATATCGACACGTTACTAGAAATCATTTTACTCGTTCAATACGTCCGTTTGGTCAAAAAGTCAAAACTACATATTTTCACATGGGCTTCGGCCCAACAGTAAAACAATGGGCTTTTTGGCCCAAAAATCCATTTGGTCCAATTTGTATTTATTTGGTACTTATTAGTTATTTTTAATTATCAAATATACTTTATACTTATCAAATAATCTCCAATAATTAAGTTACTAAATCAAAAGTCAAACTTTGACTTTTGCTACTGTTCATTCGAACAATATAAGCCATTTCAACTTATTTTCATCTTTTTGCTAATTATTTCTAGTAACTTATAACTTATTAAATAAACCAAACTAAATAAACACTTCACTATATTTTTCCACCATTTCACCATTTGAGCCAAAATTTTATGTTTTTCAAAACCCCAATAATCTTTTATTTTATATATGGGTCGAACCACATATAGCTCACAAAAATCATTATAGTGCTTAAATTAGCGTAAAAACCGTAACTAGTGTTTGTATCATCAAACTAGCACTATATGTAACAAGATTTACCACACAAGCAAGAAATTAACTAATTAACTCATAATTATCACAAAAAGTCGAGCACAATATATCAAGGATCAAACCCTAGCTTTACTTATATTATCAAAACATATGCATTTAACATTTTTAAACATCACAATACACCATAAGAACAAGAGATTTATAAATTTAGAAAAGTTTTAGAAATCCTTACAATGGTGATGAAGTTAACGTGGGATAGGGACCAAGGAACACCCAAAACCTTGTTTATATTACCCAATCCAAGCTCCAAATTACCCAAAAACCTTTAGCAAACCCTTTGATCTTGAATATTTGAGAGAAAATTTTGTAAGAATGATGTTTGTGTGTGTGTTTGTTGGCGTCAAAGCTAGGCAAAAAGAAGGGATGAACACTTCTAATCTAGGCAATAATAAGTGATAAGGTCCTAAAAATCCAAAAGTGTTGCACCATTTTTAGTAACTTTGGATTACATTTAAGATAAGCTTTAAATTTGTCTTTTGTGGGTTTTTGTGAGCATAGGGGCCGGACATGGATTAATTAGGAGGGGGGAATATTAGTTTTTATCCCGCTTTGGTGTATTGTGTGTCGGTTTAAGTTAAAAAGTTACCGTAAAGTCCCGGTTTGACGTTTTTGGACCCGATAACGTAAAATAAAGTTTTTAACCACGTTTCCATCAGAAATATAATAAAATGTCATTACTGACTCAAAAATATATTTATTTGACTGCTACCATATGTACTGGGCTGTCGGTACGCGCGTGCGGTTATTTTTCAGAAAAATGCGAGAAAGCTCTCAGTAAATTATAATACTTGTCAGTAACTATCAGAAATGTGATAATTTAACTTTACTAACAAAAATAAACTTTTTCTGAAGTGACTGTAAGCTACAGTATGCTGGGACAGCTCCCGAAAATGCTTAAAATTACTCAGAAACATGCAAATGCGCACATAAATGCTTAGCTTAAAAATAATTAATACTCATATAATATTAATTAGCAACGTGAAAATTACCATTTGTCACACTGATATTATGTATGTTGTGTGTGCTTGTTCTTGTTTTCAGGTTACTCCCAAGACTTCACATCTTCATGCTGTGAAGAGGATCTTTAGGTATCTAAAGGGCAAACCCAATTTGGGCCTTTGGTATCCTAAAGAGTTGTAACACCCCCAAAATCTGGTATGGCGGAAGCATTCGGGTCATGGGGTGCTACTAAATTGAATATCACAACACAAGGTGATAAGGAACGGAATATATACTCCGTTTTAATTTAACCAAATTAAATAAGTTTACAAAATAGTTTGAATTCATAAATAAAGCCCATAATTTAGTTTGTCCCGGACAAAAACAAGTCATAGTTTAAATGTCACAATACATCGGAAAACGGTCTATGACCCTTGCCTTGCCACAACCTTGTCACATTCATACGGCTTAAATACCTGAGAAAAACATGCTAAAAGTCAGCAAAAAGCTGGTGAGTTCATAGGTTTATCAATAAGCAGTAAAAATCAACGGTTTTGGACCATGAGTTTGGTATATGAACATTACAACCCATGCAATGTCATATAAAAATACAGTCTATTACGCTAGCACTAAGTTCATGTAACCGAGGCTATAACATGTGTGCATGCTCTAGAAGCATGTTAAATATCAGGGCCCGGCAAGTGTGTATCCCAGACACTTGTGGTTTCGATATGGTATACGTTCGTTTGCCTATCCGGTCAACCCGAACGGGGACGTTACTCCCAATAGATCTATTTATAACATTCGCGCTTCCCAGCAGGAATTGACGGTTCATGAATTTGGGCAAATTGGGACATAATAGGGCTTAGGCTAATCCACGTAATAGTTTTAATAAAACAATAGTGATGGTCCATAAAATGTTTTGCATGTTTCTCACCCCAATTGTAAAAAAAAACAAGTTTAAATAGAGTGGGGCTATAAACTCACCTTGTTAAGTAGTAGCGAAATCACAAGTAGTTCAAATAGAGTGCAGCACCGACACGCGACCTAGATTAGTAAAGTATGTTTTAGTTCATCATTCAAGTGCAAGTATTTCAATTATTTCAAAAGTTTATGTTGGTGTTGTTGGTGTGGCAGCATTCAAGTTTAAAACCCATGTTTTTAACATTAGTAGTTGTTGGCTCAACGGAATGTACGAACGTACAAAAGAATAGGAATAGTGAGTTTTTGAATTAACAATGATTGGAAAGACACGCACGAAGGATAATGATCAAGGAATGAAAACGAGAATAATTTATGGAACGGTTGGAAATTAAAATAATGGTATGTGTGTAGATATATTTATATATACTTGTAAATAAATCGTCGAATTTTATATAAGTTTCTCTATAAGGTGTTTACAATTTGTGAGGGAAATGATGTTTTGAAACATAAGTAATAGACTCTTTTGCTTGACTTATATAAGTCTTGATATAACCGTTTTCAAATAATAAAGTATAAAAATCATTTAGTTGGTTTACTATTTCTCAATTTTAATCGTATATAATTAAGTGTCATTATTAAAAATTTAGATCATTCCGAGTAAACAATTTCATGTCATATGTATATATTTTTAAGTGTAACTCATTTGTGTTGTTTAATCTCTTTTTAAAACGTATGCCTCGTTTATAGCGTTTCGTAAAATATATATTAACAATCAAATTTTTATGTTGCGCTATTTAGTTATTGTCAAATTTTATTACATGTGGTCGTCGTGTGTTTTAAAACAATTACGAGTTTATAACAAAATAAGTGTCAAGTTAGTTTATTGTCGTCATGTATAAATAAACGATCGTTTGTTTAAAAGAAAATTTTGTATGTCGAATTATGTATAACGAAAAATAGGTATCGAGGCGGGGGAATGGGCTGCCGCCCACATAATATAACAGTGATGGTCTAAATTTTCTTTTGGGCCTTGGTACATATGTGGCCTGCGGTTCACATGGGCTCGGCCCAATGTGATTACAAAAGAACACTTCAATGGGCTGAAGCCCATTCGTGGCTTACTGGTATCGAACATAGGCAATATTAGTTTGTGTCCAGTGCATTAACAAAGGAGAACTGGAACAATTTTTAACGCAAGTTAAAATGACTATGAGACTTGAATTTAAACATGGTTCGGGGAGTTTCAATTGACACGAAATATAGGGTCTTTTGAGGGGTGGACGGGGCGCTATTAGACAACAATGAGGGACTCGTTTTTGGGGTCCTTTGGGACCATTTTACACCGAGCAAACAAACACTCAAGAGGGGTGTTTCAATCGACTAGTAAAGTCGATTCAACACCAGTGTTCACCACCCTTTTGTGATAGCTCGCGGTTGCGAATCAAACACCTAAGAATGGTGTTGTTACTGTCGCGTAACAGAGTCTCGAAACGGGGCAAAAATGAACGTTAATCACAACCTTGAGCCATGTTCGTGGCTGCCATAAAGCATCCTGGCCACGACCATGTTAGACCTTGGGTATTTGGGAGGTCTTTGAGTCGAGTACCACTCGACTTAACCACGAGCACAAACACAAATAGGAACATAAGCAAGCTTAAAACAGCAAGGACCTACGATTTATGACTTAAAGACACCACATGAACAGATTTTTGGAGCTCTTTCAAAGTGCTTGTAATGGCTTTGATGAGTCTCGAGTCGAGTACCACTCGGCTTGAATTCAACACCATCACAAACACTACCATAAGCACGAGTATCATGACAGTAAGGACCAAGATCTAGGACTTCCCTATTTGATTACAACCTCATTTCAAGGGTCGACATTTTTACAAACACTTCGCGAGCATATAATTAAAACTCAAGTTCGACTATTATGACTCCAAATCAAAATCCACCACATTCGAGCAAGGCTTAATTTTCACAGTAGCACGTTTTTAGACTATCTCAAGATCATACTAGATTAGCAAATTTTAGACAACATCTATCCTAACCATTTTAATTTGATCATGATATGAAGACTTCGACAAGGTTTATACAATGAACATAACATCAAGATTTGAGCCACACTAATTCCTACATGACATTTTTAGTTTTAAGAATTTGTTTTTACCACACCAACACCAAAAATGGTTCGACAATATTATTAATTCATCAAAAAAAATATTCACAGCAGTCATAAAACTTCAAGTGATTTACATTCAAACAATACTAAAAAAAAAGATATACTCAATTACAGGAAACAATCTATCCCACTGAGTTCACATATCATTCGACTAAAAGAAAAATATACAAGACAAGATTTAACCTTGAAATAGATGAATGATGGTTCGGTTATAGGATGATTGAACGAGAGCTCCAACCCGGTTCCAAGCAAGTCACACACTATCACCCTCAACTGAGATACAATTTGGTGAGTTTGAATTTGCTTGTGTGATTGCTTCTCCTGGAACCAAGTTTATTAAGGAGTATCCCATGGTAATTCCTTGACCCATTTTCGGCCTAGAAAGAGAGGTTTAACCATTTTTAGGTTTACTTCTCTTGGTTTTGGGATAGATTCGACCTCCAAGGGAGGGTTTGAGTCTCGAAAATCTTTGGACAGTAGATAGGCGCCACTGTTGATGGTGATAAAAGATGAGGAATATTTGATTGCGTGTGGTTAAGTGATCTTGGGAAGGAGGAACATAAAAATTATTTGAATTGATCTCTCATGGATCCGGTTATTGCTATGGCTCTTTTGGAGATTGGTGATAAATGTTTTCGAAGGAGATGAAAGGAAAAAGGGATTTCCTGGATATCACGTGTGAGAGATGAGAGATAAGGATGAGGTGGGTGTTATCTTGTGGTTGATATTTAAGATTTTAGTGTATTAAGTGTACCCCGTGTTCTGTTAAATAACATTTGTTTGCGACAGCGCGCCTTCACATAAATGTAAAAGAAAATATATTTCAAGTCGTTTTCCCGTTACTGATGTAGGATAAATTTCTCGACTCATAAAAAGATAAATTTAAAAATCCAGCCTTTACTAATGTGGTGTCGGTACGCGTGTGGTGTCGGTTTTTCAGAAAAACAAGATAACCTCTCGTTTTTGATTTGTTTTTGTCTGAAATTGTCGGGAAGTGATAAATTTACTTTATTGATAAGTTAAAATAACTTGAGGGAGTTGTTGTACGTTACTGCGTGCGAATTTGCTTCCCGAAATAAATACGTAAACATATAATTGTTTGGTTTTAACAGTTTGGTAATAATAAATAGACATTTATTATTAAAATATTAGGGTGAAAATTACCATTTGTCACATCCTCCCCGCCTTAGAACGAAAACCGTCCTCGGTTTTCACTTAGAGTTATCTGATGAATTTGAGAAAAGGTGTGGGTATTTGCGCTTTATTTCGTCTTCTCGTTCCCACGTGTATTCGGGACCTCTTCGAGAGTTCCATCGCACTTTAACAATAGGAATGCGGCTTTGCTTAAGCCGTCTGATTTCTCGTTCCTTAATTTCGACGGGTTCTTCGATGTAATTTAATCTCTCGTCCACCTGGATTTCCTCCAGAGGTATGGCAAGCGTTTCATTTGAAAGGCACTTCTTTAGATTGCTCACGTGGGACACATTGTGTATAGAGCTAAATTCTGACGGTAGTTCGAGTCGGTAAGCTACCGGTCCGATTCTGGTGATGATTTTGAAAGGTCCAATGTAGCGGGGATTTAATTTCCCACGCTTGCCGAAGCGAATCACGCCCTTCCATGACGAAACCTTTAACATGACGCGGTCACCAATCTTGAAATTCAAGTGGCTTCCGTCTTTTGTCAGCATAGCTTTTATGGCTATCTCGAGCCGCTTGCATTCGACTCTCGATTTGCACTATCCTTTCGGTGGTCTCTTGTACTAGTTCGGGACCAGTGATTTGGCTTTCTCCGACTTCAGCCCAACATATAAGGGATCTGCACTTTCGACCATAAAGTGCTTCATAAGGTGCAGCTTTGATGCTTGTGTGATAGCTGTTATTGGAAGAAAACTCGGCTAACAGCGGATGCCTATCCCAGCCATTCTGAGGTCTATCACACATGCTCGTGGCATGTCTTCTAAGGTTTGAATGGTTCTTTCGCTTTTACCATCCGTTTGTGGATGGTATGCGGTGCTCATCTCAAGATTAGTACCTAAAGCACCCTACAGTAATTTTTAAAGGTTCGACGTTAAGCGGTTTCCTCTACCGGAGTTAATAAGGGTCGGATCTTACATGTCTTACCATGATCTCCTTTAAATGCTATCGTTGTTTTACCCGTGTTGTCATTTTCCATGATTGGTAGGGAGTCGGCGGACTTGGTGGGACGGTCGGTGATTACCCCAATAGTGTCCTAACCATCAGAGGTTTTGGTGGCTTTAGGGTGAAGTCCATAGTTTTATGTTTCCAAATTTCCACTCTAGAATTCCTGGTTGCGCTAGCAATCATAACAGTTTCTGCTGATTAACCTTAACCCTGTGATGAATTTCAAATTTGTCTTGGTGGACACCACTAATTTTTTTTTTTTTTTTTATTTTTTTTTTTTTTTGGCCTTAAACCACCCCGTTGGTCTAAATCATGATAACGTAAAGTTTAATCCTAGTTTGACATAAGGTGGTAGGGTGGCTGGTCCTTACAGTTTGCTCCATAATTAGGTGTCTCCCTTTTCAGAGGCCGGGGTAAAGCTTTATTCGAAAACTTTATTTGTATAGTTGTTTATACAAGTTTGACCAACAGTATTTCCCAAGCAATAGACATTTGAAATTACTAGTTATATAAAGCAGTATGACCAGCTCGAAAGATTTATCATTTGGTAAAATAGATTTTTAAACATGTTGTAGGTAAAACAGTTCTTCCAAAGCTGACATCTAGTTCCTTTAATATGCCAAAAATCTTGATAAAGTTTGACCAGAAAATTCTTGACCCATCAGAATGAGTATTTCGGGAAGATGTCACTACAAGTTTTATGATCGATATTAACTCATTTTTTTTTAAGAACGGTCCTTAAAGGGAGAACATTGAAGAAGAAGGTGTAATCGGGTGTGTACATCTATATCTGTTTTGAGTGTCCAAAGACGGATCCTAACTTCCAAGACTGAGTAGGGCTTGATATTTAATATCCGGCGAGGCTTATAGGGTTAAGTACTCGACTTACTTAAGCCGGCTTCTAGGTGTTATGACTTAGATTGTTGCATTAGTGAACTGGATGAATAAATCGGTCGGGTACTGTACAGAGAGATGTCTTATTTGTTTACAAGTGAGGTTGTGTACTAATGACCTTTCGGTATGTTAAGGCTTCCTGGCATTTCGGTGTGGAAGTAGTGTTAATAATAATGAGGTCGAGTCATCTAGACTCCTAGAGTGCACAATGTTATAAGGTTAATGGTATATCGAGAATCTGTCCTAATGTATCTGCTACTTATAAGGAAAACTCATCGTGAGGAATGAAGAGGATATATTGTACTTTGATGACGCAATGTCGAAGTATGATGTATCGATATCTATAGTCTAAGGCGGAGGTGTTTCACTTACCTCTAAGGTTCGACTTAGTGAGTAACGGTGTTTCGATAAACTTCATGCCCAAGACTAGTTTGTATTCTCGAGGGGGTTAGGGAAGGGTTTGGCATATGTCTCCATGATAGTGGTTCAGGTTACTTTGTAAGGTCCTGAGGCTTCGGTTGGGTTACTAGTCCACTTCTGGTAATTCTTTAGATCCTTTAAAGCTTAGTGGTCCACTCATTGTTCATTTCTGTTAGGGGTCCTTCTTGTGTTGCTAGGATTCTATTAACAGACAGTACGTGAATAAGTTTTCCATCATAGGCATTTACGGAGGGGTATTTTGTCATCCAGTAAAGTTTTGTGGGCATAGGATCACCCAAGCTAGTACGGGAAGTTTTAGAGTATGGCCCTTAAAGATGGTGTTGATTGCTACTAGCAGTCAATTGATTGGCTCGGTAGTGTACCTAGTACTTAGCGCGGAGAGTATAACCTTGTAGAACGAGGTTGGTTGCTACCGGCAATTGACCAGTCAAGTCGTTCAAGTATTTAGCGTTCTGCGTAGAATGTAAGGTCTCTATTAAGAGTCAAAATATAACCATTGCAACTATTTGACATAATTGCTATAAAGCAAGGATATGTTTCAATCGCGTATGGGGTTATGAGTTATCCGGTAGCTATCAAATTTAAAGATTTGTCTGTTTGATGATGAAGTGTCTCAGAATCAGAAGAGGTAGTGTATAATGAGGTGCTAATCGCTGGGGTCGTTTGATGATGGCTGTCACACCCTGAATTTACCTGTTAATGGCAGCGGATATGAATACCTTGGTGTGACTTTCATGGCGTCTCATACAATGGATATATTGAACGACCTAAAGTGTCGTTTTGAAAATACACGTTTGATCATAAATAAAATCAGAGTTTACAAAACATAGGTCCCAAATGTTGTTGCAAGTTTATATAACAAAACCATAGTAGATCAAACGTTTACATAAGTGCATGAAAATAAGTGATGCAAGTCGACCCCGCGACTCCAAAATAGCCAAATGCATGTCCACACGCTAGCTAATTACCTGAAAATACATTGCTAAAAACGGTCAACATAAAGTTGGTGAGAGATCATAGGTTTAATAAAATGAAGGTATACGATAGCCACAAGTATAAAGTGTATGACATAAGTCACATAAAAATGGTGTACAATAGACTTAAGCTCATGACCCCGAAACTATGACTGAATCTGTGGTGCCCCTCAGAGTGTTTTGCCAGGCACTCTAATAAAAAGACATGAAATGCATCCGCTATCGGTTGTTGGTCAAAGCCAACACGGATGGAGGCGTCACCCTCGATAGATCTATCCACTCACTCTCGCTTACAGGTAAATTAACGGTTCATGATATAGGGGACTTTCATATGGCAACAAGGTAACTTAATCTATGTACAAGGAATTTGATACTAGGGCTCGCATATAAAAATGGTTGCAATGTATTCTCCCCCGTGGGATTTGAAATGAAATAATAAATTGAAAAACGGGGCTATGAAAACTCACCTCAAGTGATGGTACAACAATGCTATGAGTATGTGATGAACGGGAACAACAAGGCGCGTACACTAGCCGCTACCTATCATGAATGAGCATAATCTACTTAGATTATGAGGCAATGTAGTGCATGTACATGTATATGTAACCCATACCACTCGTACTTTGAAAATAATAGTTATCGTTAATATGTAAGGTTCTTCCAAAACTTGATATAAATATGTTAACTTGTTTCGTCAAAACTAGTCATGTAATAAAGTGTATAAAACGTTCGTGTTAGTATCGGCGTTTTGAAAACATGAAATGTAATATGATAGTCGTGTTAATAAGTCTTTGATCGTACGTGTTCCAACGGGTAAGAATTACGGTTCTCCATAGTCGTTACGTGAAAAATATAGTTTCTAGTACGTAAACATTTTCTAGTTAAAAAGCTGTCAAAATGAAAGGTATATTATCGATGTTTAAACGCGTGTATCTTGTTCGTTATTAGCTCGTTTTCGACGTTCTTTATATCCGTGGGTTCGTATAAACATGTACTAATATATTTTCAGTAGCTCGGGTCATCTAGGTCGCGTTAAACGCCTCAGTTTGTCCGTCGAAAGTCGTGTAACAGCATGTTATTTTCTGAAAATTAGTTTTCGTCGTTAAACTTTGAAAAATCATATCTCCTTCGTTATTAACTCGTTTTTATCCCCGTTTTCGGCCACGGCTTCGTCTCGGAATGTATTTTCTAAATATTTGGCCAAAAATTATCTCACACCTACTGATTTTCCCACGTTTCACTTTTAAGGACAGAATGTTTTATATACTTGTTAAAACTTGATTTTCTAGTTAGTAACTTGTCCAAAAATGTCACAAACAACAACCAATCTTTCTAAAACTTACCATATATCTTTTTAAAGTGTCAAGGGTCCTAAACATCATCATCCATGTAGATCTAACAAGGATCTAAGTATAAAACACTTCTAGGGCTCATAACTTGCAAAAAGATTTAAAAGGAGTGGTATAACTAACATATACATATAGATCTTGCATAAAAATGATATGAACATTATATTAACTTGGTAAAATTATGAATATGAGTTTTGACAACTTACTTGAAAGATTAGTGATAAAAAGATGATGAAAACCTAAGAAACCTTTGAGTTTGTATTTCAAAACCCTTAAAGGAATACTAGATGGACTTGTTTATGTAATGAGCTTGTAAAATTGGTGATCCTTGCTTGTGTTTCTTGTGTAGGCCGAGCACCAAGAGGGGGAGGGAGAAGAGAGAATCTTGTTAGTTTACTTGAAGATTATGTGTAAAATGAAGTGAAATAATGTGGTTAAGTATATATTAGACAAGATTTGATAGGCATTAATTGAGATAGGAAGTTTGCAAGTGTTGGGGTGTTTTTGGGGGCTCATGGCCGGCGCACAAAGGGACAAGAGGGGGGGGGGGGCTCTTTTGATTAACCATGTGATGATTACATTTGTTTAAGTGTGTAATTTTAATTAGTTTTAGGTGTAATCGGGTACCGCGTTTGCTAGAAATAAAATTTAACGGAGTTAGTCGGGACTTGACGAAGTCATAAAAATTACAAAAATATGTTGGGTACAAATATTGGGTGTTCGGGTAATTATCGTTTAGTTTTTACGAAAACCGTCGTAATTATATTAAATGTACGATATAAATTAAATAAATTCGCAAAATACCGGGTAAATGAATTTTATAATTTTCTTGACATTAAAACGAGTATAAAATATATCGGGACCATCGTGGGGATTGTCGGACGTGTTAGTCACATTTATCGATCGCGCGTTAACATTTTAATTAAAAGTAATTATACGTAAAACGTCAAATGTAACAAAAATATTAATTTGATAAACCTACGAGTGGAATAGTATGAAAATGTAAATATGATGATATGCAGACTATTACTAGTCCGTATGCAATGATCCTACTGATGATGCATAAATTTTGCAGCTAACCCAAACCGGTTACGCTGAAATGAATGATGAATGATGGACATGAATGGTGATTTGTCGAGGTTAGGAAAGTGACCTGAAATTACGGGTTGTGACAGTCGCCCCTCCAAAAGGGAATTCAGTCCCTGAATTCAATTGTTGTTGGTTTCAGAAGCAGGTTCAGGAAAAAGGTGTGGATACTTGCGTCGCATTTGGTCTTCTCGTTCCCAAGTAAACTCGGGTCCTCTTCGAGAATTCCAGCGAACCTTCACGATAGGAATTCGACTCTGCTTCAATTGCTTGACCTCACGGTCCATGATTTCTACAGGTTCTTCCACGAAATTAAGCTTGTCATCTAGTTGAATTTCTTCAAGTGGAATAACGGACGACTCGTCGGAAAGACACTTCTTGAGGTTTGAAACATGAAATGTGTTATGAACGTTGCTGAGTTCTGGCGGAAGTTCAAGCTTGTAGGCTACCGGACCAATCTTTTCCAGAATCTTGAATGGCCCAATGTATCTCGGGTTTAGCTTCCCGCGTTTCCCAAATCGGATCACGCCCTTCCAAGGCGAAACCTTCAACATGACTTTATCTCCAAATTGAAATTCCAATGGTTTGCGTCGAACATCTGCATAGCTTTTCTGTCGACTTCTAGCTGTTTCGAGCCTTTCTCGAATTTTAACAATCTTCTCGGTTGTATCTCGTACCATCTCTGGACCGGTTAATTGTACTTCACCAACTTCGGCCCAACACACTGGGGACCGGCATTTACGACCGTACAATGCCTCAAATGGTGCGGCCTTTATGCTCGAATGATAACTGTTATTATAAGAAAACTCGATTAATGGCAAATGGTTAGCCCAACCATGTCCAAAATCAATCACGCACGCCCTGAGCATATCTTCTAATGTCTGAAACGTCCTCTCACTCTGACCATTGGTCTGAGGATGATAGGCAGTGCTCATGTCTAATTTGGTGTTGAATGCATTTTGTAGTGACTTCCAGAAATTTGAAGTAAAACGACTATCTCTGTCGGAAATGATGGAGACTGGTGCACCGTGCTTTGAGACTATTTCCTTGACATAAAGTCTAGCGAGTTGGTCCATGGAATAAGTCTCTCTAATCGGTATGAAATGGGCTGATTTGGTGAGACGATCTACTATAACCCAAATAGCGTCGAATCCACCTGAAGTCTTAGGAAGTTTAGTAACAAAGTCCATTGTAATACGCTCCCATTTCCATTGAGGAATCTCTGGCTGTTGAAGTAACCCTGACGGTTTTTGATTCTCGGCTTTCACTTTAGCACACGTAAGACATTTGCTAACATACCTCGCTATCTCTGCTTTCATATCGGGCCACCAATAAAGTTGCTTGAGATCCTGATACATCTTATCAGAACCTGGATGAATAGAGTACTTCGACTTGTGCGACTCATGCATAATCAACTCTCGTACTCCACCATAAAGGGGTATCCAACTTCTGTCCTTGAAGCATAACACTCCATCGGACCTCTTTACAAAACCATTCTTGTTCTCGTGCGTAGTGTAATTCTTCTCGTGTTTCTTAAGCTGACGTGACGCATAAGCAATCACTTTCTCGTTCTGCATTAACACGGCTCCAAGCCCTTTGTGTGATGCATCGCAATATACCACAAAATTTTCAATTCCTTCTGGTAGTGCTAAAATCGGCGCGCTACAAAGCTTCTGTTTCAACAACTGAAATGCGGACTCTTGCTTATCTCCCCATTCGTACTTCTGATTCTTCTGTGTCAACTTGGTCAGCGGCTTAGCTATCTTGGAAAACCCTTCAATGAACCTCCTGTAATATCCGGCAAGTCCTAAAAATTGGCGAATTTCTGTCGGAGACTTGGGCGTAGCCCAATCTTTAACTGCCTCAATCTTTGCTGGATCAACTTGTAGTCCTTGGCTATCAATGACATGACCAAGAAATTGAACCCTTCGTATCCAAAAATCACACTTAGAAAATTTGGCATACAATTGCTCCTTCTTGAGCAGTTCTAGAATCGTTCTGAGGTGTTCTTCATGGTCTTGCTTACTCTTGGAATAAATTAAGATGTCGTCGATGAATACAATCACAAACTTATCAAGATACGGCTTACACACCCTATTCATGAGGTCCATGAATACCGCAGGTGCGTTAGTTAATCCGAACGGCATCACTTGAAACTCATAGTGTCCATAACGTGTTCTAAATGCGGTCTTCGGGACATCCTCCTCCCGAACTCTAAGCTGATGGTAACCGGACCTCAAATCAATCTTGGAGTAATAACTAGAACCTTGCAACTGGTCGAACAAATCGTCAATCCTAGGGAGTGGATAACGATTCTTCACCGTCAACTTGTTCAGTTCTCGGTAGTCAATGCACATCCTGAAAGATCCATCTTTCTTTTTCACAAACAAAACCGGTGCTCCCCAAGGCGAGGAACTCGGTCTAATGAATCCCTTGTCCAGTAATTCTTGTAATTGGTTCGACAACTCTTGCATTTCGGAAGGCGCTAAGCGATACGGTGCTCTTGCAACAGGTGCGGCTCCTGGCACTAAGTCGATCTGAAACTCAACTTGACGCGTAGGTGGTAGTCCAGGTAATTCTTCCGGAAAAACCTCGGGAAAGTCCTTAACAATTGGCACATCCCCAAGTCGTTTCTCATCCGACTTCTTCTCAGTGATGTGAGCCAAAAATGCATAACAACCCTTCTTGATGTACTTCGCGGTCTTGATGCATGATATGATACTAAGTCTAGTCCCGCTTCGCTCTCCACGAACAACTAATGTCTCCCCATCATGAGGAAGATGAACAACCTTCTCATCACAAATAATTTTTGCACGGTGACGGGACAACCAATCCATGCCGATGACAATGTCAAAACTACCAAGTTCTACGGGCATAAGATCTATGTTGAATGGATGATTAAGGAAATTGATGGTGCAATTACGGAGAATTGTATTGGTGCTAACTAAAGACCCATTAGCTAGTTCAACTTGAAATGAAATGTCTAGTGCGGTTGGTGTAATGTTGAGTAAAGGTGCAAACGTAAGTGAAACGAAACTTTTATCGGCTCCCGAATCAAATAAAATAGAAGCATAACGATTATTGACAAGGAACGTACCCGTGACAACCTTCGGGTCTTCGCGGACATCATCTCCACCCATGACGTAAGCTCTCCCTCGAGCTATTCCTCCTTGATTCCTTACCTTCGGGCAATTGTTCCTAAAGTGTCCCACTTCTCCACAACTATAATACGTTGGCGGTGGATTCTGATTGTTTACCCCAGGAGCAGACCTACATCCATTAGCTTGATGACCAACTTTCCCACAATTTTGACAAGGCCTAGGGCAATCTCCCGGGTTATGATGAGTTTGGCACTTGTTACACTTTGGTAGAGTACCGGAGTAACCTTTCTTTTCTGTCGGACCAGCAGCATAGGCCTTTGCAGTCTCTTGCCTCTTGGGTGGTGGTTGGTTGGCGTTGTTACCTTGGTTGTTATCCCATTTCCTTTTGTTGTTGTTGTTATGGTTGGTGTTGTTTCGGTTATTGGAGTAGTTGTTGTTGTTCCGGTAATTGTTGGTGTTATTGTTGTTGTTACGGTTTCGGTTGGAGTTATTGTTGTTGTTGTTGGCGGGTGTCACTTTCTTCAGAACTTGAGCTATGAGCTTTTGAGACATCCTGATTGCCTCATCAAGAGTTTGCGGATCAAAAGAAATCACATCACCACGGATGTTTTCGGGCAAGCCACCAATGAAATTCTCAACCAACTTTTCATTATCAGGCACCATAGATGGGCATAGAGCGGCTAACTCTTGGTACCTCCTAATATAAGTCTCGATATCATTCCCCACGGTTACCAGATCATAAAACTCTACCTCTAACTTCTTCACTTCGGTTCGTGGGCAAAACTTCTTAGTTACCAGCTTTTTGAACTCGTCCCATGTGACCTTGTAAGCATTCTCCATCCCTATGGGCTTTGCATAGGAGTTCCACCACGATAAGGCTTGATCACGAAGCGTACTAACGGCAAACTTTACCTTGGAATCATCCGGACAGTTGCATAAGATAAACACGGATTCGGTATGTTCGAACCATCGAACCATGGCAGTAGCCCCTTCAGTACCCTTATACAAAGTAGGATCTCCACTCTTGAAATCCTTGTACGTACATTTCTTTCCATTAGTCCCGTTGCTAGCTTCTCCCGATGTTTCAATCCGAGAAGCATCTTCGGCAGCTCTTGCGGCAACTGCGGCTCTTTCAATCTCTAGAGCTTCGGCTATACTATCCCTAACGAGCTTCCTGATAGCAGCTTGAGTCATATCTGGGGTAGCCGTTGCAGCAGCCTTGGATCTTGTTTTCCTAGGTGCCATAATTCTGGTACATCACAACAGAATACATCAACCACAATCATACTAGAAATGATTATCGCACAAAATATATACAACCACAACCTGTATGTATATAAACACAACATGTATAAATACAACCACGACATGTATAAATACAATGAAATCATGATGAGAACAACCACAACATGAAATTTCATAGAATAGTCACAACACATGAATATCATACATGAAAATTTCGGCCTACGTGGACCGATATCATAATAGCACAACCAAATCCTACATAGTAGAGTCATACTTGATACATTTGTTTGTACTACAACCAAAAGACAACAAGTTCATAACTATGTCCCACACCCCGGGACTAGGATAATAACAGTACAAGCTACATGATAAAGTCTAACACTAAGCACTCCCTGGTGCTCCACCTGGTCCACCTGGTCCACGCTTCCAAGTTTTGACCACTTTGGCCATGGAAATAGCAACCTTCTCCAGCTGCTCCACTCGCAACTGAAGATCGGTCTCTCTGCTCTGTGATGCAGTCAAAGCAGCTCTAACTGATGCCAACTCAATAGCCTGGCGGCGTAGCTCCTCCTGAGTCTGCTCGGCTCTGTCCCGAATCTCGGGTAACTCATCCCTCAACTGGTCAATCAACTCCTGATGCGCTAGCTGACGTGTCTCCAGTCCATGATAAGACACATCAATAGAAACTCTACCCTGAACCAAATCCTCTACATCCTCTTCAACCACATCTAGTCGAGGCACAAGGATCTCATCTACTCGGTAACTCAATCTAGCTAACTGCCCCTGCTGATCAGTCAGCTGGGCATCCAAGGTAAGAGCAGTGGGTAACCTCGCAGCAGCAGCCCGCGAGCTCTCTCCAATGTGGTAATGTGCAGGTGGTGGTAAATCTGAAATCTGAGTAGTAGGTAAGGCTGGGGTAGTGCATCTTGCACGCTTTTTAGGCGGCAAAGATAGAGCAGGTGAAGGAGTAGTAGCAGGTGTAGTAGTGGGTAAATCTGATGATGGTGGTAGTGTAGGAATGGCTGGTGTCCTGAATGTAGTGGTAACACGACGTACGCTCTTACGAGCACCAATGATCGTCTTGCGACGAGGAAACATAAGAACAGGTTCGGCGGGAACTGATGAAGTATGGGATGATGACTCTGTCAGAGGACGGGTAACAAGAGGTGGTGCAATGGGTGAAATCTGAGGAGTAGGAGCAACCTTATCCTCGTAGAAAGCCTCGGTATCCTGTGCCAAAGGTGGTGAAAGTGGTGCAGGCTGAACAGGTGTAACCATGGGTATAGTGGAAGACATAGCGTCCTCAATGTCCACATCGGAAAGTATGATAATCGGGCGGGAGTTAGAAGACATATCTCTGGGGAAACAATGCAAAATGAAATGAATAACTCATGTAATAAAACTCATAAATAATAAATATGCACTTATGATGAAATGATGAGACGCTACCGTTGGGGTAGTTATAGTCTAGGGTATGAGGACAGCCTAGTTCGCTATAACCATTGCTCTGGTACCAATCTGTCACACCCTGAATTTACCTGTTAATGGCAGCGGATATGAATACCTTGGTGTGACTTTCATGGCGTCTCATACAATGGATATATTGAACGACCTAAAGTGTCGTTTTGAAAATACACGTTTGATCATAAATAAAATCAGAGTTTACAAAACATAGGTCCCAAATGTTGTTGCAAGTTTATATAACAAAACCATAGTAGATCAAACGTTTACATAAGTGCATGAAAATAAGTGATGCAAGTCGACCCCGCGACTCCAAAATAGCCAAATGCATGTCCACACGCTAGCTAATTACCTGAAAATACATTGCTAAAAACGGTCAACATAAAGTTGGTGAGAGATCATAGGTTTAATAAAATGAAGGTATACGATAGCCACAAGTATAAAGTGTATGACATAAGTCACATAAAAATGGTGTACAATAGACTTAAGCTCATGACCCCGAAACTATGACTGAATCTGTGGTGCCCCTCAGAGTGTTTTGCCAGGCACTCTAATAAAAAGACATGAAATGCATCCGCTATCGGTTGTTGGTCAAAGCCAACACGGATGGAGGCGTCACCCTCGATAGATCTATCCACTCACTCTCGCTTACAGGTAAATTAACGGTTCATGATATAGGGGACTTTCATATGGCAACAAGGTAACTTAATCTATGTACAAGGAATTTGATACTAGGGCTCGCATATAAAAATGGTTGCAATGTATTCTCCCCCGTGGGATTTGAAATGAAATAATAAATTGAAAAACGGGGCTATGAAAACTCACCTCAAGTGATGGTACAACAATGCTATGAGTATGTGATGAACGGGAACAACAAGGCGCGTACACTAGCCGCTACCTATCATGAATGAGCATAATCTACTTAGATTATGAGGCAATGTAGTGCATGTACATGTATATGTAACCCATACCACTCGTACTTTGAAAATAATAGTTATCGTTAATATGTAAGGTTCTTCCAAAACTTGATATAAATATGTTAACTTGTTTCGTCAAAACTAGTCATGTAATAAAGTGTATAAAACGTTCGTGTTAGTATCGGCGTTTTGAAAACATGAAATGTAATATGATAGTCGTGTTAATAAGTCTTTGATCGTACGTGTTCCAACGGGTAAGAATTACGGTTCTCCATAGTCGTTACGTGAAAAATATAGTTTCTAGTACGTAAACATTTTCTAGTTAAAAAGCTGTCAAAATGAAAGGTATATTATCGATGTTTAAACGCGTGTATCTTGTTCGTTATTAGCTCGTTTTCGACGTTCTTTATATCCGTGGGTTCGTATAAACATGTACTAATATATTTTCAGTAGCTCGGGTCATCTAGGTCGCGTTAAACGCCTCAGTTTGTCCGTCGAAAGTCGTGTAACAGCATGTTATTTTCTGAAAATTAGTTTTCGTCGTTAAACTTTGAAAAATCATATCTCCTTCGTTATTAACTCGTTTTTATCCCCGTTTTCGGCCACGGCTTCGTCTCGGAATGTATTTTCTAAATATTTGGCCAAAAATCATCTCACACCTACTGATTTTCCCACGTTTCACTTTTAAGGACAGAATGTTTTATATACTTGTTAAAACTTGATTTTCTAGTTAGTAACTTGTCCAAAAATGTCACAAACAACAACCAATCTTTCTAAAACTTACCATATATCTTTTTAAATTGTCAAGGGTCCTAAACATCATCATCCATGTAGATCTAACAAGGATCTAAGTATAAAACACTTCTAGGGCTCATAACTTGCAAAAAGATTTAAAAGGAGTGGTATAACTAACATATACATATAGATCTTGCATAAAAATGATATGAACATTATATTAACTTGGTAAAATTATGAATATGAGTTTTGACAACTTACTTGAAAGATTAGTGATAAAAAGATGATGAAAACCTAAGAAACCTTTGAGTTTGTATTTCAAAACCCTTAAAGGAATACTAGATGGACTTGTTTATGTAATGAGCTTGTAAAATTGGTGATCCTTGCTTGTGTTTCTTGTGTAGGCCGAGCACCAAGAGGGGGAGGGAGAAGAGAGAATCTTGTTAGTTTACTTGAAGATTATGTGTAAAATGAAGTGAAATAATGTGGTTAAGTATATATTAGACAAGATTTGATAGGCATTAATTGAGATAGGAAGTTTGCAAGTGTTGGGGTGTTTTTGGGGGCTCATGGCCGGCGCACAAAGGGACAAGAGGGGGGGGGGCCTCTTTTGATTAACCATGTGATGATTACATTTGTTTAAGTGTGTAATTTTAATTAGTTTTAGGTGTAATCGGGTACCGCGTTTGCTAGAAATAAAATTTAACGGAGTTAGTCGGGACTTGACGAAGTCATAAAAATTACAAAAATATGTTGGGTACAAATATTGGGTGTTCGGGTAATTATCGTTTAGTTTTTACGAAAACCGTCGTAATTATATTAAATGTACGATATAAATTAAATAAATTCGCAAAATACCGGGTAAATGAATTTTATAATTTTTTGACATTAAAACGAGTATAAAATATATCGGGACCATCGTGGGGATTGTCGGACGTGTTAGTCACATTTATCGATCGCGCGTTAACGTTTTAATTAAAAGTAATTATACGTAAAACGTCAAATGTAACAAAAATATTAATTTGATAAACCTACGAGTGGAATAGTATGAAAATGTAAATATGATGATATGCAGACTATTACTAGTCCGTATGCAATGATCCTACTGATGATGCATAAATTTTGCAGCTAACCCAAACCGGTTACGCTGAAATGAATGATGAATGATGGACATGAATGGTGATTTGTCGAGGTTAGGAAAGTGACCTGAAATTACGGGTTGTGACAATGGCTGGTGATGTTACTTATCTCCTCAGATTAGTACGTGGTGTGAGGTAAGGCTGATTTTTATGTGGTAAGATTGCATTGAAGTCTATTTGATTATTGTGCTTTTAGCACGGATGCCCAAGTCTTGCACTACTTTTATGTACCACACATGTGAGTTTTTGATTTTCTCGAAATGGAGACAGAAATTTTGTCGTTTGGTAAAAGTTTTAAGGCAGTCGTTCCTAGCATAGCATGATTCTACCAGAATTATACATAGGTGATCAGGCTTTGTATAATTAAGGTCCAATGATGCAATACTGGGTTTAGTTACAAGAATCTATATCGGTTATTTGTTTAAGAGTACGAAATACTTTTCAAAGAAGTAATTAGTTTGCAAGATGATAACAAGATAGTTTATAGGGCGGTTTGCAAAACTGTTTATAGGGTAGTAGGAAAATACTTTATCCTCTGCAAGATAGTAGAAAATTTTCAGTTTTGGTTTGAGATTAATAGCGGAGTAATTTCGTGAACAAATGGCTTGTGAGGTGACCACAAAATAGGTTGTAGTGCAATAGCAAAACAGTTTATTGTTTTCACGAGATAACGACTAAAGTAGTTCATAGGAGAGCAAAATGGCTTACGAGACCAAAATTTACAAGATTTTAGAGAAACCATTTAGTGATTTATAAAGTATTGGTAAGGTAACGAATTTGTTTATTACACAGGAATCAATATAGTTTGCAAAATGTAACAAGGTGGTTTATTAGGTAGTAGCAAAATTTGTAGTACATCGGGCAATGTTTAATGCATTCATTTGACATAAGATTGTAGATAGTCGTGAGTCAAATAAGCTTACAATTTAGGATGAACATACACCAATCCATACAATACTACGAGGTTCTCAGAAAGGTACTAATAAAGGCTTATAGGAATACATCTTAAGAGAGTCTAAACTTAGGACTCGTTGTACAGAGTAGTCGACCCTTTTTGACATTACGTTCAAGTCATGCTTTCCTCCTGTTTCGAGGTTTCCTGATACTTTGGTTCCTTGCACTCTCTTATGTAGTGCCCATTCTTCCCGCACCCATAACAGGTTTCATCAGCCTTCCGATTATTCCCTGACACCATCTTTGCCCTTGCGGGGGTTTTGAACCTACAATCTTTAGTTAAGTGTCCAACCTTCCGGCATTTGCGGCATCTCACGGTGCAAGACCCGTTATGGTGTAGTTTGCAACGACTACAGATTGGCAATTTTCCAGCATAGGCCTTTCCGTTGCTAGATCTGGCAATGCAAGTTTCGACCAACTTTGGCTTTCTGGGGGGTTGCGGAACCTTTTCGTTTCCTTGGTTGTTCTCCTGGTTCCTCTTGTTGTTGTTGTTGTTGTTGCGGTTGTGATTGTCGTTATTGATACCTTGAGCATTCCTAGTCCGCATGACTTGGCCCATTACATTATGCGCCATGTGGATGGCTTCATGCATAGTAGTAGGCTTGAATGACGCGACACCTTTTCGAATCTCTGGGGAGAGTCCCTGGATGTACCGGTCAAGTTTCTTGTACTCGGGTTCTGTCATAGCAGGGCATAGCTGTGCCAGCTCATAAAAGTGGGTGGTGTACTCGATGACATCATCTCCTTTCATAGTCCAATCCCATATTTCTTGTTCCATTGCTCGTAATTCGCTCTTCGAGCAGTATTCTGCAATCATCATTTTTCTCAGTTCCTCCCAAGGAACTGAGTAAGCGGTATCAACTCCTACTGATTGAACAAAAGTACTCCACCATGCCAGGGCACGTCCCTGAAACGTGCAAGTAGCAAACTTGATTTTGTCTTCCTCAGGGCAGTTTCCACATCGAAGTAATGATTCCACATCTTCAAACCATCTGCACATTTCCACTGCACCTTCATTTCCACTAAAGGTGCGGGGCTTACTGTCCATAAACTCCTTGTAAGAGCAACCATGAGATGTGGGCTTCGCTTCGATTGTAGTTCCACTAACTTGATAGGCAGCAATTGTCTCTGCAACTTGTTGTGCTATGAGTTGTTTCATGCTTGCGGAGTGTAGGGTTTGCCTCTTAGATGACATGTTCCTTTAAGAGGAGGAAGAAAAGTGAGACGTAGTAAAATGTGTCATAAGGATAGATATCCCAAGGCGACATGTTAATTGGTGATAAGTTCGGGTCGTAATTATTTACGTTGGCAGGTTTCCATATGATAGCATAACAAGAGTTTCGAAGGATTGAGATGAGTGTTCGGACTCGAAGTCGGGTAGTGAAATTGTGCAGGGGAAGATAAGTTGTGACAAATACGGTATGTATGTGTAAGTATATCGAAAATACTCAAAGTAAATTGTGTAAGTTAAGTATATATAAGTATACATATAATACTTATAGTACAGGTAGTTAAGCAAAAATCAACAGATAGCAATGAGTAGTTAAGACAAGTAATCAGTAAATAAACAGCAAGCAAGGCAGGCAGACAAGTGGCGGTCATAGGGACTTGTTTTTGTAAAAAGTGGTTATAGTTTAGGATTTATATGTACCTAGTTCTCTATAACCTAGGCTCTGATGCCAATCTGTAACACCCCCAAAATCTGGTATGGCGGAAGCATTCGGGTCATGGGGTGCTACTAAATTGAATATCACAACACAAGGTGATAAGGAACAGAATACATACTCCGTTTTAATTTAACCAAATTAAATAAGTTTACAAAATAGTTTGAATTCATAAATAAAGCCCATAATTTAGTTTGTCCCGGACAAAAACAAGTCATAGTTTAAATGTCACAATACATCGGAAAACGGTCTATGACCCTTGCCTTGCCACAACCTTGTCACATTCATACGGCTCAAATACCTGAGAAAAACATGCTAAAAGTCAGCAAAAAGCTGGTGAGTTCATAGGTTTATCAATAAGCAGTAAAAATCAACGGTTTTGGACCATGAGTTTGGTATATGAACATTACAACCCATGCAATGTCATATAAAAATACAGTCTATTACGCTAGCACTAAGTTCATGTAACCGAGGCTATAACATGTGTGTATGCTCTAGAAGCATGTTAAATATCAGGGCCCGGCAAGTGTGTATCCCAGACACTTGTGGTTTCGATATGGTATACGTTCGTTTGCCTATCCGGTCAACCCGAACGGGGACGTTACTCCCAATAGATCTATTTATAACATTCGCGCTTCCCAGCAGGAATTGACGGTTCATGAATTTGGGCAAATTGGGACATAATAGGGCTTAGGCTAATCCACGTAATAGTTTTAATAAAACAATAGTGATGGTCCATAAAATGTTTTGCATGTTTCTCACCCCAATTGTAAAAAAAAACAAGTTTAAATAGAGTGGGGCTATAAACTCACCTTGTTAAGTAGTAGCGAAATCACAAGTAGTTCAAATAGAGTGCAGCACCGACACGCGACCTAGATTAGTAAAGTATGTTTTAGTTCATCATTCAAGTGCAAGTATTTCAATTATTTCAAAAGTTTATGTTGGTGTTGTTGGTGTGGCAGCATTCAAGTTTAAAACCCATGTTTTTAACATTAGTAGTTGTTGGCTCAACGGAATGTACGAACGTACAAAAGAATAGGAATAGTGAGTTTTTGAATTAACAATGAATGGAAAGATACGCACGAAGGATAATGATCAAGGAATGAAAACGAGAATAATTTATGGAACGGTTGGAAATTAAAATAATGGTACATGTGTAGATATATTTATATATACTTGTAAATAAATAGTCGAATTTTATATAAGTTTCTCTATAAGGTGTTTACAATTTGTGAGGGAAATGATGTTTTGAAACATAAGTAATAGACTCTTTTGCTTGACTTATATAAGTCTTGATATAACCGTTTTCAAATAATAAAGTATAAAAATCATTTAGTTGGTTTACTATTTCTCAATTTTAATCGTATATAATTAAGTGTCATTATTAAAAATTTAGATCATTCCGAGTAAACAATTTCATGTCATATGTATATATTTTTAAGTGTAACTCATTTGTGTTGTTTAATCTCTTTTTAAAACGTATGCCTCGTTTATAGCGTTTCGTAAAATATATATTAGCAATCAAAATTTTATGTTGCGCTATTTAGTTATTGTCAAATTTTATTACATGTGGTCGTCGTGTGTTTTAAAAAAATTACGAGTTTATAACAAAATAAGTGTCAAGTTAGTTTATTGTCGTCGTGTATAAATAAACGATCGTTTGTTTAAAAGAAAATTTTTTATGTCGAATTATGTATAACGAAAAATAGGTATCGAGGAGGGGGAATGGGCTGCCGCCCACATAATATAACAGTGATGGTCTAAATTTTCTTTTGGGCCTTGGTACATATGTGGCCTGCGGTTCACATGGGCTCGGCCCAATGTGATTACAAAAGAACACTTCAATGGGCTGAAGCCCATTCGTGGCTTACTGGTATCGAACATAGGCAATATTAGTTTGTGTCCAGTGCATTAACAAAGGAGAACTGGAACAATTTTTAATGCAAGTTAAAATGACTATGAGACTTGAATTTAAACATGGTTCGGGGAGTTTCAATTGACACGAAATATAGGGTCTTTTGAGGGGTGGACGGGGCGCTATTAGACAACAATGAGGGACTCGTTTTTGGGGTCCTTTGGGACCATTTTACACCGAGCAAACAAACACTCAAGAGGGGTGTTTCAATCGACTAGTAAAGTCGATTCAACACCAGTGTTCACCACCCTTTTGTGATAGCTCGCGGTTGCGAATCAAACACCTAAGAATGGTGTTGTTACTGTCGCGTAACAGAGTCTCGAAACGGGGCAAAAATGAACGTTAATCACAACCTTGAGCCATGTTCGTGGCTGCCATAAAGCATCCTGGCCACGACCATGTTAGACCTTGGGTATTTGGGAGGTCTTTGAGTCGAGTACCACTCGACTCAACCACGAGCACAAACACAAATACGAACATAAGCAAGCTCAAAACAGCAAGGACCTACGATTTAGGACTTAAAGACACCACATGAACAGATTTTTGGAGCTCTTTCAAAGTGCTTGTAATGGCTTTGATGAGTCTCGAGTCGAGTACCACTCGGCTTGAATTCAACACCATCACAAACACTACCATAAGCACGAGTATCATGAAAGTAAGGACCAAGATCTAGGACTTCCCTATTTGATTACAACCTCATTTCAAGGGTCGACATTTTTACAAACACTTCGCGAGCATATAATTAAAACTCAAGTTCGACTATTATGACTCCAAATCAAAATCCACCACATTCGAGCAAGGCTTAATTTTCACAGTAGCACGTTTTTAGACTATCCCAAGATCATACTAGATTAGAAAATTTTAGACAACATCTATCCTAACCATTTTAATTTGATCATGATATGAAGACTTCGACAAGGTTTATACAATGAACATAACATCAAGATTTGAGCCAAACTAACTCCTACATGACATTTTTCTTGGAATATGTGAACTATAATAAATCATAAACACATAAAACATCATAAAGCACGCAGCGGAAAGATCTAATGAACATGTAATTAATTAACTTAAATAAATACGTACCTTAATCGCGTAATCACCAAGAACAACAAGAACCCTAATTTGGGTGTGATGTGGATCGAACCAAACAAGGGAAAAATACCAAGAATCACAAGCTAAAATAAGCTTGTCACTCGTTCTTGTACACACGTGATAGTAGCGTTCCAATAGGAAAGCTAGGTTCAAGATCACTAATAAACCAAACACTTGATTGCTATTAGCTCAAGCCGAATTCCCTAGTGGGAATAAAAAATGTCGACTAGCACAAGCAAGAGGGGAAAAGAAGAGAAGTTTGGCTTAGAGTTAGGGATACTTGATTAGGTGAAAATCAAAACAAGTGAATTTGTATTTATAGGCAAAACCTAAAAACACAAACTTGCTCCCTAAGCCACTAAAAGTCGGCCAACCCAAGCCCAAGCTTGGTTCCAGCCGATCCAACCCAACCATGGGTTTCTAGATCCTTCTTTTCACTTTTAGTCCTTTAACGGTCGTTATCTTTAACACCGTTAAGTACTAACTGTTGTTAAGTGTTATTAGTGAAATGAATAAATAAATATAAATATAAAATGTATATTTAATTATTCAAACCATTGGAACTCTCACGTATTGTGTGCAATCCCGAGTCTCGGGTTCGAAACCGGACATACAAATATTAATATCATTATACACAAAAACTAACAGCTCCCACTTGGATAATGATTAATATTGTAATGACATGGGCTAGTCTAGCTTTAACAGATCCCAATGCCCCCAGCTCGATCCGAGTTGTGGTTCTCCTGGAAAAACCACTTGATGATATAATCATCATACTTATCCTTTTGTTACTAATACCGCGTTAATTTGGATATGGATCTTGTCATTCCACAATTAACAGTAGTTTCTCGTTTATACATAATTGAACAAGATTACCAAAACATCTGAACGTCTTCCAGATAGACTTTGGGCGTGCGCACGCAAACATCTTGTTTAATCATACGAGTGGCCAAGCAGTATTAAACTTCAACACAAAGTTGAAGGAACAAATCCCTTATTGACTGCGAGCATAACCCTTGAACTTCGCATCATTTTTGAAAATAGCCCTTATAACTACCTTTTACGGATAGCGTTAGACTATCTCACAGAAAATGAGCTACATCCTCGGCAATTATCTGGCATCTCAAGTCAGAGGATAAATATTCATGATATACTTAATGACTATGATCCATAAAGTATAATCATGTAGTTGGGATAAGTCCTATATTCAATTTATCCAATATTGAATATCATGTGACATTGGTGTCTTAACCTTACAGTATATTCTACCAATCCTCACATTTGTCTTAGTTCAATAATATTCCCATATTATTAATTGACAACAGACTATTTAGAATAAATAAATTACTCATGAATTTAAACATGCAAATATAGGACACAAATATTAATAATGATAATAAACGTTATCCGCACTTTATTTCATTAAAATAATAATTGTTTACACGTCCCTATCGAAATACTAATCCAACAGATTTACATGAAACTATCTGCTAAACGAAGACCAATACCCTGAGCATGACGATTAAATGTCTCCTTAGGTAATGCCTTCGTGAAAGGATCAGCCAGATTGTCATCTGTGTGAACTTTGAGTACTTTTATTTCACCATCATTGACTTGTTCTCGAACATAGTGAAGTTTCCTTTTAAAGTGTCTGGCGCCTTTCATAACTCCAGGTTCATTGGCGAATGTAATTGCAGCAGAGTTTTCGCAATATACATTTATAGGTAATTCTATTGAAGGCATCACTCCAAGATCCTTAATGAATTTCCTTATCCAAACAGCTTCTTGTGCCGCTTCCGATGCATCAATGTACTCAGCTTCTGTAGCAGACATGGCCGTTATGCTCTGCTTTTTACTCTTCCAGTCCACAGCTCCTCCATTTATGACAAAAACATAACCCGTCTGAGACTTCGTATCATCTTTATCAGTCTGAAAGGATGCATCGCAGTAACCTGTAACATTCAGTTCTGCGTCTGGATTTCCCCCGAAAACAAGAAACATATCTTTAGTATTCCGTAGATACTTAAGAATGTCTTTTACAGCTTTCAGTGTTTTACCCCTGGATTCTGCTGATATCGACTGGTCATGTTTTGAGCAAATGCCACATCTGGCCTTGTGCATCTAACAGCATACATGATAGAACCAACTGCAGAAGCATATGGAACTTTCTTCATGTATGCTTCCTCTCCAGGTGTAGAAGCACACATTTCACTACTCAATTCATGTTTCACTTGCATGGGCAGATATCCTTTCTTGGAATTCTGCATATTGAATCTCTTCAATATTTTATCCATGTAAGCACTTTGACTTAAACCGATTAACCGTTTAGATCTATCTCTATAGATCTTGATTCCAAGGATATAAGCTGCTTCTCCTAAATCCTTCATGGCAAAACAACTACCAAGATATTCCTTAACTTCATTAAGGCTTGGTATGTCACTTCCCATGATTAATATGTCATCGACATATAGAACAAGGAAAACAGTGTTACTCCCACTAACTTTGTGGTATACACATGGCTCATCGAAATTTTGAGTAAATCCAAACTTCTTGATTTCCTCATCAAATTTCTTATTCCATTGCCTGGATGCTTGCTTCAATCCATAAATGGATCTTTGAAGTTTGCATACACGCTCAGGAAAATCTGGATTCACAAAACATTCAGGTTGTGCCATATAGATGTCTTCATCTAGGCGACCATTAAGAAATGCGGTTTTGACATCCATTTGCCAAATCTCATAGTCATAGTAGGCAGCTATAGCTATAAGAATCCTAATAGCTCTAATGTCGGCCACAGGAGAAAAGGTCTCCTCATAGTCAACACCATATGTTTGGGTAAAGCCTTTAGCTACCAAACGAGCCTTATAGGTGTGTACGTTGCCATCCATGTCAGTCTTTTTCTTGAAGAGCCACTTACACCCAACTACCTTAGCATTGGGTGGAAGGTCTACTTCAATCCAGACTTTATTGTCTTTCATGGATTGCATTTCCCCATCCATGGCTACTTGCCATTTTTCCTTTTCAGGACTATTAATGGCAGCCTTATAACTAGTTGGTTCATCAACGTGATCCAATAGAAAAGTTTCCTCATCATCTATGTTCAAACATAGACGCTCAGGAGCCTTTGCAGATCTTGAAGATCTACGGACGGGTACCACTTCTACTTCAGGTGGAGGACCTAAACTTTCTGGTTCCACAGGAAGTGTGTTAGTGCTTTCAGAAGGTGAAGTATCTTCATGATCATTTTCAAGATCATATGCTCTCCCACTGATTTCTTGAGATATTAGATTATCTTCAAGAAAATCACCGTACCTAGCCACGATGACTTTATTTTCAGGTGGGAAGTAAAAGTAGTAACCCTTTGTTTCCTTAGGGTATCCTACGAAGATACACTTAACAGATCTTTGTTGGAGTTTATCAGGTGAGTCACGTTTAACAAACGCCTCACAACCCCAGACCTTTAAGTAAGAAAAGTTGGGAGCTTTTCCAGTCCATACTTCGTATGGAGTCTTATCAACCTTCTTAGTTGGAATCCTATTCAACACGTGAACAGCCGTTTCAAGAGCATAATCCCAAAAGGATAAGGGAAGAGTTGTAAGATTAAACATGGATCGTACCATATCTAACAAAGTACGATTTCTCCTTTCAGATACACCATTTTGTTGTGGCGTATAAGGAGAAGTGAGTTGTTGCACAATGCCACACTCACCCAGATAATCCTTAAACTCTTGGCTTAAGTACTCACCACCACGATCGGATCGAAGTGCCTTAATCTTCTTTCCGAGTTGTAATTCTACTTCATTTTTAAAGACCTTGAATGTCTCAAAGACTTCATGTTTATGTTTAAGTAAATAAACATAACCATAACGACTATAGTCATCCGTGAAGGTCAAGAAGTAGACAGCACCACGTTTAGACACATGTCTAAGTGGACCACACACGTCCGTGTGTATCAATCCAAGTAGATCTGAAGCCTTCTCCATATTGCTATGGAAAGGTTTCTTTGTCATCTTCCCAGATATGCAAGACTCGCATTTATCAACTGAATCATCATTGATATTTTTCAAAAGCCCATCGTGTTGCAGCTTTTCCATGCGATTCTTGCCTATGTGGGCAAGACGGCAGTGCCATAAATAAGACGAGTCCAAGTTAGACTTGACTCTCTTATTCCCGATGCTATACATTGAATTATTTCTATTGGATACATGGTTTTCCATGTCAATTTCAAACACACCATTTAATGAAATAGCATTAAAGTAAAAAACAGAATTTAGAGAAATAGAAATTCCATTATCATTAAAAGTATGCTTAAAACCCAAATCCAATAACAAAGAAACTGAAACGACACCTCTAACAATAGAAGGTGCGTAATGACAATTGTCTAAAACCAAAATTAAACCAGATGGTAAAACTAGCTCAAAAGTCCCTATGGCTTCTACTGCTGCACGTATTCCATTTCCCACGTACAAGTAGCATTCCCCATAGTTCAGCTTCTTTGCTCCTCTAAGCCCCTGCGATGTATTACAAATGTGAGTACCACATCCTGTATCATATATCCAGGCATTTTGCTTACGAGGAAAAGAAAATAATTCAACCATAAAAATACCTGAAGTGCTGGCGCCCTGCCCAGCCTTGGCATTCTTATTTTTGCGACACTCCTCTAGCAACAATGGACAGTCACGCTTCCAGTGTCCAGGAGTATGGCAGTGGTGACAAGCAGCCGCATCCTTTTTGGGATAATCCTTCTTGGGAGGAGGATTCTGCTTCTTTGGCTTTTGCTGATGGGTCACAATCTGCTTTCCCTTGTCAGCGTTGCCCTTTCCTTTCTTGTTCACATGTTTCGGTTTACCGGGCTTAGCTACTCTACCACCTCTTATTGCCATAACAGCAGGTGTAGGAGCTTTCTTTGTGAGTGCCTTCTCATGCTCAATAAGCATTGCATGCAATTCAGAAAATGTCTTCCCCTTGCAATGCATGTTAAAGTTGCGCACAAATTCACCATATAATTCCTCATTGAGGGATTTGTTGATGAGGCCAACTTTAACGTCTTCCACAAACCCGCAATTAAGTGCATCCAGTTGGTCAAGATAACCTTTCACTTTAAGTGCATGATCACTTACGGGTGTTGTCGCATCCTGCTTGCACTTGCCCAAGTTGTCAAGTACATCATACAATTCAGCCATAGGAGATTTCTGAAACATACGTTCCAGTTCATCAATCATGTTTTTCAGGCCATATTTCTCAAACTGTTTTACCAGTTGATCATCCATCCCCGATAGCATGAGACAAGCCGCATCATTGTGCTTGTCATAGACTTCATTGAACTGCCTAAGTATTTCATTAGACGAGTTTGCAGGAGGAGCTACAGGAAGGTCCTCAGTAAGACATTCTGAACGTTTGGCAATTCTAAGAACAAGCCTTAGATTTCGATACCAAGCGTTAAAATTCTTAGTCCCAGTCAGTTTTTCCTTTTCAAGCATCATCTTGAAACAGGAAGTTAAGTTTGACGAGTTTCCGGGTTGGGCCATTTCTACAGAAAAAAGTTCAAAAGTTAGTACTTTCGATAATAAAACATTTCATGAAAATTAAACACCCATTGGTTGAAAAACCATTTAATTTTCACTGAAAACTAGGATCCTAATTGACGCCATTTCATTACATCAGCTTTGGCTGCTAGCAATGAAAGTGCTCAACAAGGTACGGGATCACCCAATTGCCAATGTCAAATTGCAATTCCTAGAAATCTTGGGACTTACATTATATTGCCAACCACAGTTGCAAAATGTAAGCATGTTTCATCCCCAATTCTTTATGCCTTGGTGCCGTTCCATTACATCAGCTTTGGCTGCTAGTAATGAAAGTGCCCAATTAAGTTAACCAGCTTAAGAAACTGTAAATTGACGTCAGTTTATTGCATTCAGCTTTGGCTGCTAGCAATAAAGTACTCAATTTTACCCTTAGATGACCACCCTTTGAACATCAACATTCAGCTTTGGCTGCTAGTGATGTAGGATGAAACCTTAGGTGTTTCTTTTTGTAGTTGGGTGACATATAACTTAAATTTATAGGGTAATAAATTTTGATGTGTGAAATCAAAAAAATATGTACAAAGATGTCATGCATTCATCTTTGTATCATATATGTTTGCAAAAACAAAACCATTTACTCATTTGTAGCTCAAATCATCAAATCTTTTAATTGAGGCGTTGAATAATTACAACATTGCCTTAAGATGCTTCGTATTTATCGTGGTGTACTTGGTAAGTCTAAAATTGACGCACAGGCGGGCGTAGGGACGACAGCCGCCGAAGCTGGTTAAAATCGTGCCCCTCTAAGGTCACAATTTAATGCGTACCAACTAGAACCCACTTTTTAGTTTGTCAATTTTAGGTCCGCCGCTTCGACCACTTAGTACAGTCGCAATCAATCAACTAAGAGAATATGATTTTCTTGCTAAAACAATTAATGTAGTAAATTTATTATTGCTAGTCTCGCCTGGGAGCAAATTACCGTGCGAAGCGAACCACTGTCGGCACATAAGACTTGGCAATAAATAAAATTACTACAAAGGTTTCATAGTTATTAGTCTTATTTATTTTTATTATGAAAATTACCCTCTTTTGTTGTTTACAATCCATCATAATATAAAACACAAAAGATCAAGTAATCACAAAATAAATAAACACATAATAACTAATATATGATCATCCACGATATCATATAGCCACATGCAAACCTTTTTTCAATAAATCCTATTATTAATTCTATGTGTAATTAAATATGTATTAAACTAACAAAACTCCCATTGGTTTTCGAGCTCATTGTGCCCAATGGTCCACAGACACCAAATAACTTGGCCGCGTAAGTTTTAGTTAATTTAATACCACATTGCACATAATTTATTAATTAATATATTGAGGTCTTCCCCAATTTAAGATTTATTAAACAAAACATGTAGCAAAACATACATACAAATCGTCCCATACATCAAACCATGACAAAATGTGCAAGATTTTGTCATGGATACCATATTAACACATAATCATGCAATCCATATTAATATGTTAATATCTCGTACGTATTTAATTAATTGGTGACATCACATAGTATTCACAAATTAATCCCTAAAAATTTCTCATGCATAATCTAGGGTTTCTAACAAGTTTTTAATAAAACTAACAGAAACCCTAAAAAATTAAATGTGGATCGATCCACATATATAAAAATTAGGGTTTCAAATTAAAACCCTAGGATATTAAATGCATGTATCTATATCAAGATCCAATTTTTAGGTTTTAGTAATTAATTACAAGTTCTAAACGAGGCTTTGATACCACTGTTGGAATATGTGAACTATAATAAATCATAAACACATAAAACATCATAAAGCACGCAGCGGAAAGATCTAATGAACATGTAATTAATTAACTTAAATAAATACGTACCTTAATCGCGTAATCACCAAGAACAACAAGAACCCTAATTTGGGTGTGATGTGGATCGAACCAAACAAGGGAAAAACACCAAGAATCACAAGCTAAAATAAGCTTGTCACTCGTTCTTGTACACACGCGATAGTAGCGTTCCAATAGGAAAGCTAGGTTCAAGATCACTAATAAACCAAACACTTGATTGCTATTAGCTCAAGCCGAATTCCCTAGTGGGAATAAAAAATGTCGACTAGCACAAGCAAGAGGGGAAAAGAAGAGAAGTTTGGCTTAGAGTTAGGGATACTTGATTAGGTGAAAATCAAAACAAGTGAATTTGTATTTATAGGCAAAACCTAAAAACACAAACTTGCTCCCTAAGCCACTAAAAGTTGGCCAACCCAAGCCCAAGCTTGGTTCCAGCCGATCCAACCCAACCATGGGTTTCTAGATCCTTCTTTTCAATTTTAGTCCTTTAACGGTCGTTATCTTTAACACCGTTAAGTACTAACCGTCGTTAAGTTTTATTAGTGAAATGAATAAATAAATATAAATATAAAATGTATATTTAATTATTCAAACCATTGGAACTCTCACGTATTGTGTGCAATCCCGAGTCTCGGGTTCGAAACCGGACATACAAATATTAATATCATTATACACAAAAACTAACAATTTTTAGTTTTAAGAATTTGTTTTTACCACACCAACACCAATAATGGTTCGACAATATTATTAATTCATCAAAAAAAAAAATATTCACAGCAGTCATAAAACTTCAAGTGATTTACATTCAAACAATACTAAAAAAAAGATATACTCAATTACAGGAAACAATCTATCCCACTGAGTTCACATATCATTCGACTAAAAGAAAAATATACAAGACAAGATTTAACCTTGAAATAGATGAATGATGGTTCGGTTATAGGATGATTGAACGAGAGCTCCAACCCGGTTCCAAGCAAGTCACACACTATCACCCTCAACTGAGATACAATTTGGTGAGTTTGAATTTGCTTGTGTGATTGCTTCTCCTAGAACCAAGTTTATTAAGGAGTATCCCATGGTAATTCCTTGACCCATTTTCGGCCTGGAAAGAGAGGTTTAACCATTTTTGGGTTTACTTCTCTTGGTTTTGGGATAGATTCGACCTCCAAGGGAGGGTTTGAGTCTCGAAAATCTTTGGACAGTAGATAGGCGCCACTGTTGATGGTGATAAAAGATGAGGAATATTTGATTGCGTGTGGTTAAGTGATCTTGGGAAGGAGGAACATAAAAATTATTTGAATTGATCTCTCCTGGATCCGGTTATTGCTATGGCTCTTTTGGAGATTGGTGATAAATGTTTTCGAAGGAGATGAAAGGAAAAAGGGATTTCCTGGATATCACGTGTGAGAGATGAGAGATAAGGATGAGGTGGGTGTTATCTTGTGGTTGATATTTAAGATTTTAGTGTATTAAGTGTACCCCGTGTTCTGTTAAATAACATTTGTTTGCGACAGCGCGCCTTCACGTAAATGTAAAAGAAAATATATTTTGAGTCATTTTCCCGTTACTGATGTAGGATAAATTTCTCGACTCATAAAAAGATAAATTTAAAAATCTAGCCTTTACTAATGTGGTGTCGGTACACGTGTGGTGTCGGTTTTTCAGAAAAACAAGATAACGTCTCGTTTTTTATTTGTTTTTGTCTGAAATTGTCGAGAAGTGATAAATTTACTTTACTGATAAGTTAAAATAACTTGAGGGAGTTGTTGTACGTTACTGCATGCGAATTTGCTTCCCGAAATAAATATGTAAACATATAATTGTTTGGTTTTAACAGTTTGGTAATAATAAATAGACATTTATTATTAAAATATTAGGGTGAAAATTACCATTTGTCACAAAATTCATCATTTGACCTGGAAGCCTATTCAGATAGTGATTATGCTGGAGCAAGTCTTGACAGGAAATCCACAACTGGAGGTTGTCAGTTTCTTGGAAGAAGGTTGATTTCCTGGTAATACAAGAAGCAGAACATTGTGGCTACATCAACAACAGAAGCTGAGTATGTAGCAGCTGCCAATTGCTGTGGACAAGTCTTGTGGATCCAGAATCAGATGTTGGATTATGGTTTGAACTTTATGAATACTATAATTCACATAGACAATGAAAGCACTATCTGTATAGTTAAGAACCCTGTGTATCACTCTAAAACTAAACATATAGAAATAAGGCATCACATCATAAGAGATTGCTTTGAAAAGAAACTAATTAGAGTGGAAAAGATACACACAGACTTTAATGTGGCAGACTTATTAACCAAAGCTTTTGATGGACCTAGGTTTAATTACTTAGTGGTTAATCTTGGAATGGTAAACCCATAACTACATTTAAGGGGAGGTTAAATGTATAGTTGAGAATCGTTTAGCCCATCTAGGATATGTTTGTATAATAGAACCAGTACTTAGTAGTTTTAAATTCTGATAGAAGTTAATTATGGTAATCTTAGAGTTAATTCTAGTAGTGAGTATTAGAGTTAATTCTGGTAGTTAGTAATTGTTAGTTCTGCTTGCAATATGTATATTTTCTTGGTTTTAGACTAATTTTTCCAGGAAAAGCTTGGATTGGTGGTGATTGGAAGCCTTGCTAGTGAATTCTGTTTGAGTTTGTCTGATATTTTGATTAAATCTGGTGGATTGTTGGTTAAGTCTGGTTGACCAATATTAAGTCTGGTAGTGTTAAAATGTAAATATCTTTTTACCGTTAGGTCTGGTCGTACATTTAATGTTTTTCCTATTTAAATAATACCGTTGATATTTTTTTGGGAAAACAAAGTATATATGGATGATATTTAACTACTGTTTCATCTTTATCCATTATTTACTTCTAAGTTTAAAATCTTTATTATCGGCCAAGATTACTCTGTTTTAACCACCAGTATAAACCCTAAGTCAACAGTCAACCAACACTTACCAATCATCCATGGCGCAGCTAAAGTATTGTGACAAGCATAATCAAGTGGGTTTCCTGAAGAAACCAAACAAGAGTGAAGGTTTCGAACAGATAGTTGATTTTTTGAAAGGCTCACATCTCAGGTATGCCTTAACACATAATCCAACTATCTATGACTCCCTAGTCAAACAGTTTTGGGGGACTGCTACCTCTGAAACTCTTGCTGATGGGACTCTACATATAAGGGCAACCATTGATAATCATGAGTTTTCTATCTCAGAAGCATCCATTAGAAGTAGTCTTAAATTAGATGATGCTTCTGGAGAAACTATGTTATCAAATAACATGATCTTAGAGGGTATGGGTAACATTGGATACCCTATTAATTGTGGTGGTTTTACTTTTTGGAAAAGTAATTTTTCACTACAATGGAAGTTTTTGATTCACCATTTGCTACACTGCCTAAGTCCCAAGAGTGGTGGATGAGATCAATTTGGAAGCAATATTGCTTCTGCTTTTATCTGTCTTTCACTTGGAAAGACTTTTAACTTTTCAAAACTTATATTTGATGGCATGGTGGCAAATGTGACCAGTAAACATAAGTTTTTAATGTACCCAAGATTTCTTCAAATGGTTTTAAATGTTGAAACTGAAAAAAAAGTGCCTTACTTGTGTGTTTCCTTTAAAGATAAATTTTTTAGCAACATGAAAAGGGGATTTCAGGGGACACCCAAACCATTATTGCTTGCTATATTGCCTGGTGGTATTAACATTGCAGGAACATCATCTGGAATTGAGGCACATCATGCAACAGAGAAGCTAACCCAGGATGTTCCTAGATCACCAACACCACATCAGAGATCACCAACACCACCACATAGATAACCTACACCACAACCATCATCACCTACACCTCCACCACCTTCAACTGAGCAACAAACCCATGTTCCAAGTCCAACTCATGAGGAGGAATCAGCTCCAATGACTGTGGAAGCTCTCTTACTGCTGGTTCCTACCTTAGTTGAAAGGATATCTGTTTTGGAGAAATCAAATGCAACCATGGGAAAAGCTATTGTGACCTTGGTCAGAAAGGTCAAGAAGATGGAAAGGATTATAAAAGATAAAGGGGTTACTTTCAGTGATACAGAAGGGGTTGAGGAGGAAAATTCTTCCAGAAGGATTGGAAGTAGCAGAAACCTTGGCACAATCTCTTAGCAAAATTCAACAAAGGAAGAAGAAAAGGCTAAAGAGAAAGTTGGTAATTGATGAAGAGGTTAATTCTGATGAGGATATTGTTAAGTCTGCTGAGGTTGTTAATTCTGGTAATGATAAGTCTGAGAAGGTTAAGTCTGATGTTAAGTCTGTTAGTGAAAAGGATAAGTCTGGTGATGTTGTTAAGTCTGGTGGTGATGAATCTGATCAAGTTAAGTCTGCTCAAGAAGTTTAGTCTGCTGCAACTCAAAGGGAAAGAAAGCAGATAGTTGAAGAAATTCCTCAACCAAAGAAATCAAAGAAGCAACAAGCTGAGGAAGAAGCAAGCTTAGCTAAGATTGCTAGAATTTAGGCTGAGGAAGCAGCTAAAAGAGACAAGCTTGAAGAGTTAAAGAAAAGAGATGAACAGTTTGCTAAGAAGTTGCAAGAAGAATTCAATGATGATCCATAAATGTCATTAATTGAAGATGATGATGAGCTTAAGGCTAAGATGGAAGAACTCAAAGCTCATACAAGTTTAACAGTTGATGAAAGGGCAACAAAACTTGCTGAGTTCATGAATGCAAGAATGGAGACAGATACTCTTGGAGGCTTAATGGAGAAGATCAAAAAGACACAGAAAAGAAAGAGTACAACCAAGAAGCTCAGTAAGCAACAAAAGATGTCAGATATGAAAATTTACTTGAAGAATATGATGCATTCCAGTGTTGAAAAGATGAGAGGAATGTCATATGAAGAAGTTGAAAAGTTTTACCTCAGAGCTTATGAAAGAGATCACAATTACAAGCCTATTGATTATGAGGACTCAATCAGAAGGAGCTTTAAAAGGCAAAAGGTGTCTAAAGAGAGCAGCTAAGAAGGGAAAGCTAGGCTCTAAGAAGGATGAACAAGAGGAAGAAGAATCCTCATCTGAGGAATTCACCATGGGTTCTATTCCAGAAAGTTCAGTTCAGCCTGCCAAGGTTGTAAATTGGCAGATCATCAAAACAGGTAAGAAAGCAGCCTATAAGATAATCAGGGAAGATTATACAGAGGTGGTTCATGTCAATTTTCCAGGGTTGTTGAATGATCTGAGCAGAAATGATCTTAGGGAGCTTTACAAATTGATGATGATTAAGTATGGGGACAACAGACCTGAAGAAGAGTTTGAAAGAGTTCTTTGGGGAGATTTAAAAACAATGTTTGATCCACCATCAAGAACAGACAATATTTGGAAGCTACCTTATCAACAAGAAATTGTAAGATGGAGGTATTTTGAGAGCTGTCAAGTACAATGTTTAACTTTACAAAGTGCTCATATATATGTTGACAGAAGTTGAATATCCTCTACACCTAAGGATATGTAAGGATATGCTTGAGAAGAAGCTGTTAGGGTATAAGGATGATGAGGTATGTAATCAACTGTTGGAGTTAATTGAGATACAATCTCAAAAGGAGGCTATTTGGGGTGTTTGAAAGAATTTTCCAAGTTGTTAAGTGAGATTATTGGAATTTCTCACTTGGTGAAGGTGCTTTGCACTAACACAACAAATGGTCATCAGTCCACCATGTCTAATCCACATAAGGACTGACTAATCCATGAGCAAACGGCTCTGGTAAAGATACCTCAAATCCGTTTATGGCTGACAATTTGCCAAAAATTGTATGGTAATCAACTCACCATATCTGTGATTGTGAAGAGTTGGCTAGCCCACAAGAGTATGGCTTGTGATAAAGGCTGTGGAAAACCATAACTGGTTATCAATTCACCAAGGTGATTGGTGCATTCCACCAAAGAATTGGCTAGTCCAAAAGCAAACGGATTTTGGTAAAGACAAAACAAATCCGTTGATAGCTGATGGTATGCTAAAAATTATATGGTTGTCAATGTACCATGGTCTTACACACCAAAACATTGGCTACTCCAGTAGTTAATGGCTATCTGGTAAAGACACATCAAATCCATTAATTTTCAATGATTCACCTCTCACAGGAGTTCACACACCTGGAAGTGATGAAAATAGTATGAAACTTTAAGAATTGATGTACATGTAGTCATTGTTGCTGAAAAGATCAGATGGTGTAAAGATTGTTGAAGTAAAAGTTGCTGCACAAGATCAGATATGCTGATATGAAGAGTTAGAGTTCAAGATAATTCCAAGAGTTTGGAGTTCAATCCTCAGAAAGCTTATCAGAAAGGAACTTGAAGTTCATGGAGCATGAAGATCAAGTTAGGGGAGGATTGTTGGGAATTATCACAAGAGAAGACTTATATATGAAGAACAGACTTAAGTCTGTTGGAGTACTTAGTTAAAGAATGTCATAGTTAAGTCTGCCAGTACATTGTTAAGTCTGGTAGACATAGTTTGCATAGTTAAGTCTGGTCGATAGTGTTTAGTTAAGTCTGTTTATGATTTATAGTAAAGTTAGTTAGCTATAAGTTAGGAAATAGATACGTATGAATTATTTATCTTATTAGAAGATACGTTTATCCTTTTACACATTTTGTATCTAGGGTTTTCCTTAGTGTATAAAAGGAACCCTAAGGCATTGTGTTTGATATGAATTACGAAGTTAGAAAGATTAATAGAATTACGAAATTAGTATATTGTGTTCTTCATTGTTATTGTTAAGATTCCGCATTAGCAATTAACAACCTGTTAGAGTTTCTCACTTAGATCAATTTGGATTTATTCAAGTTGTCTATTAAGTAATAAAGGGTACTTAGATCCATAACTCGTGTGGACCTACATCTTATTTTTATGTCATTTAAATCCAATAATATCGTTTCCTCGAAAGTGGTGAAACAAAACGTTAAGTTAAATCATTAAAAACTCGTTATATATAAATATAACGTACCGTTATTAAATACGCAAATGAAACGTAAAAATGCACGTTAAAATACGGGAAAGTATAAAATACAAAATAGAAATGAAAATGTAATAAAGTTTCTGTTGGTCCTTGATCTTTAACTTTTTTTTACATTTTCCACCCTAACGGAGTTAGCGTTACACAGTTAGTCCTTAATTATATATACTTTACATTTTTAGTCCTTAATTATCCAAAATGACATTCTGAGCTTATAGTTTAATATATTAATAGTTTCTACCCTAAAGTTACTGTTTTGGCAGTTCTAATCATAGTTTTTCATAGTTGGCAGTTTTAGGCCCTCTAGTTGAAACTATTTGCAAATTTAGTCCAAAATCACAAAAAAATGTGGGGAAAATTAATCCGAAAGTTTCAGTAGCTTCTTAATGCTTATTCAAGTTAAAATCAACTGCTTATTTGCTAAAATGGCTTATTTCTCACTTATTGGACCTTAACGAGCCAATTCAAAGGCCCAATAACGTTTGGTGATCTGGGGGTTTTAAGACAAGTTGGGCTTAGTCTTGAGCTCATTTTTAATGTTACAAAATCATATCCAAAGTGCTTATAAGTCCAACTTTTACAGATTGCTTATTAATAGCTTATTGGGCTATTAAGCCCAAGTCGACAAAATATAAAGTTTTTGGCAGTTTCGATAGGATTAAGCTTTAGCTATTTTTAGGAGTTTTTAATGGCTTATAATGGAAAACTCCAAACATGAAACTATTAGTTGGGTATATGAAGAATCGAGACATGCAATAAAATTCATATGTCGTGTGTTTGTTTTCTATTTTTATCGAGCCTTTCTTAGGCGACAGTACATGTGTTTAAAGAAATAAATGTGACTTATATAGTTGGTTATATTTTTATACGTTCGAACATATATCAAATATGGTGATCGTTTAGCATAAAAATGAATATGTAAGAGTTGTGTGATGATGTAAACTTGGTTCCTAGCCTTCCATCATAGGAGGCAACCAAGTTTATGCTAGAAATGAATATACGAGTACGTAAAATGCAAAAGAATTAAGTATATGTTCAAAACAAATAAGTACGATGCATGAAACATTTTTAAATCAGAGGAAAGTATTGAAATGAGTTTTAAGAACTTACAACTCAAGGATGGTGAGAGTGTACGTGGAAATGGCCTAGGTTCGAATATGAAAACCCTTAGATCGCTAGAAAATATACCAAAGGAGTTCGAAGGGAACTTTTAGGATTCGATTTTGGCTCAAATGAAACGGGAAGTAACTTCTGGTATTCTATGGCTTGATTATGATGATAAAGGATTAGGAAAATTGCATGCAAAAGTTATAGTGTGAATGGAGTTTATTAGTAAAGGAAATAGGTGCACATTTATACACGTATAAGTTATGTATATGATATTTTATGGACTCTACTTGCTTCGAACAGTAACATTGTCCGGAATATGGACTTTAGAAAGATTTGAGATGAGTATTTGAAGGTTTGTGAGTGTAGGTTTTGATTTGGTTTAGATTTGCAAATATACATATGTCGACATGTATTCCTAAGGGTCCAATTTGATATTCCAACGTGTGATTTTGGTCTAGAAGATGAGAAACAAGGTTCTTAGATCATCTTTGATCATTTAAAAGTGATTTAGCTAAGTGGATTTGAGTTAAATTCGAATTGGTAAATTTTGTGAAAATGTATAGAATTCGAATGGGTGTGTGAAATGGGATTCACTTTGGCCTTCATTCACGTATCAAATGTGGGAAATAAAATATGAAATTCGACTTCCCCATTCTTTTGTGGGAGGAGATTCGAGTGGTGCAAAACCTTGAGTATTGCGTGTTTCGAATTTAATAGAAAATGGGGCAAAGCTTAGGTGATTTGGTCGAGTGTTAAAACGAAATAATTAAAGTTAAATGGGGTTGGGTTGGGCCTGGATGAACAGTTACCGAGTTAAGTGTTGGGCAGAAATATTTAAGGGTCAATTTGGCTGTGTTTGTGTATAATTTGGTTTTCGTGGTTCGCGTGTGAGCTCGTTCCGATATTTGGTGAATTACGTAGTAACGTGTTTTGAGTTTTCATAATGAAATGAACGGTTAAATAAAATAACTTTTCATTAATAGATGTAAAAATTTAAATAATGCGCATTACTGATAATTAGTCATAATTATACAAATGGAAAATTGCCATTTGTTACATACAATGCCATTGATAGTAATCTAACTACTCATGACTTATGGCAAGCTTCGAAAAGATTGATGCAAGGTGCTGATGTTGGCACACAAACACAACAGACTTTGGCTCTGTGGAACTATCAGTCTTTCAAGAAACTACTTGAGGAGAATTTAGAAGATGCATATATTCGTTTCAACATGCTTATCAATGAAATGAATCGTCATAACCACAAAAGAAGAAACATTGAACACAACACTATGTTTCTCACAAACCAACAACCTGAATGGAGACGTTTCACTATTGCTATCAGATAGAATCAAGACCTCACACGGAAAGACATCAACAATTTGTTTGATCTTCTGAAACACAATCAGGTTGAAGTTAATGACATCATTGAACAGAAAAGAAAAGACAAGGAAAAGAACTTTCAACTCAACCACCAGTTATTGATCCACTTGCTTTGGTCTCCTCATACCACAAAAATCAATCTTCCTATAGCATAAACAACGACACGCATTACTCACCCGTTGAAGATGCAATTGACTCTACTCAAGACCCAGCAAATGTTGAACTTACCAAAATTGTTCAAAACCTAGCATTACTTGGAAAACAGATTCAAAAATCTTTCTAAACGTCCAACCAACAACAATCTTTGTACCACTTCTGCACCACTGCAATGAACAAAAGACAAGATGCCCCACCAAGAGGTGAAGTTAAGAAAGGTGCACAAAAGACTGAAAAGAATGATGCTGGTCAAGATACTCAAGAACAAAAATGCTTTGGTTGCGGTCAACAGGGTCACTTTGCAAGAACTTGTCCAAATGGGAAAGTACGTTAAAGGGCTTATTACAGATAGAAAATGTTGTTAGCTGACATGGAGGAAAAAGGGAAACTACTTAATGCTGATGAAAATGATTTCATGGTGGACATGGATGATGAAGATGAGATACTGGAAACAAACATGGTGTACATGGCCTCTTTGGAAAAGGTGGATGTCTTTGTAGCTCAAGATGAAGATTCAAATCCAAGCTATGACACTGATGCTGAAGAAGATGACACACTTGTCAACAAGGTACACACATTAGATGCTTGTGATAATGATGATCTTGATGAATTCATACATGGTCACATTCGTACTATTAGTACAACAACTGAAGTTAACACAAGTATTGTAAAACCTAAAAGTGTTACTCCTCAGTTATCTACTAGTACTATAGACTACAATTATGAATCAACAAGTCAAGATCACGTTGATATGCTTCAAAACTATGCCACTATTCAATCTCAAATTCAAAATTATGCTAACTTGATAAAACTAGACAAGATAAAAGTGCTTCTTTAGAAAAGAAAATCAAGGACATGTTATATGAATAGAATTCTGAACAACCACTAGTGCTTAAACGTCAAATTCGTGAGTTACAAAATGAGTTTTTTCTTTTTAAAAGAAATATTTCAACTTTTGATAACATTAAAAAATTATGAAAATGAAGTTTTCAAACTTAAAGAAGACAAGCTAATTGTATTCAACGATTAACAAGAGCAGAAACAAAACTTCGCACAATCGGTCAGACTTCTCAGACTATGTACATGTTAATGCCCAAACCAGATTCTTTAATGGATCTAAAACAGGGTCTTGGTTATACTAAACCATCTTATCTTGACATGGTTAAACGTAAAGAACCAAGTTTGTATAATGCTGATTACATAAGACGTGATACCTTCAAAGATTACATGTTTATTCCTAATGACATCTCTCAAGAGGAAATCCAAAAACATTTAAAAGTTAAACAAAAGATCACCAATTTCTCCTACTTTATTGCCAATTATGGTTTAATAAATAAAGAAAATGCTCTTTCAAGAAAACCAACAAATGTACAAAATCATGTGGATCAGATTTCTGACAACCCATATGATTCAAACAAATATGAGAGCTTAGCAAGAAAAACTTTTTGCAATCTCAAAAATCAAATAAATGGTACTTTAGCTGTTATTTGTTGGGAATTATCACAAGGTTCGAAGAAATCTTAATGAAGAACAGACTTAAGTTAAGTCTGGTAGCTATGATGTTAAGTCTGGTTGTTAGTTAAGTCTGTTTGTAATAGTTAAGTCTGGTAGTTATGTTAAGTCTTGTTGACTTAATAGTTAAGTCGGGTCAGTAAAGTTAGGAAAGTTTGTTAGTATTAAGTTAGGAAAGGATATGTATGAGTTAGGTATCTTTATAGAAGATACGTAAATATCTTTTCACATGGTTTTTGTAATTAGGGTTTCCTTCAAGTATAAAAGGAACCCTAAGGATCATTATTATGTACGTACAAATTATGTGAGTTAGTGAAATATATGAAGTTAGTGATAACTCTGTGTTCTTCGTTGTTCTTGTTAATTTTCCGCGTTAACACTAACAATTGTGTAAGAGTTTCTCACTTGGATTGATTTGGATTTATTCAAGTCATCCACTAAGTAATCAAAGGCTACTTAGAGATCCATACAATACGTGGACCAACAAGTGGTATCAGAGCCTTTAGAGAGACTCTGAATTCGAAGAATACAATACCACAAACAAATTCTCAATCAATTCACCCTACACAATGTCTGGCTTTGAGCAACCTATCAACACTGAAACTTTTTCAAACCATAACAGTGAGGATGAGAAATCAAACCATGAAGAAGAAAACCCTGAAACCAGCACCTCTAAATCACAACCAACCATCCCTACAACCACCACCATATCCAACATTAAGCTTCCAATACTGAAGAGAGAAGAATATGATATATGGGCCATGGAGATGGAACATTACTTGGAGTACATTGACAGTGAAGTTTGGAAGGTTATTCAGAAGGGAAATTAAAAGAAAAGGGTTTCAGTTGGTACAGATGGGCAGATTAGAATATTACCACTATTGACTGCTGAGGAGATACGGGCTGTGGAAAAGGAGAAGAAGGCCAGAACCTTGCTGCTTATGGCTATTCCAAAGGAGTATCTACAAAGGTTTCATGGTATGATAGATGCCAAGGAGATTTGGGAGGCCATTAAGAAACGCTTTGGAGGGAATGCAAACTCTAAAAAGATGCAGAAGGCTGTTCTTAAACAGCAATTTGAAACATTCAGTGTGTCAAAGGCTGAAGGATTGGAAAAGGGTTATGACAGATTTCAACATCTTCTGTCACAACTAGAGGCAATGGTGCTGTTGTATCTGATGAGGATGCCAATCACAAGTTTCTTAGGTCTCTACCTCAAGAATGGGCAAATGTGTCAATGACTATGAGGATGAAGGATGAAGTTGACTCAATGACCCTAGATGACCTGTACAACAATCTTAGGATTTTTGAAAGGGACATCAATGAAACCACTCAGACATCTCCTAGTTCTTCAAATGTTGCTTTTGTGTCTCAAAACAAAGGCAGCACTTACAAGGTTAAGTCTGGCAGTGTTAAGTCTGGTATCTATGAAGCTTCTACAAGGGAAAGAACTGCTCCTACAGGCTTTGCAGATGAGGTGATTCACTCATTTTTCGCCAATCAACAAGAAGATGAGAGCTTTATCAGTGAAGATTTGGAGCAGATAAATGATGCTGAGGTAGAAGAGATGGACATCAAATGGCACATTGCCATGATTGCTCTGAGGGTAAAAAGGTTTCAAAAGCAGTATGGGAGGTCTATTAAGTTCAATAACAAGTCTCCAGTTGGGTACACTAGAAGGACAGTTGAATGCTACAATTGTCATAAGCATGGACACTTTGCTAGAGACTGCATAGAGAAGTCCGCTGATGGGTATAGGAAGAAAGATGAACAGGATGACAAGCTGGAAAGGAACCAGATGAGTATGGTGACATTGGAAGCTGGAGCTATTAACTGGAATGAGCACACAAAAGAGAATGAAGAGTCCAGTCATGCACTCATGGCTATTGGTTCTAGTAATGAGGTACTATTATGCTCCAAATTATGTACTGATTCCTATAATCATGTTAAGGCTTTGTGTGATGAGCAGTTGACACTGATAGGTGACCAAGAAGCACAAATTTTAGCTTATAAAAATGGTCTAAAAACATTAGAAGCACAAAAAGGCACCCTTCAGAAACAACATGTTGATTTAAATGAAAAATTATTCTTTCAGGCTAATAAAATATATGCACAAGATGAAAAAATTAAAAGATATAGACAACTTGGCCTAAGAATACAAAAAGAGAGGGATGATTTGAGAAAACGTGTTGATCAGTGGAATAACTCTAATAAAAATCTGTTTAAATGTTGGGATTCTCAAGTGAGGTCAAATAAGAAACATGGCTTAGGGTATGAGGAGGATGAGAAAAAGGCTATATTTAAGCATAGAGAGGATGATTATGAAGGTAAACCTTTGTATAATAGGTTTGTTAAGGATGATGATTTCAAGGGAGTTCCACATCCATTGAGTGGAGACTATACTCCTCTTGAAAAAGAGGAGTTAGATGACTCTCTATTTGTGTATGGAAAAAGAGGTCCTCAAATGCCTGAGTCAACCACCTCAGAGGACAAAACTAGTGAGTATTCTACTTGTCAATCTAATGACACTGAAGGATCCATTGGTGATGTCTCTGACAACTCTAAGTCTGAGTCAAAAAGTGAAGTAAAAGAGAGTCCTGAACCTAAGATTGTTAAGGAAAGTGAACCTATTGTGACTGAACCAAAACCTCAAACAGTTAAACCTAGTTGTGTCAACCACATAAAATCTCCTAGGGAATCTGTTGCAATGAATGAGTCACCCAAAAATGATAGAGTTCACAAAAAAGTTAGGAGTAGTTACACTTACACTCCTAAGAGATGTTTTGTTTGTGGAAGTTTAAGTCACTTGATTAGAGATTGTAACTTTCATGAGAAGAGAATGAAAAGAGAGGCTGAGCTTAAAAGGTTGAATGTGAATACTGGTAATGTCAATAGTAAACCAGTGTGGAATAAGGTTAACAGAATCAATCATGCCAACCAATTTGTCCCCAGACCAGCCCATCATGTTAAGTCTACCCGACCAAACTTTAACATTAATTCTGGTAGACCAAATATTAAGTCTGGTTTGAGGAACTTTAATTCGGGTAGGCAAAATTTCAATTCTGTGAGGCCTAAAGTCAATTCTGGTTATGCTAATCAAATGAGACCCAGACAACCTTTCTACAAACCACAGGTGAATACATATAATCCAAGAAACCATTTTCATAAATCCTATTCACCTGTGAGGAGACCAATTGCTAAGAATACAACAAAACCTTCAAATTCTAAGGCTGTAAAGGGTAATGAGGGTTCTGCTATTAAGACCTCAACATGTTGGTCTTGGGATCCATTCAAGAATGAATACACCTATAAATCCCAAAGCAACAGTGGATCAGTTTCATATAAGACTTTTAAATATGTTGATCCACAAGGCGGACCCAAGCCTACTCAGGCATGGGTTCCTAAGAGAAACTAACTTCTCTTCTTTTTGTGCAGGATCATCCACTCAGCTATATGGGAGATAGAGGAATTTTTGAAAGTGGGTGCTCTGGGCACATGTCTGGTAACAAGGACTATCTGAAGGATTTCCAAGAATTCAAAGGAGGTTCTGTTACCTTTGGAGGAAGCAAGGGGCAGATTACTGGAAAAGGAAGAATTTGACAATGTATCTTTTATAAAAGAACTTGGGCAGTTTAACCTTTTCTCTATATCACAAATATGTGATACGCAGCATAAAGTGCTTTTTACTGAAACTGAATGTCTTGTATTGACTCCGGATTTTAAGATGCCTGATGAACATCAACTCCTTCTTAAAGTTCCCAGATAACACAACATGTACAGTTTTGATATGAAAGCATCTGAACCTGCAAAAGGTTCTGCCTGTTTGCTTGCAAAAGCTACTTTGGATGAATCTAAGTTGTGGCACAGAAGGTTAGGTCATGTAAATTTCAAGAATATGAATAAGCTTGTGAAAAATAATTTGGTTAGAGGGTTACCATCAAAAGTGTTTAAAAATGACCAAACCTGTGTAGCTTGTAACAAGGGCAAACAACATAGGGCATCATGTAAGGTTAAATTAGATAGGTTAATCACTGAGCCTTTGCATACCTTACATATGGACTTGTTTTGCCCTACATCTGTCCAAAGTATAAATCATGCTAGCTACTGCCTTGTCATTACAGATGATTGTACTTGATATTGTTGGGTGTTCTTTATGTCTAGGAAGGATGAAACCACACATTTGATTCAAACTTTCATTAGGCAGATTGAAAAGCCACTTAATAAAAGAGTTAAAATCAATAGGAGTGACAATGGCACTGAATTTAAGAACAAGAGCATGATAGAGTTCTGTGGTAATAGAGGAATAAAACAACAGTTTAGCAATGCTAGAACTCCACAGCAGAATGGAGTTGCTGAGAGAATGAACAGGACACTAATTGAGGCAGCTAGGACTATGCTAGCAGATTCACTTTTACCTACAACCTTTTAGGCAGAAGCAGTTAGTTGTGCCTGCTACATCTTTAATAGGGTTAGAGTGACCAAGCCTCAAATCAAAACACCTTATGAGCTTATGTTTGGCCATAAACCAATTGTTAGCTATATAAGGCCATTTGGGTGTCATGTGACTATTCTTGATACACTCAGTGTTCTAGGGAAGTTTGAAGGAAAGTCTGATGAAGGTTTTCTAGTTGGGTATTCACTGAATAGTAAGGCCTTTAGGGTTTACAATCTAGTGACCAAGAAAGTTGAGGAAAATTTGCATGTCAACTTTCTTGAAGAAAAACCAAATGTGCAGGGATTAGGACATAGATGGATGTTTGACATTGATTACTTAACAGATTCTATGAACTATATTCCTGTCTCCAAGGAGAATCAAGCTAACCTTGATGCAGGTACCACGGAAACTACTAACCATGCAGGTACCCAAGATCCTTCAAATGCAGGGAGCACTGATCAAGAAAATGAAAGTGCAGAGCTCATTGTAATTCCTACCATAGAAGTTAAGTCTGCTGCAGCTATATCAGATACCAAGAAGTCTTCTCCACAAGTGAAGGAACCTGTGATCAAGTCTCAGGAAAAAGCAAAGAAGGCTACTTCTATCAATGATTCAGAGGATGTATTGTCTTTCAGAAAAGAGATGGATGCTTTGGCTGATAAATATCTTGGAAAGCAGGATACCAGTACTTCCAAAACTACCAGTACTTCCAACTTTAAGTCGGGTAGTGATGTTCAACCAGAACCTACTCCAAGTGCTGTTTTTGTTGACTCTGAGATACCAGAACTCGAAGTGTTTGCAAATCCTAATGAAGGTATCTTTGAAGGGGCTTCCTATGATGAAGAAGGTGTCATAACTGAATTCAACAACTTACCCACAGAAGTGGCTGTAAGTCCAGTCTCCACACTCAGAGTTCACACCAATCATCCCAAAAGTTAAATCATTGGTGATCCTAAGTCTGCAGTTTAAACAAGAAGCAGAGTGCAGATACATCCTGATGCTCATGCACTTCTGAGTTTTGTTAAGAAACAACAAAGGGTCAACCATAAGGACCAGCAACACTGCTTATTTGCCTGTTTTCTTTCTCAAAATGAACCTACCAAGGTTTCTGAAGCTTTGGATGATGAGAGTTGGGTGGAAGCTATGGAAGAGGAGTTGTTGCATTTCTAATTGCAGAAAGTATGGGTTCTTGTAGATCTACCTTTTAGAGCTAAGGTCATTGGTACAAAGTGGGTCTTCAGGAATAAAAGGGATGAAAGAGGGGTGGTAGTAAGGAATAAAGCAATATTGGTAGCACAAGGGTACAAACAGGAGGAGGGCATAGATTATGATGAGGTTTTTGCTCATGTAGCAAGAATTGAGGCTATTAGATTATTTTTAGCCTATGCATCATATATGGGATTCAAAGTATATCAGATGGATGTTAAAAGTGCTTTCCTTTATGGCACTATTGAGGAAGAAGTTTATGTACAACAACCTCCTGGGTTTGTGGATCCTGCTAATCCCAACCAAGTATACAAGGTTATTAAGGCTCACTATGGTCTCCATCAAGCTCCCAAAGCTTGGTATGCTACTCTCTCCAAGTTTCTAGAAGAACATGGATACATCAGAGGTGTGATTGGCAAGACTTTATTCATCAAAAGAGACAAAAAGGATATCATTCTTGTCCAAATTTATGTGGATGATATCATTTTTGGATCAACAAAGAAGTCTTGGTGTGAAGAGTTTGAAGGCTTAATGAAAGGCAGGTTTGAGATGAGCTCAATGGGAGAGCTTACATTTTTCTTGGGACTGCAAGTGAAGCAAAAGGAAGATGGTCTTTTTATTTCTCAGGAAAAGTATGTTGCAGAGATTTTGAAGAAGTTTGAGTTTGCTAATGTGAAGACTGCAGTCACTCCCATGGAAAATAAGGTGCCTTTGACAAAGGATGAAGATGCGGCTGATGTGGATGTGCATCATTACAGATCCATGATAGGTTCTCTCATGTATCTTACTGCTTCTAGACCTGACATTATGTATGCAGTATGTGTTTGTTCACGTTTTCAAGTACACCCAAAGACTTCACATTTTCATGCTGTGAAGAGAATCTTTAGGTACCTAAAGGGTAAACCAAATTTGGGCCTTTGGTATCCTAAAGAGTCATCTTTTGACCTGACAGCCTATTCAGATAGTGACTATGCTGGTGCAAGCCTTGATAGGAAATCCACAACAGGAGGTTGTCAATTCCTTGGAAACAGATTAATCTCTTGGCAATGCAAGAAGCAGACAATTGTGGCTAACTCAACTACTGAAGCTGAGTATGTGGTAGCTGCAAATTGCTGTGGACAAGTCTTGTGGATTCAGAATCAGCTGCTGGACTATGGTTTGAATTTTATGAATACTGTTATCCACATAGATAATGAAAGCACTATCTGTATTGTTAAGAACCCAGTATATCACTCTAAGACTAAACATATAGAAATCAGGCATCACTTTATTAGAGATTTCTTTGAAAAGAAATTGATTAGAGTGGAGAAAATACATACAGACTTTAATGTTGCAGACCTGTTGACTAAAGCTTTTGATGGCCCTAGGTTTAATTATTTGGTAGTCAACATTGGTATGATGAACCCCTAGTTGGACTTAAGGGGAGGTTTGTGTTAAGGGGAGGTCAAAATGTAAAGTTTGTATACTAACCAGCACTTAGGTTATTTTTAGGTCTTGTAGTTTTATTTTAATTCTGTTAGTAAAAAAAAAAAAAATTATTGTTACAGTGCTGGATTAAGATGAAAAGTGAGACTATTGGAACTTCTCACTTGGTGGAGGTGCATAGCACTAACACAACAAAAGGTTATCAGTCCACCTTGTCTCATCCACACAAGGACTGACTAATCCTGAGCAAACGGCTACATGTAAAGATAGCTCAAATCCGTTTATGGCTGACAATTTGCCAAAAATTGTATGGTATTCAACTCACCATATCTGAATTTGTGAAGAGTTGACTAGCCCACACGATTATGGGTTGTGGTAAAGGCTGTGGAAAACCATAAATGGTAATCAATTCATCATGATGAGGTGCTTTCCATTAAAGAATTGGCTAGTCTAAAAGGGTACAACTTTTGGTAAAGACATCAAAAATCTGTTGATAGTTGATGATTTGCTAAAAATCATATGGTTATCAATGTACCATGGTCTTACAAACCAAAACATTTGGCTACGCTAGTAGTGAGGGCTATTTGTAAAGAGACATCAAATCCATTAATTTTCAATGATTCACCTCTCACAGGAGTTTACACACCTGGAAGTGATGAGAATAGATATGAAACTTAACAGGAATTGATGTACAAAATGTCATGGTTGCTGGAAAGATCAAGTGAATGGCATATCAGATGGTGAAAAGATCAAGTTGCTGCATAAAGAATCAAATTTGCAGATTTAAAGTGATTTGAAGATCAAGATAATTCCCAGTGTTTAAAGTTTAATCCTCAAGAGCTTACACAGAAGGAACTTGAAGTTCATGGAACATGAAGATCAAGTTAGGGGAGGATTGTTGGGAATTATCACAAGGTTCTAAGAAGACTTAATGAAGAACAGAATTAAGTTAAGTCTGGTAGCTATGATGTTAAGTCTGGTTGTTAGTTAAGTCTGTTTGTAATAGTTAAGTCTGGTAGTTATGTTAAGTCTTGTTGACTTAATAGTTAAGTCGGGTCAGTAAAGTTAGGAAAGTTTGTTAGTATTAAGTTAGGAAAGGATATGTATGAGTTAGGTATCTTTATAAAAGATACGTAAATATCTTTTCACACGGTTTTTGTAATTAGGGTTTCCTTCAAGTATAAAAGGAACCCTAAGGATCATTATTATGTACGTACGAATTGTGTGAGTTAGTGAAATATACGAAGTTAGTGATAACTCTGTGTTCTTCGTTGTTCTTGTTAATTTTCCACGTTAACACTAATAATTGTGTAAGAGTTTCTCACTTGGTATGATTTGGATTTATTCAAGTCATCCACTAAGTAATCAAAGGCTACTTAGAGATCCATACAATACGGGGACCAACATTATTCGTGGAAAGCAAGAGTTTCAATTGGCTGAACTTTTGAAATCCAATTCTTATGAAATGGACATCTTAAGGGAAGTCAAGAAACTTTTAAAAACATTTATCAAGCCTTCCATGAATTGAGTTAATGATTAATTTAAAGCCTTTGAAGAGGCATTGATTTTTGAAATGCAGTTTGATTTAACTTACATCACATCTCTTGAAGATGAATATGACCTTCTCAGCTTAAACTCTGACATTCAAAAAGAATATTTTCTAAATTAAATTGAATCAATGAAACCAAAATTTGCTATAAATGAGGAGAAAATTGAAGGATTGGTAATCTCGGGATTAAAAGCCTTCTTGTTGGGATTGATATACTGCTGCTCATGTTTGGGTTACTGCTACTCATGTTTGTATTACTGCTGCTCAAGTAAAGTTACAACTGCTCTTCAACTTTAAAGAAAAAGTGCTAAGTGTTTACAACTGCTGGTGTAAGAGTTAAGACTGCTAGTACAAGTTAATGATGCTGAAGAACTTCGTTGAATAAATGCTAAGTGGTTACTGCTGCTAGTATAAAGTTACTACTGCTGGTCCGTTAAGAATATGGATAAAGCTGATGGAGTTTTTCTTACCGTTTAGCACTACCTCCATATTTACCTTATATGTATATGTGTTTCATATATCTCTTTGTTAGATTACAACCGTCATCTGCTATGTATTTATTTCGTATTCGTTGGATCAAATTTCTTTTGATTTGTCTTTTGTTGAAGAGCCTGAGGCTATTTTAGAGCGTTAGGATTGAGTCATGAGAAGCAAAACAATTCCGTTCGTTAAGAATCTTTTGGAAGAACCTCTCCGAGCGTGAGGCTAATTATTTTCAATTCATTCGTGAATGAGTACGTCTTCATCTAACTTTTGTGACTTCAAATTTTGAGGATGAAATTTTTCTTTTTAGAGGTTAAGAATTATAATAACCTGAAAATTTGAAACGACATTTGAATATATTGATATAGCTAATACTCAAAGACTATGAACCTTTAATACTTACGTTATAAGTTGAACTACAAAGTAAAGGTCCTAATCTAAGTTACAAAATAAAACGACACACTCCTAAACTATGATACATATCACACGATTTAATTAGTCCTATGAGGGTCCGGTTTTAATAAAATGTGTACACAACACATCACTTTGAAGATAAGATAATAATTTGGAAGTTTTGAAGGGAATAAGTCATCCCCTAATTTCCATATATCACAGAATTTTCCCCTTTTTGTTCTTCATTTGAGAACCGGTTAACACATTGTAATGACTAAGAAACACTATTCAGGAGGTCAGGGGAACTCAAAATAAAGATTAAACATGGTATTATTAGATTAAAGAATGGGGGAGGGGTGTGTGTGTTCTAGAGAGAGAAGTAAAGAAAACACACACACCTCAAGTTTACAATGAGAATCCCACCCTCCTAGTTGTGACTAGGAGGGTATTTATACTATTTTACAAGCCTAACTTTACACTAATGGCAAAACTAGACCTTGTACTTAATTACTATTACAATTCCCGAGTATAACATAACTTTAAAGGTTAACAATCTCTCCACAAAGTGATGTTATACGGGAATTGCTTACAACGTTCCCTACAAGTAAAACTAAATACAAAACATAAGCGCAGCAGCTCTGAGAATGGTCTTCAAACTTCATTACATCGTTCAGCTTGCAAAATCTTCTCAGCTGTCATTTCTTTTACTTGCAGAAGAACAATGTGAGCAAATCTAATTAGGGTAAGGATATTGGTGATTAAATCTAGCTTTTCACTCTCCCCTAATTAGTGCTCTCCCCCAAACTGACAATCTTTCTGATGAATGCCATGAATTCTGAAGAATTCTTTTTGATAAATGAATGCCCTGAATTTGAAGAAGTCTTTAGATAATTAAATGCATTCCGTCTTTAGTCTTCTAACGCGCAGCGGATACCGTCTTTAATCTTCTAACACGCAGCGGAAAATGTAGAACAGACTGTAGACTTGACCTTCTTCAAGATTGTTCATTTGGGGGAACATAGTATCAACATCTTCATCTCACCAAATGCATCCCAGTTATCTTTCATACGAGAAATCATCCCATAACGTACACATGAAATGATAACACCAAAGCAACAAGTTGTCCCACATCGTTGGTCATGGGTAACTTGTTTAATGATTTTTCTCCCCCGAAGTTGAAACCGTAGCACCAGAATCAATTAAGATCCGGAAATGCACTTTTCTTTCTCCAAGATAGTTCCATCATCGCGGGATATTACATATTTCTCTCCCCTGCTGGTTAAGATTTATCGGAATCAGCATAATGGTGTGTACGTGGAGTATGAACTGGAAGCATCTTTATCATTAACCATATAGCCCGTGAGAAGATGTAGATAAACCCAATCTACTAATAATACCATTTATAATGTCTAACTCTTTATCAACCCCCTATATAAAAAACAACGGCTTTTTGTAGTGACTACTGATGGAGAAAACCCACTATGAAGAACTTGAGACTGGAGTAAAATAACCCAAACTTGTGACTTAAACTTGCACTATTGTTGATTAAGAACCTATACTGAGCACTACAACGTAACTCCTTAAAGCATAGGTCGTTTCATATACCCATCCAACCTTCCTTAACTGTATATGAACTCATCTTGAATTATCCACAGCTTTTTGTGACACTTGAGCACTACAATGTAACTCCTTTAAAGTGATAGCTATACTCTGTGAGCACAACAACATAACTCCTTACATCAGGTATAACTAGAAAAATCAAGTCTTAACCATTTTATGCTCTGTGAGCAACCTCAGCTCAAACAAGGATCTCGAAGAATCATGCATCCAACCAACCTCGATATCTTCAAGATACTAAGTACACGTGCCCGTGATATTCCAATTCTACTTCAAATAAGTAATAATGAATCATCCTTGTAGTCACAGTTGATAACTTCAAAATTTAGCCATTGTCATTTGATTGTGAATCTTGATCAGGATCTTTTAAGCTATACGTGATAGTTTTGAGGATGTAGGCCAATAATATTTTTTGTGATTTTGGTGTGGTGAGTTTGAAATATGCCATATAATGCAATTCTAAGGATACTAGGAAAATTTGAGTTTTATAAATTTTTATGCCAAATTTTGCCGAAAAAATTCGAATTTTGACCTAAAATTTTGAATTTTGGGCCAAAATATTCACCATTGTACCAGAATTTGAATTTAGCGTAAAAATTGAACATTAAGTGGCTCATACAAATTAAATTTTACTCAATTTTTTTTGGTATACTCGAAGTCCTTTGTAATCACAAACTTGATAAATCGTCAATAGAAACTCGATAATCACTTCACAAACTCGGAAAACCAAAGAAAATCAATAAGGTCTGAAGAAACTCGAGAAGGTCTGAAGAAAGTCGAGAGAACCAGAGAAACTCGAGAGAACCAGAGAAACTCGAGAAAACCTAGGAACACAAGCAAACCAAGAAACTCGAGTAAACCAAGAAACTCGAGCAAACCTAGAAACTCGAGCAAACCAAGAAACTCGAGCAAACCTAGAAACTCGAGCAACCAAGAAACTCGAGCAAACCAAGAAACTCGAGCAAACTAAGAAACTCGAGCAAACCTAGAAACTCGAGGATGACTTTCTAGCTACAGACTTTCTAACTCGAGAGAAAGTGACAGAAACTCGATAGATCTAGAGAAAGTCGATAAGACATTATAAACTCGACACAAGAAACTCGAAAGTTATCAAACTCGATAACTTTGCAAGAAACTCGATGGATGAAACTGATGAACAGTACCGCCACACCAAAAAATCACTTTTTTCACCTCAAAACCCCGTGATTCGCCTCTGGTTAGCTCTGATGCCAATTGTAATGATCAATAACCTGGCTCTGATACCAATTGTAATGACTAATAAACACTATTCAGGAGGTCGAGGGAACTCAAAATAAAGATTAAACATGGTATTATTAGATTAAAGAATGGGGGAGGGGTGTGTGTGTTCTAGAGAGAGAAAGTAAAGAAAACACACACACACCTCAAGTTTACAATGAGAATCCCACCCTCCTAGTTGTGACTATGAGGGTATTTATACTATTTTACAAGCCTAACTTTACACTAATGGCAAAACTAGACCTTGTACTTAATTACTATTGCAATTCCCGAGTATAACATAACTTTAAAGGCTAACACACATTTTATAAACGCACAAAAAGCATAAGGAACGTAATAACACAAATCGGCTCTCATTGTATTCCCTCAAGAAATCATGGTACGAAGGATGAAAGCTAAGCTAATGATCGGTTTCTTAATGCTCTAAAGAATGATGGTCGTTCGTGTCTTGATACTTGGTGTGGTCGTGGGCTGTGGCTCTAAGGGTTTGGATTTTTGGTGCTTTTATTCGTCCTAATATCCGATTAAGGTAGTCTCTACAATCGTCCTTGTGTTTCGGATTCAATTTATTCGACATGTATATGTATAAATATGTTAACCTAATCTATTTGTTTAGTTAATAAGAGAATCATACGAATAATTATATGTCACAAGAAATCATAAAACATTATATGCCTATAAAATCTATTTGGTGTAGCATTCATGGACTGCTTTTGTGTCGTGTGTTGTGGGTGGTGTTGTGTCATGGTTAGCAGCCCTTGTCGACCTAATATACCCCTAAAACGAGCCCTAAAATCTGTGGTACTTGATCATTAATGAGGCATGAAAACCTGAAAACCTAGGCGTGTTTAATGAGGGTCGAATGGGACTAGTAGCTTATGTGTTCATGGGTGAAATTGGTTTAGCTTTAGCTCGTTTAAACTAGTGTCATGTGAACTATTTGGCATGTCAAGGAACTGGAATAAAAATTGTCATGTATGCTCGTAATATATGTGTATGTCTTGTCCAAACTGGTTGGTGTAGGCTCGTTAGTCTTGGACTGAATGGTGTATCTAAAGTGTGATTTTGTGGGTCGAACATGAAGCTATAAAACATGCATGTTTAATGTATTAAACCTATAAAAGTGAACGTGTAATTAGATTTGAATGTAGATTTGTGATTGGTTATATTTTGGCTCGTAAGTTGAGTGTATGTCTCGCTATGTTTGTGGTCAAGTGGTATACATGTGTGGTGATATGGACTCGTTATATTGTGATCACATGTGTGTCCTTTGAATTTATATAAGTACATGTATGGAATTTGACTTGTGTGATTAATCGGCTAAACCCTAATTTGGTCATTAATGATATTAGTTACACTTTAAACCCTACACTTTGATAATTAACACATTTAGACCATAGACTTTGCTATTTTTCATAATTAACCCTAAACTTAACTAGTATTTATTTGAAACCCTAATTGTGAGTCTTACCCTAAGTTACTAAATACGGAAACTTACTAATTATGGAAACTTACTATTTATGGGAACTTACTAAATATGGAAAGTTACTAAATCTGGAAAGTTACTAAATATGGAAAGTTGCTAAATATGGAAAGTTGCTAAATTTGGAAAGTTGCTATAAATAGCAGGAAATCCTAAAATGTCAATCTGGATAACAATAGGTACTGAATCAGTAGTAACTTATGAAATGCTTCTTAAATAATAAGACGATCATAAATTCGTTTAGATTCGATGAAGAAGGAGTAACTTCTGATCCTTGTGTTTTATGATATGGTTTCAATTGCGGTTTGAGGTACAGATATTCTACACTTTCTCAGTAAGGGTTTTGTTCTCATGACTTCTCGATCCTTGACTTTGATTCGTTGCTATGCTATGATCCGTTTGATATGATCCATTTGCTATGATCCGTTTGATATGATCCGTTGATATGATTCAGTTTGCTATCCATTTTGTTATGATATTCGTTATGCTATCTCATTTGATATGAGATTATGTTCAGTTTGATATGCTTTATTGATTATGCTATGACTGCTTCGTTATGATTATGGATAGCTTTGCTTTATTCTGTTTTGTTATGTTGCCCGAGCTAACTAGTCATGGAGGTACCATGACTATGTCTTTGAGGCACTAATGGCATGACACTTTCTGTGGAGGTGTGATTGATCCACAGCGTTCCCTTCTGTTCTGTTATGATATTTGTGCACATTGGCCATTATGTATATGTATGTTCAGTCTCGTACAGGCATATGTATTTTGTTTTGCAGAGGACGTATGGATGCATCCTAGGTATATGTTTTGTGTGATTATGATGTGACTTAGTGATTGGTATGTGCGTGCCATGCACCCCATTTCACTTCTGGGAGCAAGCTACTCCATTTGGTACTTTGGAGGTCTCCCCTCCATGTACACTTATGATTTGACGGATATATGGTTATGATTATGATTATGATTTGGTGACTAAGCATGTGGCATGCTTTCGGAGCTCGTTGGGCATTTCCTATGATATTATGATTTGATTCCATTTGATTATGGATTTCCTTATGATACTTATGACTCACTTTTTTTTTGCTTTTTATGATACATGACATTTTATTCAGTTAATCTTTGATACCTTATTCGGGTGACATATGATCTTTGTTTCAGCAGGAGCTTATGTTTTCCTTTCCCTATACTTATACATGTCTAATTATTCGTTTTGGTTATATCTTTTCACTAGGCTTTTTAAGCTCAGCCGCATTTCTTTTCCTGCGGCAGGTTTTAGGTTTGAAGCTGGGATTGAGTGAAGAGTGCATATGAGCTCTTAGTGGACCACCCTGATGATATACACCCATTTGCTTCGAGATTAGATTTGGATTTATCTTCAGTTAGATTTAGTTTGGATTTGTATTTTTAGTTTTGGAACTCACTATGTTTAGTGTTAGTATTTCGCTATTATATTAGAATACCTTTGTAATCATTATGTTTATAAGTCTTCCGCTTGCGTTTGTATGTTCTGATTGACACCATAATGTGGAATTTTGACCCATGTTGGGTTGGTGTGTTACAAAAAGGGATGTCTAGCTCAAGTTCAAGCATAGAGAACATGGCTTTTGTGTCCTCTTCAAATAACAACTCTAGCAGCACTAATGAAGAAGTTAATACTGCTCATGGAGTTTCTGCTGCTAGCACTCAAGTTAATGCTGCTAATATTGATAATGTAACAACTTGTATTTTTAGGTCATTATTTAAACTCGAACTTTAACTATTCATTCCTGAAAAAGTTACTATTCATCCTCGTACTTTTCACTATTTTTGCGTAAATTAATTTTTTCGAGTATTATTTACGTATAACTTTATCGCGTAACCGAGAAACAAATTTGTGTGCACAACCTATAGACTAGATTTAGTCCAGCTATTGCACGTATCATCATTTTCATTTTAGGTCTTACTTGTGTTTGCATTTTTGTTTATTTATATTTATTAAATAAATAAACGCTTTTACACAATTTTTATGCTAGAACAATATTCTCGATACTCCCAACAATGGTCCTAGTACATTTCTACACTTAATACAATGTCACAAAAATTCAAGTATTATTTTACTAGGTATTTTGAATTCATTTATTATATATATTTTTAAATATATATAATTACGATAATTTAATAAATTGCGAAACAATAATTATTTTAAACACCTGATACCTACACAAAATACATTTTCATATTTTTTTTATAAGTTTATTACACTCTATTTTGTTCCGCTAAATTTTATTTCTAGCTAACTTAATGCCTAAATATATTAACTACATTTAAAACTAGTAATATCTAGATATTATTAGACCAAAATATTAAATGAAGCATGATCTTTCCTTTTCTCCTTGATTTTTGATCGAATACAACGTGGCCATCACATTACCCATTTGACAATTTTTCTTTGGCTCATTTAATGCTTAGTACTAGCTCATTTATTTATTAGTTAAACCATACTTCATTTTCTATATATAAGGATACGAGCTAGCAACTTATTTTACCATAGAAAAACACATAAAACTCTCTCATTCTCTATGTGAATTGGCCAAGAAGAAATAGAAGGAAGAAAAATTAGTTTGATCTATTTCAAGTGTCATTTGATCTTTTACGGGTTATATATTCATTATATATCGTTTTGGAGGAACCATTGGGGATCTATTGTTCTAAAACTTTCCAAAAACACTTCATTATCAAGTGAGTATAAAATATTTTTTATACCTTACATTATGTATTTTATGTATTCATTATGCATGTTTACGCATTTATTAAGTTTAAATCATCATTTAAACTCATTTAATTACATATATCACCTATTTACATGTTTGTTAATTTTTTATGATGAAATCAAGTAAATATATGTTTTACGAAATTATTGGACGGGAAAAATGTGTATAAACAAGCCTTAGATCATTTTTGTTTGACTTATGAAATCTATTGCTATATATATGTTAAATATAGATCCATAATTATTTGGTACATTTATTGGTCAATTTCTCAAGATTTACATTTTTGTTATATTATTTTGATTATTATGAGGCTAGAAAATTAGGAAGAAATTGGTGGAAGAGATTAGAATATATTTTTTAGTTGATTGAAGGGTTTTAGTATAGAAAAATGGATTATTGAAAAATATACGCGGAAGCGCTGCCCAAATTTCTAATTTTCAAAAAATCAAGTTTTTTTACAAAGATTTAGTTAAAGAAATAGAAAATATATTTTATAACGAAAACGTGATCGTTTGAATTGATAAAAACAGATTTATAACGAACAAAACTATTTTTCAGAAAAATAAATAGTTGCTATTGGGATTTTTAACGTGGTAAAACTGAGCTTTAAAAGATAAACCGAGACCCCGAAACCTTAAAATGTTTTAGTGTACTTAAATACCTTCACGGGGATAAGTAGAATTTTGAAAACGGGGTTAAAACGAATAAGTTATGACACACCGAAGTTTTGGTCGAAAATTATATAAAAACACTATTCACAGCTTTTTACTAAAAGCTGTCAGAGAACTTAAAAGTAGTTTTTGAGGGTGTTAATGATCGATTCTGGCTAAACTGATGCGAAGATTGCGTCCACCCAAAAGGATTTACTTCTCAAAGAATCCTGAGAAGCTTGCAATCTTCCAGACAGTGTACCTGATCGTTGTAGTGTAGTATAGGTATGTCTGGGGGATTGATCGTTCTCTAGGAGAATAGTGTCGTTAGGTCAAGATGTATGACGAGATAGGTCTAGAGGTGAGTTATGATTCTTTTTGTATTTTTATATTTTTTGAAAGCAATTAAAATCTCAGTTTTGAAGGAGTGGGCAGAATTAGTTGTTAATCAACTAACCCAAAATCTAATTATAAAACTAAAAAAACAAGAAAAAGTAAATTGGTGAACTTCTTATGATAGGAAAAACGTGTTTACTTAGATTTAATTACTCCCTAGTTATCTCATATTGATTCGTTGAATTGTCACGTCCTTGTTTTAGTTGAAGCGTCGTATTCCTTATCATTAGTCGTGAGGAGGTGCCGAAGTCCGTAGCTCTATGAATATTAGTCTCCCCTAAATCCCTTAACATCCATTAAGTTTTCTAGGATCAACAAGCCGCAATTCACGAAATAAATACAACGAACAAAACCAATAGTGCACTCTACGGTTGCGTTTTTAAGACGTTCAAGCTAGTTACATATAAGAGGTCTGTCAGTTTTTTTAACCTAACGCGATAACAATCAACTAAACAAGAGACAACAAATCAATATTAATTAACTAGGTTTCATTAGATCTAAGCAAACACAAGCAAACTCAAGCTAGCATGATAGTTAGAAGAAAAGATAAACAATTAATCAAACAACACATAGACATATTGAATGATTAAAAGAATAACTTATCTTCAATAAAGCATAAGGTTCAAGGGTTGAAAAACCCTTGCAAAGATGCCCAAATTCGACTAGGGTTTTTTCTCCAAAGATGTCACACTTTACAATAAAAACTTGCGAAAACGTATATAGGAATACAGTTCTGACGGCGTCAGGTTATAGCCTCTGACGCCGTCAACTCGCCGTGTTTTAGGGTTTCGTCTGTGTAATCGCCGCTCTCACGGCGTCAGAAAGGGATCTTAGGCCGTCACTTGTAAAATCCTTATGAGCCGTCTCTTGTTAACTTAAAGCGTGACGTCCATCTTCTTTTAACACCTGACGGCGTTAGGTTATAAAGTCTTCAAAACTCTCTGAAGCGTCACTTGTTAGCTTAACACTACAAAATCTATCTTGAATTACAAGGGACGGCGTCACGTTGTAGCATGTGACGCCGTCAGACACTGTTGTCTGACAGGTTTTTCGCAACTTCTTCTTTTTCTTCACTTTTTCGTTTAAATATGCTCCAAAAGTGTCGATTTCCAGAATTCTCGTCCCAAGTACCTAAAATACAAAAAGAAACGATCTGAGGAAAAATTTGATCATATTTACTCGATTTTAGGCTTAAATGACCCCTTAAAAAAGTACCAAAAAAATCCTTATCAAATATCCCTGAACTTGGGATTGGCTTGTCCCCAAGCAAATGAGCCTTTTTCTAATCAATTTACAAGTTAGGGGTCATTTAACATTAATATAAAAGTAATTACAACATACAATCGTTCCACGTTAGCGATGCGTGTGATGTGTCGTTGCGGTTTAGCAGTATTAATGCCTACTCAAGTTTTAAATTTATATTTAGCCGACTTATCAATAACACACACACTTAACGAGCAGTGTACCCGGTCAGTATGAATATAATGGTAAGCAGAGTGTCGATCACTAAGAGTGGAACGTATTATCTAGTTATTCTAATCAGTATTTTAATATCCTAAGTTAGTTATTCAACCTAATCTAAGGCAAGGGGGGTTCAGCCTGAGAGACTGGCACAGTTTGGTTATAATTAAATAGAAAACTAAACTAATGAGCAAGAATCAGCGATTAGCACACACATACACAGATAGATACTCGAGACAATAAGAAGACCTGTCCTGATAATTAAATAGCTTGTCACTTGTTTTATTGCTAGTTTTATATGAAGTGTATATAACTAAACCTTTCTCGTTGGCTCTAATCTTATCGGCGAGTAAACCCTTAATGATTACTTATGTCTATCATACTTTTCTAGAGACGCTAGAATAAATAGGCGAGGAAGGGGCATGGCGACCCAAGCAAGACTCAGTTAGACACAGAGGTTATTAATGCACTAATAAAAGTCACCAAAGACATCAACATATAAACTTTAATTAATGGGAAAGCAATATTAAGGGGAGTGCATGATCTTCCGTAGTCACATGACACAAGCCCATCAATCCTGATGAATTAAAGCGTACTAAAACAATAAAAAAAAACTACTTAATGAATTAAATACATGCAAGACCTTCTTACAGCTCTTGTATCTTTGTTTGAGGTGTGTCTTGTGCTGCTTGGTTGTTTGAATTCGGCTCTAGGGTTATATATATGTCGTCTCTCAAATTCATCTGACCTTGGGGTATTTATAGTTTCTGTCTGAGGGATAGATGCGGCGCATTGAGTTGATAGATGCGGCGCATTGACTTCACTTCGCGTGGGGTCCAAGATTAATATATTATGGAATATTCGTACACCGTCTTCAGATGCGGCGTAACTTGATCTTTGTATGCGGCGCATGTACTTTAGCTGTCTTGGATTGTAACTGGTGAAATCTTGATAGTGATACGCCGTATGTTAGAAGTATATTGCGGCGTATCTGGAGTAGAACGAGCTTGATCTTCTTCTTTGACCAAAGTTTCATATGCGGCGCATGACAGAATTTCATGCGGCGCATTCTTCAAAGTCAGGCAATGGTCTTCGAATTCATCTAAGTATGACATTGCGTCGTATCTGTTGAGTGAGATACGGCGCATCTTCTGGATTTCAGTAGACTTTTGACATCTCGCTTGGTTTGCTCCATAATTAGTCCAAAATCGCCAAGTTTCACATAATGCTTGTTTTTATCTGAGAATTACTAAAGTAAACATTAATGTATCGATTCTCATATATAATATAATAAAACAAGTCAAATAAATAGGATAAATGATGATAATAAAATGTACTTATTTGAGTTCATCAAATATCCCCCCACTTGAACTTTAGTTGTCCCCAAGTAAACCTTAGAATTAATCATATGAAAATGTATCCTAAAAGATATTAGGATTTATTTTTATATTTAAGCACGTATTCGTTTTGTCATAATCACAGAACCAAACACATAACGAAGTAGAAACCAAAATAATTTTTAATGTAAAACAATTCTAAATCGTTTAGTTGCTTAGTCGTGACGAATATTCTATCATAGGCTTGGCAAGTATACGCATCTCCCCCACTAAAGCCAAGGAGTAACAAGTCTAAAGCGGTAAAAAGGGTTTGTTGGTTAAGGGTTGATCATCCTTTTTAATCTCTATCGATCTCATATTCCAGAAAAGGCGACAAAATTACAAATACATGATCGAATCCACGACCACGATACTTGCAATTGCTCAATTCCTTCACTCGAATGGGCTAAAGATAGGACCAAGTAATCTTCACCTATAATATTATATCAAAAAGGGCAACAAAATCATAAATACATAGCCGAATCCACGTCTACGATACTTAAGATTGCTTAAATCCCTAATCTCAACAAATCAAAGGTTTGGATGAAGAATGATATAGGGTATGGATAATATTTGTGATACAAATTGGTGTAAAATGAAAAATAAACAAAACAGATAAATTAAAATCCTAAGTGTGTTTAATCACTTTCCCAACCATCCCATGAATAAGACTCATATCATTGAATAACTCACGCTTTAACACTTGCAACACACGCTTTAGATAGACATGAATTATACTCAACAAAATCTCAATCAAAGAATAACCTTAGTTGGCGTTCCCATAACGGCCAACTCCCATTCAATCCATAAATATAATATACAACAAATAGTGGTGATATCTCCCACTTAATACAAAACTTTACATAAGTTGGTTAAAACAAACTTCCAACTTTTCCTTTTTCTTTTCTATTATTATTTTTTATTTATTTATTTTTTTTTTTGACATCAACATATATGTGTAAAATTTCACAACTTTTCTATCACTATTTTTCCGGATAATTTTTCCATACTCTTCATACTTTCAGAAATAACTGTAATAGTGAAAGTAGCAAACACACGAAAAATAAACTAAAAGTTATACAATATTTACTTTCATACCAATTGCATTGTGCAATTTCCCGGACCTAACCAAAGATAATGAATTACGCACGCGAACACAGGTAATGTAAGGAAACACACTTTGCCTAAAGCAATTAACCACGGATTTTAATCTACAGGGTAGGCTAAGGTGTAAGGGTGTATCGAAACATTATAAAAAAGGTGTAGAAACAAAAGGAATGGCTCTGAGGGTTTTTCTAGGGGTATCTTACTCTAAAAGTGAGATTAAACAAAGGGTTTATACGGGGGTTAACTAACCAGTGTAGTTAGTTAATATCACATAACATATAAAGGCTATTTGGGTGTAATCCTAGAAATTTACCAATTTAGACAAGTCACTCCAATTATATAGATAATACTCATTATGGTGGTCTTGAATAGTATACAAGCCAAGTTCTAAAGTTTACAATTCAACGGCACACCAAAGTTTTAATATTTTTGAAAGAATAAAGTTATGTGTGCGGTTATGTAATTTAGACTTTAAACAAAAACATGCTAGAAAAAAAAAATTAATTTTGATATATTAAGCGCATTTTAAGCATATTTTGAAAAAGTTTAGGACAAGTAAGTGTTCTAATTCTCCATCCCCCCACTTAAGTTAAACAACGTCCTCGTGGTTTGTGTCAAAGGTTAAAAACTGGAAAATAAAAGAATTAGAACAGAAAAACTCCCCTGAGATTTGCTCGGTATGATCCTCCATTATTCGTATAAGAGCAAAAATCAACTTTCTTGTGGATGAGAACGTTTAAGCTTCATGAATGATGTATCCACAAAAATGCAGGAATCTATAATACCATTTAGACTTTAACACACCTGAGTTAAGAAGGTTCAAACTTGCATAATACATTAGTAGTTAGTAAAAATAAAACCTAAAAAATTAAACTGTAAATCATCAGGTCAGTCGATACGCCGTATCTTATGGAAGAAGATACGCCGTATCGAGCCTGGAATAAGTACGAAGCAGAATAAAAGATACGTCGCATCCTTAACCAGGGATGCGCCGCATTAAATAAACTGACAGAAAGTTTTAAAGTCAAAAATAAAAATGCAGAAAATGAAATAAGATATGACCAGTGCAGGTGATGCGTCGCATCTTATGATGGAGATGCCCCGCATCTTCTGCAGGTCTGACAGACTCGACACAGAACAGAAAAGTAAAATTTTTTCCTTCGGGTTGTCTGCCGGTCAGCACTTGTCTTTATTCCAGAGTCTTCAAGTTAGACTCACATTCAGCTCCTTAATACCGATCACTGAAAGAGTCGGAAGCATCGCGCTCCCTCATCGCCAGTCTAGTAATATTGCACACTCCTTGCTCGTCCTTAATATCCACGCCATTCTTCTTTAATATCTGTATAAACAAAGTTCTGTCCCTTTCGGGCATAGATGACAAAATGATAGACGGGAAATTCTTATTATTATATAGGCATAAGTATGCAAGGTGGGGTGGTCGTTCAAGAAACATATCTTTATTCAAATTTGTATTCTCAACTATTCTCCTACGTTTGTTAATCACTTCGCAATCATACCACTCATCATCAGAATCATTAACAATATCGCGCCTAAGTTCGGTAGGTACATTAAGGTCAATAAATTCCTCGAGGTTCTTATGATTAGGATTTGTTGAGTTGTTTTGAATCAATGTTTCTCCCATAAGCCTAGCTTCTAGATCGAGGTCCATACTTTCTCTTAATCCCAGCACATAGACGCCTCTAATTATGCTCTTAGCAGGATTTTGGCACTTATAGACTAGTTTATTGTTCCTTACCTTTAATGAGATTTTTCTTTTAAACACATTAATCTTAGCATGGGCGGTAGACAAGAAAGGTCTTCCAAGGATTAAAGGAATCTTAACATCCTCGGGAATATCTAATATAACAAAGTCTATGGGGAAAACAAACTTCTCAATCTTAACTAGCACATTTTCAGCAACCCCTTCAGGTCGTTTTACCGTTTTATCAGCCAATTCAATAAGCAGCTTAGTTGGTGCTAATTTTCCTAGTCCTAGGGTAGTGAATGTCTTAAGGGGCATAACACTAAAGCTGGCTCCTAAGTCTGCTAATGCATTATTGAAAGATATGTCATTAATTGAACAAGGTAAAGTAAAACTTCCTGGGTCCTTTTCTTTATGAGGCAAGGCACGTAAGTCGGTTGCAGAGCTCTCTTCTTTCATTGTAGCCTTGATCTCCTCTTCAATCTTTGCCTTCTCGTTGAGTAACCTCCTTAAACTGATTAAAGAATTAAAGAAAAATTCTGGCTTTGCAGCATCATTACCATTCATCAATCTTCTAGGAAAAGGTATGTTAGGCGTGACTTCTTCAGTAGTGCATATGGCCTTGACATGATCTCTTGGGTTAGTTTCAGTTGAGCTAGGTAAACTTCCGTATCCCCTTTCTTGAAGAACCTTGCTCATTTGTCCGATTTGTTGTTCCAATGCTTTGATCGAAGCTCTTTGATTTCTTGTTATAGTATCCATTGAGGCTCAGATTTCTTTGATCATAGCGGTGTTCTCTTCATGTCTTTTAGCAGCATCGGCCATAATTTTCTTTAGAGGGTCATCCAAAGTCTGCCTTCTTTCTTGATAAGTGGGATTATAGTTGTTCTTTTGATAGTATCCCGGAGCAGCTTCCCTAAATCTTCCTGAAGGTTGGAATGGTTGTCCAAATTGTGTGTAGTATGCTTCTTCAAAAGTCTCACTTTCATTCTTTTTAGGGCAATCTTTAGTGTAGTGAGGTCCTTCGCATTTTTCACATCCAACTTGGGCAGCATAAACTTTCTCATCACGCTTCTTCATCTCTCTACTAATTTTATTCAATTGAGCTTGAATTGCAGCAAACCCGTCAAAATTAGTGCTGCTCTTAGATCTAGTAGAGGTTCCGTCGTGCCATTTTTGAGAGTGATCAGCAGCTTCTTGGATGGCTTTTCTAGCATCGGCTGCACTCATTTGAGGCACAGCTCCCTTAGCATCCAAGATTTGTCTAGTAGGCACGTCTAATCCTTGATAGAACAATATTATCTCCTGCATTAGATTTAGATAATGTTGAGGGCATTTCATCAATAAGTCTTTAAATCGTTCCCAAGCTTGATAAAGAGTTTCATCAGGCTCTTGCTTGAAATTGTTGATAGCCTCCATCTTTTTAGCAGTTTTTGCAGGTGGACAATATCTTTTCAGGAATTTGCTCTTCAAATCTGCCCATGTTGTGATTGAACTAGCAGGTTCATTCCTTAGCCACTTATTAGCAGCTCCTTTAAGCGAAATTGGAAAGATTCTTAGCATAAGTTGATCGTCAGAGATTCCTTCTGTAGTAAACAAATCTGCAATCTCGAGGACTTTTTCAACATGTTCATTAGCATCTTCATGTTCTATTCCATTGAAAGCATTTTCTCTTAGCTCCTTGAGAAACTGACCCTTCAACTCAAACTTTGACTTTTCATCAAACTTCGGTCTAGCAACTCCTGAACTGTAATCAGCACGGGTTTTGTTCATGTATTCCTCCATAGTAGTGTTTTCCGTCATTGTTTCTGTTTCTTCTTTTCCATTCTCTTCAGAAAAGTAATCAAGCTCGAACGAACTTGAAATTTCAAAGCTTTTTGTGTTGAAAAGCCTTTTAAGCGAATGTAAGGCTCGTTCAGGATCTTCGAAAGGTTTAATCAAGTTCTTAGTTGAATTCCTGGTCAGGCACTTCCTGAAATCATCACAAAAGCATCAGTAGGGTATGTCCAAGAAAGTATGATATCAGAAAATTAACAACGAAAACGGAATACAAAAAATAAAAGTTGCTGATATCTGCAAACGATGCGCCGTATCCAGTAAGTTGGGTACGCCGTATCTTATTACGTTAAAATTTAATCAGACTTTTATTCAGAAAACAGATACACCGCTTATGAATTAGAATGCGCCGTATCAAGTTTAAATTATCAAAAATCGATTATATTTATTAAAATTAAATGCGTTGTATTAACAAAAGCTAATGCGCCGTATTTTCGTTACGTTTCAAAATACAAGATTTTTGATTTAGTAGATGCGCCGTATCAATGAAGATCGATGCGTCGCTTCTGTTTAATAATTCGAAAAACTGTTTTTAATTTAAATAGAAAATACGCCGTATCTGTTAAAACATATGCGTCGTATGGCGTTAGGGTTTAGAAAAAATTTCTTATTAAAAACAGAATACGCCGTATCTTGGGGAAAGATGCGTCGTACTCGAATTTATTAAACGCGTTGTATTTTATAAAAATTAAACACAATACGCCGTATCTGTGAAAACTGATGCGCCGTATCGTTTGTATCAGCACAATACAACGACAGCAGAATGCATAAAAATACAGAAAAAAGAAAAACAAAAATAACAACAAACAAAAAGAAACAAAAATTACAGAAAACAAAAACACACAAAAATAGTAAATATGCAAATTATACAATGAATGCAATCTATCTAATATACAACAGGGTTAGTAGTTAGAATCTAAAAAAAAAACTAAAAAGAAAAACCTAATTAAAATACTAAATCAAATTAACAGATAATAACAATTCACTCACCGGCAACGGCGCCAAAAACTTGATGCGCGTGATGTGTCGTTGCGGTTTAGCAGTATTAATGCCTACTCAAGTTTTAAATTTATATTTAGCCGACTTATCAATAACACACACACTTAACGAGCAGTGTACCCGGTCAGTATGAATATAATGGTAAGCAGAGTGTCGATCACTAAGAGTGGAACGTATTATCTAGTTATTTTAATCAGTATTTTAATATCCTAAGTTAGTTATTCAACCTAATCTAACGCAAGGGGGGTTCAGCCTGAGAGACTGGCACAGTTTGGTTATAATTAAATAGAAAACCAAACTAATGAGCACGAATCAGCGATTAGCACACACGTACACAGATAGATACTCGAGACAATAAGAAGACCTGTCCTGATAATTAAATAGCTTGTCAGTTGTTTTATTGCTAGTTTTATATGAAGTGTATATAATTAAACCTTTCTCGTTGGCTCTAATCTTATCGGTGAGTAAACCCTTAATGATTACTTATGTCTATCCTACTTTTCTAGAGACGCTAGAATAAATAGGCGAGGAAAGGGCATGGCGACCCAAGCAAGACTCAGCTAGACACAGAGGTTATCAATGCACTAATAAAAGTCACCAAAGACATCAACATATAAACTTTAATTAATGGGAAAGCAATATTAAGGGGAGTGCATGATCTTCCGTAGTCACATGACACAAGCCCATCAATCCTGATGAATTAAAGCGTACTAAAACAATAAAACAAAACTACTTAATGAATTAAATACATGCAGGACCTTCTTACAGCTCTTGTATCTTTGTTTGAGGTGTGTCTTGTGCTGCTTGGTCGTCTGAATTCGGCTCTAGGGTTATATATATGTCGTCTCTCAAATTCGTCTGACCTTGGGGTATTTATAGTTTCTGTCTGAGGGATCGATGCGGCGCATTGAGTTGATAGATGCGACGCATTGACTTAACTTCGCGTGGGGTCCAAGATTAATATATTTTGGAATATTCGCACACCATCTTCAGATGCGGCGTAACTTGATCTTTGTATGCGGCGCATGTACTTTAGCTGTCTTGTATTGTAACTGGTGAAATCTTGATAGTGATACGCCGTATGTTAGAAGTATATTGTGGCGTATTTGGAGTAGAACGAGCTTGATCTTCTTCTTTGACCAAAGTTTCATATGCGGCGCATGACAGAATTTCATGCGGCGCATTCTTCAAAGTCAGGCAATGGTCTTCGAATTCATCTAAGTATGACATTGCGTCGTATCTGTTGAGTGAGATACGGCGCATCTTCTGGATTTCAGTAGACTTTTGAAATCTCGCTTGTTTTGCTCCATAATTAGTCCAAAATCGCCAAGTTTCACATAATGCTTGTTTTTACCTGAGAATTACTAAAGTAAACATTAATGTATCGATTCTCATATATAATATAATAAAACAAGTCAAATAAATAGGATAAATGATGATAATAAAATGTACTTATTTGAGTTCATCAGTTAGTCATAATAAGCACGAAAATTATATACTAGCACCTCACATAAAGTGTTTGGATTCTCACATCTCTCGGATGTATGAAGTTATATAATATGAATGGAAACGGGAAATTAAAACACTCTCTACCTGTCATAGCACATAGATTACCATAGGCTTGGGAACGGATCCAAAACCTCCACAACTTTGGCGTAAGCACCTAGGATAAACTATCAAAGAGGGATTTTAAAGGGTTGTAACATTAGGTGTAAGGGTATGGAAAAACACTGTTTGTTGGATATAGGGAATTTTACTGGTGGCAAGTCAATTATCTCGGTCAATTACATATACAATGAGGCGTTGCTAAGCCAAGATTCGATTCAACTTGGTAACTACTAACTCTTTTTGTATTTTTCTTGACACTTTCTTGACTTAAACATAAATAAAAGAAACGGGATGGTAGTCCGTATGTTTTTTTCTCTTCTTTTTTTTTTCTTCTTTTTTCGCTTATTATTATTTTTATTTTTATATGTTTTTTTTATACACTTTTGCCCCTACCATCCAGAATAATACATCATTACAAAGGTATTTTGCAACCTCCCTACACTTGAACTTTTACATACTTTACACATAACTAACTAATGACCTGAATTAAGAAAATCAAAACACGTGGAGTACCTTAAACATTAACGTACATATGGGGGTAATAACATTGACTTTCTTCCCAATTACTCCATAATAACTAGTACTTTTACCCTTGAGTCCCAATCATCCCAAAACTGTATTTACAAGATATGACTCGACTTAGTAACCATGTAATCAATTAGATAATTAACTAAGGGTTTAAAAAATATGTTGCAGCAATAATTCACTAAAGATGAGTGCATACAAGGTAGGCTAAGGCGATTTGGGTGTACATTTGGGGGTGGATTGTAAACAAATTCTTCCTTTAAGTAACCGGAATGCGTTATTCAGAATTTCTTCCTTTCGGTCATTCCAATATACTTAAAGTTAGAAAACGAAAATGATAGGCTCTGAGGTTGTACTAGGGGTATCGTGTACTAAAGATGAGTACATCGCAAGGGTGTGGGAAAATTACTTGACCGGTGTAGCCAATGTAATTATAATACATGTTTAAAACAAGGGTTATCCTAGTACCACTTATTATTTAGTAAATCCTAACTATACGAATGTAGTCTCACTAGCGGTCTCGAGATGCATCACAAACGCAAGTTCTAGAATCTATATACTACCGGTACACTCATAAGCATTAATGGTGAATGCTTTTTCCTATCAATCTAAAGGCGAACCTCACATTTTTGGGGTGAAAATTTTTGAGTGGAAGGGTGTTTGTGCTAGCTATATAATTCCTATCCATGAGACGCTTATTAAAACTAAAGTTTCACTCCTATATGTTGTAAAAACTTTTAAATTTGGTGCTAAAATTGCCCTAACAAGTATTTCTCTTAGTTTTATTACACATTTACTCTAAGACAAAACAAATATCAAGTGAAGTTAAGTTTCAAAGGTATCCCATTTTGCCCTCCCTACACCTAAATTGAACATTGTCCCCAATGTTCTTGAAACGTATCAAAGTTATGATAACGGGAAAATAAAATAGAGAAATAAACTAATACAACCCTAATTTGTTTGGCATGGACGATGTGAAAACATGGTTAGATCTTCCTCCAAGAAAACAAACATGATAAGCTTCACTTCCAATGTATACTTTCGTCTTCTTGTCCAATATAACCTGTAATACACTAAGAAAATGAAACACAAAACCTCGCATAAAATCGGCGGTAAACACTATATATACTAAAACTAAAGTAGAAAGCAAAGTATTATATAATGCTTGCAAAATAAATGTCTACAGATTCCTGGAAATTTAAAATTCTTCAAATTTTTCAAAAATTTACATTCCAGCAGGAAAACGAAAATCTGGAAAACTGTGCTGCGGCAGCGCCTGACGCCGTCGGGTGTTAAGCCTGACGCTGTCATGTATGTCCTGACAATATTTTTACATATTTTTTCTGGAAACTTTCTATAAAAAATCTAAGTATTAAACCCTGGAAAAACTGCATAACATTCATTGTGACTCGATACAAGCATTTGACTTAAAACAAACACATAAATATATGCTAATCATTACTTGTTATCTTTCATGTTCCAATTCGTTCTTTTAAACAAATATGATCTTCCCTACACTTATCTTTTGGTAAAATACATTTATATGTAGTTAAGACGAGATTAATAACAAAATAAAGCATTTTCACAAATTATATTCGAAACATGAAATATAAACAAATAAAGATGGAGCATATATATATGAAATCAAACAAAATGAAAACAAACACATAAACAATTAAAAAGCTTGGGTTGCCTCCCAAGAAGCGCTTGTTTTTGTTCAAGTCATGAGCCTGACTCTACCCTTATTTAACGGATAAAGGGGAGGTTTTCCTTACATTTAGGGTTAAGTGTGGGTGATAGTAGCGATACACACCCTTAGGTGGGAAATATGCCACGTGAGAAAAGAGTGGTGGATGAATTATATGCTCAAAGGGGTGTGCTCTGTTCATCATAACCTTACCTAGTTCAATTAAGTCAATGGGTGAAGTAAAGTTTTCTCCTAGAAAGGGATCATCTTCTATTAACTTCGAGAGATTCCTAGTTAGGAATCCATCTTGACCTAATAAACCTGGTTTAAACCCATAATGTTTCTTGTGATCAATCATAAATGAGTAATTTAAGTATGTAAGGTCACGGTTCACTCCTATAGTAGCTTCCACTACACAAGGCATAGAGTCTACTACCTTTTCTCCCAAAACTACCCGGGCTATATGGTTTGATGGTTGGATCGGGGCCTAATTCAATTCCTAAATTTTCATCCAAGGATGGAAAATCAAGTAACGGCTTTGGTTGAGGTTCCGGTTCATCAAAGCTAGGAACTTCCATAGAACTAAGAGAAAGGTTATGACTACAAGTATTCAAACCTATATCCTCTAGTTGTTTTTCTTCCAAAGGTTCTACTTCAATCAGGGTTCCTACAGTCTCTTCTACTTCTTCTGGGTAAGTCACAAGCGGTGTGTATGCATCAAGTGATGGTGGGACTTATGGGGTACTTTGTGGGCTTGGATTTTCCACCTCATCCTTCAACATATCTAGATCATCTATGTGTTCATCATGTGTTATGGTAGGATCTAACCATGACATGCACCTAGGTGCCTTGACTCTAACCACCTCATTCCTAAACAAACTTTCCGATTGAACCTTCCAAATTGAGAATAGGTCTAAGCGTGCGTTTTTTGGGTCCCATGTTCCACTTCTGAATTGGGCGAGAATCTCAAAGGTTTCCCATGCCTCTTCAGCACCAAATTCCCACATTTTCCCATCTACCATATATTCAAACTTCTTTTGGGTTTTGCGATCGATACGAGTGTAAAAGATTTGAAGTGGAAACAATAAGTCAAGACCTTGATGATGGACTTTTTGTAGTAAGTATTTGAAACGAGTCCATGCATCAAAAAAAGATTCACCATTATGTCGTCGGAACATTAAGATGTCATTTTGGAGTGGAAAGGGTAGATTATGTAGGGGGTTAGATCGATTGGTTGAAAAATTTGGCGGATTCGCGTTCTCCATAATGGTGAACGGAAGAGTCAATGAAAAGGTTTTACAAACAAAAGCACAAAGAAAAGATTGACTAAAGAAAGTTAAAAAGAAAATAAAATCTCACTTGATAGGAATCTAGTGAGTAGACCTAAACTATATAGAAATTGAACCTAAACAATAACTATTCCCCGGCAGCGGCGCCAAAAACTTGATGCGAGGATTGCGTCCACGCAAAAGGTTTTACTTCTCAAGGGATCTTGAGAAGCTTGAAATCCTCCAGGCAGTGTACCTGATCGTTGTAGTATAGTATAGGTATGTCCGAGGGATTGATTGTTCTCTAGAGGAATATTGTCGTTAGGTCAAGATGTATGACAAGATAGGTCTAGAGGTGAGGGATGATTCTTTTTGTATTTTTAAATTTTTTGAAAGCAATTAAAATCTCAGTTTTGAAGGAGTGGGCGGAATTAGTTGTTAATCAACTGACCCAAAATCTAATTATAAAATTAAAATTTAACTAAAAAACAAGAAAAAGTAAATTAGTGAACTTTTTATGATAGGAAAAACGTGTTTATTTAGATTTAATTACTCCCTAGTTATCGCCTATTGATTCGTTGAACTGTCACATCCTTATTTTAGTTGAAGTGTCCCCTAAATCCCTTAACATCCATTAAGTTTTGTAGTATCTAAAAGCCGTAATTCACGTAATAAATACAACGAACAAAACCAATAGTGTACTCTACGGTTGCGTTTTTAAGACGTTCAAGCTAGTTACATATAAGAGGTCAGCCAGTTTTCTTAACCTAACGCGATAACAATCAACTAAACATGAGACAACAAATCAATATTAGGTTTCATTAGATCTAAGCAAACACAAGCAAACTTAAGCTAGCATGATAGTTAGAAGAAAAGATAAACTATTAATCAAACAACACATAGACATATTGAATGATTAAAAGAATAACTTATCTTCAATAAAGCATAAGGTTCAAGGGTTGAAAAACCCTTACAAATCTGCCCAAGTTCGACTAGGGTTTTTTCTCCAAAGATGTCACACTTTACAATAAAAACTTGCGAAAATATATATAGGAATACAGTTCTGACGGTGTCAGGTTATAGCCTCTGACGCCGTTAACTCTCCTGTTGTAGGGTTTCGCCTGTGTAATCGCCGTTCCGACGGTGTCAGAATGGGATCTGAGGACGTCAGTTATAAAACCTTCTGATCCGTCTCTTGTTAACTTAAAGCGTGACATCCATCTTCTTTTAACAGCTGACGTCGTCAGGTTATAAATTCTTCAATACTCTCTGAGGCGTCACTTGTTAGCTTAACGCTAGAAAATCCATCTTGAATTGCAAGGGACGGCGTCATGTTGTAGCATGTGACGCCGTCAAACACTGTTGTCTGACAGGTTTTTCGCAACTTCTTCGTTTTCTTCATTTTTTGGTCCAAATATGCTCCAAAAGTACGAAATAAATCCTTGTCATAGACGGGCTAAATAAATGAAGTAGCATTTTACCTAAAATACAAAAAGAAATTATTTGAGGCAATATTTGATCATATTTACTTGATTTTAGGCTTAAATGAACCCTTAAAAAGGTACCAAATAAATCCTTTTCATAGACGGGCTAAATAAATGAAGTAGCATTTTATCTATATATTTTGGTCGAGTCGGAAACTTTTCAAAATATAGATTACCGAAACATTCGTCTCGTAGTTACGATACATACTTGCTAAAAAACCAAAAATGTTATATTTTTTACTATTGCTAAGAAATAACAAAGTAACGTTATTTTTATATCTAAACTCACAAACAAACATGTATAGGTGATATAACTTTCATAAAATTTCATACACGACCTCATTTCATGATCTAAATCACATTATTACCTTAGGTTGCAGTTAGGGTATCGCGCATCGTTCCCTGTACACACTTACTTGTAATGTATAACTTATTGCTTGAGGTGAGTATTCACGAACCCCCCGTTTCTAACTACTTTAATCACTTTGGGGTGGAATGCATGAATTATATTTAAACTAAATTGATTTCTATTTTATGAACACTATTATTTGAACCCTTTGACTATTTTGAACCCTTTGACTTGATCTTGAACCATTTGACTTATTTTGAACTCTTTTGACTTGTCTTGACCTTATAACTTGTTTTAAAACTCTTGAAATTGACTTAAACTTTTGAACTTGACTTAAACTCTTGAATTTAGTTATGAACTTATGACTTGAAGTGAACTTAATGTATTGTACGTACTATAACCTAAAATCTTACCTTATTGGTGGAGCAACATAAAGTCTCCCATGTTCGGAGCCGAATAAAGTCTCCCATGTTCGGAGCACCACAAAGTCTCCCATGTTCGGAGCAATACAAAGTCTCCCATGTACGGAGCAGGAATACAAAGCCTCACTCTGAGCAATACAAAGTCTCCCCTGTTTATGGAGTAGCAATACAAAGCCTCCCTCTAAGCAATACAAAGTCTCCCTTGTTTGGAGTATGCAAAGTCTCCCCTGTCGACGGAGAGTTCTTGATTTATTATATACGTAGTGATTATACTGTGAACTATTATGACCACGTGTGCTTGAACTACCTTTTGCGCAATGGCTTGTGAAAACATAGCTTACAAGTCTTGTATGAGCGGGATTTGCAGCTGAATGGTTTGACAGAGACTTTGCCTTTTCGACCTTTCTCAAAGATTTTAGACTTACTTTTATTATTCCATATGAAATTTTTCAAAAAGGTTTTCATATTATACAAAACGTGTGGACTCACCAACTATTTTCATAGTTGACCCGTTTTCTCTCATGCATTTCAGGTGATCGTCAGTGAGTATTTTCATGAAGGATTTTAGAAGTCTCCACATGTCATCGTTTTTGTCGTCATGTTACAAGACTTCATCTTTTGGAAAACTAAGTCTTATGTTTTTATTGTCGTTTTTGGAATAAAACAATTTTGTAATAGAGTACTATTTCCTTAAATATTAATTTTGGTATTGCACTATATCTCTTTTGCGATGTATATGATTTTGTCGCACCTCGCATTTTCGCCTTTGGCGCGGTGTGACAGATTGGTATCAGAGCATAAGGTTATAGAGAATGCTAGTTTTTCTAAAATAAAAATCGCAACTATAACCAAAATGACATTTCCTAAAACACCGAACATCATGCTTGTCGACTAGTCATAGCATTGCATCGTTAATCCTAAATTGTACATAGCCTGATCACCTTTATTTAACTAAGGAAGAATCATGTAATGATAAGAGTAGTAGTCTTGGATCATGTTTGGTCGAGTCTTAAGAGTCTGGTCACCTAAAATTGCACCGGTCGGGTGGGTATGCATAGCATGTTCGTATATTCGCGTTTATGTTACCGTACCTTATATATGCTTTTATGTAAATGCTTTCTCTTTGCTACCTTATGGCTCGTTAGACTAAGCACGTCTTTGTTCCCGTCATGTTATGATCTCTATGACACGACGGTCGTTGTACCATACATCATCCATCCAAGTTCACGGCATTCATTAATCCGGGACCTAACTTTATCGACCTTGGTTACATTTTTTATTAGTTGATTTGATTGGGTAAGCAATTCAAAAATCGATCCAATTTTTCAAAAGACCTCCTTCCAGGATATTGAATTCTTTCTTTCTGACAAATTGTGTCCTAGCTTGATCTAGTGACAGTTCTTGTTTGATGAGTTGCGAAAATCAAGCTAAGTCAAGTTGTTACTCAAACCGATTCAGTTTAATATCATGACAGTTCTTGTTTGATGAGTTGTGAGATTAAATTAGAATCGACTACCTAAAGGTCTTTTGAGGGCTAAGTTTGAGATTGGGAAAGTTTGACTCATTAAATCTGACCACGAGCACATACGTCTGTAGAACGAACGAGCTGAATTCAGGGACTGAATTCCTTTAACGGGTGGAGACTGTGATAACTCATATTTTTAGGTCATTATTTAAACTCGAACTTTAACTATTCATTCCCGAAAAAGTTACTATTCATCCTCGTAGTTTTCACTATTCACTATTTTGGCGTAAATTAATTTTTTCGAGTATTATTTACGTATAACTTTATCACGTAACCGAGAAACAACTTTGTGTGCACGACCTATAGACTAGATTTAGTCCACCTATTGCAAGTATCATCATTTTCATTTTAGGTCTTACTTGTGTTTGCATTTTTGTTTATTTATATTTATTAAATAAATAAACGCTTTTACACGATTTTTATGCAAGAACAATATACCCGATACTCCCAACAACGTCCTAGTACATTTTTACACTCAATACAATGTCACAAAAATTCAAGTATTATTTTACTATGTTTTTTGAATTCATTTATTATGTATATTTTTAAGTATATATAATTACGATAATTTAATAAATTGCGAAACAATAATTATTTTAAACACACGATACTTATACAAAATACATTTTCATAGTTTGTATAAGTTTATTACACTTTATTTTGTTCCGCTAAAATTTATTTCTAGCTAACTTAATACATAAATATTTAACTACATTTAAAACTAGTAATATCTAGATATTATTAGACCAAAATATTAAATGAAGCATGGTCTTTCCCTTTATCCTTGATTTATGCCGAATACAACATGGCCATCACATTACCCACTTGACAATTTTTCTTTCGCTCAGTTAATGCTTAGTACTAGCTCATTTATTTATTAGTTTGTGGAAAACTAGAAGGGGGGTTGAATAGTTTTACGTCTTTTTAAATTTTATTTTGAAAACATTTATTTACTTTTAAAAACTTTGATTCGATATTATGTGACTTCAATTCTTAAACAATATGAACAAGTATAGATAAATATAAGTAAGTGAAGCAAGTAAAGTAAAGTAAATCAAATGAAAGATAGAGATGGAAAGATCTAACCGAGACACAAGAGATTTATAGTGGTTCGGCTACAAGGACACATTCCTTGCCCTACTCCACTCCCCGAGCACCTAACTCGAGAGTTTTCTTCACTATGTCAACAAGCTCCCTTATGGCGGAGAAAACCTTACACAACTTTAGCTTACACCGGCTTAACGACACAAAGCTAGATGTCGAGTTCTAATCGTAGCTAGAACCAATCTCACAACTTAAACACGACTTAATCACACCTTCTTCTTCACGACTACTTTACGACTTCTTCACGACTTCTTCACAACTTCTTCACGACTTCTTCACGACTTCTTCACGACACTTCACGAATTCTTCACTACTTCTTCACGACACTTCACGACTAAGCACAACCTATGTACACTTCTACTTCTTCACACCTTCACTACTTACATACCTTAACTACACAACTTCACTACATACACACTAACCTATCCCAAATAATTATACACACAACTATCAAACAAATATACAACTCATATACAAATGAATGATGACACACACAACTTAGATAGCTAAGTTGCAATACTTCTTCTCTAGATGTTGAAGGAGTATTCTTCTTTTGCACTTGAATGTAGGAAGCTTGGATCACTTAGAAACCAATGCTTAATAAGATATGATCAAAGGATTTTGAAATGTATATACAAGGATTTAAAACAGAAAGTTTTAGTGTGCAAAAGGTGAGTAAAAATCCAGGGGAAGGCTGGTATTTATAGGAGAAAAATCTGGACAGCTGGAGCCTACTGGAGCGTGGTCGGCCCCCTTAAATAGGGGGCGGTCCCCTTAATTTTACTAGCCGGCCCCCTTAATAATTAAGGGGGCCGCCTAGTAAAATTTTCTGAACGTTGCCCAGATTTGTCCTTTTGTGGGGAAGGTTTTTCTGAAACATTTTTACTGATTTTGGTTAAAAATTTGAATTCATGTTTTTATAAAAGATTAAACATTTTTATTTAATACCAAAATTGTTTTTCAAAAATATATAAAATGTTTTTGACATTTTATAAAAAGTTTAGAAATAAAGAAAATGTTCCTTTGATCATATGATGCATTAAGCATTAGTTCATTCATACCTTAAGTGATTTTAGTTGTAGAAATGAATATTTACAACTAAGTACTTGTTTAATTTATAAGTTTATGTTTTAATGAGTTTACATTTTGTGATCATCAAAACATAGAGATATGAATAAATATTGATAATGTTTTTAGGCATTTATTTATGTCAACAATCTCCCCCTTTTTGATGATTACAAAACCTAAACTCATTAAACCAAAAATTTTATTTTTGGATAAGTATTTAATGAGTTTACATTCACTTCTCCCCCTTTTTGTAGAATGAAAAAGGTTAAGCCGTCAAAATGAAAACGTGAAATTTGTCGGGACGAAAACACCCCCTTGATGTGTACTCCCCCTCGTTTGGGGGCACCAAGGAAACGAGCTATGGAACGCTTGCAAGAAAAATATTAGAAGCACAAGTATATGCAACATAAGGCATGCAAACATTCAAACAAAACAACTAATGATACTACAAGTATATGTAACATAAGGCATGCAAACATTCAAACAATAAGCAAGCATATAGAATGAGATCATGCATTTAATAAAGTGTTGTGTATAAATACACAACCAAGTGAATTACAACATAAGACATTCAAACAAAACAACTGATGATAAAGCATGCAAGTGAATTACAACATAAGGCATGCAAATATTCACACAAAACAACTAATGATACTACATAATCATCCCAAAAGCACATGATTCCCATAAAGCTTGCAACCAAAAGGATGGAAGATCTTAAAAAAAATCATCTAGTTTGGAAAGAATGGATGATGTTGTGGTGAAATGGGTGAAGATTTTGGAGGTGGTGGTGGTGATGGGTTGTGTTGTCTTCTTTAGTGAGGTGTTTGTTGAAGTGGACATTTATGGGTGATATGATGACTATTTTGAGTTTCTTGGAGGACTTGGAAATGGAGGATTTTGGTGATAGCATGGTGTCTTGGGTTTTTAATTTGGAGGGAATTTTTATTATGAAAGTGTGGTTGTTTTGGGTAAGGTTTTGAGGTTTAGTGATAATATTCCAAACTCAGATGGGTTTAATAAAGGTAAGGGTAGCTGGGATTACATAAAAGGGTCACAAGATGCAAAATGAAATAGTGAAAAATTCTTTCCAGATGGCCGGTCCCCTTAATTGTAGGCCGGCCCCCTTAAAATTAAGGGGACCGCCTAGCAACATTAAGGGGGCCGCCCATCTGGTATTTCCCAGATGACCAGAATTGAAATTTTTTCAGAAAAGGGTCAATTTTTGGGTTGTGTTTGCAGCAAGCTTTATTTGAACCATGTTCATTTGGAATGGTTTAATAGTAGCAATAACATGTTAAGAGGAACAATGTTTATATGTAGACTACTAAGATCATATTTTAAGCATGTCATAGGCATATATATATATATATATATATATATATATATATATATATATATATATATATATATATATATATATATATATATATATATATAGGGTAGGGATACAATGAGAAGGGGCTTAAAATGAGAAGGGTAGGAAGGATTGTGAGAGTGACATGTGTCATCCCCATGCCACATCATCATGCCGCATCACGGTTACTGCATCGTGATGCAGTAAAAATTTTGGCGGGAAATTTTTTTTTTCCCGCCAAAATTTTTTTTTTTTGTTCAAAAAAAATTTTTTTTTCCCGCCAAAATTTTTACTGCATCACGATGCAGTATAAATTTTTACTGCATTACGGTTACTGCATCACGATGCAGTATATTTTTTTACTTCATTACGGTTACTGCATCACGATGCAGTATAATTTTTTACTGCATCACGGTTACTGCATCACGATGCAGTAAAAATTTTGGCGGGAAAAAAAATTTTTTTTTGCCCAAAAAAAAAAACTTTTTTTTTGGGCGGGACAAATTTTTTTTTCCCGCCAAAATTTTATATATATATATATATATATACTAGACTTCAAAGCCCGCCCAATGGGCGGGCATGACTTATAATTATAGTTTTCATGGCCCGCCCCTTGGGCGGGCATGACTTGTAAGCCCTCCCGGGCATATAAGCCCGCCCACAGGGCGGGCATGACTTGTGATTATAATTTGGATGTTTTTTGTTAACTTAAAATTCTGTTTTAAGTTACTTATTTAGAATTTATTTTATTTTATGTAAGTGTATCTTTAAGTGAATAATTTTTGGTTGTTTAATTTTGTTATGTTTAAGGAAGGCGAGCATGATGTATAATTATCGTTGGAAGGTATTAGTTATTGTTAACTAATATATTTGGAAATTATCGTTTTTTTTTTATCAATAATTGAATTGTAAACAGGGTTAATTTTTTTATTTATAAGATAAATTTTTATTGAAATTTTAACATGAAATAAAAACAAAATTCTATGAGATGCAACATTACAAAGTCTGAAAACCACAAATATAGCCAAAATAAAATGTTGACAACCAAATGAGTACAACAAAAAAACTAAAAGTCGAACATCCATATCCAAGACTTACAAACTGAATTGGACGAAAAAATTATCAAATATTTCATGTTCTAACCCACTTAAATTTTTGCAAAATACAATAAGTTATCGCTATTGCGAACCATCTTTAAGTCTTTTGTGGCAAGTCTTCCAAGAACACATCCGCAAATCTCCATGGTTAGTAGCTAATCCAAACACTCCCTTAACATCAGTTCCTAAAAGACATTAAAATGAAAGTAATATAAATGGCATGTACTTCATAGTTTGATTTGAACCAAGACATGACCCGTTTCGGTCTGAACCCGTTCAGTCATTATTAAACCCACCTGACCCTCCCAGCTCACATTATCTCACTTCGAATTTCACATTATGAAGTACATGTCGCTTAAGAATTTCAAGCGGAACTTCAAATTTCATCTTTTCTGCAAATCTCAGCAAATCAACATGCCTTAATCACAAACGTTAACATACATGATCAATAAATTCAAAAGGTACTAACCTCCAAGTCTTCCAGTGTTAAACTCTATTCTGTGACTGGGCTTCATGCCTCTTCAAAGCATATTCAGCCCAAACACGTTGTGAATCAATGAACTCGCTCTCCCATTGTATCAAGAAATCTCTTGTTTCAGCTGAATTCAGATTAAACCTTAGCTCTTTAGCCATCCTGATGAGCATAAAGAACGCGCCTGTCCAAAACAAACTCAAATGAGAAAACATGCATACATTACATATTGTAGATGTCATCACAATAATCAAAACACATTATTATTATTATTATTATTATTATTATTATTATTATTATTATTATTATTATTATTATTATTATTATTATTATTATTATTATTATTATTATTATTATTATTATTATTTTATTTTCAGCCAGGTGACTCGTGCGTTAGGTTTTTGGTTGTTCTATCAATCCTTTATTCATACATCTCTTTCTCGAATGGAAATTTCGCAAACCGTGTTTGTGATATGTAAGCAATGTTTAGCTGGGGAAAAAATTGTGGTGCGACCCAAATATTAAGATTGCTTAGTTTGGATGATTTCATCCAATCAAAAGCGAAGGAGACTTTCTTAATCTTTTATCTGATCTTATGCTCAATTTTGACCTGTTGCTTCTGAGTGGGTTGGTTTGGCAACTTTTTTATATCTAACCGGTGTTTTTCATAAAAGAATTAGATTAATTATAAGAACCTATCTATCCAAAAGTGATATCACTAAAATTCCAATGTTAATATATTCTAAATATCAACCTGTTAACTATATAATTTAAACACTTGTACTATATTGATCCATGAATTTAAGAAATTTTTTAGTAACATTGAACAACTACTGTAGTACTATCATTATAAGTGTGGCTTCAGATAATAACTTTGATGAGTTTTAAGTACACCTAGAGAAGACTTATTTGTTGTAGTGAACATACCAGAGAGGGCCACGTGGTGAAGGCGTATCCATCAATATGAAACCATTAATACAGCGTGTAGCCGGGCGTTTCCAACATTAAGTATGTACTGCAAAACAACATATGAGAAATTACAGGGGGCATTTGAGACGTTCCATTATTAGGCGAAACTTCATATAAAGTTCGAGTATACTTGGTCAGGTGTAAGGTACAAAACATGTTTCCACCAATGGTAAATGAAATTATAGGCAAAGAAGGGGACAATCAAACATAGACACTTCCACCGAGCTCTGAGCCACACAATCTCAATCTGCATTCAAGAGTGCTGATGTAAGATAACGCATCACAAATATTCGCTTAACAACAATTGTGAAGAAAGTAGATTAATGGAAGAATCAAGCGACTAAACGTTGAAGCAGTTTGGTATATCAGTAAGCCTACCCAAGTCCATGATGGGACCGCAAACATCATAGGAATGACATAGTGCATTCATTTTTTTCTATGGGTCCGTCGTCCGATCTAATACGATATGATGTGAAAAAGTGACAGGAACCTATAAAAACAATTTTCGACAAAGTGACCCGTCTTACCTCTGATACTCTTCGTTTTATGGCTGCTTCAAGACATTGGAGCACTCTTCGCCTCTCTGCATCTGATTCAAAACATCGTATTAGCATAACTGAAGTTAAAATAAAAAGTAAAAGAAAACAATGAAAGTTACTAACATGATGAGCTTCGGGTCCTTCAATATCCACATTCCCATGAGAAACCACATAGTCCATATCCGTTAAAGTACAAACCGTATCAAACAAAAGTTTTGGTCTATCTTCACAACGAATAGTGACCACTGAACAATCTTTATCATGGCAATCAACAATCGTCACATCAGAACAACAGTTTTAGCTTCTTGGCCTTCGTTGCTCCCATTGAGCACATTGCATAGCATTTGCTTTATGTTATCGAGTCTTTCTGGATCAGAAATTGCTGTTCCTGATCCCTCATTAGTTACTTGCATAACGGATGCAACTCGTGTGTTATGAGTCCATACTTCAGCATTTAACACATTACACTTCAAGTGTGTGAGAAATGCACATAGTTTAGAGAGTATTCCGGGTCTGTCACTTCTAATTAACTCGATTACAGTGTGGTCTTAAGTTGGTGTCACCCCAATCGATTTCACTGATGTCATGAAGCTAGATTCCGAAGCAAGAGCCTATATAAACTTTGATAAATTAGAAAAGTATTCCAAGTGGGTTAAAATGAGCTATAAACACACAAAGCTTATCTTACGAACATATTCCAACACTTCTTCGTCCGTAATTTTGTTTCCTTCTTGATCAGTGATATTAAAGACTATACAATAAACGATAAGACGAATTAAAAGGGTGTTCAGATTGCTTATTTGAACCACATATCTAGCTATCGCGACAGTTTTGAAGGTAATTTTTATTGGTTATCCAAGCTACGTATCTAGTTTATAAGTGCAATAAGCTGGTTTGAATAAAGATTTTGAATTTTTGGTAGAAACTGCTTATCCAAAACACCTTATTGCAGCAACACTTGAGTTTTCATAAACAACTTAACTGCTTATTTAAAGTTCGTTGTAATAACAATTGATCTTCTTCTTAAAGTTCAGTCAAGAAAAGGAAAACCTTTCTGATTATCGGAGTCGGAATAGGACCCATGGTCATCAACCCTTTATATCAAATCAATTGCATCAGTCTCCTTTGCACCTTTCTACTTCTTCACGGCCTTCCCTCTTGATTTCCCTAACCTACATTCCATTATACAAAAACTTAAATGTCTAAAAACAAACTTAAATTTTGTATAAAACTATCCACATTCGACACCCCCATATTACTCGATAATATCATGTTACTGAAAAAAAGAATCAATAATATCAAACTTAAATTTTGGCGACTTGTAACTTACGTTGCTAATATACCTGAATGCATTTTTATGTATTAAAGATCATATAATTCCAAACAATCCCATTTTAATCCTATGCGTAAAAAATTTACACTTCTTTCCTATCAGCGACTTCTTACCCTTTTGTAAAATAGTAGCTTTTGTATGTCCATATCTCTTCCAAGTGACGGACAAATGAAAACGCTTTTACATACATTCATCAAAATAAACTAACAAAAGTCAAAAACAGAGAGTTACCCTTCATGTATACTTGATTAGATTCGTCTTGACAGCTTCCATCGTAAACTGAAGTAACTTATTCTGCATATTGAGACCGGCCGTTATTTATTGATGTGTAAACTCGGAGATGATGTGGATGAAAAGCCCAGGTTGTCCATCGAGGTCGCTCTTATTAGTCAAGCTCTCAAATAATGGAAAATGTTTTATGGTTATATGGATTTGGTTTGGTTGGTCTGCAAATAAAAGGGTGTTTGGGATAGTGGGTCTGCAGTTGTGTGGGAGTTTGTGACAGTGGCTCTGCAGTTACATGGGTGTTTGGGTTAATGGGTCAGTTCCAATTCTGTCATGGCCTCATGGGTATTTGGTTCAGTGGCTCAAACTTGTTTGCAGTCATATGATTGTTATATAATCCCTATTGTAGGAATGCACCTGGTGTGTTCAGTGGTTCAAAATTGTTTGCAGTCATATGATTGTGACAAATATATTATTTCGGCATATTAATACTCTTCTTAACTTAACATGGTTCAAACAATTGCATATTTGGTTGTTTGATTAAGCTTTTGATAAGCAAAACGACTCATGCGTGTAACCACATCACTATAGGCCACATGTTTCAATCCAATGAGAAAGATAATAAGCTTAAATAATATTACTCGTAGCTAAATGTTTACAAATGTTATTAATCCTATTAAAATATATTCACCTGTGTGATATCGCAATATTCTTCGCCCAATGTCTGCTGCCCTGCTCCTTTTGTTAAAATATAATTCAACATTTGGCCCAAAAGCTTTGTCTGCAAAATAAAACACCATGAATGTTTAGAATAGTGAGAGAAGTAATTATACCTCATGATTTGCAGTGGAAAACCACTCTTGCTCATCTATATATAAGCACCCAAAAAATCTAACTTGACTGATCTCCTCTGTTGTATCATAAGAATGAATACTAATTCCAATTTGCTAAAATATGATGACGTTACATTGTATGCTTATTTCATTTATCTATCATTATCAAATCATATTAAAGATGTAAATTAGGTCACAAATATAAGAATAAATACAGCAGTGGCTGAGGTAGTTGCAAAAAAAACATTTTTTTAAGCAACCATTCTATTTTTCACAGTGGTTCACCATAACCATAAAAATTTCATAGTATACAAACGCACTTTCACTTATGTGTCCTGTATGAATCAGAATCATTGACATGAGGCTTTGCCCAAATGAGTCACACAAACATTTTATCTGTAAGATCAAATACATATGGGACTGCAAAACATGTACAAAGTTTAAAAGATACATCATCAAACCTTTTTGTCACTTGTAGCTAAGAGACTTTATGACCAATTTATTTATGTATTATTTGAAGTAGTCGAGTGAAAGAAATAAAAAAAAAATGAAAAAAAAAAGGTTGATAAAAAGTGTTACCTGTAGTCGGATGCACCATGGCACCAGCGGTACCAAACTCAAGGTTCTTTTGCTCTCTATTAGATGATGATCCATGTTCTGGAACATACGACCCTTCATGCCACATCCAAAAAACCAAATAAAAAATAGCTTATATAGTCCACACCTACAACAGCTTATATTTGAATCTGTTAAACGCCTATATATTTCGCACCAAGTGCCGTAAAAATCTATGTAGTCTTAAATTATGAACCAACTTACCTATATAGTTTTAAAAAATTATTAACCAACTAACCTCATATCTCAATATACTTCCAGGCAACTTTTGACCAGCTCGACCGTATCGTTTCGCATTCCATGTAATATAACAATCCGCAACTTAAATACCACAACAAAAGTACACTACTGGTTGCATTATAGCTCGTTCTGACCCATTCCAACCCGCCCATTTCACCACCTGTGGGTAGTATTGTCATTGTTGATGCTGAATTATATCAATGATATGCTTGATATTCAAGCAGTTCTTAAGAATCAAATGCGTTTGTGATTAGTTATGTATGTTTTTATTTACCGCCATTGTTCTTCATTTTGCGGTCCACTGTATCCGGTATACCAACTCACTACCTATCTTATGTAATATCATTTCTTATCTCCAGGTTGCATGTGATATACTATGAAGAAGGCCGATCCATTACCTTTGGATATATCATCAGATGATGATGATGATGAACCTTCTCCATCCAATGGTAGCAATAATCTTGCTGTTAGCAAGCGACCAAAAATTGAGACTGCACTTATCAGTCCTGCCAAAAAAGTAGTAGTAACTGAAGGTAATTTGTTCCCTTTTGGGTTGTGGTATTCTTTTGGACATGCAGTTAAGTGAGTGGTAGAAAGTGAACCTAATGTCATCAATTAACACATTTTGCAAATCAGCATATCTCATATTAGCAAATTGTGGCGATTGAGGTTTTCGTTTTCTGATTTTAGGGGCGTTTGGATATGTGTTATAAGTTTATTATCCGAGTGTTGCAAATTGAAGTCGTAACTATCAATTTTTAGTCAAGGAATAGATTTTAAGCTCAACCCGCAGAAGCATATCCAAGTATCAAACTGCCATCTCATGTCACATACTCACTTGTATTACAGCTGATTATATGAATGTGACTATTCAATATCACAGTCAGTTTCAAAACACACATCCAAATACACCCATAAATAGGCTTCTATTACATAATAGGAATCTCCCTTTGTTTCCATTGTCGTGTTTCTGGAGGAATGCCAAAACACAAAATAGTATGAATCCAAGATCTCTATGGGTATTCATTCTTAACTGTCATCTATACCATCAATATCAAATTAATTAACTCAAACTAATAAAAATGTATATGTTTCAGAAGCAATCCATAGCAGTAAATTTGTACCTCTGGACAAGCACAATGAAAAATTAATATTCAAATTACTTGACACAAAATTAGAATAGTAATATATATGAATAGTAATATAGTATGCATCAGTTCAGTTAAAAATGATGATTACCTTATGGATTGAGTAAAACTCATAAAAAGCTCCATACGCATCTGCCATTGTTTTAGTCCGATCAATCATCTGCGCCGTAAGCCCTGAAAATTAAGTCTCATTGGATAATTGAAGACTAATTATTATTATAGTGACAGAATATAATATTAACTTACCAAGTCTGAATACCAAGAAAAATATATAGCTTCAAAACTGTTAATACGTAGCACCCAATTAATGTGTCAATGGAATAGATTTTCGAAGCTTTGTGGTTATTAGAGCTAATGCTTAAAAAAAATACAAACTAACACTTTGTACTGCTGGGATGTTTACATTAGTACTGCTACGATCTCGAATTAGTACTGCCATTGAAGGTTAGTACAGGTTCATTGATTATTCAATTAATAAACATGAGAATAAAACATACATTAAATTTCATGATTAGTTCAAAGTTTTTCAAAGTTGTTGGAAAAATAGACAATCTAATCATGCTATCAGTTTGTCAATTAATCAACATGAGAAGAAAACATACCTTGAATTTCATGCTTAGTTCAAAGTTTCTGGAAAAATAAAAAATCTAATCATGATTAATAATGAACATAATAAAGCATTATAGAAGCAAAATAAAATTATGGGGAGGAAAAATTAGGGTTTCTCTGATCATTAATAAAACCTGTATATTAAATGGGCTTACAAATCCGGTATATACTCTAAAATATATGCATAATCTATTCCTTAAATATAGCTTAACAATATCAAAATTTTAAGCATGACTTACTTTTTTTGTATTGTAAATCACAAAAAAAATGACTTGGTCTAGTGGTTGAAGGATTTGTATGTTGATTAAATGGCCCAGGTTCAAATCTTGCAAATGACAATTTTTTTTAAAATTAAATCCGGATTTAATTTGGTCAATGCGAATTAATTTGGTCAAACTTTGCTTAGGTGGACTGCTTAGGTGGAATAAGAGCATGATTACTCATCAATCAAGCGCTTATTCATCAATCATGCATTTGATGACGTCGTACGCATCCTGTTATATATAATATGTAGATATATATATATATAATATATATATATATATATATATATATATATATATATATATATATATATATATATATATATATATATATATATATATCACAATGAAACAAAAAGATGAAACAACACATCTATAGCAAACCTTGAAATATAAAGGCAACAATCATGGCAAACAACAATCATGGCAAACACATAGCAAGACATATATATATGCATAGCAGAAATATTTAAAACAAGCAAATAATCTATTCATGCATTCAAGATGATCATGTATAACACATGAATCATCATTATATCACACAAAATGCTTAAAACATAAGAATTACAACATAAGTAAAGATACTAATAGTTTTAATATTGCCAATGGGGGTGATTGGGCTTGCTAAAAAAAATTTGTTTTGGGGCGGAACGCATGTGGATAGGGCTTAGTTATTTGATGGTGAGGGAAAGTTTGAAGGTTTACCAAAATGATGAGGATTTTCGAAGGTTTCATGGGAGTTGGTTTGAGGTTGAGACGTGTTGATTGGAATGAAGGTGGAGGTTGAGGTTGTTATTTGGGATGGATGTTTGGTCATGCAACATAGGAGTAACATGTGAGTTGGTAGGAGGTGGTGGTGATACTTTTGGTGGTTAAGACATCTATGGTGTTGATGGGTGTGAAGGTATGGAGGATGAAGGTGTATTTTTGGGAGTAAAGGTGAATGGTTGGTTGTTATGATGAGGTTTGTGAAAGGATTCATTGGAATGAGCTTGAGGATTAGGAGTATAGTTGGGACCAAATGTGGGTGGAGGTGTTGGTTGTTTAGCCACATCATTTGTTGTGATGGACTTGTTTTGGGGGTTTGGTTTTCTTCTCCAACTGAGTTTTATGATCATCCTTGCTAGCTTTGAGTTTTTTTTTTTTTTTTTTTTTTTTTTTTTTTTTTTTTTTTTTTTTTTTTTGGTTTGATGGGAGAAGACATGATGGGGTGAGTTAAAAATGGTGATGAAAGGGATTATTTATAGTGGAGGTTTGAGGTTTTTTAAGGATGGATAAAGGTGTTTGGATGATAGGGACAAAGTGTGTTTGTGAATTTGGGGAAGTGCAGGATGAAATGAGCTAAAAAGCAAAAGAAAAGAAAAAAAAAATTTCTGTGAACCCGTCCAGTAGATGGCCGGTCCCCTTAATTGGGGCCGGTCCCCTTAATAATTAAGGGGGCCGCCTTATCAATTAAGGGGGCCGCCCATCTGGTGTCTTTCTGAGTTCCAGAAATGAGTTTTTCTGCAGAGATGGGTAAGGAGGGCTATGTTTTGAGCTTTTGGTTTCAGGCAAGTCCCACTCTTTGAGGCAATAAAGTATGTATTATGCATGCAAGTCATATTAATTAAAGGGATTCAGCAAACAAGTAATTTCATATATCATGCAAACATACTCATCAAGCAAGTAATATCATCTATCATGTAATATCATCAAGCAAGTAATATCATCTAGCATTTAAACATACTCATCAAGCAAGTAATATATATGAACTAGGAAACAATAAACTACACCAAGTATTTTCTTAATTATATGTGCCTATGTGAGGGATCCTAATGAAACAATAAACTACACCAATTAATGAACTATTAGAGGGATACTAAAGTGTGCCTATGTGCAATAAATGGGAACTTAAGATAGCATGGACTTCTAGATTTGTTACAAACAAAATCTTAATAGACAAACCATGGTCCGCTTGATTTGCCTTAGTTCACTTTTAAATGTCATGTATATAAATATAGATGACAAATATGAGATCACCATGCATGATTTTAAAAAAAATGTTTTTAGCATTATTCAACAATGTTTGAAAGTGGGTTTTTATGTAGACGTTAAAGTTATTTGAATAAAATAGATTGGGTTTTATTTAAAAATGTGTTTATGAAGAATGAGTAAAAAGAAATTCCCAATCTTTGACTTTGATCAAAATAGGATTATGGAAAAAATGAGATAGTAAAACATGTTAATAGAAAGATGACATAATCTTTTGAAAAATCATTTTTCCAAAATGTGAAGTTTTTGCATATTTTGAAAACAAATAACATTAATGAAAAAATGGTTGTTAATGATCTCATGCTCAAGGGAATTGGTTAAGGCTATTGTCACATGCTACCCTTTTCTACATATCCTATGGTCATAAGGAAGTGACGACTAAATTCTATAGGTTTGATGTGAGAGTGTTGAATGGGGTATAACCTAACATCTATAGCTCCTTTGTTGTCGCACACTTATCTAACTTAATGACATAATCTCCGAGAGCTTGTTTCATCCATAGTTTTCTAATCCTACTTCTATGTTAATGATTAATCCACTCAACTCATTTCACTTCATCACCATGAGTTTTCTAAAAGTGGACATAGAAGATTTCCATTTTAAAAGGTATTGCTAAAGAGGGCCAAAGGGAACATAACTAGTGACTCTAGGTTATATAAGCTATTATGTGTCTATATATATATATATATATATATATATATATATATATATATATATATATATATATATATATATATATATATATATATATAAACTAGGCATTACGAGCTAAATAGGCATGAAATAACTAGTCATTAATCTAAGCATATATTATAACACCAAACTTAAAAAGAAAGCGTACCTTTTAGTCTTCAGTAGATTATTCTTCAAACGCTTCAAAGTGTTAAGGTTGACTTGTAGAAGTCAATCAAAGAGGAGATGCCGATTTTCCAATGAATTAGCAATTTAGCCACTTGGTCCCCATTGTCTCATTGATCCAAAGTTGTTTGAACCAAACATGGGTTGCAATTGACTAGGATGCATATATGGTGGAAGTATTCCCCAAGGATTGAAGCTTGGTGGATTTGGATAATTCCACATTGGGTAATTATAATTATTATGAGGGTTTTGTCGATTTTTATTTATTCTAGGTTGAGGAGATTTAGGTCGAGGGTGAGGATTATGTGGTCTTCTTAAGGGAGGTGTTTTTTATCTTAATTTCGGTTTAGAAAATCCGGTTTTGGCTTTTAATGATGGTTTATAAAAACTCTTTACTTCCTTATCACTCGAAATAGGTATTTTTCTATCTCTTACAAGTATATACTTAGGTTTTGACTCTAATGGTTTTTGTTCACTAGATTGACATTCAAACTTTACATTTTTATTTTCACTTGTTGAAACATTATTTGAATTAAATCCTAGTCCGGTTTTATCTCCCGATGCTCTTTGAATGCTTATTATTTCCCTAAGTGAATTACTACTATTTTCAAATTTTTTAAGTTTACAAATTTCTTCCTTAAGTATTTCGTTTTTATTTTTAGTTTCTTGACATGTTTTACATTCAAAAACTTCTTTACCTTTTTCTAAGTTATGTAGTTTAATTTGTAATTCTAGTATTTCTTTTTCTAATTTGTTATTTATGAGTTTTAGTGATTTATTTTTACTCATTACTTTTTGACCTAATATGCATAACCTATTATATTCGTTATCTAGGTCTTTTTCATCTAATGATAAATTTTCATCACTAAAGTATTCGGTTTTGGAACGTACCTCATTCGATGTCTTAGCCATAAGACATTTCTCCTCCTTTGTAGTCTCTTTTTCATCTTCATCACTATCACTCCATGCTCCTCCAACGAACCCCTTTTGATTTTGCTCCTTTGACATCATTGGACATCTTCCAATGAGATGATTTGGATCACCGCACTTAAAACACTTCCTCTCACTCTTGCTACCTTTGTCGTCTTTGTTTCTTTGGAATGTCTTTCTTTCGTCATATGGTTGTCTAACGAATATTCCTCGTCTTTTGAAGAACTTCTTGAAGTCTCTTACGGCTATGGCATATTCTTCATTATCACTTTTGGAGGTTGAGCTATCCTCGTCACTTGATGCTTTCCTAGCTTTCAACGCGATTGACTTGCTTTGTTCTTTCTTTCCTTTGATCATCTCGGAGTCTTTCTTGATTATTGCTTCGTGGACTTTCAAGTTGCCAATCAACTCGTCAAGTTGAAGAGTTGACAAGTTCTTCGATTCTTCAATCGCCGTAACTTTAGCTCGCCATTTTGGATGAAGAGCCCTAAGAAATTTCCTGACAAAATTCTTACTAGAAAAACTCTCATCAAGTGCCTTTAAACTTGTGATGATTGTGTTAAACCTAGCAAACGCATTATCAATTGATTCCTCTTCCGGAATCGTGAATTGTTCGTATTGTTGAACAAGAAGATCTATTTTATTATCTTTGACTTGACTATTACCTTGGTGAGTTATTAGTAAAGAGTTCCAAATTTCTTTTGCGGTTTTGCACATAAAAATTCTTTCGTATTCTTTACGTGGTAACGCCTTATAAATAACCATTTTAGCCTCATTATTTTTAGAAAGTTTTCTTTTTAAATCATCATTTTGTTTTTCAAAAGACACTACTTCATCCTTTTTAGTTTCTAAATTATATTGAATAGGTAAAAAATCACCATTAGTAATAACATGCCAAAGATCTAGATCTTTTGACTTCACATAAGTTTCGAATCGATTTTTCCAATATAAAAATCCATCACTTTCAAATAGTGGTGGTCTTTGCATAGATTGCCCTTCTAAATATTTTTCAGATTCCATAGATCGTTTCATGTTTTAAAATACAGTTTATTTTAAAAATCTTGTTTGACGTGGCTCTTGATACCAATTGTGGAAAACTAGAAGGGGGGTTGAATAGTTTTACGTCTTTTTAAATTTTATTTTGAAAACATTTATTTACTTTTAAAAACTTCGATTCGATATTATGTGACTTCAATTCTTAAACAATATGAACAAGTATAGATAAATATAAGTAAGTGAAGCAAGTAAAGTAAAGTAAATCAAATGAAAGATAGAGATGGAAAGATCTAACCGAGACACAAGAGATTTATAGTGGTTCGGCTACAAGGTCACCTTCCTTGCCCTACTCCACTCCCCGAGCACCTAACTCGAGAGTTTTCTTCACTATGTCAACAAGCTCCCTTATGGCGGAGAAAACCTTACACAACTTTAGCTTACACCGGCTTAACGACACAAAGCTAGATGTCGGGTTCTAATCGTAGCTAGAACCAATCTCACAACTTGTACACAACTTAATCACACCTTCTTCACAACTTCTTCTTCACGACTTCTTCACGACTTCTTCACAACTTCTTCACTACTTCTTCACGACACTTCACAACTTAGCACAACCTATATACACTTCTACTTCTTCACACCTTCACTACTTACACACCTTAACTACACAACTTCACTACTTACACACTAACCTATCCCAAATAATTATACACACAACTATCTAACAAATATACAACTTATATACAAATGAATGATGACACACACAACTTAGATAGCTAAGTTGCAATACTTCTTCTCTAGATGTTGAAGGAGTATTCTTCTTTTGCACTTGAATGTAGGAAGCTTGGATCACTTAGAAACCAATGCTTAATAAGATATGATCAAAGGATTTTGAAATGTATATACAAGGATTTAAAACAGAAAGTTTTAGTGTGCAAAAGGTGAGTAAAAATCCAGGGGAAGGCTGGTATTTATAGGAGAAAAATCTAGACAGCTGGAGCCTACTAGAGCGTGGCCGGCCCCCTTAAATAGGGGGCGGTCCCCTTAATTTTACTAGCCGGCCCCCTTAATAATTAAGGGGGCCGCCTAGTAAAATTTTCTGAACGTTGCCCAGATTTGTCCTTTTGTGGGGAAGGTTTTTCTGAAACATTTTTACTGATTTTGGTTAAAAATTTGAATTCATGTTTTTATAAAAGATTAAACATTTTTATTTAATACCAAAATTGTTTTTCAAAAATATATAAAATGTTTTTGACATTTTATAAAAAGTTTAGAAATAAAGAAAATGTTCCTTTGATCATATGATGCATTAAGCATTAGTTCATTCATACCTTAAGTGATTTTAGTTGTAGAAGTGAATATTTACAACTAAGAACTTGTTTAATTTATAAGTTTATGTTTTAATAAGTTTACATTTTGTGATCATCAAAACATAGAGATATGAATAAATATTGATAATGTTTTTAGGCATTTATTTATGTCAACATAGTTAAACCATACTTCATTTTCTATATACAAGGATTTGAGCTAGCAACTTATTTTACCATAGAAAAACACATAACACTCTCTCATTCTCTATGTGAATTGGCCAAGAAGAAAAAGAAGGAAGAAAAATTAGTTTGATCTATTTCAAGTGTCATTTGATCTTTTACGGGTTATATATTCACTATATTTCGTTTTGGAGGAACCATTGGGGATCTATTGTTCTAAATCTTTCCAAAAACACTTCATTATCAAGTGAGTATAAAATAATTTTTATACCCTCCATTATGTATTTTATGTATTTATTATGCATGTTTATGCATTTATTAAGTTTAAATCATCATTTAAACTCATTTAATTACATATATCACCTATATACATGTTTGTTAATTTTTTATGATGAAATCAAGTAAATATATGTTTTACAAAATTATTGGATGGGAAAAATGTGTATAAACAAGCCTTAGATCATTTTTGTTTGACTTACGAAATCTATTGCTATATATATGTTAAATATAGATCCATAATTATTTGGTACATTTATTGGTCAATTTCTCAAGATTTACATTTTTGTTATATTATTTTGATTATTATGAGGCTATAAAATTAGGAAGAAATTGTTGGAAGAGATTAGAATAGATATTGGAGTTGATTGAAGGGTTTTAGTATAGAAAAATGGATTATTGAAAAATATACGTAGAAGCGCTGCCCAAATTTCGAATTTTCAAAAAATAAAGTTATTTTTAAAAATATTTAGTTAAAGAAACAGAAAATATATTTTATAATGAAAACGTAGTCGTTTGAATGGTTAAAAACGGATTTATAACGAATAAAATACGAGTTTTCTAAATATATTATTGATAACTATTTTTCAGAAAAATAAATAGTTGCTGTTGGGATTTTCAGGGTGGTAAAACTGAGCTTTAAAAGATAAACCGAGTCCCCGAAACCCTAAAATGTTTTAGTGTACTTAAATACCTTCACGGGGATAGGTAGAACTTTGAAAACGGGGTTAAAACGAATAAGTTATGACACACCGAAGTTTTGGTTGAAAATTATATAAAAACGTTATTCACAGCTTTTTACTAAAAGCTGTTAGAAAACTTAAAAGTTATTTTTGAGGGTTTTAACCACCGATTCAGGCTAAACGGACTAAATAAATGAAGTTGCATTTTATGTATGTATTTTGGTCGAATCGGAAACTTTTCAAAATATATATTGCCAAAACATTCATATCGTAGTTACGATACATACTTGCTAAAAAACCAAAAATCTTATATTTTTAACTATTGCTATGAAATAACAAAGTAACATTATTTTTATATCTAAACTCACAAACAGATATGTACAGGTGATATAACTTTCATAAAATTTCATACACGACCTCATTTCATGACCTAAATCACATTATTATCTTAGGTTGTGGTTAGAGTATCGCGCATCGTTTCCCGTGCACACTTACTTGTAAAGTATTACTTATTGCTTGAGGTGAGTATTCACGAACCCCCCTTTTCTATCTATTTTAATCGCTTTGGGGTGGAATGCATGAATTATATTTCAACTAAATTGATAACTATTTTATGAACACTATTATTTGAACCTTTGACTATTTTGAACCCTTTGACATAATCTTGAACCATTTGACTTATTTTGAACTCTCTTGACTTGTCTTGACCTTATAACTTGTTTTAAAACACTTGAACTTGACTTAAACTTTTGAACTTGACTTAAACTCTTGAATTTAATTATGAACATATGACTTGAATTGAACTTAATGTACCGTACACACTATAACCTAAAATCTTGCCTTATTAGTGGAGCAACATAAACTCGCCCATGTTCGGAGCAGCATAAAGTCTCCCACGTTCGGAGCAGCATAAATTCTCCCATGTTCGGAGGAACACGAAGTCTCCAATGTTCGGAGCAACACAAAGTCTCCCATGTACAGAGTAACAATACAAAGCCTCCTTTTGAGGAATACAAAGTCTCCCCTGTCAACGGAGCAGCGATACAAAGCCTCCCTCTGAGCAAACAATGTCTCCCTTGTTTGGAGCGTACAAAGTCTCCCCTGTCGATGAAGCATTCTTGATTTATTATATACATAGTGCTTATACTGTGAACTATTATGACCACGTGTGCTTGAACATAAACTGTACTACCTTTTGTGCAATGGCTTGTGAAAACATAGGTTACAAGTCTTGTATGGGCAGGATTTGCAACTGAATGGTTTGACAAAGCCTTTGCCTTTTCGACCTTTCTCAAGGATTTTGGAATTACTTTTATTATTCCATATGAACTTTTTCAAAAAGGTTTTCATATTATAAAAAACGTGTGTACTCACCAACTATTTTCATAGCTGACCCGTTTTCTCTCATGCATTTCTGGTGATCGTCAGTAAGTATTTTCAAGAAGGCTTTTAGAAGTCTCCACATGTCATCATTGTTGTCATCATGTTACAAGACTTCATCTTTTGGAAAACTAATTCTTTTGTTTTTATTGTCGTTGTTGGCATAAAACAATGTTGTAATAGAGTACTATTTCCTTAAATATTAATTTTGGTATTGCACTATATCTCTTTTGTGATGTATATTGATTTCGTCGCACCTCACGTTTCCGCCTTCGGCGGGGTGTGACAGATAACTTGAGTGATGCTGTTATTTGTGCATTCTTTGCTAGTCAACCTAATAGTCCTCAACTTGTACATGAGGACTTACAACAAATTCATCTAGACGATATTGAAGAGATGGATTTGAGATGGCAAATGGCCATGTTGACTATGAGGGCCAGAAGGTTTTTGAAGAACACAAGAAGGAAGCTTACTGTCAATAGCAATGAGAACATAGGTTTTGATAAGTCCAAAGTGGAGTGTTATAGCTGCCACAATAGGGGACATTTTGCTAGGGATTGTAGAGCTCCAAGAAATCAAGACAACAGGAACAAAGAAAGCTCAAGAAGGAGTGTGCCTGTGGAAACTTCTACTTCCACAGCTTTGGTGTCATGTGATGGTCTTGGTGGCTATGACTGGAGTGATCAGGCAGAGGAAGGGCCTAATTATGCACTCATGGCTTACTCATCTTCTGTTAGGAATATAAATATTCATGTGAAAGACTCGGTCACCCCGAGTATCTATTAGCATTAAGTAGCTCGTAGGATTATTAATATTAGTTTAGTTATCATAGTATTCGTGGAGTTGGGTTGGGTCTTTACCCACTATCAGCTCACTTCACAATCCACATGGGGTGTTTATGCTTGGTGTATAAATAGCCCTTCCTACATAAGGGAAGGGTTGGAGCTTCATTCTAATCTAATAGATTTCACTTTCTCTCTCAAGAAACTCCCAACTCTTCTCTTTCTCTCTCTAGAATTCTATCTATCATTAATCTTGTATTTGTGTTATGATTTCTAGTATTTTACAATTGGTATCAAGAGCCAAGGTTTGATTAGTGGTTGGATTCGTGGTTATTGTTTCATTGGTTGTTTTCTTTTCTTTTCTTTGGTTCGAATAGAAAAGATAGAAAACATCATTGTTTAAGCCTTTTTTTGTGGTTAGTAGTGTTGTAAGCTTGTACTTTCATGCTGAGAATAGTTATGGTAGCTTACCTTAGTTACTAGATAGCTTATTTCATAAGTTTAGTGGACATTTAGGGCTTATTCGAGAGTTTTGTGTTTTTGTTTCTTGACTGCGATTTGGTGGTATTCTTGGTTGAGATTTGATACTTCTTTGCTGTGGTTTGTACTTAAAAGGGAAAAAATTTGTTGCGTTTTGCCTGGTTTGATACCTGCGATTTGGTTTATTGCGGGAAAAAGACAACAGAAAAGTGAAAGTGACATTTCTGTTTCTTGCATTTTGTCAGTTTGCTAATTGCAATTTGCTGGTTGAGATTTGCTGTTTGCGATTTGTATGTTGAGGTTTGAGTATTGCGTTTTGCATACTAAAGACTAATTATCAAACAGATAGAAACGGTATACTGCCAAAATTTCCCAAAACCATCATCAGCCCAAACTTCAACAGATCCCAGTCTAGTTTCGTGATACAAAATCTTCAGTAGATCCAAACATACGAAACTATCTCATCATTGATCTTACAAAAGTCAAAAACCAAACAAAGAACAAAACCTAGATTCAAACAACTAATCCTAAAACCCATCTCCCACATTACAACCCCACTGTCTTAAACCATACCCACGTTTAACATTTCAATAACCATAGAATAAGATCTTAGACTTGTCACAAAACACACTCGAGTATCACAGATCTTGAGAGATCATGAGTGTTTGAACAATTTCATCACCGATCCATGTGAGAAGTTTATACTTCATTTGATATCCGAAAAAAAGGACAAATAACCACTGTGTTATCATCCTTGTTTCGTTCGGTTTAGAAGAAATCAAAACAAGAAACGAAAAGAAGAAAAACAAGCTAAACGATCTCAGATTCGTGTTTGGATTTATAAAACAAAATCTTTAAATATTGAAAAACGATTTCATCACAGATCTATTTAAGAAGTTGATACCTCTTTCAATTTTCGAACCATATTTAAGAAAGAACAAAACCTTTAGTTTCATTCCCCCTTTTTTGTTCGAGTTAAACGAATCAGAACACGACTTATAACAAGGATAAATAGAAGCCTACCTGGATTCGAGTCTAAAGTCAAGACCTTGTTGGTACTGTTTTAAGGACACTAGCTGAAAGAAACCAAGTTTGTATCTTCTTAGTTACCAGCGAAAGGGGTGATTACATTTGTTATTCGGATTGTGTTGAGAATCACAGGGACGAATTAATCGTCGGATCTATTAGGTGAGAGGATTTTTGTGGTGACTGCGCTTGTTTGGGTTTTGAGAGGATTATTAGGGTTATGTAAGTGTGATTAGTGTGTCTCTTATACATGAAAAATTAGGGTTAATAGGATTAGGATTGGGCTTGTGCCGGAGTTTTCTTTGGGCCGTGTTAAATTGGACTGCTATTGTGTATTCCGAAATTTGTCACTGGGCTTATTTTTTTTAGACAAATAACAAAGGGACGGATTTTTTTTGCCTTGTATACAAAGGGTTTGTTGAGTTATATTTTTGGGTATAATTTTGGACAACGGTTTTGATTGAGTTTCAAGAATCCGAGATTGAGAATTATTTTGGGTTGTGATATTTTCGGCTTTATTGGATATAACTACGGGGTTTATTCGGATTTTGATACACAAACGTTGTCTGAAATTCACTGAGACCTGTCTACTTCATCAATTAAACTCATTTCAACCAAACAAAATCAAAATTGAACAACATATCACCTAATCGATCATACAATCATCACGTTCAACACACAATCACTAATCATTGTACCGATCCAACGGTCATCGTAACACATATCAATTATCATTTCACGGTTTCTTCTTGATTTTGTAAAATCCCGTGAAAGATTCTATTTCTCGATTTAAATCATAGATTTGTAAAATACCGTGCTCGTTAATATCATGTCAAAAACTTCGGATTCAGTCATAACTGAGGTACTCAAACTGTACGACATGATCGATGAACATAAGATTCCTAACAAAGCACAACTGAAAAACATTTTTGGACAGACATACGTTTTTGAGTCAGATATTGCTAATATGGAATCTTTGTGCTCGAATTCTCAAGAGAGAGAGAGAGTTTCATCAGCCACAACAATTGCACGATAATGCAAAGGAAAGTTGCATAGAATGTTTTTGACTACTTCATTCACATCTCAAGGTTCTCTTTGAACAACCTGGATACTTGGGAGGATACAAACGTGCATTCGCATCACTCTTTGGTCAAGATGTTCAGACTTTCACAGTCAAAATGATTTTGTATTTAGATCAACTTGAACAACAACTTGACAAAGGAGAATTTTCTGAAGGTAGATCCATGGCTGCCTTGTGTGTGATCAACAATCAACTCCAAGTGTTCATTGATTCACAATTAACTGGAATCGAGGTTGACATGTTCAGAGTTACACTACTCCTACTCATGAGTAATGTTAAGGAGTTCATTAATGAAAGAGCACAACACATGAGGAACGGGACAGAGTCAGATAAGCATGATGATAGCAACAGCTCAGGGACTGATATCACACATGGTGTGGATGCAGATCTCAGACCAGTAAATCACCAAGTACCATCTGCTGAGGTACATCTGTCTGATCAACATAATGTTCTTTCTAATGAAAGACAACATACTGATCAAATTAAACCTACTTATGACAAATATCTGTTGGAAAAGACTGATAGCAATATTACCTCTGATTCAACAAATATGAGTCATAAGGGGGGGGGGGAGAAATTGATCAGGATGCTGAACATGATGACGCGTCAAGGTCTTTGCTTATGGCTGAGTTTTTCAAATCAAATGATATGGTTGAAAAAAAAGTTTATAATGAACTTTCAAACAGATTTTTATAGCTTGAAAAACATTGTATTTCACTTGAAATCGCAATGCAACAAAAGGAAGAAAGTTTTCAAACTAACCTACTATGTAAAAATCCGGAACTCCCTGATTTCCGTGAATTCTTTATGATAAATGACTTGAAAGCTCAGCTAGAAGCCAAAACCTTAACGATCAACAACCTGAAAAAACGTATTGCTGAGATGTGTGACATGTGTAATAAAGTTAAGGCTAAACATGACAGTGATGTTATTGCAACTAGAAATAGTGAATTGGAACTTAAAGTGGCTAAGGTGGGAGAAATTGATCAGGATGCTGAACATGATGACGCATCAAGGTCTTTGCTTACGGTTGAGTTTTTCAAATCAAATGATATGGTTGAAAAAGAAGATTATAATGAACTTTCATACAGATTTTTACAGATTGAAAAACATTGTATTTCACTTGAAATCGCAATGCAACAAAAGGAAGAAAGTTTTCAAACTAACCTGCCATGTAAAAATCCGGAACTCCCTGATTTTCGTGAATTCTTTAGGATAAATGACTTGAAAGCTCAGCTAGAAGCAAAAAACTTAATGATCAAGAACCTTAAAAAACACATTACTGAGATGTGTGACACGTGTAATGAAGTTAAGGCTAAACATGACAGTGATGTTATTGCAACTAGAAATAGTGAATTGGAACTTAAAGTGGCTGAATTACTTAATGAAAATGAGACTTTGAAATTTCATTGCAAAGAACTGTGTGATTCAATCAAAGAAACGAAAACTAAGACTATAGTTCAGACAACCTCCTTGATTGGCAAAAATGATGAATTCAAAGCTCAACTTCAGGAAAAGGGTTTTATAATTGCAGCATTAAAAAACTAGTTAAGAAAATTAACAGGAAATAGTGTGAACACTAAGTTTGCAAAACCATCAATCTTGGGGAAACCAGTTTTACAAACACTTAGAAACCAATCAGTTGTCAGAAAACCGGCTGCGTTTAGATCTGAACGGTCAAAATTTTCAAAACCACGGTTTGCCTCCCGAGTTGATTCAAAACAAGTTTTGTCAAAACCAGTCACTTCACAATCTGGACCTAATGTAATGGAATATGCTTTTGCAAAACCTCATCATATGAGTGCCTCTAGTTCCTCTAGGATTTTTTCAAAGCGTGTGTTATTTGTGACCCCAAAGGAACATGTTAGACATAAAAATAGTGTTCAGAATCACAACCTAGAGGATGCTAAGAAAAACACACATGAAAAGACTAGGAATTTTCATGTTTTTAAGAGTAGTTGCGTATCGATTAAAGCGATTCCCGTAGCAGATCACTCTAAGAATTCTATATCTTTTTCTAAATCCAAACACTCTGTTTGCTCAACTTGTCAAAAATTTGTTTTTAATGCAAACTATGATGATTGTATGATAGAACTTATGCACACCATAATCAAATAAGTTCTTGGATCGTTTTGAGCCTTAGGGTTTAACAATAACAATTAACAATATGCACAGCGGAATAGAACAAAACAATTGTTATTGACACAAAGTTTTTCTTCATTAACACAATCAGCCTCAATATAACACGGTTACCCAACAGTAACAGGGATCAAGAGATCCTTGAGGCTACGAACAAACTTGTTTAGGCGTTTATAAGATCACGCCTAAACACACACACACACACCTTTGATATCTACATCCTGGAAGACCTATGTAAAACCTGTACCTTGCCTCTCTTTATATAATAGAGAATGCTAGGTTTACAAAGAGATAATGCCGAATAAAATAAAATCTTTTCTACAGAATAAGTTATTTCCTGTATCTTCATTCTTTGTAGCTTTCTCTCTTTGTCATCTTTAGTCCTTCTTGTTTCATTCTTTTATTTATTTTGTCACATCAAATCTATAAAACCCAACAATCTTCCCCTATTTGATGATGACAAAACAAACAAAGTCGTGTACGAACTTCCCTAGACGAAGTAGCAGAAGTTGAGATGTAATCATCTCCCTGAATGAAACAAATTCGTCTTCCTTGTCTTCCCCTTAAGCCATGCCATGCCACTCCAAATCTCTTCCCCTTTTTGTTATCAACAAATAGGGTACGTATGAAAATAATGATCTCGACCACCACTAACCAATATCACAAACTTCTAAGCCAAGTCGTCCAATGTTTCAAATTGCCCTCCATGAAGCTCAAATACGAATAATGAATCCAAAACAATAGAAACTCCAACTAGCAGTAGTAACAATGATCAACAGTAGCAAAAATCAAACAACTTCCCCTCGAGTGGTGCATGAACATCAAATGATTCTTCAAATCTGTAGACTTTATATATTGTTGAAGAAAAATAATCATTACCAATTTGATGTTGAAGTAGAAGAAACCAACCTTGTGTCCTATGCCTTGTACTAAATACGACTTCGAACGTATACTTCACGTATAGGGAGACCGCAATCTCTTGACAACAACCACTGAGCACAAATAACGTAACTCCTTCAAGTGTTTTGTCAATTCGTAGTCACTTGAACGAACAAACAAGTTACCTCCCTCAAAAGGTATGCTAAGACACAACCTTGATAAATTCTACTGCATCATCAAAGAAATAACAAAAACTCTTCTTCGCCAATAAGAAAATAAATGCGAGCCTTTAAATCTTTTAAGAACAAATAAACAAACACCTTCGTGTGTGTGAACTTCCCCTGTGTGTGTGTAAACCAATAACTCCATATACTTCCCCTCACTGCTTGTAAATCATGCTACTATACCAAACCAAACACAATAAGCACAACAGCAGAAAAATAATATACGTAGCAGCAGAGTCAATACGTATCAGCAGAGTGAATATATGTCGAGCAGCAGAGTCAATAACAAACAGCAGAGTGTATCAGCAGAGTAAAATAGCATATCAGCAGAGTAAAATATGCAGCAGCAGAGTAATATATGCAGCAGCAGAATAATCCTTTAAGCGTAGCAGCACTTTAACCAATTTCATTCCACGATCTGATAAACTCAATTAATATGATCCACTGACCCCACAATCTTTACTGACCAATCAACAACAGCAACAACTTCACAAAGTCGAATTAAATACCTTATTTTAACCTCCACTTGTGTATGATCAGTCCCACAATCAATCAGATCATAATATTGAATAAACAATAAAATAACTGATATATGGCACCGATCATAATATTCAACAAATTCGCTAGAAACAAATTCGCTGTAACAATTTGACCACCGTTCCATGTTTAATTAGTTACGTCCAATCAAATCAATCAACTCACCGACCCATCATGTTAGCTTGTGAATGATGGCCAATTAATCCGTACGAAGTATATGTAAATCGATTATTATGAGATCCGTACGAGACATATCTTCCACATTAAATGCGCACCTGCCCCATATATTTAAATCTCCACAATTTGATTAATTGTAGTATGAGGTAAACAATAAATCCATCCAATACAGCACCATGATCAGACAACCGTTCATTAATTGCATCAAATTGATACAGAAAAATACTAGTACGAGGTTATCTTTGAACAGCCAATTAATACAGCAGCATAAACTAAATCAAAAACTTCAATACCTTAAAACCTTTTTGCGAAGCTGCTTCAGTCGACATCAATGAACTTTGTGAATTACTAGGTAACGAGCTCCCCAAGCTCTGATACCACTTGATAGAACTTATGAACGCCATCATCAATTAAGTTCTTGGATCGTTTTGAGCCTTAGGGTTCAACAATAACAATTAACAATATGCACAGCGGAATAGAACAAAACAATTGTTATTGACACAAAGTTTTTCTTCATTAACACAATCAGCCTCAATATAACACGGTTACCCAACAGTAACAGGGATCAAGAGATCCTTGAGGCTACGAACAAACTTGTTTAGGCGTTTATAAGATCACGCCTAAACACACACACACACACCTTTGATATCTACATCTTGGAAGACCTATGTAAAACCTGTACCTTGCCTCTCTTTATATAATAGAGAATGCTAGGTTTACAAAGAGATAATGCCGAATAAAATAAAATCTTTTCTACAGAATAAGTTATTTCCTGTATCTTCATTCTTTGTAGCTTTCTCTCTTTGTCATCTTTAGTCCTTCTTGTTTCATTCTTTTATTTATTTTGTCACATCAAATCTATAAAACCCAACAATGATGATTGTATAACAAAATTCCTGAAGGAAGTGAATGCTCGTGCTAAGGTTCAATCCTCTAAGACTAGAAACAACAACAAGCCTATAGAACCAAAGAGTTATACTCAGAAACCTGGTAGGCAAATTGCTGTAGGACAAAGGTCTTCTCTCAACAAGTCTTCCACTGTACATGAGAAACCAAACACTCCTAGATCTTGCCTTAGGTGGATACCGACGGGTAGAATTTTTAAGATTGTTGGTCTTAGATGGATATATACCTACTAGTAAGCTGTTCACTGATTGCAAAACTAAGGTTGACAGTGAAACCCCAAATGGTTTAGATGCTGATATCACTAACCCACTTAAGTGCAGGTACATCATTCACTCCTATTAAGGAAAGACTCAGAGTTTGGTTGTCGAAAAGACTGATATCTCATAAATCAGGGGTTCATGAAACTCAACTTTGATGAACATGAAATATGACGTTTGAACACATCAGCTCAAGCCTCGTTCTTCAATGACAATGAAGTTTGAACACATCAGTTCATGCCTCGTTCTTCAACGACAATGACGTTTGAACACTGCAGTTCAAGCCTTGGGCCTCAATGTCAACATAATGGCATCTGCTGAAAACACTTCAGGCCCGGTTCCTCAAATAAAAGGAAGGCGTACGCTTGAGTGCGCTTTATCTTCGGAAGAAGACAAATCTTCTTGTTTCTGACTATTCTCATCAACAAGCTTCATACTTGTTCAATGCTCGTTCAGTCATCAAGTGGATCTACTTTCATTAGATTGTATTTTTATTCACTCGATCAAAAATGGCAACCTCAAATGTAATTTTTGAGGGGGAGAAGTGTGAACAGTGGATCAACCTCATATGCACTTGTTCAATCAAAAATGGCAACCTCATATGCAATTTTTGAGGGGGAGAATTGTGAACAGTTGATCGACGTACATTAGATTGTATGTTCACTCACTTGTTGGGCATGTGACTCTAATTGTGACTACGGAGTTGATCAGGTATCACTTATTTGAGATTGAAGGTGACTTTCACAAAGGCGTGATCTCATTTTATCTTGAAGTCGGGGTTGGTTGGATGCATGACTTTCAATGATAACTTGCTCGTGCTTAAGATTTAAGTTGAAGATTTAGTTTATCTAGTTACCAGCAGTCGGAGTAAATGTTTGAAGACCTGGTTAACTATCACTTAAAGGAGTTATGTTGTAGGACTCAGTGTCATATGCTGATGACGTTGTGGATAATCGCAAGAGGTGTTAATGTCTCATACTTTGGTTGGGTATTGAGTACTTAGAGATTTGCTTGGAGCATAAATTCTCTACACCGTTCTTCCAACATTAGTGCAAGCTTAAGTCACGAGAACGGGGAATTCTACTTCAGTTTCAAGTTTGGTTTATCGGGTTTTCTCCATCAGTTATCACTTCAAATAGCCTACTTAAGGGTTGGTAAAGATAGTCAGAGAGAGTTTCGGTAGCGGTTGATTCTCACATGATACATTTGATCTAATTTTGATCTTCTCACAAGATTTCAAGTATATGTGCGTAAAATGTGTTGCTGATTCTAAGGTATCAAAACCAGCAAGGGGAAGGAGATATACATCTGAACGCACAATGAGTACACGTGATGAACTTTACACTTCTTATTAATTGAAGTTATTCCGGGAAGACAAATGTCATAACCGCAGAGAAAATCAGTGTTTTAACTCGTAACTTTTGGTGTATTATTCCAACTACGTGGGGGAAGAGATGTAAGAAACAGTTTCTGATGATTAAAGAGGTACACAATTGTATGATGATTCCTCTAGTTAGTCAGTATCCTACAGAAGGAAATGTGTTCATCAGGGACTTAGTTGTTAGAAAGATTAGGGCATTATATGCAATTTGCTTATAGTTTCCTAGCTTTATGCAACTAGAACGCTCATTTGTGTTACTTTGGAATCCTCGTTAATCCCCTAAATACTTTAAAACTCAAAATCTAAAAGAAGTTTGAAAACCCATTGTGTTTGATGTTCTTGAATTCCCCACAAGCAGTTATATGATCAGATTGAATGAGTTTCGAGTGTTGATTGACTTTTGTTAGTCGGTAGATGTTTAATTGTTGTTGACATATTGCGTATGCACTCAGGATATGCTTAGGTATATAGCTATCGTGTTAGAATCTTGTATATAAGATCCTGAGTTAAATGTTGAAATATGAGTGAATTGCCATGTTCATGATTGCTACTTGCTCTTCATGCTAGATAGCGGTTTGAAAAATTTCCTGATTGTGGTTTGGTCATAACATGAATGTGATTTTATGAGTAGGCAAACCGCTGCATGGTAGCGGTTAATGTAGAGTTAATCTGTATGTATGCCCATCTTTGTGGATATTCCTATGCAGATTCCATGGCTGATGTGAATGTACCTGCTCCCGCTCTAACCACTTGATGAGATATTCAAACTCCATTGACTGGCTCTGAATTCACCCCAACAACAACATCGGCAGCAACAACAACAACAACACCTTCACCACCAATACCACCTTCACTTCAACAAAGCATTACTAATTCTGGTCTCGTTGAGTGGGGATCTACAATACTTGGGAAGTTTTGTTGGTGGATGGATAATTGATGTTGACTACTGACTCCCTCAGAGAAGCGAATAATCACATCATCTGCGCGTAAAGGTCAACATCATTTGTGTCGTAAAAGTTACTTTGTACATAATCAGCAGTGAATAAAATGTGGTTGTTATGTGTCAGTGTATATTTTTTTTTAAAATTCAAAATCTTCCAAACCTATCATACCTGACACTAACATTCTCCATCATAGATTGAGGGGGAGCATCGTAATGTTCGATTATCAGCATATATTAAATTGGACCACATTTTCTCCCAAATTTTCTAAACTTATTTCAATCAATTGAGATCCCAAATCTCAAAAGGTTTGAAAGTTTTGATCGGGGGAGAGAATGTGATTTAAATATGAAAATCTGATAAAAATGTGATCTTTTGGACTCAAGTGTCGGCTCTCTAATATTTGCTAAACTCTTTCGTATATCGTTGCACATATTGAGGGGGAGCAAATGGTGTGTGATAGCAAAATGGATGTGGCATCTCATGTGAGCGCGACTCAGACTTCACCAATGAATTGACGAAACAAAAACTATCATTAATCGAAAGGACATGTCTTGGCCGGGTAATAATTTCAAGCTGGTCTAACCAGTGATGTAAGCGTGTCTCGAAGAGGATGTGTCTGAGTAGAGTGTACCGTTTTGAGAAACTTACTGTGGATTTGACCAAGCCGAGTAATAATTTCAAGCTAGTCTAACTAGTGATGTAAGCGTGTTTCGAATCGGTCATGTTCACTGAAAGTGGATCAATTCAAAAAGTGCGAAACTCACCCAACATGTGCAAATTTATAATAAAATCATCCGAGCACATGTTAAGGGGGAGCATTTGAAAAATATAAAACTCTCAAAGTGTTAGCAAATTGTGTTTCATAATCATAAACACTTTGAGAGATTTTTCAAGGATTTGGTTAACGGCAACATAGAATAGTCATGAAGTTATAAGGTGGCTATGGTTAGGAAAACCGTCCTATGATCCGCCGAGCCGGAGGGATCTTCCCAAGGACAATACCAAATGGTTAGTATTAGAAAGTCCTTAGGTATGAATACGAAAAAAGGAGTAATATGAGAAAGGAGAAAGAAGGGGTTGAAGAATTAAAAAGGAATGTAATGAGAAAGGGTGAAAAGAAATAGCCCTCCAATTATTCAACCTTAGGGCAGAAACCGGGTTCAATTCATATGCTACCGGTGGTTACTAAGGTAACACCGTTATTGAAGACATGACATCATGGACCCAGTGACGCACTGCACTAAATCTTCTAACCACTCAAGTTCTCTTAAAAGGACTTGTTTCATTCTCACGGGGAACCCTGCATAATCTATCGACCGCTCATTACGAGCTATGTTGATATTGAAACAGGAGACACCGCTCCAGTCTCCACTACCAAAATAGCACTTATCGAATCTAGAGCCGCGAGATACATCATAAGATCTCATAGGAACACATGTCACTTCTACACTGGTTGTTCAACATTAAGGACACCAGTTGTAAACTTATGAGTCCTTCGCAAATCTTAGCAATCTGCCAGAACATTTATGAGGGAATTTACAAATGTAATTCTTAGTGAATGAATGGAAATTCCTGCCAGGGTTAACATCAAACAGCCCTGAAAGCAGGTCACTTTGGTAATTCCTTGTGGATTACGCTTAGTGGTCGCGGCGGTTTCAAACAGTCTACAGTCGTGGAGTGAACTCCAGCGACTCACCTAATTGTTGATGTACTTCGGTAGATCTTGTAAGCCCCCTCGAGGGTATCCGATTTAGGAACGGCCTTGGCAAGTGTTGTTCCCTTTACACGCTTAGAGTTAACTATAAAGTTAATTTATTTGTGTTTATGACTAATACAATGTATTTGTTTGATTATAACCAAAGAGTACAACGAAATGTAAAAACACAAGATTTTTTAAAAGTTTAAATTATTATTAGAAATGATTCAAAGAATCAATTACCCATGTGTTTTGCGGAACAAACACTTGGGATTGAATAGAAAAGGTATGGTGTCTCCTATCTAAACTTAAGCAATGCTTAAGTGGTAACAATTTCGACCCACTGACCTATCTCAGGGATTGGTTACTCTTTGTAGGAGAAAAGGGGTATTGTGAAAGTCTAAGCTTTTAATGAACAAAATACCTAACCCGCTTTTCTCCATCTATTTGCTATTTATAGGCAAACATGTTAAGAGTACTGAAGATTAAAAAATACATAAAAAATAGGAAGGCGTGTCTGACAACTACAACAGTAATTGTCATTTCCAAGAACCAATAGGATTGCCCCAAAAAAGTCTTCGAGTGTCAGTCCTGACACTTCTTAACTTTTAGCCGCTTTAGGGATGTTTAGTGTCTGACGCCGATAAGACTTGTTCTTATCTCTTCAAACCTTCCCGCTCAATCCCGCCTTTCTTTCAGGCTTCAGGTTCTTCAGTCTTCGCCTTCAGTCTTCAGTCTTTTAATCTTATTGTTGTTGAGGAGACTGGGGTTCAGTGAGCTATTGTCTAACGCTCACTGAACCCATTACCTTCTTCTTCGTCTCAAGTAACACTTCAGGGAGATCCGCCTCCCTGTGTGGTGAGTCTTTCTTCTTAGACTCGTCCTGAGCATCTTGAAGGTAACTCATTGAGTGACTGTTCACTCAGTGACCTAATTGTGTTTTCAGTTGATTAACACTTAGCTTAATTTGTATTCAAATCCTGTTTTAAGGACTCTTGGGTACTGAAGGACCCAACAATCTCCCCCTATTTGGATATAAATTATGCTTAAGTGTTTTGATCAGTAATGAGTGAGCTAATGACTTCTTCTCATACTTAATGTACTAGAAAGTAATTAAGGACACCAAAATAACAAAACGAAGGGATATCATTTTATTAATTTCATTACATAAGTCGTAACAACTAAACAATGTACAAGGTAGTGGTGTTGCAGATTCATTCAGTCCAGTTTGTAACCAAGGGCTTCAAGCTTAGGTCTCTTGGATTCCAGCTTATGTTGATCAGGATGTTCTTGAATCTTGGTTCTCAGCTCATTGTAGAACCTCACATTGGCAGGACTCTGGATTGGGGAGGCCATCATGAGGAAACCAAGCATGGCTTTGATTCCAGCCTGATCAATATCACTCCATCTTTGAAAGGCTGGGTCTCCAAACTCATCAGTGAATAAGAGACCCCTTTCAGGTAGTTCAATGACCTGGTTGTTCACAAATTTAACTCTTTCGGGGAGAGCTCTGTTGCATTCAAGGCCAGGAACTTTGATCTTAGGCTCAGACTCAATTTGCTTCCTCTTTCTTCTAGAGGAGTGAGTAGGAGCAGGCTGACTGGCTGGAGCTGGGAGAAGTGAGGGAATACCAAGTTCTTCAGGTGTTGCTGCTAGTTTTTCATATCTTAGCTTCAAGGATTTCATCAGTTCCTTGACAACAACATTCGACTTTTTGAATATGATTAGACCCAATTCGTCTAATTCAGTGATCCCAAAGTCAGCGAATCTAAAGGGCTCATGCATTTCAAAGTTCCTCTTGTCAGGACCACTGAATACACTATTGATAGCAGGCTTGGTGTTCTGATGAATCCTTACATCAATGATAGGTTCAGGTCTTAGTCTGCTTGTCATAACCCATTGGTACTTCTCAATCCTCTTTTACCTTATCTCCTCATTCCTTTTCAACCTTTCTTCTCTTTTCTTCCTGAGGGCAGTCATCTCAGCATAGCATCCTGAGCTTTCACAAAGCTCTGACCACCTTTCCTTCCAGCAAGTTCTTTTGGCTCAAGTCCAATCTTCTCAGCCTCTTCTCTGACCACCTGGATGAGGGCAGACTTGTTCTGCTTTTCTTTCTCAGCTGCTTTCTTCAACCCTTCTTCCTTTTCTATATGAGCCTGAATTTTAGTCTCAGTGAGAAGGTGCATCACTCCATTGATCTCATAAGGGACGTTGATTGGTTCATCAGGGCCAGGCCTTCTCTCTGAGGAAGCAGGCACCAATATTATAGGCTCAGGCTCAGTAGTAGTAAGAATGCCTTTGCCTTTATCTTGAGTTGATGATGGGGTTGTTTTAGGAATCTCCCCCTCAGTGTGAGAAGGAGGTTGTTGGCTGGAAGAAGCTTCAGTGACTTTCTCCCCCTCAACTGTTGCTTGAGCCATTGTGAGAGCAGGAGTTGGAGTGCTCACTGAAGTTGAGGGAGCAGCCTGACCTTTGAAAGCCTGATAGATCTCAGTCATCATGGATTTGATGTCTGAGGTGTCTTGCTGAAGTGTGGATACCTTGGCTTCAAGAGATGCCTGAGAAGCCTCGATAGCAGTCATCCTAGGCCCAAGATTCCAGGACAAGGAATTCAAAGATTTGGCCTATGATGCCAAATGTGCTTCCAGAAGAACCAGGGAAGACTTGATGGAGTCCACTGAAGAGCTGAGACCCTGAAGGTTAGAGGATTTTAGAATGTTGATAAGCTCAGTGAACTGATCTGACTGTTGCTGAAAAGTCTCAGAAGCCTGAAGAATCTTCTTATTGAGCTCAGGGTCATCTTTCATTGACTCTTGAATAGTTGCAACGCTCTAAGTAATGTTGGAAAGGGTAGCGTTGAACATTCTGATCAAGAGTTGTCAAGGAGTAGGCAATCCCTGATTGTTGCTCATTAACTTCATCATGATAAAGTTCAACAGATTCCTTCAGGTTAACATAGTGAACTGCAGCTTCACAATGTTGGTCAAAGATGTCTTCAGTGAGCCCTTGAAAGAGAGCATTGTTGGCCTTCTGCAAGAACTTGACCAATTGTCTTTCAGTGAGAGGAAGAATGTTTTCATACTTCCTGAGATTAGCTAGGCAGGATGATTCTGAGTCCGAAGAATGATCAGCCTGAGAAGCTCATTCTTCACCTTGTGGTGGAGAAGACTGATGCGATTGTTCAGTGGGTTGTGCATCAGTATCCATATCATCACCTGCCTCAAACACTTCTTCCTCACTATCAATACTGAGCTCTTCATCAGAAAAGAGAACAGCCTGAATATCCGCCATGGATTGAATCTGCAACTGGTTTTGGCCAGGTCCTGACCCTGCCATAATAACTGAGTGGGTTTGCTCAGCCTGGCGTTTGGGGTCAGTTCTTGAGGGAATGGATCCGCCATGAGGGGGTTGTGGTTCCATATCAGCGGGTGGTTGCATGCCCCCTAAGTCTTTGTCCCCATGTGCGCCTTCAAGCACTGATGGGTGTTTTTCAGTACTATCACTAGGCACACTTTGTGATGGTTGGTGAACCCCCTTCTCGTCAGGGTTGTGCTGCCCTTTTGGAGATTTAGGGTCCTTGACTCCCTGTGACCCTGAGTGTGATTTCTTAGGGCCGTAAGCAGGATGTGATTCGGTGTGGGTCCCCTTCTCAGTAGAGTAGTGCTGCTCTACCGAGGATTCAGGACCCTTTTCTCCCTCAGGCACTGATTGTGATTTGTCAGTTCCTTCATCGGGATGTGATTGGGTGGAGGTTCCTGACCCTAGTGACTTGTGTATGTCAGTAGACCCATGAGGAAACTGGGGTTTTCCCGAGGACACTGAGGATGATTTATTAGCGACCTTCGTTGGCATTTGTTTTAGGGTCAAGAGGGTCTCAATGATGGGTGTCTCTGAGATCTTGGCCATTGTTTCCCCTTCTGAGGGTTTTGAGGTAGAAGATCCAAGGGCGAGTGATTTGGGTTTAACCACCTTCTTGGTCCCTGCCTTCTTTTTCTTCTTCTCCTGCTTTTTAGGAGAAGGAATGGGTGAGACAGCTTTATCACCCTGAATGACTACCAGCATGTAGTTGGCCAAGGCGACTGGTTGTACCTCTGTTATGCCACTGGAATAATTGGCCTTGTGTAGGACGTCAGGTTTAGAACCTTGAGCGTCAGGCCTAATATAGTCAGGGCCAAGTAAGTCCTGAAGTACACAGGAAATGAACCTAGGGTAAGAGATGTGTCTTTGCCTTGATTTCCCTAAGAGCTTGGCAACGAGGTCACGGAAGATTATTCCTCCAATGTCAATTTTTCTACCCTCCAGGAGACTGAACACCATCAATTGTTGTGATGAGTTCAACTGCTCCGTGGAGGATTTATTACCTCCAAGGACCTGAATGAAAAAAGTCATCAGGATACTCCAGATAGGTGGGAACCAAGTTTTAATTATTGATGCCTTTGCCAATAATGAACCTGGGGCCACTTTAGGTTGTTTAGGGTCATGTGGCCCTAGAAAAAGCAATTCTGTTTTAACTTCTTGGTCAGTAGGGTTTGGCGCAAAATTCTCAGCGAAATCAAGACTAGTGGCCTTGATGAAGGTTGAGTAATCAAGGGAGAGGGTCCTTCTCCCATTCATCACCGAGAAAGTGATAATAGAGTCTTTGGTGTCCTCAGGGCTAGTTGCCACTGCTGTACACCAAAATTTCCTCAAGTAGTCATGGTATATGACTGAGGGGGTCTTTGTAAATACCGTAGTAAGAAAACAGTTTTGTATATACTTAACTACATTCTTGTACGCCCAAAACTTTTGGGGATAGGCAAAGTTACCTACCACATTGTTCTTGGTCATGTCTACGCCATCCATGAGGAATTCCACATTTGGGGCGTATGTAATAGCATTAGAAGAAGCCATTTTTGTTGGGTAAGTCTGGGTAACAAAGATGGTTGGCTTTTCTAAACGCTAAGAACACACACATAAAATTTTGTTTTGAAAGAAAAAGGGCAAGAATTTGCTTAGAATTTTCTAAAAAACGTGTGTGTGTTTTTTGTTTGGGGGGTATTTATAGGGAAGTGAAGTGGAGGGTATTTTAGGCATTAAGCGGTTTAATTTCTCAAAAGATTTTTTTTGAAAACCATTTTGAATAAAACTTTTGAGATCCGCATTAAATGCTTAACCACTCCGCTATTCCTGTTTTGCGCAATTGTCAAGGCAAACAGTTGTGCCGTCTGCAAAAAGTATAATTTGCAGAGTGAGTCATCACATATCTATTATGTGATTGGAGAGGCATTAAATGCCAAGTGGGAATGTGGTGGCTCGTGAGGTGCATGCCAGAAAGGCAAAAGAATAAATATTCTTATATTAAATAAGAATTCACTTACCAACCTCGGACATTTACTAACTAGATACTTAGAGCATTTAAGTTAGCATTGAATGTCACTTGAGGGCCCTGAATGACTCTTCATTCAGTGAACCGGATTGTTCAGGACTTGGGTTTGGTTCCTTAGGTACAAGGGTTCAGGGACTTGGGTTTAGTTCCTGAAGTTCAGGGAAGGTGATTCAGTGATCTTTTTCACTGAGGAACACATTGAGTCATGGACCTAGGGTTTTCAGAATTTACACTTAGGTGGATGGACTCAATCAGTCGACTGAATCTCAATATCCAACATTCCTAATTCAGCTTTCAGTCTTGTGAAAGTTGGTTCATCTAATGGTTTGGTGAATATATCAGCTAGCTGATATTCAGTAGGAAAGAAGTGTAATTCAATGTCACCATTCATGACATGGTCCCTGATGAAATGATAACTAATATCAATGTGTTTTGTTCTCTGATGAAGAACAGGGTTGTTTGAGATGGCAATTGCACTTGTGTTATCACAAAAGATGGGGACCATCTTGTACTGAATTCCATAGTCACTGAGTTGACTTTTCATCAAGAGTACATTTGCACAACAGCTTGCTACTGTAACATATTCAGCTTCAGCTGAGGACATGGCAACTGATTGTTGCTTCTTAGCACTCCAACAGACTACTTTCCCACCAAGGATTTGGCAGGAGTCTGAGGTGCTTTTTCTGTCCATGTTGCATCCTGCATAGTCAGAGTCTGAGTATCCTTTGAGATCAAAGCCTGAACATTTTGGATAGTATAATCCAAGGTTTGGAGTAACTTTCAGGTACCTGAGTATCCTTTTCACAGCTATGAGATGAGATTCTCTTGGGTCAGATTGATATCTGGCACATAAGCACACTGAGAATTGGATGTCAGGCCTTGATGCAAGTCGATACATCAGTGATCCTATCATTCCTCTGAAGAGAGTTTGATTCACTGGTTTACCAGTAAGGTCAGGACCAAGGTTGTTTGGTGGTACCATGGGAGTTTTGACTGAGGCACAGTCACTGAGATCATACTTCTTTTGTAGGCTCCTGACATACTTCTGTTGACTGATAGAGGTTCCTTTATCAGTCTGCTTGATTTATAGTCCAAGGAAGTAAGTCAGTTCTCCCATCATGCTCATTTTAAATTTCTTTGCCATCTGTTTTTCAAACTCTTTGCAAAGTTTATAACTTGTTGAGCCAAAGATGATGTCATCAACATATACTTGTACAATTATGACATCATTATTTGTCGTATAGATAAATAATGTGTTGTCTATCTTGCCTCTGACAAATTTGTTTTAGATCAGGAAGGCTGATAGAGTTTCATACCATGCCCTGGGAGCTTGTTTCAGTCCACAAAGGGCTTTGTTAAGCTTGCAGACATAGTCAGGAAACTCATGGCTTTCAAATCCAGGAGGTTGCTGAACATAAACTTCTTCTTTCAGTGACCCATTTATGAATGCACTTTTAACATCCATTTGGTACACCTTGAAGTTCATGTAGGTAGCAAAGGCAAGGAAGATCCCGATGGCTTCCATCCTTGCCACTGGAGCAAATGGTTCTTCATAGTCAATGCCTTCTTGTTGGTTATAGCCTTTGGCTACAAGTCTGGCCTTGTTTTTAATGACTATGCCATTTTCATCAGATTTTTTTTTGAATAACCATTTCATGCCAATAACTGAAACATCTTCAGGACACTTGACCAAGGTCATTACCTTGTTTCTGTCAAATTGTTCCAGTTCATCATGCATGGCCTGAACCCAACTTGGATGATTAAGTGCTTCCTTGACACTTTTGGGTTCAATTGTGGAGATGAAGTCCACAAATAGGCATTCATTGGCTGAGGCTGCTCTTAGTTGTGCAGCCATGCTTCTAGTAAGCATGCCTTCAGTAGGCTCTCCAATTATATTAACAAGTTCTATATCCTGAGACCTAGTCCAACTGTCCTGAAGTCTTGGAAACTGATTAGAACTTGTAGAGGCCTGATGGGTAGGGTCAGGCTCAGACACATGATGATCTTCAGTATCATGAGTGTCTGTGTGGGTTGACTCATCACTGTGATTGTTTGGTTCCTGAGCATTTTGTTCAGACTGAATGATTGCATCAGTATTTCTTTGTGCTTCAACAAACTCAGTGATGGTTGGGTAAGGTAGGTTGTGAGGGATGATGTAATAGGATATGTCAGCATTTGTATGGTACTGAGTGGAAGGACCATTTTCAGGATGATGTTCATCAAGAGGGTATCTTGATGAATCATCAATGCCTATCTCTTCCACTGAGGTGTTAGAGACACTGATTGCATCAGTGCTCTCATCAACGGTAACATGGAATGTTTCCTCAATATGCTGTCTCCTAGTGTTGAACACCCTGAAGCCCTTTGAGACAAGTGAGTATCCTAGGAAGTATCCATCATCAGCTTTAGCATCAAATTTCCCTAAGTGATCCTTGTGATTATGAATAAACACAGGACACCCAAAGACATGAAAATAGCTGATGTCAGGGATCCTTCCCTTGAATAACTCATAAAGGGGTTTTGCTCTGTCTCTTGACAATGATGGATCTGTTTTGTGTATAACAGGCAGTTTTGACTGCTTCAGTCCAAAAGTGTTTGGAAAGGACTGATCCATTTAGCATTGTCCTGGCTGCTTCAATGACTGTTCTATTTTTCCTTTCAGCCACACCATTTTGTTCAGGTGTGTAAGGAGAGGAAATTTTTGGGAAATTCCTTTCTCATCACAGAAACATTCAAGTTCATAGTTTTTGAACTCTGTTCCATTTTCAGTCTTAATCTGTTTGACTTTGATGTCATTTTGATTTTCAATGTTCCTGACAAAGGACATGATTGTTTCAGCTGCCTGACTCTTTTTGATCTGGAAGTACACCCAAGTGTATCTTGAGTATTCATCCACAATGACCAGAGTATACTTCTCATGGTTAATGGATCTAGGACTGATGGGCCCAAAGAGATCTATATGGAGAAGATGAAGGCAGTTCCCGATGGAAAATTTTGTTTTGGTTTTAAAGGATGCTCTATGATGTTTTCCTTTTTCACAGGCAGAGCATTGTTTATCCTTTGAAAACACAAGTGATGGTAAGCCAAGGACCTTGTTTTGTTTCACAAGATTGTTTATGTTTTTGAAGTTCAGTTGGGAGAGTCTCTTATGCCAAAGCCAGTTTAGGGTTTCAATGGCTTTAGTAAAGAGACAGGTTCCATTCCGAGTTAGACTGGACATGTCTAACACATAAACATGTTGTCTTCTTGGTGCAATAAGGACAACTTCCTTATTAGCATTGAAGATGATTCCTTGCTTATCATCAAACTGAACTATGTATTTTGCATCACTTAGTTAAGTGAAACTGATCAAATTGTATTTAAGACCATTAACATAAGCTATTCTAGTAAAGACTATACCATTGCAGTTTACTGATCCATAACCTTCAGTGAGACATGATGAGTTATCAGCAAATATCACTTTGGGTCCTGATTCATCCACATACTTGTGCAGATACTCTTTCACACCAGTCATGCTCCTTGAACATCCACTATCTAGATGCCAAATAGGATCCTTGGCATGCCTCTGCACAAATGGTATACTGGGTTAGTTCTTTCTAGGACTCAACTTCTTGGAGGGCTTAACTTTGGGGGTCTTTCTAAAAGTGACTATTGATTCATTGTCAGAGGTGGAGTGGACTGAGCTACCATAAATTTTGCATTTGATAGCTGAGGTAGACTCAGTAGATTGAGAGGATGACTTGTTCATACCTCTTCTGGCCTGAATGACCTTATCATGTCCTGAGGTATCATGAGTGGGATCTCCACAAATTTCACAGCTATTGTCCATTAGACAATCCTTAGGAAGGTGGTCATTGAATCCACAATGAGGGCAAGGTACAAAAGGCTTGGCCTTTTGTTTCTATTTCTGTTTAGAATCAGAAGGGTATTTTAAAGCCTGAGCTTTAAAGCTTGCCTTCTTTGATGTGGCTGTGTATGTTTTATGATCAGAGGTCCTATGATCATCCATTTTGCAAATTTTGCAGTAAAGGATTCTATAACAATCATCAGTGTAATGATTGGTAAAGTGACATAGCTCACATCTTTTTAGGGGTTTGGAGGGTTTTGGTTTGGTGCTTGAGGAAGCTGATTTGGGTTCCTTCTTCTTAGATTGAGAAGGTTTCTCATAGGATTCAATCTTCTCACTCAGCTTCCTGACCATTTCAGCCAATTGATCAATTTTTGAGTCAGGGCTGTCAGTTTTTACTTCAGAAGGGACTGAAGTTGATGAGTCATCAGTATTTACTGAGACTTCAAGGGTTTGCCTTTTCAGGATGGTTTTTCCCATTCCTGGATTCTCCTTTGGAGAATACTGAGAGTAGACCAATGCTGAGAGGTCTGAGCATGGTGCAGCACCCTGAAGGATATTCAGTGGTGGGAGTGGTGTGAATGATTTTGATTCAAACTCATTGACTGACTCAGTATTACTGGGTTGGTCAGTGAGTCCAAGCATATTTTTCAGAGCCTGACTTTCAAGAAACAAGATTTTCCCAGTCTCAAAGTTTGGTAACATACTAACTGGGTTGTCCCTTACAATCCAGTCATTTGACTTGGGTAGCATTTCTTGCTCAAAAGTTATGCCAGCTGGAATAAAGGTCATTTCACTGTGACTCTCACTGGGGGTTTCAGTGAGATGATCAATTCCTATTGTTTTCTTAGGATTTAAACCCACAGTATCTAAGACCTTAGGGTTCTTTTTAGTCCAGCCTTGAATGACAGCCTTTTCTTTGTTAAGTTCATGTTGTAGGGCTTGGTTTTGTTTCAAAATTTTAGTGTTTTGGATTTGTAGAGTAATAGTTTCTAACTTGGCTTGTTTTAGTACAAGAAATTAATCTCTACACTTATTCAATTCAGACACAAGATTGTTATATTTTGAGAACAAGTTGAGCCTTTGTTCTTCAACAAACTTAAGATCTACACAAATATAATTCATATAGGACTGCCAATCAGAATTATCATCCATAAAAAGTAAAGTGTTTACCTTCTTCATGGTTATGTTCACCCACTCTCCATTCCTTGCATGACTTTTCCCAACACCCACCTGATCACCTTCAGAGAGTGCCATCAGTGCACTCACTCTAATTTCCTCATCTTCTGAGGAGACCTCTTCTTCATCCTAGTCATAAGCTTCTGCTACAAGAACCTTGTTCTTTGTCTGAACAGATTTGGATGTTTGAGCAGCCTGACACATTGAGGGATTAGTTTCAAGAAGTGCAAGTTTAGCCTTAGCTTTCGTATATTTTGCTTCAAAGTCTTTTTGACCCTTTTGAACATTATTGTTTTGAAAATGTTGGGTCGACTGAAGCATTCTAGGTTGAAACTTGCGAGTTCTTGAGGAACTGTTTCCTGAAAATTTGTAAGAGGGTTCTAAGATGGTTTTAGAATAACAGTCTCAAGCAAAATGACCCTTTTTACCACAATTAAAATATTTAGTGGTTTCATTTGCTTTTGCTTTTGAAAAGTTGGACTGATTTCTTTGGATAAAACATTTTGAACTAGTAAGGAGTGCCCTTTCTTGGAATTCCAAGTTTAAATCATTTAGGTACTCATCACTAGTCCTTTAATCAATTTCATCTTCAGAATCCTCTTGAAAATCCTGCACAACACCATTTGTATAAAAGGCAATTGATAAGGGTGTGGAGGTCAAGGCCTTCTTGGTCTCAAGATATTTTGAGTCTGGGTATCTCCTTAAGATTAAATTGTCTTCATAGACAAACCTCCCATAGATCTCAGGGAGCTCAAGTGTCTGAATGTGATTAGCATTCCTGAGGCCTTGTAAGAAGTTTAGCCACTTCTCAGGGAGATTGTTGACAAAGCCAACATTTGTCTCATGCTTAGACAACATTACACCATCATTTGATAGCTCATTTATCAAAGTCTTGTATCTGGTATAAGTCTGAGAGAGACTTTCAGAGTCCTTTGCCCTAAAAGTATTGTACTCAAGTTTCAGGTCCATGACCCTGTTTTCCTTGGTATCTGAGGGACCCTCAAAGCTATTGACCAAGTCATTCCAAGTTTGCTTCGCTGTTGAACAGTTGATGACTAATTCCATTATATCGTCAGGAAGACAAGATATAATGATGCTTTTCAGGCGTTGGTCTTGATTGACCACCCTCCTCTCATCAATGGTCCATTGAGCTTCAGGCTTGTTTAGCCCTTCAGCAGTCTTTGGGACATAGGGACCATCTTTGACACAAGTGATGTAGTATGGTTCCATACCAGTCAACTAGCAAAGCATTCGCTTTTTCCACTTGCTAAATTTACCAGCTTCAAGTCTGGGTGCAACAGCTGAAAAGCATCCACCCTTTTTGTCGACTATCTGGGGAACATTAATATCAGCCATAGTAGGATCTTGGTTTTAAAAACCTTGAGCACTCTTGGTTATTTTTGAAAGATTTTATAAACCAGAGGCTCTTATACCACTTGTTGTTCCCTTTACACGCTTAGAGTTAACTATAAAGTTAATCTATTTGTGTTTATGACTGATACAATGTATATGTTTGACTATAACTAATGAGTACAACAAAATATAAAAACACAAGGTTTTTTCAAAGTTTAAATTCTTATTAGAAATGAATCAATGAATCTATTACCTAAGTGTTTTGCGAAACAAACACTAGGGATTGAATAGACAAGGTATGGTGTCTCCTATCTAAACTTAAGCAATGCTTAAGTGGTAACAATTTCGACCTACTGAGCTATCTCAGGGATTGGTTACTCTTTGTAGGAGAAAAGGGGTATTGTGAAAGTCTAAGCTTTTAATGCACAAATTACCTAACCCGCTTTTCTCTATCTATTTGCTATTTATAGGCAAACATGTTAAGAGTACTGAAGATTAAAAAATAGATAAACAATAGGAAGGCGTGTCTGACAACTACAACAGTAATTGTCATTTCCAAGAACCAATAGGATTGCCCCAAAAAAGTCTTTGAGTGTCAGTCCTGACACTTCTTGACTTTTAGCTGCTTTAGGGATGGTTTGTGTCAGACCCCGATAAGACTTGTTCTTATCTCTTCAAACCTTCCCGCTGAATCCCGCCTTTCTTTCAGGCTTCAGGTTCTTCAGTCTTCGCCTTCAGTCTTCAGCCTTTTAATCTTATTGTTGTTGAGGAGACTGGGGTTCAGTGAGCTCTTGTCTAACGCTCACTGAACCCATTGCCTTCTTCTTTGTCTCAAGTAACACTTCAGGGAGATCCACCTCCCTGTGTGGTGAGTCTTTCTTCTTAGACTCATCTTGAGCATCTTGAAGATAACTCACTGAGTGACTGTTCACTCAGTGACCTAATTGTGTTTTCGGTTGATTAACACTTAGCTTAATTTGTATTCAAATCCTGTTTTAAGGACTCTTGGGTATTGAAGGACCCAACAGCAAGGATTCGAGAAAGTTCTCACACTATGCTGTTTACGATCTCGATGTCCGAACCTATAAGTGCCGGATGATTTGTTGCTAACTGTTTGCTTACAGGAATCCTTGGTGGTTGCATCTGATTGCTAAAAAGATGCCGATTCATCACCCCATGCTCACACTTCACAATATTAATCAAATAAATCATGATAATTGAAAGACTTTCAACACTGCTTCCGCAACTCTGATGCTGAAAATCATGATCCAGAAAAGTGTGAGCATGTCGTTCCAAAGATCACTACATCACATGGAGACGATACTGGAAAAAGATGACTTGGAGACGTACATTGGAAAATAACCTCAAAGAATCCTCAAAGATCATCCAAGACAAAAGAACAGTCATCTAAGTTCACTGCTGAAAGTACAAAGAATAAGGAATTTGAAGAATCAAAGACTATGAGCTATGAACTAGAATCTATATAATGGAATGCTAGAATTCAAAGTGCAATTTTCGGGGTGACCTTCCTTAGGGGGAGATTGTTAAGAATATAAATATTCATGTGAAAGACTCGGTCACCCCGAGTATCTAGTAGCATTAAGTAGCTCGTAGGATTATTAATATTAGTTTAGTTATCGTAGTATTTGTAGAGTTGGGTCGGGTCTTTACCCACTATTAGCTCACTCCACAGCCCACATGGGGCGTTTATGCTTGGTGTATAAATAGCCTTTCCCACACAAGGGAAGGGTTGGAGCTTCATTCTAATCTAATAGATTTCACTTTCTCTCTCAAGAAACTCCCCACTCTTCTCTTTCTCTTTCTATAATTCTATCTATCATTAATCTTGTGTTTGTGTTATGATTTCTAGTATTTTACATCTTCAAGTTCTAACTCAGAGGTATCCAATAATTCTATTTGTTCAAAATCTTGATTGGAAACTGTTGAATCTCTTAAATCTCAAAATTATAAACTATTAAAAGATTTAAAGAAATCTGAGTTATAGGTTCTAGGTTATAAGACAGGTTTAGGGTCAGTAGAAGAAAAACTTGAATTTTATAAAACAAATGAGACTCTTTATAGGGAAAAGATTAAGGGCTTAGAATTTGAAATTCATTGTGGAGAAATAACTATTAGAGAGCTTAGGAAGATGCTTGAAATAGCTCAAAAAGAAAAAGATGCAGTTCAAAAAGAAAAAGATAACATTCAACTTAATGTAGATAGATTTTAATATGCATCTAAAAGTGTAAACAAGCTCATAGATTGTCAGATTGTTGACAAATGCAAGAAAGGTAGTTTAGGCTATAATGAAGTTGCACCTCCCATCACAAGAAAATTTATGCCTCCAACACCTGACTTGTCTTTTATTGGTTTAGATGAGTTTGTTAATTAGCATGTAGTTGAGAAAAGCAAAGCTAAGTCTAGTGAAGAAGAGTCTAAGGTAGATAAGAAGAATGATGATGCCCCAATTATTGAAGACTGGGTGTCAGATAGTGAGGAAAATGATGTGTCTCAACCTCAAATTGAAAAGAAAACAGTTAGGCCTAGTATTGTTAAGAGAGAATTTGTCAAATCTAAAACTGCTAGGAAAATTGTTAAACATGTTGAGCAACAAAGGCAAAACACTCACAGTCCAAGAGGCAATCAAAGAAACTAGAATAATATGATGTCTCAAAAACTAGTAAGTAATTTTGAGATGTTTAATAAGGCCTGTTATGTGTGTGGAAGTTTTGATCATTTGCAGGTTGATTGCTATTACCATAAAAAACAGGGTCAAAATCAAAGGATGGTAAAAGCTGTTTGGAACAATGCTCAAAGGGTGAATCATCAAAATTTTGCTAAAAAGACTCACCCCTGTGCTAAAAAGAATATGGTTCCAAGATGATAATACTGCTAGTGATGGAAACAACACTAACAATGTTAATACTGTTAGTTCAACTGTTAATGTTGCTGTCATAGAAGTTAATGCTGTTGATCCAAAAATAAGCATTGAACTTTCATTTGATCCACGAATGCCTGCTTTGGAAGAGAGTAGCATATTCAGCTACTTAGATGAAGATGAAGATGATGCTGAAGTGGCTGACATGAACAATTTGGATGCAACGATCCAAGTCAGTCCTACTCCAACTACAAGAATTCATAAATATCATCCTCTTGATCAAGTGATTGGAGATGTGCAATCAGCTACACAAACAAGAAAGATTTCAAAGAATTTGAAGGAACATGGGTTTATTAGTACACTTTAACAAAGAACGACCCATCAAGACCTTCAAAACTACTTGTTTGCTTGCTTTTTATCATAAGTGGAACCTAAAAAGGTGATTCAAGCATTGAAGGATTCAAGCTGGATAGAGGCTATGCAGGAAGAGCTTCTACAATTCAACTTACAAGAAGTTTGGACTTTGGTGGAGTTACCTAATGGAAAAAGGGCTATAGGCACTAAATGGGTTTTCAGGAATAAAACGGATGAAAGGGGAATTGTGATAAGAAATAAAACAAATTGGTTGCTCAAGGTTACATACAAGAAGAAGGGATTGACTATGATGAAGTCTTTGCCTGTGTTGCAAGAATTGAAGTAATTAGGGTATTCCTAGCTTATGCTTCCTTTAAAGATTTTTGTGGTGTATCAAATTGATGTCAAGAGGGCTTTTCTCTATGGGAAGATTGAAGAAGAGGTGTATGTTTGTCAACCACCAGGGTTTGAAGATCCAGACTTTCCTGATAGAATATACAAGGTTGAAAAAGCACTGTATGGCCTACATCAAGCACCTAGAGCATGGTATGAAACCTTGTCAACATATCTGTTAGACAATGGGTTTCACAGAGGAAAAATTGACAAGTCCTTATTCATCAAAAGGCACAAAGGTGATATTTTGCTAGTCCAGGTGTATGTAGATGATATCATCTTTGGTTCAACAAAGAAAGAGCTATGCATTGCATTTGAGAAGTTGATGCATGAGAAGTTTTAGATGAGTTCTATGGGAGAACTTACATTCTTTTTGCGATTACAAGTGAAGCAGGAGAAGGATGGCATATTTATTAGTCAAGATGAATATGTTGCTAAAATTTTAAAGAAATTTGGGTTTACAGAAGTCAAGACTGCAAGCACACCAATGGAAACTTCAAAGCCTCTGCTCAAGGATGAAGATGGTGAAGCAGTTGATGTTCATATGTATAGATCAATGATTGGTTCATTGATGTACCTGATATCTTCAAGACATGATATTATGTTTGTAGTGTGTGCCTGTGCTAGATACCAAGTCCATCCAAAAGCTTCACATCTTCGTGCTGTGATAAGGATTTTTAGGTACTTAAAAGGTCAACCAAAATTAGGCCTTTCGTATCCAAAAGATTCTCCTTTTGATTTGGTAGCATACATTGATAGTGATTATGCTGGATCAAGCTTGGATAGGAAGTATACGACAGGAGGTTGTCAATTTCTTTGATGTAGATTGATATCATGGCAGTGCAAGAAACAGACAGTGGTTGCAAATTCCACAACAGAAGCTGAATATGTGGCTGCTTCAAGTTGCGGTGGATAAGTGCTTTGGATTCATATTCAACTATTTGATTATGGGTACAATTTTATGCTTACCAAGATCTTTATTGACAATAACAATACTATGTGCATAATTAAAAATCTTGTTTTTAATTCAAAAACAAAGCATATAGAGATCAGACATCATTTTATTAGAGATTGCAATGAAAAGAAATTGATTCAAATGGTTAAAATCCATACCGACAAGAATGTTGTAGATTTGCTTACAAAAGCTTTTGATGTAAGTAGATTTCAATATTTGATTGCAAGTATTGGAATCTTGATGCGGCGGTTGTAACCCTCGCAAAAGGTTTTACAATCCTCCTAGGCAGTGTACCTAACCGTTGTAATGTAGTATAACTTATCTTCAATTGAACAGGGATGAAAAAGGCTGAAAAAGCCTTACAATGGCTGCTAAAATCATCTAGGGTTTGTTACACAGGATGTCCACACCTTACATTGAAAACATTCGAAAATATATATCGTTTTACAATGGTGACGGCGTCTATAATGACCTGAAAATCTGAAATATCATTTGAACGTTTGATACGAAAATAACCTAAGATTTAAACCTATATTACGAATTAAAAACTACAAAATACGAATCCTAAACCAAATACTATATATATTCGACTTAATCTACGTTACATATAAATTTGACACTCCGAGTAACCTAATTACATATAGTATCACACATTACATGTGCATTGGACCCATTTCCTAAACTTTATAAAATGCAACATGATTTGAAAATCACAAGAAGTAAACCCAAAATATTAAGAGTTAAAATTTAAAGTTTGGAAAAGATTTAGTCTCCCCAATCCCCCTTAAACTCGGCATATAGTCCAGCCCACATCCCCAAGACTCGGCATCCTCACTTTTATCCCACATCAAATTTTAAACCGAATATCATTTTGTTACTCCACGAGAAAACCCTAAAACTAAAAAAAAAACTATAATCGGCTATCTCATTTCCTCCCCCTATACAGAACCATAAGCTGCCATTATCACCTGGTTTAGCCATCAAGAAATCAAGGATGAGATGTAGCAGCCCATTAGTGATCGTTAGGAGTTGTGTGTAGCCTTGTACAAATCATGGTGCCCTCGTTTTGGTTGTTGTTGCCTCGCCATTCCTATCATAAAGGTATTACCATCATCCCCTTTTGTTTCTCTATCCATTTGACACTTATATGAACTATATCCTAAAGTACATACATGTTATTATGATAAACTAATGCCACGTTAAATCTGTGACGCGAATAAAACATATGCACGCCTCATAAAATCATGAGACCATAATCCTATGTGTCGACTTATGTTTTTGTTTTTGACCATTCTAATCAGACCTGAAGCAAGCCCTAATAGATCAATATTACACCCTAATCATGCATACAAATCTGGAAATAAAACCCTAAGTCATTAATGAGGGGCGTACTTAATTAAATATGAGGGAACTAGGGCTTGTTGTGTGATCATTTTGTGGACTGTTTGGATCGCCATTTTATGTGTGAGTATGTATGATTGTGTATCGACTTTAAGGGCTATTGTGCATATGTAATCTTGACTAAATAAACCTATGAAACATGTCTTGTGAAATATAAAGGTCTCGTGTGCATTTGTATAAGTAAAACATGTTAAATGACGGCTTAAAACGGGTTTCTAAACATGCATTATGGCTCGAGTTTCATGAGTGCTTTATTTTATATTTTTGCATGTAAACCTATTTTAAGGTCTTAAATAAGTTCTCCAATTGGGTTGGAGTGATTTGGAGTTGTTTTGGTCATGCTTTTGAATTTTATGGGATTAAGTGTCAAAGCTGAGAAATCGGAGTATGAACATCAGTCGATGTTTTAGATTTTTAATTTTCAAACCACAAAGAACTGAGAGCTCTCCTTTTACAGGAGTGATATTTAAGTTATGTGTGACTTCCTGGAATTTTTGTGGATTTTTCTAAAGTGTCTCAATGGGTTAATTAAAGGCAAACTTTCTATGTGTATCTGCAGTTAACTTTCTGAAGAGGTCTGGAAATATGATTTTTAAAATAGTACTTGTGCTGGGTGGTAAAATCTATTAAAATTGGTGAAGGTACTTAACTGATATGGGAATCACTGAGAATTATTTCAGATGTTTTGAATCTTAATTGGCAGGCATGAAAAATCATAAGAAACTAGTCTGAAAATTACAATAGAAACTCAAAGTTGTTAACTACAAGCCCTAAACCCAATTTGATACACATAAACCCTAATTTGGAATTAATTGATGTAAAATGCATTGAAAACTATAAGTTTAAATATTTGTCATAACTAAACCCTAAACTTAACCCATTATCATTTGTAACCATAATCTGACTAATTATGGAAAGTTACTAATTGCGAAAAGTTACTAATTATGAAAAGTTACTAATTTCGGAAAGTTACTAATTATGGAAAGTTACTAATTATGTAAAGTTACCAAATTTGGAAAGATACTAAATTTGGAAGGTTACTAAATATGGAAAGTTGCTATAATTAGCAGGGAACCCTGAATATGTAAATCTGAACAACAATAAGTACTGAATCAGTAATAACTTATGAGATGGTTCTTAAATAATAAAACGATCATTAATTCGTGTAAATTCTCTGAAGAAGGAGTCACTTCCGATCCATGTATTTTCTAATATGGTTTCATTGCGGTTTGAGGTACAGATATTCTACCCTTTCTCAGTAAGGGTGTCTTCTCTCATGACTTCTCGATCCTTGACTTTGATTCGGTTGCTTTGCTATGATCCCGTTAATATTAGCCTTTGCTATGATTCCCTTGATATGATCCTTTGACTTGATATTCATTTTACTATTCGTTGATATGATATTCGTTGCTATCCATTTGCTATGATATGGTTCAATTCAGTTGATACGTTCTGTTTGGATATGATATGATGACTTGATATGATATGATTTGTTTTGTTCTGTTGCCCCAGCTAACTAGCCTTGGAGGTACCATGGCCATGTCATTGAGGCACCAATGACATGACACTATCTGTGGCGGTGTGATTAGTCCACGGCGTCCCCATATGATATGATATGATATGATATGATATGTGTGCACATTGGCCATTATGATATGTGTATATACTTGTCATGAGCAGGTGTATATATATGATTTGTTTTGTAGGAGGCGTATGGATGCATCCTAGGTATATGTTTATATATGATTATGATATGATTTGGTGATTGGTTTGTGTGTGTCGTACACCCCTCTCACTATTTGGTACTTAGAGGCCTCCCCTCTTCGTACACTTATGATTTGACGGATATATATATGTGATTATGTGGTCTATTTGAGTGTCTCGTTTAGACAGGCTCGTGGCTATTCCGTATATGTGATTATGTGGTCTATTCGAGTGTCTCGTTTAGACAGGTTTGTGGCTAGTCCTATTTGATTCCTTGGTTAGTTGATATTTGATCTCTCATTCTTTGACAGATGATATTCGTTCCAGAAGGAGCTTATGTTTCCATTTCCCTATACTTATATATGTTTTGATTATTCGTTTGTTATGTATATCTGTTCACTAGGCTTTTTAAGCTCAGCCGCATTTCTTTTCCTGCGGAAGGTTTTAGGTTGGAAGCTGGGATTGAATGAAGAGTGCATAGAAGCTTTTAGTGGACCACCTTGACGATAGATCCCATTTGCATTTGGATTAGACTATGGAGTTATCTACCATTTAGATTTGATTCAGATTTGTATTCTAGTTTGATAGTCAGTATGATTTAGACTTATTATGTCCTTAGTTTCATTTTGAACTTTTGTAACCTTAGTATTTATAAAATTCTTTCGCTTGCATTTGTTCTGTTGACACCATAATGTGGCATTTTGACCCTTGTCGGGTTGGGGTGTTACAGCGTCAGCTTATAGCTTCTGATGCCGTCAACTCGCCTTGGATTAGGGTTTCGTCTGTATAGTCGCCGCTCTGACGGCGTCACAAAGGGATTTGAAGCTGTCACTTGTAAATTCTTTCTGGGTCGTCTCTTGTTAACTTAAAGCGTTACGCCTTCCTCTAGTTTACACCTGACGGCGTCAAGTGATAAAGTCTTCAAAATCTTCTGAGGCGTCACTTCTTAGTTTTCCACTAGAAATACATCTTGAATTGCAAGGGACGGCGTCACGTTGTAGCATGTGACACCGTCAGACTCCCATTTCTGACAGGTTTTTCGCGACTTCGTCGTTTTCTTCACTTTTTCATCCAAATCCGTCCCAAATGTTCCGATTTCCAGAATTCTCGTCCCATGTACCTAAAATACAAAAAGAAACTATTTTAGGCAATATTTGATCATATTTTTGCGATTTGGGCTTAAATGCCCCTTAAAAAGGTACAAAATAAATCCTTATCAAATATCCCTACACTTGGGATTTGCTTGTCCTCAAGCAAATGGGCTTTTACACTAATCAAAATACAAGTTAGGGGTCATTTAACATTAATATAAAAGTAATTACAACACATGATCGTTCCACGTTAGTCAAAATAAGCACGGAAATTACATACTAGCACCTCACATAAAGTGTTTGGATTCTAACGTCTCTCGGGTGTATAAAGGTATATAACATGAATGGGAATGGATAAATATAACACTCTCTACCTGTCATAGCACATAGATTACCATTTTGGGAAATGAGCAAACCTCTACCACTTTGGCGTAAGCACCTAGTATAAACTATCAAAGAGGGCTTTTCAAGGGTTGTAACGTTAGGTGTAAGGGTATGAAAAACACGGTTTGTTGGATATAGGGAAATTTACTGGTGGCAAGTCAATTATTTTGGTCAATTACATGTACAATGAGGTGTTGCTAAGCTAAGACTCGACTCGACTCGCTAACTACCAACTCTTTTTGTATTTTTCTTGACACTTTCTTGAATTAAACAAAAATAAAAGATGGGATGGTAATTCATATGTTTTTTCACTTTTCTTTTTCTTTTTGTCATTTTGTTCATTTTTTTTTTCTTTTTCTCTCTTTTTTTTATTTATTTTTTATTTATTTTTTTTTATATTTTTTGTCCATACACTCTTGCCCTACCATCCAAAATAATACATCAAAGGGATCTTGCAACCTCCCACTTGAACTTTTACATGGTTTACACATAACTAACTAATGACCCAAATTAAGAAAATCAAAACACTTGGAATACTTTAAACATTAACGCACATATGGGGGTAATAACGTGACATTCTTCCCCATTACTGGATAACAAACTAGTACTTTCACCCATGAGTCCCAATCATCCCAAAACTGTATTTACAAGATATTACTCGACTTAGCAACCATGTAACCAATTAGATAATTAACACAGGGTTTAACAAATATTTTGTAACAATAATGCACTAAAAGTGAGTACATACAAGGAAGGCTAAGGCGATTTGGGTGTACATTTAGGGGCGGATTGTAAACAATGTTCTTCATTAATATTTCAGAATCCACCGAAATATCACGAGAACTGCGAAAAAGATAGGCTATGAGGGGTGTACTAGGGGTATTGTGTACTAAAAATGAGTACATCGCAAAGGTGTGGGAGAAGTACTTGACCAATGAAGCCAACGTAATTATAATACAGGTTTAAAACAAGGGTTATCCTAATGCCTCTTATCATTTAGTAAATCCTAACTACACGAAAGTAGTCTCACTAGCGATCTCAGAATGCATCACAAACGCAAGTTCTAGAATCTAAAATACTACCGGTACACTCATAAGCGTTAAAGGTGAATGCTTTTTCCTATATTTCTTAAGGCGAACCTCACATTTTTGGGTTGGAAATTTTTGACTGGTAGGGTTTTTGTGCTGGTTATTTAATTCCTATCCATAAGACGCTTATTAAAACTAAAGTTTCACTCCTACATCTTGTAAAAAATTTTAAATTTGGTGCTAAAATTGCCCTAACAAGTATCTTTCTTAGTTTTATTACACATTTACTCTAAAACAAAAGAAATATCAAGCGAAGTTATAGTTTCTAAGGAATCCCATTTTACCCTCCCTACACTTAAATTGAACATTGTTCTCAATGTTCTTTAAAAGTATCAAAGTTATGATAAAGGGAAAATAAAATAGATGAAAGAAACTAATACTCCCCTGATTTGCTCGGCATGGATGATGTGAAAACATGGTTAAATCCTCCTCCAAGAAAATAAACTTGATAAGCTTTACTTCAATGTATACTTTCATCTTCTTGCCCAATATAACCTGTAATTCACTAAGAAAATAAAACACAAAACCTCGCATAAAATCGGCGGTAAACACTATATATATAAAAATTAAATCTTAGAAAAAATAAATGTGCATACATATCTTATTTGCTTTCTAGGAATTAAAATGATATAATGCATGCAAAATAAATGTTTACAGATTCCTGGAAATTTAAAATTCGAAAATTTTTCAAAAATTTTTAAGTTCTAGCAGAAAAACAAAATTCTGAAAAACTATGCTGCTACAGTGCCTGACGCCGTCGGGTGTTAACCCTGCCGCCGTCAGGTATGACCTGACAGTATTTTTTCGTTTTGTTTCTGGAAAAATGTGATTAATAAAACCTGGAAAAACTGCAGAACATTCATTGTGACTAGATACAAGCATTTGACTCTAAACAAACACATAAATATATGCTAATCATTAATTGTTAACTTTCATGTTCGAATTCGTTCTTTTAAACAAATGTGATCTTCCCTACACTTATCTTTTTGTAAAATCCCTTTATATGCAATTAAGACGAGGTTAAAACTAAATAAAGCATTTTCAAAAATTTATTCGAAACATGAAAGATAAACAAATAAAGATGGAGCATATATATGAAATCAAACAAAATAAAAACAAACAAGCAAACAATTAAAAAGTTTGGGTTGCCTCTTAAGAAGCGCTTTTCTTTATTAACGAGTCTTGTAGCTATACTCAAAGTCATGCCTATTACGTGACTCCATCCTTCGTCACGTTCTCAATGTCATCTTCTATCTTGGTTTTATATTTCGGACCTAGTTGTAAGTATTCTTTGTAAAAACCAAATATCTTTTTAATCACATAGTCTACTCCTCTTCTCTTATCCTCTTCATTCCTATAGTAGCCCGATTGCTTAAGTTCATTTTCTGGTTTTGGCATTAGACGGAATTGTTCAATCTTATATGGCATTTGGTAAGCAATCTCGTCAGTTTCATCTTTAAACCTAACTATCCCTAACGATGGGTCGTAAGTCATTCTAGAAACCTCCACGAATGGCTTTCCTAATACTACATGGGATAAACAATTATCAATCACCGGACGAATATCTTCTACAATCAAGAAATCCGTAACGTATGTGAAGTTTCCTACATATACGTGCATCCCCTTAACTCTCCCCAAAAAATTATTCACCCTACCCGTGTCGGGATCTTTCCTAGGCCCAAGCTGCTTTTTCATTACCAAATTGTGATGGATCCTAGTCAGAATGTTTATGGGGGATCTAAGGTCAATGTAAGCCTTCCACACATGCACGTGGCCGATGTTACATGATATGTTTATGTTAGATGGGTCACCCATTTTTATGATTGGCGAACTTATGCAATACAGTGTCTTCAGATCATCTAATAAATACTTATGGTATGCACGTTCATCCTTTGTGTGGGGCTTGTTAAAGTAATTACTATCTACTTCTTCCACTTCCTTCTCATCATCATTCTTAATTTCCTCCTTAGGATCACTTTTGTTCTCACTATCTTTATCTTCTTCCTCACTACTCCTATTTGGTGGTTTTAGAGTAATGGCGTTGACAAAGTGAATATGTTTAGATGATGAAGGATCCTTAACCTCGCTACCTCCACTTGTGTTTCTAGTAATTCAACTTGACAAGGTTATCACTTGTTTATTGAGTGCCTTCAACAAATTGTCAATCTTATTAGTCATCTCGCTTTGTTGTTGTTTGAAATCGGCTTCAAACTTAGACAAACGAGATTCTTGAGATGCAATAAAATTGGACATTAACCCTTCAAAATTATTGGAATTGTTGGAAGGATTTTTTGTTGAAGGTACGGTTTGAGGATGAACCGTTTGATTGAAAATGATTAGGTGGATTTGAAAATTATTTTGAGAAGAATTTTGGTTTTGTTTCCACCTAAAGTTTGGATGATTCTTCCAAGATGGGTTGTATGAATCACCATAAGTATTTTGCTCAGGTTTGAAAGTGAACCACTTGTCTCCCGCTCCGTCGGTACGCGAAGATGCAAAATCAACAAAAGCTTGTTCGGGGAGTCCCATGCAATCATGAGTGTCATGGGGACCACTACATAATTCACACGAAGAAGTGATTTTGTTCACTTGACTTGGAGGTTTAGGAGCTTCGTAGGATTTCATGAGAAACTTGACTTGTTCTTCGAGTTCCATGATCTTACGGTTGGGAACGCTTGAGTTATTCGAAGGCAAGGATATTGCTGTGACAAATCGCAATTTCAGGTCATTTTCCACACGTCAACAATTTACTATTCATGAGTTACTATTCACATTTCACTATTCATTATTTTGAGGTCGGTTTGTGATTTTGAGAAGCTTACAAAAATTTTACTATTTACAAAATATTATTCATTCCCGGAGGGAAAGCACTGTTCATGGTCATAATTCATCATTACGTAAATTAGGTTTATGGGTATTCAAATGCGCATAACCAGTATGGTTTAGATGCGTATTCATGTGTCATCAGTAACATCATCATCAATTTAGATTATTTTTATAATCTCATATTATTCAGAAATTTCTATGTGTTACATTTTCTATTTCATTGCACGATTTCGTCAAATTTTGGTAACAACTCGCGTTTAACGAACAATAAATTCAACCGACACTAGACAATGTTTAGTCTACACATTTTATACACTTTTGGTTCCTTACAATTCAATTTTAAAAGTCACTATTTACTTTTTCCCATTTTTACGTAAACCTTGCACCTTTTATGTCTTACGCATTCTAAACCTTCGTTTTTAGATTTTTACTATATTTAAACCTTCCGATGAACTCACCACTCATCTAAAATAATAAAATAGGTCATGATAATAAGTTTTTAAATTTTTAGAAGTTTTACATTTTTTTTATGTTACCCGATATTGCATAATGTTTCTTAAAAACCCTACGTTTGAGTACCGGGAGCAATCTACACTGCTGTATACACTCAATACTCAAACTAAATAATAATATTCTGTATTTCCACTTCTTGTCCCATTGTTTATAACGCCTAGCACCATCATATCACCTCAACACTTGTCCAAAAGTTAAGACAAGTGTTGAGTAAAACTTGCCACATGATCTCTAACTCACTATATATCACCTAACTTCATTTTTTACATGTAAACAAATCAAAAATCTGATCTTCCTCTACAAAAATTTCGTGGGTTTTCAAGGGCAAAACACCAAACTTTTGTGTTAAATCTATTAAAGTTAAACTACAAAGATGAAGATCCATTGGTGCTAGCTTGTTCTTGATTTTCTTGTTCATCATCATTTGTAAGGAACCAAGCCTCATTCTTTTTATTCATTTCACTACTGATATTCATGTCATTTCATGTATTTTAGAGGCTATCTAAGTTATTTATGCTTGATTATACTTGGTACATACTCTAAACCACTAGAAAACGCTAAAAGGACTTATCATGCAAAACGGTATTCTGATCAAGGGTAAAGATTGAATTAACTGGAACAATCAGTAGACTTTGGGCATAAGGGAAAAATATGTAGTTGTAGATCTATGTTTTTTGGTCATTTCCTCGGGGGGTGATTCCCGTGACGATACCCTATGATTAAGATATGATTTTTTTGGTAAAAACAGTCAGATCTGGTGTACTGTTCCAATTTGGGGCAAAACTCAAGTTTTATTGCATAACTTTTTAAATAACAAATATGTAGCCTGTTCTAGAGAAATAGGGCTATCATCTCCAATTGATTTCACCTTCATAGGATCTGTAGATTTCAAGATATGGTCGTTTTGGTAAGACATAAAACTCAGTCAATTTCACCTTTAGGACTGACTTGTAAAGAAAAATTATAAAAAGTGGTTATACTTGGATATTTTTGAGTACACTTAATTTTACTGTAAAGTAGGGACTTAGAGGAAGATAAGGATGTAAAGAACATGATTTTTAGACTTACGGTTTGGGAGATATGAATTTTTGAAAGTGACTAAATGTGTAAAACTTCTATCTGCTTTGTGATTAAAAGATACAAAAAGGTTAATAACTTGTATATTTGAACCTTGAAATTTTATTTTGAACCACCTAATATATTTTGGACCCTTAGACATAATTTGAACCTTTTGACTAAAAATTGAACTCTTGGACTTAATTTAGACCCTTATGACTCATTTTGGACTTAAAGTCAAAAATAGGATTAAAAACTTGAAATTGGGTAAGAAATATATTTCATACATGCAAATCATTTTAAAAGCCAAATTCAACCTTGAAATTTTATTTAAACCTTATGTACCAAGCATAATTGAGATTACAACTTACATGGCATATAGAAATAAATGTATCATTATTTTTAGAAACTAAGACACGCGTGTATATATAATATATATATATATATATATATATATATATATATTATATATATATATATATATATATATATATAGGTTGCTTGTAGGATTCTCGCGGTTACTTCTTCATTATCTCACTTGGTTGTGCACTTTGTTTTCGGTGAGTTTCATAGCCCTGACTTTTACATTGTTTATACATGATTTCTAAACCCTCGGGGTGGGAATACAACGCTTGTTTTTACATACGGGCACAAGTACGAAAACTGTTACTTTGCCTAGGTTACAACATTGCCATTGAAGTCCCCTACGAATCATGAACCGTTAGTTACTTGTAAGCGCGGATGTTATGAATAGATCTATTTGGGTTGACACCCCGTCCGGGTTAGTCGCGCCAACTGGGTAAACGGACGCATAACATTCGGATTATTTCCGAGTGTCTGGCAAACAGTTATTTGGGGCATTTATTATTGTGCTTAATTGCATACCAATTCGTTAAGATTCGGGGTCATGAGCTTAGAGCACCGTATATATATATATATTTTTGGCTATGACGTTATATTATTGTGATTGTCATGCTTTTGAAATCTTGTGGTCCGCACTTTACCTATTTACTTAAACCTATGACTCTCACCAACATTATTTGTTGACCCTTTTAGCGTGTATTCTCAGGTAACTAGGTGATGATGATACACCTTTGTATGGAAGCACTTTTGAGTCACATTTAGGGCATACACATCATGATCGGCATTTGGACTTATCATAGAGTTGCGATGACGACGCGTCTCACTTGGGTTTTTATGCACTTAAACTATCGTTTGATTTGTGACAAACATATTTCCGTGACATGAATTATCTTTTGGGACCTATCTCTTGTAAACTCTGACTTGTTTTATGGAATCAAACGATGTGTTTTTAAAAAACGACACTTTAGGTCGTTCAATGTAACTGTAACTGTGATGCTATGGCAGTCACGCCCCAGGTATTCCATTCCGCTGCAAATCAGATATATTGGGGGTGTGACAGATTGGCATCAGAGCAAAGGTTATAGCGAACTAGGTTGTATCATGGACCCTAGACTATAACCACATCATCATAGCATCACATCATTTCATAATAAGCGCATATTCACTATACACGCGGTTTCATACACACACTATGCGAGTCACTTATACTTATATATTTATATTGACCTAGTTCACAGCAATATGTCTTCACCCAACCACCCTATTATCATTCCAGCAGACTCGGATATCGAGGATGCTTTTTCATCCACTGATACACCTACACCACCACTCTCACCTTCCTATACCTCGACAATCCCATATCACTCACCATTGTTAGATGATAACTCCCACCTGTTTGAGATGTTAGCACCACCTAAACCAGACTTAGAAGAGACTACCAGATATGACACTAAGGCCCTAGAAATTCAAGAGACTGCCCCTGCCTTCCCACTACCACCATTGTCATTCCCCTTTCCATTCCCACATATCAGGAACTAGATGACACCTTGTGGATAATACCAAGATCACCGACTCAACAGGAACATCAGCAGAATCCTCAAGAATGGTTTGGAATCTATACAATCTCTGATATGATCGATGCACAACTCCAGGCCCCACATTAGAACTCATCACAACACTATGATACCACAACCCAGGATCCAACCAGGGGAGCACCAGGAAGCCTCTAGACTAGTCTTATATCTTTACTAGCTTTTACTATTGTCCTAGTCACGAGATGTGTGGCATAGTTCAAAGAAACTTGTAGTATTTTAGTTGTTGTACAACGAACTTACCAAGTGTTGACTCTACTATATGGATATAGTTGTGATATGGTATGATATCGGTCGATGTGAACCGAGACTTTTACTTTTGTATTCATGTATGTTAAGATTATATCTACTCATGCTGTGATGATATTACGGTTGACGTGATCCATTCTTATTGTGGTTGATTCTTATCACGCCATATTCTTACCATGATTTATACTTGTCATGATGTATTTTTATCTTGTTGTGGTTGTACCTACTCATGGTGAGAATATATTATGGTTATTGTGATTTATTAAGGATTATTCTTTTCACGTCATGTTTCTATCTTGATTTATTCTATCATGATCTATTTCTATATCGTTGTGGTTGATATTGTTGTGATTTTCACATGTCATGGTTGCGTATAGGTGATACTCCTTACTACTTATAAATTCTCATGGTCTCTTATGATTTTGAAGGAGTTATGCCGAAGCAAGCCGCTCCAGCCATGAAACAAGCCACTGTTGAACAAATCATTGCCAAGAGCATATCCATAGCCCTCGCCAAAAATATTACTTACGAGGAATTTATGGATTACAATCCCCACACCTTTAGCGAAACTGAAGGCGCGAGAGGATTTTGCAAATGGTTCGAAGAAGTAGAAACAATATTCCGAGGATGTAACTTCCACAAGAAAGATAAAGGTAAGTTCGCCACTTGCATTTTTCGGGATCATGCTCAGGATTGGTGGACTAAACATGTGCAGATAGTAGGGGTCGACGCTGCTTACTCAATCTCTTGGGAGAAACTAAAAAGGATGATGATTTTAGAATATTGTTCAAGGAGCGAATTACAAGCGATGGAACAGGAAATCCTAGACTTTACCATGGTAGGAGATGATGTTGTCAAATACACTGATCGTTTTTACGAATTAGCACGGCTATGCCCTGCAATGGATGAACCGGAATGTAAGAAGCTTGAGAGGTATATCGGGGGACTCTCCCCTAAAATTCGTATGTTGGTCGCCTCACTAGAACCCGATACCATGCGAAGGCCATAGGAAACAACAATGACAACAAACGAAAATGGATCAACAACAACAATCAGGGTGAAAGTGTGGCACAACAACTACCTAAGAGACAAGAGTTTGCTAAAGCTAATGTGGCGGGCCCAACTAAGAAGAAAGGGTACCCTGGTACTCTACCAAAATGTAATAAATGTCAAAAACACCATGACCCTGGTCGTTGCCCTACTCCATGTGGTAACTGTAAGAAGATTGGTCACCTGATTAAATATTGCAGAACTCCTACACTTGTCGAAGACCAGAAACCTCCAATAACATGTTTTGGCTGTGGAAAGAAAGGGCACTTCAGGAAGGACTGCCCGGAGCTGAAGAACAAGAAAACCTAAATCTGAATCCTCTAGAGTTGTATTTTCCTATTTTACTTCACCCTATTAACTTAGCGTAACCTAGTTGTTACAAGTACCTTTTATCTAATATAATCTGTATCTTCTATTATATCCGCGATACTCACAACCTTCATCTATTGCACTTTCTATTCCATCTATCTCATTCTTAACTATTTCGTAACGACATACCGCCATCCTATTAAGAGTTAGGCAAATTTCGTCTTTGACTATAGACTATTACCATCCCGTAAGATTCACTCACTCAATCCTATGAACCATTCAACAAATTTTATTACAAGATATATTACTACCACTTTCTAGAAACGTTTCACATAATTTTATTACAAGATATTTTACTATAGTACCGTTTCACACAATTTCATTACAAGGTATTTTACTACCACCTCAGGAAATTATTCCACGAGATTTTTAAAACGTGTTATATTACCATCACCTTATAAATTGAATTACTAGCATTCTACCAACTATTTACTCCCATACGAACCAATTTTTCTTGTTAAAACAAAAATTCAGACTACCATATTACCAAACAACACGTTGACCACCATCATAAACTTTTGGAAAACCTAATACTAATTTGACTAAACCGAGCATCGCATCATTAGTCCTCAATTATACATAGCCTGATCACCTTGTATAATTCAGGAAGGATTATGCCATGAAGGAAACAGTTATGTTTCCAAATTTTAAAACAATCTTCATTCAAAACATTTAAAAAAAAAAAAAAAAAAAGCAAAGCTTTGTTACCAAACCAATTTTTCATAAACATCCATTTTGTCAAACCCTCCCTAGATACCTGCACCACTTGTCCCTCACTCAACCGTTATGTTGGATTTTTACCATTGACCCCTCTAGGAAAGACTTTCCATCCACGAGGAGTATTCCATGACATAAGAAAACAATGAAAGGATTACGAAACCACAAACAAGGACTAGAAACATACAGTAAGTTGATTCATAACACAACAAAAATCTTAAGACCCCACGAGGTAATCCAAATCACTATCTTTGGCATAGTCACCAAATCCTATCATTTCAGAAGTACCAGTTAGACCAAGTAAGGTAACGAACCTAAGTCATGATCCGTCTTAGAAATGGCCAAGTAAGTTGAATGCTCATATCGGTAAGACTTACCTAATATTAACAAATAGGCATTATCCGACACCAGAAACAAGACGTTAGACCTCTAAGTATTCATGCAAACATACCTACCTGACTATTTCATCCTTTTTAATGCTTTCAATTCAAACGAATTTTCTTTAAAACTGCATTTATACAAATCACATACCTTGTAGGAAAATACTTTTCTAAAATGCCTGTTTCGACTAGTAAATTTCTTTCGGGCAGCCTTTAACCAAGCTATCATACTTTAAGAAAGGTATAACATCAATCTTTACTAAACGGTTCTATTCACATCATGCCGAAAACCCGCCTATAAAAACTTTGGGTCACATTGAAAACAGTACAATCTTGCATAACCACTGAAATTATTCAAATTTGAAAATTTATTTACTCAAAGAAAGATCTCAAACGAAACACTATGTATCGAGAGAGAAACATCATTTACTCAAACTAGAAAATTTCATTTATTCAAATTTAAAAATTCATTTGTTCAAACTTGCGAATTCATTTATTTAGAAAAAGGTTTCAAACAAAACACTCCATATCGAGAGAAGATTTCATTTGTTCAAACTTGAAGATTTATCTATTCAAACTTGTAAATTCAGAAAAGGAATTCAAACAAAAACTCTATACCGAGTCAAATTTTTTTTATATCAACTACCGTACTAAAACACTCCATACAGTTAGGATCTTGTGATCGACAAATAGTAGCATGGAAAATTCGATGAAGGAATTCTAGGGAGATACTATTGAACAGTAAGAATCTTAGTAATGAAGACCAAGCACCTTAGGCGAAGAGAGACTCATACCGTAGTGATGAAGCGAAAAGTGTACCGCTTTTAGGGGGTCATTTAAGCCCTAAATCGTATTTATTTGATCAAATATTGCCCTAAATTGTTCCTTTTGTCATTTTAGGTACTTTGGAGAAGAAATCTGGAAAATGAAGCATTTTGGACGTTTTTGGAGCATAAAAGTGAAGAAAACGACAAAGTCTCAAAATCGGCTGGAAAAGTACCTGTGACGGCGTCAAGCACTATTGTGACGCCGTCAACCCTTGACGCGCCAGAGATGATTTTGGATGATTAAAAGGGGACGGCGTCAAGAAGGCCATCAAGAAACCCTAACCGCGGTGAGGTGACGGCGTCAGCTCTATAATGTGACGCCGTCAGATCTGATTTTCTATATATATTCTCATAATTTTTAGTCATTAGTGTGCAACTTTGTGAGGAGAAACCCTAAGACGATTTTTCTGCTACTTTTAAGGGTTTTATACCCTTGGATCTCCCATGTTCAATTGAAAATAAGTAATCAATTAATCATTCAATATGTCTATGTGTTGTTTGATTATATCTTGTTCTTGTCTTTTATTTAACATGCTAGGCTAGATTTATCTTGTGTTTACTTAGATCTAATGAAACCTAACTATTGATTATTGGTTGTTGGTGTGTTATTAATAGTATTGGATGATTGTTTATCGATGTTAGGCTTAAGAAAACTGGCTAACCTCCTGTATGGTAACTTGCTTGAACGTCTTAAGAAACATGAACCAATGCGTACTAAGGTTTTTATGGTTGTATTTAATGCATGAGCGAATTCTAGTGATCCCATGTTAGGAGCTTCTTAGCCGGCTCGACATAGGAGTGAAGTAGGAGCTTATAGAGTTGGGGAAGTACGTACGCCACCCCACGATTGGTATTAAGGAATACACCCGTCATCCACGCAATTAATACACACTAATCAACCGGTAAAAGATAGTTGGGGAGTAAGGAAATCTAAGTAAACACATTTCTCTCCATATAAGTTCCACCACCTTTTTATTTTCTGTTATTTTATTTTATTTGCAATTGTAGTTATTTGGGTTAGTTGACTAGCAACTAATTCCGCCCACTCCTTCAAACTCGAGATTTTACTTGCTTTTATAAAAATATAAAAAAATACAAAAAGAATCTTCCCTCACCCTTAGACCTATTAGAGTAGTTTTTCAATCCTAACGACACTAATCCCCTAGAGAACGATCAATCCCCCGGTACTTGCTACTACACTATACTCCATCGGTCAGGTACACTGCCTGGTGGGGATTGCAAGCCTCTTGAGATCCCTCGAGAGATAAAACCTGTTGTAAGGTCGCAATGCCACGCATCAAGTTTTTGGCGCCGCTGCCGGGGAATAGTTATTGTTTAGGTTGAATTTTTATTTTATTAGGTCTACTCACTAGATTCCTTTCTAGTGAGATTTTTATTTTATTTTTCTAGGTTTTCTTTAGTCTATCTTTTTTTTCTTCGTTTCTTTGTTCGTAACCATTACCATCCAACATCATGGAACGTGGTAATATCCTCGATCCCAACAACCCACCACCACAACAACACCCACCTCCTAGAGCCCGTACCTTAGGAGACTACTCCCGTCCTAGCCACCATGGCTATCGAAACACGATTGAGCTCACTCAAGGAGCCAATGTCACTCCCTTGCGATCCGACACCATCCGGTTGGTGCAAAGCGGATGCGCATTCCATGGAATTTGTTCCGAAGATCCTAATCAACATCTCAAGGACTTTCTCAAAATCGTTGATTCCATAGACCTTGATGTTGCCACTCGAGAGACGACCCGACTACGTCTCTTTAAATTCTCTCTGCGGGACCAAGCTAGTCAATGGCTAGAGCGTCTACCCGCAGGATCCATCACCACTTGGGATGATGTCACCACTCGTTTCCTTGCTCAGTTTTTCCCACAAGGAAGAACTACCAAGTTAAGGAAGGATATCTTGATGTTCGAACAACGTCGAGGCGAAACCCTATATGGTGCATGGATTCGATTCAAGGAGTTACACCAAAAAGTCCCTCATCATGGCATAGATCTCTGGCTTCAAATTCAAATCTTCTATGACCATGTTGACTACCACACCAAGCGTGCCATCGATCGAGCCGCCGGAGGCAGATTGCGTGATAGAAACGCCGAGGAATCATGGGAGATCATTGATGAGCTCGCATCCGATGATGATGAATTGTGGCAAATTTCCCACGACGTACACTCGGCGGTCAACACACATTCATCGCCCGATAAAGCCAACCAAATCACCGATGAAAGCGTTAGTGAACTTGAGAAGAGGGTTGCATATCTTATGGAAAAACAAAAGAGACCCTTAAGTCTACAAAAAGCAATAGTTAACTCGGTCTCAAGCGTTAAGCAAATACCATTGTCCAAATCACCCCTTAGGGAAAATACTACACCCTTATATAAGCTTGCTCAACCCAACTCACCACCTCAGGAACTTAGTCCAACATTCGAAGCTCGAATGGGTGAATACATGTCACAACACTCCGAACGGTTGGCAAAATTTGAGGAAGCCGTCTACAAACAGAAGGAGGAGATGGAAGAGAAGATGGCGGAGATGATGGACCTTTTGAAAGAATACACAAATACAAAAGCTCCTGAAAAAGTGCTGGTGCGGAATGACGTTGAAGTTCCCAACACTAAATTTTTCAAAGCCATCTCCATCGTCCAAGAGGGCAAGAATGAAGAGAGGGGGAAGTTGATAACTATGGAAGTCAACAAAATCGACCTCGTCCCACTTAATGCTGGAAACGCCAATGCCTGTAATTGCGGTTCAGACAAAGGAAAGGAGACGCCCTCCAAGGAGCGCCAAATGATAGAACCGCCAAGGTCACAACAAGTGGGGCATCACTTGAGGCACAAAATAAACAAGGAGACCATAAATGATTGGGTGAGAAACTATCGACGTACTCATCTACCCAGCAAGGAGTCCAAGAAAATGAAGCCGGATGATGAATCCGACACATTACCCGGAGGGCAATTGTATGAGAGGCTCATAAGACAAAAGTTAGTGGAAAAGCAGGAATTCTACGGGGTCTTCGAAATACCATGCAGCATTGGAAAACTCAAGTATCTGGATGCGGTAGCTGACAAAGGTTCTGACGCAAATTTGATGCCTTTATCCGTTTATGTCCAGTTAACCGACGAACTGCCATCCATCACCCGTACTAAACTCTCCTTTGCAAAACATTCTTATGAGTACCCGTTAGGAATTGCAGAAGATGTGTTGGTCAACGTTGTCGGATTCCTGTATCCGGTCGACTTCATGATTATTGAAAGAAATGATATGAATATGCCAATAATCCTTGGGGCACCCTTTCTCGCTACCACTAGGGTACAAATCGATTACGAAAATAGTACCATCCAAATGAAGAAGGGGAAGAAAACAATAAACTTCCCAACGATCCCATGTCATATACGAGATGTTGCTCTACAAAAGAAGATGGAGGCGAACCCCAATATAATCCGTGGTAATGTTCGAGAGAAAATCCTTGCATGGGAGGCAAGGATTAAGAATTACAATGAAAATGAGATTAGAGAATGTAACGGTGGAAATAACGATTATATTGAGGCTGATGAGCAGACCAATAACCCCGTTGAATTTACAAAAGGAGACTCAGTGCTCCTAAGGCATTCAAAAACAAAAGCACCTACCGATGAACCAAGTCCCTGGTGGTACGGACCATTCACAATTAAAAGTCTACATCAAGATGGGGTAGTAAGCTTGACCAGCAAGGGAGGAGGAGTGACCGCGAATGTCGAACGATTGAAACATTACCATCCTGATAACAAGGATTATATCTATCAGGGATACGTCATAATGCGAGATGATGGAGTCACGTAATGTACGGTGACTTTGAGTCTAGCTACAAGACTCGTTAGTAAAGAAAAGCGCTTCTTGGGAGGCAACCCAAGCTTTATTTGCTTTGTGTGTTTATTTATTTGTTTGTTTGATTTTATTTGCTTCCGTATGTATATTTAATTTTTATTATTATTGATTCATATTCGAAACTAAATTGTGAAAATGCTTTATCTTGTTTTTAACTTCGTCTTAACTACATATAAAGGTATTTTGCAAAAGATAAGTGTAAGGGAAATCCAAATTGGTTTATTAGAACAAATGAACGTGAATCATAACAATATTAAATTAACATACATATTAGTAATTGTTTGAGTCAAATGCTTGTATCGAGTCATAATGATATTTTGCAGGATCTCCAGGAAATAAGGATTGAGTTTTTCCAGAAATTTTCAGGAAACTTAACATGAAAAATCGGTCAGATCACTTCTGACGGCTTCAGACCCCAGTCTGACGGCGTCAGGAACAGTTTTCTGGAATTTTTTTTTGAAAGTTTTGTTTTTCTTCCGGAATTATAAAATGCTTTATTAAATCTCTAACTTATAAACTCCAGGAATCTGCAAAATAATCATTCCTCAAGCATTATATCCTTATACAGATTTATCCCGCCGATGTTATGCAGGTTTTCGTGTTTGTTTTCTCAGGTTTAACAGGTTATTTTGGACAAGGAGATGTGTGTGGAATCTAGCTTTTGGCGCTGCTTTAATCTTGAAGTTTCAACATTACCTTGGAAGAAGATATAACCATGTTACCTCTTTATCCACCGAGCGAATCAGGGGAGTATTTGATTTCATTCTTTTACCTTATTTACTTTTACATCTTGTTATTTGAACATTGGGGACAATGTTCATCTTAAGTGTAAGGGGGGGTAAAGTACGATACCTTAGAGAATGCTATTACGCTTGATTTTTTTGTTTGTTTAATGGTAGATGTCTAATAAAACTGAGAGAAATACCTGTTAAGGCAATTTTAGTGCCAAATTTAAAATTTTTTACAACATATAAGAGTGAAACTTTGGTCTTAATGAGCGTCTCATGGATAGGAGTTATATGACTAGCACAAAACCGTACCACTAAAAAATTTTCCACCCCCAAATATGTGAGGTTCGCCCCTAGAATTGGTAGGAAAAGCATTTATGCTATGATGTGTGTACCGGTAGCACTTAGATTCTAGAACTTGCGTTAGGACCATTCCGAGGCCACAAGTGAGACTACATTCATGTAGTTAGATTTACTACATGATAAGAGGCATTAGGATTAACCCATTGTTTTACACCTGTGTTTTCGTTATAATTACATTGGCTACATTGGTCAAGTAATTCTCCCACACCCTTTGCGTTGTACTCATTTTTAGTACACGATACCCCTAGTACACCCCTCAAAGCCTATCTTTTCGTTCCTAACTTTAAGCATTTTACTTAAAGTAAGAATTTGTTTATACCCCACTTAAATGTACACCCAAATCGCCTTAGCCTACCTTGTATGCACTCATTTTTAGTGCATTATTGTGACAACATTTGTTTAAACCCCAAGTTAATTATCTAATTGATTACATGGTTGCTAAGTCGAGTCATATCCTTGTACATATTGTTTTGGGATGATTGGGACTCACGGGTAAAGTACTAGTGTAATGGAGTAATAGGGAAGAACAACATTATTACCCCATATGTGCTAAATATTTTAAAAGTACTCCAAGTGTTTCGATTATCTTAATTCGAGTCATTAGAATAGTTAATTGTAAAGTTATGTAAAAGTTCAAGTGTAAGGGGGATACAACCCCCCTACGATGTATTATTTTGGATGGTAGGGCAAGAGTGTATGCAAAAAAAAAAATAATAATAATAAAAAAAAAAGTAAAAAAATAAAAAAAGAAACATACGGACCACCATCCCGTTTCATTTTATGTTTATTTTATCTTTTTTTTATTTTTTTCATTAGCTTAAGTCGAGTCTAGTCTTGGCTTAGCAACGCCATATTGTACATGTAATTAATCAAGATCTTTAACTCGCCACCAGTAAAATATCCTTTATCCAACAAAACCGTGTTTATCATATCCCTACACCTAACGTTATAACCCGTTTAAAAGCCCTCTTTGATAGTTTATCTTAGGTGCTTACGCCTAGTGGAGGAGGTTTTTGATCCTTTCCCAAGCCTATGGTAATCTATTTGTTATGACAGGTAGTGAGAGATATTATTCATTTTCATTTATGAGATATACTTGTATGACACCTGAGAGATGTGAGTATCTAAACACTACTTGTGAGGTGCTAGTCAGTAATCTCCGTGCTTATTATGATTAAAGTGGAACGACTATTTGTTGTAATTACTTTTATATTAGCGTTAAATGACCCCTAACTTGTATTTTGATTAGAATAAAAGCGCATTTGCTTGAGGACAAGCAAATCTCAAGTGTAAGGGTATTTGATGAAGCATAAAGTGTACTGCTTTTAGGGGGTCATTTAAGCCCTAAATCGTATTTATTTGATCAAATATTGCCCTAAATCGTTCCTTTTGTCATTTTAGGTACTTTGGAGAAGAAATCTGGAAAAGGAAGCATTTTGGACGTTTTTGGAGCATAAAAGTGAAGAAAACGACAAAGTCTCAAAATTGGCTGGAAAAGTACCTGTGACGGCGTCAAGCACCATTGTGACGCCGTCAACCCTTGACGCGCCAGAGAGGATTTTGGATGATTAAAAGGGGACGGCGTCAAGAAGGCCATCAAGAAACCCTAAACGCGGCGAGGTGACGGCATCAGCTCTCTATAACGTGACGCCGTCAGATATGATTTTCTATATATATTCTCATAATTTTTAGTCATTAGTGTGCAACTTTTTGAGGAGAAACCCTAAGACGATTTTTCTGCTACTTTTAAGGGTTTTATACCCTTGGATCTCCCATGTTCAATTGAAGATAAGTAATCAATTAATCATTCAATATGTCTATGTGTTGTTTGATTATATCTTGTTCTTGTCTTTTATTTAACATGCTAGGCTAGATTTATCTTGTGTTTGCTTAGATCTAATGAAACCTAACTATTGATTATTGGTTGTTGGTGTGTTATTAATAGTATTGGATGATTGTTTATCGATGTTAGGCTTAAGAAAACTGGCTAACCTCCTATACGGTAACTTGCTTGAACGTCTTAAGAAACATGAACCAATGCGTACTAAGGTTTTTATGGTTGTATTTAATGCATGAGCGAATTCTAGTGATCCCATGTTAGGAGCTTCTTAGCCGGCTCGACATAGGAGTGAAGTAGGAGGTTATAGAGTTGGGGAAGTACATACGCCACCCCACGATTGGTATTAAGGAATACACCCGTCATCCACGCAATTAATACACACTAATCAACCGGTAAAAGATAGTTGGGGAGTAAGGAAATCTAAGTAAACACATTTCTCTCCATATAAGTTCCACCACCTTTTTATTTTCTGTTATTTTATTTTATTTGCAATTGTAGGTATTTGAGTTAGTTGACTAGCAACTAATTCCGCCCACTCTTTCAAACCCGAGATGTTACTTGCTTTTATAAAAATATAAAAAAATTACAAAAAGAATCTTCCCTCACCCTTAGACCTATTAGAGTAGTTTTTCAATCCTAACGACACTATTCCCCTGGAGAACGATCAATCCCCCGGTACTTGCTACTACACTATACTACATCGGTCAGGTACACTGCCTGGTGGGGATTGCAAGCCTCTTGAGATCCCTCGAGAGGTAAAACCTGTTGTAAGGTCGCAAAACAACGCATCACGTAGCATCAGTTAGAGCAAAACATGAATGAATCAAAACGGTTACCATAACTTTATCCTTTCGATAACACCCCTTCTGACAATCTTATCATTGTAGAATTAGTCGAGACACATTCTATGAAATTCAAACACACTTGATAAAGGATAGACGATACTTCTCAAATTTTCGGCAATCCCTTTAAGATATTCTTTTTCCAATCATATATACAAACGCTCTACCAACCTCAGACCAATGAACTTAGTTAGAGAACTATCCAAATACTATAGGACATGCTCAGCGCGTATGACCAACCTTGAATTGTTTAGAGCAAACTTTTGACATTGACAGATTTCACCTTCAATAATAGTCATCACATGAGTATAAAAGACTACACCCTTTAAGGCACCCTACGATTGAAGTACCAACCACCTATGGATAGGCCAACATCGGAAAAGACCAACTCACTAGTCTAGGACTTATTCGTGAAGCAACAAAGGAAAATCGTACAAATCAAGAATCAGTTACAAGCGACAGAAGAACGATAGAAAAGTTAAGTCGGTATACGATGCCAAGCATTGGAAATTAGGCCTCCTTAAGTCACGAACCATTAGGAATTTTAGAGTTGGGAAATGAATTATGTTGAAAGTCTTACCTTGGGAAGGCATGATCCAATTTGGGAGACGCGAGAAATTGAACACTAGGCATATTGGTCCATTTAAGACTCTAACTAGAATCGGTCGAGTAGCCTATGGACTTGAACTTCCACCAGAACTCAGTAGTGTGCACAATACATTTCATATTCCAACTTTAAGAAGTATTTACCCGACGAGCCCCTCATCATTCCATTAGGAGAAATTCAACGCGATGACAACCTTAACTTTATCAAAGAGCCAGTAGAAATTATGGATCGTGAGGCCAAGCGATTAAAGCATAGTAGAATTCCTATCGTTAAAGTTCGCTGGAATTCTCAACGAAGTCCCGAATTCACTTGGGAACGAGAAGACTAGATCCGTCAAAAATATCCACATCTTTTCACCAAGTCCACTCCAGAAACTAACGCTAACTGAATTCAGGGAGTGAATTCCTTTTTGGGTGGGCGACTGTGACAAATCGCAATTTCAGATCAATTTCCACACCTCGGCAAATTACTATTCATGAGTACTATTCACATTTCACTATTCATTATTTTGAGGTCGGTTTGTGATTTTGAGAAGCTTACAAAATTTTTACTATTCATGAAACACTATTCATTCCCGGAGGGAAAGCACTATTTATGGTCATCATTCATCATTACGTAAACTAGGTTTACGGGTATTCAAATGCGCATAACCAGTATGGTTTAGATGCGTATTCATGTGTCATCAGTAACATCATAATCAATTTAGATTATTTTTATAATCTCATATTATTCAGAAATTTCTATATGTTCAGTAACATCATCATCAATTTAGTAACAACTCGCGTTTAACGAAAAATTAATTCAACCGACACTAGACAATGTTTAGTCTACACATTTTATACACTTTTGGTTCCTTACAATTCTATTTTAAAAGTCACTATTCACTTTTTCCCATTTTTACGTAAACCTTGCACCTTTTACGTCTTACGCGTTCTAAACCTTCATTTTTAGATTTTTACTATATTTAAACCTTCCGATGAACTCACCACTCATCTAAAATAATAAAATAGGTCATGATAATAAGTTTTTATATTTTTATAAGTTTTACATTTTTTTTACGTTACCCGATATTGCATAATGTGTCTTAAAAACCCTACGTTTGAGTACCGGGAGCAATCTACACGGCTCTATACACGTGATGAACTCAAATAAGTACATTTTATTACCATCATTTATCCTATTTATTTGACTTGTTTTATTATATTATCTGTGAGAATTGATACGTTAATGTTTACTTTTGTAATTCTCAGGTAAAAACAAGTACTATGTGAAACTTGGTGATTTTTGACTAATTATGGAGCAAAACAAGCAAGAAGTTAAGAGTCTATTAAAATGTACAAGATCAAGATCATTCTACTCCAGATACGCCGCATCCTACTTCTTACATACGGCGCATCATTATCAAGATTTCACAAGATACGATCCAAGACGGCAAAGGACATGCGCCACATAGATAAATGGAGTTACGCCGCATCTTCTGGCGGTGTACGAATATTCCTGAATATATTAATCTTGGACCCCACGTGAAGTTAAGTCAATGCGCCGCATCTACTTATCCTATGCGCCGCATCTAACCCTCAGACAGAAAATATAAATACCCCAAAGTCAGACGAATTTCGAGGTTCGATTCTACACAACAAGACCGAAGACCGAAGAAACCCTAGTGCCGAATTCAGACGAAGTAGCAGCACAAGACACACCCTAAAAGAAGATACAAGAGCTGTAAGAAGGTCCTGCATGTATTTAATTCATTAAGAAGTTTTGTTTTATTGTATTAGTACACTTTAATTCATCAGGATTGATGGGCCGATTCCATGTGACTACGAAAAACCATGGGCACCCCTTAAAATTGCTTTCCCATTAATTAAAGTTTATATGTTGATGTCTTTGGTGACTTTTATTAGTGCATTGATAACCTCTGTGTCTAGCTGAGCATTGCTTGGGTCGCCATGCCCCTTCCTCGCCTATTTATTCTATCGTTTCTAGGATAGTGGGATAGACATAAGTGATCATTAAGGGTTTACTCGCCGATAAGATTAGAGCCAACGAGAAAGGTCTAAATCTCGGTGCGTCGCATTGAACTATACACTTCATATAAAACTAGCAATAAAACAAGTGACAAGCTACTTAATTATCAGGACAGGTCTTCTTATTGTCTCAAGTATTTATCTGTGTACGTGTGTGCTAATCGTTGATTCGTGCCTATTAGTTTAGTTTGTTATTTAATCATAACCAAACCGTGCCAGTCTCTCAGGCTGAACCCCCTTGCGTTAGATTAGATTGTATAGCTAACTTAAGATATTAAAATATTGATTAGAATAACTAGATAATACGTTCCACTCTTAGTGATCGACACCCTATTTACCATTATATTCATACTGACCGGGTACACTGCTCGTTAAAGTGTGTGTTATTGATAAGTCGGCTAAATATAAATTTAAAACTTGAATACTTCCAAAATCCACAACGACATACCGTGGATAAAAATTAGAGCATAACACGCACACTTGAAGTTTTTGGCGCCGCTGCCGGGGAGTGAATTGTTATTATCTGTTAATTTGATTAGTATTTTAATTAGGATTTTCTTTTTAATTTTTATTCTAACTGCTAACCCCGTTGTATATTAGTTAAATTGCATTCATTGTATTATTTGCATATTTTCTGTTTTGTGTGTTTTTATTTTTGTTTCTTTTCGTTTGTTTTTATTTTTGTTTTTCTTTTTCTGTTTTTCTGTATTTTGCTATCGTTATACTGAGCTAATTCAAACGATACGGCGCATCTATTTTCATAGATACGGCGTATTGCGTTTAATTTTTATAAAATACAACGCGTTTAATAAATTCGATACGGCGCATCTTTCCCCAAGATACGGCGTATTTTGTTTTTAATAAGAAAATTTTCTAAACGATAACGCCATACGACGCATCTGTTTTAACAGATACGGCGTATTTACTATTTTAATTAAAAACAGTTTTCGAATTATTAAACAGGTACGATGCATCGATTTTTATCGATACGACGCATCTTCAAAATAAAAAATCTGTAATATTTGCTAAAATTAGATACGTTGATTTTTGATAACTTAAAACTGATACGGCGCATTCTAATTTCTAAGCGGCGTATCTGCTTTCTGAATAAAAGTCTGATTAAATTTTAACGATTATAAGATACGGCGTATCCAACTTTTTGGATATGGCGCATCGTCTGCAGATATCTTTAACTTTTATTTTTCGTATTCCGTTTTCGTTGTTGATTTTCTGATATACTACTTTCTTGAACATACCCTACTGATGCTTTTGTGATAGTTTCAGGAAGTGCATGACCAGGAGTTCAACTAAGAACTTGATTACACCTTTCGAAGATCCTGAACGAGCCCTACATTCACTTAAAAGGCTTTTCAACCCAGAAAACTTTGAAATTTCAAGTTCATTCGAGCTTGATTACTTTTCTGAAGAGAAGGAAGAAGAAGAAACAGAAACAATGGCAGAAAACACTACTATGGAGGAATACATGAACAAAACCCGTGCTGATTACACTTCAGGAGTTGCTAGACCAAAGTTTGATGAAAAGTCTAAGTTTGAGTTGAAGGATCAGTTTCTCAAGGAGCTAAGAGAAAATGCTTTCAGTGGAACAGAAAATGAAGATGCTAATCAACATGTTGAAAAAGTCCTTGAAATTGCAGATTTGTTTACTACAGAAGGAGTTTCTGACGATCAACTTATGCTAAGAATCTTTCCAATCTCGCTTAAAGGATCTGCTAATAAGTGGCTAAGGAATGAACCTGCTAGTTCAATCACAACATGGGAAGATTTGAAGAGCAAATTCCTGAAAAGATATTGTCCACCTGCTAAAACTGCTAAAAAGATGGAGGCTATCAACGGTTTCAAGCAAGAGCCTGATGAAACTCTTTATCAAGCTTAGGAAAGATTTAAAGACTTGTTGATGAAATGCCCTCAACATTATCTAAGTGAAATGCAGGAGATAATATTGTTCTATCAAGGATTGGACGTGCCTACTAGACAAATCTTGGATGCTAAGGGAGTTGTGCCTCAAATGAGTGCAGCCAATGCTAGGAAAGCTATCCAAGAAGCTGCTTATCATTCTCAAAAATGGCACGATGGGACCTCTACTAGATCTAAGAGCAGCACTAATTTTGACGGGTTTGCTGCTATTCAAGCTCAATTGGATAAAATTAGTAGAGAGATGAAGAAGCGCGATGAGAAAGTGTATGCTGCCCAAGTTGGATGTGAAAAATGCGAAGGACCTCACTACACTAAGGATTGCCCTAATAAGAATGAAAGTGAGACGTTTGAAGAAGCATACTACACACAATTTGGACAACCATTCCGACCTTCAGGGAGATTTTGGGAAGCTACTCCAGGATACTATCAAAAGAACAACTTTAATCCCACTTATCAAGAAAGGAGGCAGACTTTGGATGACACTCTTAAGCAAATTATGGCCGATGTTGCTAAAAGACATGAAGAGAACACTGCTATGATCAAGGAAATCCGAGCCTCAACAGATATTATCACAAGAAATCAAGGAGCTTCGATCAAAGCATTGGAACAACAAATTGGACAAATGAGCAAAGTTCTTCAAGAAATGGGATACGGAAGTTTACCTAGCTTAACCGAAACCAACCCAAGACATCATGTCAAGGCCATAAGCACAACCGAGGAAGTCACGCCTAACGTACCTAGAAGATTGATGAATGGTAATGATGGTGCAAAGCCCAAATTTTTCTTTAATTCTTCAATCAGTTTAAGAAGATTACTAAAAGAGAAGACAAAGATTGAAGAGGAAATCAAGGCTAAAATGAAAGAAGAGAGCTCTGCAACCAACTTACATGCCTTGCCTCATAAAGAAAAAGACCCAGGAAGTTTTACTTTACTTTGTTCAATTAACAATATATCTTTCAATAATGTGTTAGCTGACTTAGGAGCTAGCGTTAGTGTAATGCCCCTTAAGACATTCACTACCCTAGGACTAGGAAAATTAGCACCAACTAAGTTGCTTATTGAATTGGCTGATAAAACAGTAAAACGACCTAAAGGGATTGCTAATAATGTGCTAGTTAAGATTGAGAAGTTTGTTTTTCCCGTAGACTTTGTTATATTAGATATGCCCGAGGATGTTAAGATTCCTTTAATCCTTGGAAGACCTTTCTTGTCTACCGCCCATGCTAAGATTGATGTGTTTAAAAGAAAAATCTCATTAAGGGTAGGGAACAATAAACTAGTCTATAAGTGCCAAAATCATGTTAAAAGCATAATTAGAGGCGTCTATGTGCTAGGATTAAGAGAACGTATGGACCTCGATCTAGAAGCTAGGTTTATGGGAGAAACCTTAGTAAATAATGAATCACTAGAGACCTATAGTGGAGACTACATTGAATTAAATGATCTTAATTTACCATTAGGAATCAATGATCAATTTATGGAGGATTTAGAACCCGAAATTGAAGAAGGAGAAATTATGTATATACCTAGAATTAATATGATCAACACTAAGAATTCTGATGAATTTGAAGGATATCCTAGTTTCTGTGATTATGGTAGAAATATCCATGTTGATTGTGCTTATAATTTACAATTTCCTTGCATGATAGGATTTAAACAGGTTAGTGCCAACTTTTTCCCTATTTTACCAATTAATGTAATGTCAAAAGATTTCTATAATTCTATAATGAAAAACAAAATTGAGTATAGAGGGAAAAACGTAGTTGGAGTGTTCATAAATGTACCTATTTTTGTTAGAAATTTAACTATTGTTACAGATTTCACCGTGGTGGAAAACATGGATGTTTATCGTGATGTTGAGATGGGTGACGTGATCGTTGGGAAACCATTCTGTAAGGAGGTCGAAATTAACGCTAAAATATTTGAAGGAAAGATCACCTTTCAAAGTGGAAGCAACGTTATCACTTACATGATGCCTCGTGCTCACCCAAGGTTTAAACATGCCCCTAATAAATTTTGTTACAAATTTACACCATTTCTTTTTGTAGATGAAAATGACGCTGAGAAAGGGATCGAGTATCCGTACCAAAAGATGAAAGGATTCTACAAAGGTGTACTTGAATTGGGGCCGGAATATGTTCGTGACGATGTAATTCGCAACTACATCGTGCATGGACATGTGGGGATCAATAGATCTAAATAAGGAGCTGGACGTGAGTCTAACTTGAAGACTCTGGAATAAAGAAAAGTGCTGACCGGGAGACAACCCGAAAAATTTTTACATTCTGTTCTGTGTCGAGTCAGTCAGGCCCGAAGAAGATACGGCGCATCTCCATCCTAAGATGCGACGCATCTCCTGCAATGGTCATATCTTATTTAATTTTCTGCATTTCTACTTCTGAATTTAAAAACTTTCTGTCAGCATTTTAATGCGGCGCATCCCTGGTTAAGGATGCGACGCATCTTCTATTCTGATTCGTATTTATTCCAGGCTCGATACGGCGTATCTTCTTCCATAAGATACGGCGTATCGTCTGACCTGATGATTTTCATTTTAATTTTTTATAGTTTTATTTTTACTAACTACTAATGTATTATGCAAGTTTGAACTTTCTTAACTCATGTGTGTTAAAGTCTTGATGGTATTATAGATTCCTGCATTTCTTGTGGATACATCATCTATGAAGATTAAACGTTCTCATCCACAAGAAAGATGATTTTTGCTCTTATACAAAAAGATGGAGGATCATACCGAGCAAATCTTAGGGGAGTTTTTCTGTTCTAATTCTTTTATTTTCTAGTTTTTAATCTTTGATACAAACAACGAGGACGTTGTTTAACTTAAGTGTGGGGATTGGAGAATTAGAACACTTACTTGTCCTAAACTTTTTCAAAATATGCTTAAAATGCGCTTAATATATCAAAATTAAAAATTTTTAGCATGTTTTTGTTTAAAGTCTAAATTACATAGCTGCACACATAACATTATTTCAAAAATTGTGAACTTTCCAAAATTCACAAATCTATGAGTGTGCCGGTGACTTGTAAACTTTAGAACTTGGCTTGTATACTATTCGAGACCACCATAATAAGTATTATCAATATAATTGGAATGACTTGTCTAAATTGGTAAATTTCTAGGATTACACCCAAATAGCCTTTATATGTTATGTGATATTAACTAACTACACTGGTTAGTTAACCCCCGTATAAACCCTTTGTTACTCTCACTTTTAGAGTAAGATACCCCTAGAAAAACCCTCAGAGCTATTCCTTTCGTTTCTTACACCTTTGTTAAAATGTTTCGATACACCCTTACACCTTAGCCTACCCTGTAGATTAAAATCCGTTGTTAATTGCTTTAGGCAAAGTGTGTTTCCTTACATTACCTGTGTTCGTGTACGTAATTCATTATCTTTGGTTAGGTCAGGAAATTGCACAATGCAATTGGTATGAAAGTAAATATTGTATAACTTTGAGTTTATTTTTCGTGTGTTTACTACTTTCACTATTACAGTTATTTCTGAAAGTATGAAAATTATGGATAAAATTATTCGGAAAAATGGTGATAGAAAAGTTGTGAAATTTTACACATTTATATATTGATGTCAAAAAAAAAAAAAAAAAAAAAATCGAAAAAATAGAAAAGAAAAAGAATAAAAAAGAAAAAAAGTTGGAAGTTTGTTTTAACCAACTTATGTAAAGTTTTGTATTAAGTGGTCGATATCACCACTAGTTGTTATATATTATATCTATGGATTGAATGGGAGTTGGCCGTTATGGGAACGCCAACTAAGGTTATTCTTTGATTGAGATCTTGTTGAGTATAATTCGTGTCTACCTAAAGCGTGTATTTCAAGTGTTAAAGCGTGAGTTATTCAATGATATGAGTCTTATTCATGGGATGGTTGGGAAAGTAATTTACCACACTTAGGATTTTAATTTATCTGTTTTGTTTATTTTTCATTTTACACCAATTTGTATCCCAAATACTATCCATACCGTATGTTATTCTTTATCCAAACCTTTGATTTATTGAGATTAGGGATTTGAGCAATCTTAAGTATCGTAGTCGTGGATTCAGCTATGTATTTATGATTTTGTCGCCCTTTTTGATATAATATTATTGGTAAAGATTACTTGGTCCTATCTTTAGCCTATTCGAGTTAAGGATTTGAGCAATTGCAAGTATCGTGTTCGTGGATTCGATCATGTATTTGTGATTTTGTCGCCTTTTCTGGAATTTGAGATCGATAGAGATTTAGAAGAATGATCAACCCTTAACCAACAAACCCTTTTTACCGCTTTAGACTTGTTATTCCTTGGCTTTAGTGGGGGAGATGCGTATACTTGCCAAGCTTATGATAGAATATTCGTCATGACTGGACAGTTAAACGATTAGATTTGCTTTTATCAAAATATTTTATTTTATTTCTAATTCATTAAGTGTTTGTTTGTGTGATCATGACAAAACGAATACATGCTTAAATATAAAAATAAATCCTAATATCTTTTAGGATAAATTTTCATAAGATTAATTCTAAGGTTTACTTGGGGACAAGTAAAGTTCAAGTGGGGGGATATTTGATGAACTCAAATAAGTACATTTTATTACCATCATTTATCCTATTTATTTGACTTGTTTTATCATATTATCTGTGAGAATTGATACATTAATGTTTACTTTTGTAATTCTCAGGTAAAAACAAGTACTAAGTGAAACTTGGCGATTTTGGACTAATTATGGAGCAAAACAAGCAAGAAGTTAAGAATCTATTAAAATGTACAAGATCAAGATCATTCTGCTCCAGATACGCCGCATCCAACTTCTTACATACGGCGCATCACTATCAAGATTTCACAAGATACGATCCAAGACGGCAAAGGACATGCGCCGCATAGATAAATGGAGTTACGCCGCATCTTCTGGCGGTGTACGAATATTCCTGAATATATTAATCTTGGACCCCACGCGAAGTTAAGTCAATGCGCCGCATCTACTTATCCTATGCGCCGCATCTAACCCTCAGACAGAAACTATAAATACCCCAAAGTCAGACGAATTTCGAGGTTCGATTCTACACAACAAGACCGAAGACCGTAGAAACCCTAGAGCCGAATTCAGACGAAGTAGCAGCACAAGACACACCCTAAAAGAAGATACAAGAGCTGTAAGAAGGTCCTGCATGTATTTAATTCATTAAGTAGTTTTGTTTTATTGTATTAGTACACTTTAATTCATCAGGATTGATGGGCCGATTCCATGTGACTACGGAAAACCATGGGCACCCCTTAAAATTGCTTTCCCATTAATTAAAGTTTATATGTTGATGTCTTTGGTGACTTTTATTAGTGCATTAATAACCTCTGTGTCTAGCTGAGCATTGCTTGGGTCGCCATGCCCCTTCCTCGCCTATTTATTCTATCGTTTCTAGGATAGTGGGATAGACATAAGTGATCATTAAGGGTTTACTCGCCGATAAGATTAGAGCCAACGAGAAAGGTCTAAATCTCGGTGCGTCGCATCGAACTATACACTTCATATAAAACTAGCAATAAAACAAGTGACAAGCTACTTAATTATCAGGACAGGTCTTCTTATTGTCTCAAGTATTTATCTGTGTACGTGTGTGCTAATCGCTGATTCGTGCCTATTAGTTTAGTTTATTATTTAATCATAACCAAACCGTGCCAGTCTCTCAGGCTAAACCCCCTTGCGTTAGATTAGGTAGTATAGCTAACTTAAGATATCAAAATACTGATTAGAATAACTAGATAATACGTTTCACTCTTAGTGATCGACACTCTACTAACCATTATATTCATACTGACCGGGTACACTGCTCGTTAAAGTGTGTGTTATTGATAAGTCGGCTAAATATAAATTTAAAACTTGAATACTGCTAAAACCACAACGACATACCGTGGATAAAAATTAGAGCATAACACGCACACATCAACACGCAATACTCAAACTAATAACAATATTCTGCATTTCCACTTCTTTTCCCATTGTTTGTAACGCCTAGCACCATCATATCACCTCAACACTTGTCCAAGAGTTAAGACAAGTGTTGAGTAAAACTTGCCACATGATCTCTAACTCACTATATATCACCTAAGTTCATTTTTTACATGCAAACACATCAAAAATCTAATCTTCCTCTCCAAAAATTTCGTGGGTTTTCAAGGGCAAAACACCAAACTTTTGTGTTAAATCTATTAAAGTTAAACAACAAAGATGAAGATCCATTGGTGCTAGCTTGTTCTTGATTTTCTTGTTCATCATCATTTGTAAGGAACCAACCCTCATTCTTTTTATTCATTTCACTACTGATATTCATGTCATTTCATGTATTTTATATGTTGTCTAAGTTATTTATGCTTGATTATACTTGGTACAAACTCTAAACCACTAGAAAACGCTAAAAGGACTTATCATGCAAAACAGTATTCTGATCAGGGGTAAAGATTGAATTAATTGGAACAATGAATAGACTTTAGGCATAAGGGAAAAATATGCAGTTGTAGATCTATGTTTTGTGGTCATTTCCCCGGGTGGTGATTCCCGTGACGATACCCTATGATTAAGATATGATTTTTTTGGTAAAAACAGTCAGATCTGGTGTACTGTTCCCATTTGGGGCAAAACTCAAGTTTTATTGCATAACTTTTTAAATAACAAATATGTAGCCTGTTCTAGAGAAATAGGGCTATCATCTCCAATTGATTTCACCTTCATAGGATCTGTAGATTTCAAGATATGGTCGTTTTGGTAAGACATAAAACTCAGTCAATTTCACCTTTAGGACTGACTTGTAAAGAAAAATTATAAAAAGTGGTTATACTTGGATATTTTTGAGTACACTTAATTTTACAGTAAAGTAGGGACTTAGAGGAAGATAGGGATGTAAAGAACATGATTTTTAGACTTACGGTTTGGGAGATATGAATTTTTGAAAGTGACTAAATGTGTAAAACTTCTATCTGCTTTGTGATTAAAAGATACAAAAAGGTTAATAACTTGTATATTTGAACCTTGAAATTTTATTTTGAACCACCTAATATATTTTGGACCCTTAGACATAATTTGAACCTTTTGACTAAAAATTGAACTCTTGGACTTAATTTAGACCCTTATGACTCATTTTGGACTTACAGTAAAAAATAGGATTTAAAACTTAAAATTGGGTAAGAAATATATTTCATACTTGCAAATCATTTTAAAAGTCAAATTCAACTTTGAAAATTTATTTAAACGTTATGTACCAAGCATAATTGAGATTACAACTTACATGACATATATAAATAAATGTATCATTATTTTTAGAAACTAAGACACGCGTGTATATATATATATATATATATATATATATATATATATATATATATATGTATGTATATATTTATATATGTATATATGTATATATAGTATATATGTATATAATATGTATATATGTATACATATGTGTATATATATATATATAAATATATATATATATATATATATATATATATATATATATATATATATATCTATAATATATATATATATATATACAATATTAATATATATATAGGTTGCTTGTAGCATTCTTGCGGTTACTTCTTCATTATCTCACTTGGTTGTGCACTTTGTTTTCGGTGAGTTTCATATCCCCGACTTTTACATTATTTATACATGATTTCTAAACCCTCGGAGTGGGAATACAACGCTTGTTTTTACATACGGACACAAGTACGAAAACTGTTACTTTGCCTAGGTTACCACATTGCCATTGAAGTGCCCTACGAATCATGAACCGTTAGTTACTTGTAAGCGCGGATGTTATGAATAGATCTATTTTGGTTGACACGCGTATATATATATATATATATATATATATATATATATATATATATATATGTATGTATGTATATATATGTATATATATATATATATATATATATGTTATATATATATTGTATGTATATATATATATATATATATAGTTTGCTTGTAGGATTCTCGCGGTTACTTCTTCATTGTTTCACTTGGTTGTGCACTTTGTTTTCGGTGAGTTTCATAGCCCCGAATTTTATTTTGTTTATACATGATTTCTAAACCCTCGGGGTGGGAATACAACGCTTGTTTTTACATACGGACACAAGTACGAAAACTGTTACTTTGCCTAGGTTACCACATTACCGTTGAAGTCCCCTACGAACCATGAACCGTTAGTAACTTGTAAGAGCGGATGTTATGAATAGATCCATTTGGGTTGACACCCCGTCCGGGTTGGTCGCACCAACTGGGTAAACGGACGCATAACATTCGTATTATTTCCGAGTGTCTGGCAAACAGTTATTTGGGGCATTTATTATTGTGCTTAATTGCATACCAATTCGTTAAGATTCGGGGTCATGAGCTTAGAGCACCGTATATAATATATATATATATTATATATTTTTGGCTATGACGTTATATTATTGTGATTGTCATGCTTTTGAAATCTTGTGGTCCGCACTTTACCTATTTACTTAAACCTATGACTCTCACCAACATTATTTGTTGACCCTTTTAGCGTGTATTCTCAGGTAACTAGGTGATGATGATACACCTTTGTATGGAAGCACTTTTGAGTCACATTTAGGGCATACACATCATGATCGGCATTTGGACTTATCATAGAGTCGCGATGACGACGCGTCTCACTTGGGTTTTTATGCACTTATACTATCGTTTGATTTGTGACAAACATATTTCCGTGACATGAATTATCTTTTGGGACCTATCTCTTGTAAACTCTGACTTGTTTTATGGAATCAAACGATGTGTTTTTAAAAAACGACACTTTAGGTCGTTCAATGTAACTGTAACTGTGATGCTATGGCAGTCACGCCCTAGGTATTCCATTCCGCTGCAAATCAGATTTTTTGGGGGTGTGACAATTGGCTTGACCGTTTTGCTCAACTCGCGGGGGTCATTCCAACTTTCGTTGTCATAGAGAGCAAGATCTTCTATGATTCCCCACGATTCTTTCGCATTCTTATCACGTAGCTTGCCACCGGCCGCTTGGTCAATGGTTTGCCTTGTGGATTGATTGACGTGATCATAAAAAATTTGGACTTGAAGCCAAAGATCAATGCCATGATGATGGACTTTTTGGAGTAAGTCTTTGAAACGAGTCCACGCCTCATAAAGAGTTTCACCTTGACATTGTTGGAACATCAAGATGTCATTCCTTAGCTTGGTAGTTCTCCCTAGTGGAAAAAATTGAGCGAGGAAACGAGAAGTGAGATCATCCCAATATGTGATGGATCCTGATGAGTGTGTAAATACTCATCATTTTTGTCCCATCTGAACTGCAAAAACATTTAAAAACACTCAGAAATGCTTCAAAATACAGAAAATATCCTTGAATTGTGTTTTTATCTGTTTCAAGTGCAAAAGGATTGAAAACAGATGAAAAATGAGCAAAGTTTCATAAATGGCAAAAATAGTCCCTGGGCATTCAAAAATGGAAATTCACAAATGGTCCCTGGAAATAGTTTTGATTTTTGGCAGTTATGGTCCTTGGATTTTCAGAATAAGACAACAATGGTCCCTAAGGTTTAATCCACTATCAAATCCTATCCTAAAAATAAACCCAGCCAAAATAATTAAACCCAATCCAATCCAATCCAATCCTTAACTAAACCCAAGCCCAACACAAACCATACCCAGCCCACACCAATAACCCAACCCGACCTTCCTTAGTTAACCCAAAGGTTTGACTTCGGTCAAACCTTTCTTCCTCAAAACCACCCCGCCAAAACCATACCAGAAACCACCCCCCACCTCACCTCTTATCCCTGACAAGCCCACACCTCTCCTCTTATCCCAGTCCACCTAACATGCCAAAAGAAATTAATGCTTCTTCCCCATTTTCAAGATTATCAGAGATAATGGATTTTTCCACTATCTCATTTTTGGCGCCAAAATCCGTTTCAATGGCTGAGATCATGAGAATCTAATCCAAAGGTGCAGAAATGATCAGAGGAAGATAAGAGATTCATTCCACCTTAGTTGTAGTATAAATAGCACACTTTGTAGCCTATAATGGCAAGTAGTTAATTTCTTTTAAAATAATATTGTAATTTTTTTGCCTAATGTTATCAATTTTAATTTCGAGTAATCAATTCAAGTTAATTTAAGTCTGTTTGTTATCAATCTTTGTACAATTTCCATTAGCTAATGATAATTCCAAGTTTTTAAATTTCCATGTTGTACTGAAAATTCAAATTAAGTTAAGTAATTATTGAAATAGCTTCTTAGTTGTTTCTATAAGCTTACATAAGCTTTCTATAGCTTTTGATAAGTTTATTTTAGTTTAAATCAGTTCTAATCAAGAAACCCAAGAAAAGTCAATAAAAGTCAAAGAAGCTCAAGATAAGCAGTTTTGGAAGATAAGCTGCTCATGGAAGAGCTTGTTTGGGTTTCTAGCTTGTTTTTGACAAGCTAGATGTGTTTCTGATCTAGTTCTACTGTTATATAAGCCAAATCAGTTGTAAGCTATTTTCAAGTTTTTGCATAATTTCCTAGTTTACTGTTCATTAGCTTATCTGTGTGCTTATTGTCATTTCCTTGCTTATCTGTGTTATTTGGAGTTATAGTAGCCTTGTTTGATCATTGGTTTAAGCTTGAATTTCATTTTCCATTAAATAGCTTAAATCAGTCCAAATTAGCATAATTAGCTCAGCTTATTATAGTGCTTAATTCCACATTAAAAGTTGCTTATCAGAGTTAGAATAAGTTAGACAATCATTAATAACCAAGAATCTTCGTTAAAATTGGCTGTTTCAATTGAAAATCCATATCAGTCCACACAAAGGGTTGTTTGGGTTAAAAAGGCAAAATGGGTCAATTTGGTTGATTCCTGTTCATTTGCATTTTTCTCAAGTTTGATTGAGCTTAACTCAGGTTGTTTGAGTAGTCAGTAAAAGCTTTTAAGCTATCTTGATAGGATTTGTGATTTTGAGCCATCTGTGGAAAAATTAGAACCTCAACTGACCAAATAAGCCAAAATTGAGCAATAAGCTCATTTGTCCTTTCCTTGTGGCTTTTCTGAGTCTTTTTAGGTCCAATTAGTATATTTGCAAGAGTTGGTTTAATCTCTGTTGTGTTGTGCACATCTGCACAAGTCTGCACACTCTGCACAAAAGTTCCATAGTGCAGGTCTGCACTTGATTTTCCAAGCCCATTAAAAGTGCTTATTTGTTATATTCAGTGCCTGATTTTTGGTTTCTCAGTAGCTAGCTAGTTGATCTTTGCTTATTTCCATTCTCAGATCCTTAGCTTAGCTTATTCAAGCTTTAAATTAAGCTCAAAAGTACCCTACCCAGACAAGCATACACTGATCTATCAGTGTATACTTGTCTTGATTGGCTATTTTCTCAGCTTATTTTTAAGCCACAAATAAGCTTCCCTTGGTCTACTTTTTGGTTTTAAGTGATCCTCAGTAGGTGAGTTTTAAGAATCTTCAGCTTTTGTGGATATTAGTACTCATTTAACTGCTTAAATATTATTTCAAAGTTGCCTAGTTGAGCCTGCAAAGTGTCCTGTGCATCAGTCAACCTTGTGCTTATTTGGAGGTTGTTTAGTGCTTATTTCCAAGTCATTGTATTTTTTCAGTGTTCACTTTAGCTTATTATTGGTTGCTTAGTGTATTTGAAGTTTGCCTTTAGCTTATTTGAAAGCTTATCAGCTTTTTATAAAACCTTGGGCTTTATCCTTTTTAGCCTTCTGATCAGCAAAACGTAACTGATTTCTGAGCTTATTTGAGTGTTTCATAAAAAGTTCCAGTTATCAAATTTGCTTATCTCATTGTATTTAATAAGTTTCAATAATAAAAATCAAAAAATAAAATAAAAGGAAAAAGGTCAGACCTGGGACTCGAACCCTGGTCTCTCAGATAAACACTCACACACTTAACCAACTGCCCTAGGGACTTTTCCTGGTTAAGCTTTCCAACCTTTTTTATTTAACCACTTTTTCTTTTTAAAGCTTATTTAACAGTTTTCTTATTAACTGCTTATTCAGAAAAGCAGTTATCCCACTTTTATTTTTCTTAGGTTCTTATTATCATTAAGTAATTTCATGGAATTTTTCATAATTTTCCAAGTTCAATTAGTATTTTTAATCTATTTTTCTTTTTGAATCAGTTTTTAATTCATAATAAAAAATATAAAAATCAGAAAAATATAAATCTTTTTTCTAAAATTTTCTTTTGTCATTATTAACTTAGGAAAAATAATTTAGCACTTTTAGTGTTTTATTTTATAGATTTCACTTTTTAATCACGTTTTTATAATTCCCGTAACGCGTTTTTAATATAATTTGTTAATCTTAATTTTATTTTGAGAATTTGTTTCTCATTATTTAATTAGAATATAAAAAATCAAAAATTCCATATCATCAGTCACTCTAATCCAAACCTTACACGGTTGTCCATTCCATCCTCGTTGGGAAACGACTCGGGCAATCACTTACCTGGTATCACACACACAAACGTGAGTTTTTGCAAGTTAGCCTTTTTCCTAAAGGGTTGATTTGTCTTTATTTACGTGTATCCGTCTGCATATTATTTATATATACACTTTAGCACGGATCAGATCCCGCGGGTAAACGCTCAAGCAATTGAGTAGCTTGGTCACGTATTGAGAAATGGAGGAGACACAATCACATTGTCTCTTAAGTGTCAACATCAAGGTCTATGGAATCTACGATTTTAAGGAAGTCCTTATTATGTTGATTTAGATCTTCCGAAAGAAGTTCATGAAATGCACATCCGCTTTGTACCAACCGGATGGTGTCGGATAGCAAGGGAGACACATTGGCTCTTTGGGGGTGCTCAATGGTTTTTCGATAGCCTTGGTGGCTTGGTTTGGAGTACTCACCTAGAGTACAGGCTCGAGGTGGGTCTTGGTTGATTGGTGGGTTTTGGTGTTTTTTTTCTTGGTGGTTTGGTGGAGCTTGGTGTTGTTGTGGTGTTGCTTGGTGTAGGTCAAAGATGCCTTCATTCACCATCATGGCAAATAAAGAGAATTACGAACAAGGGGAACGAAGAAAAGATAGACTACAAGAAAGCTAGTAAAAAGTAAATAAAAATCTCACTTGATAGGAATCTAGTGAGTATACCTAAACGAAATAGAAATTGAACCTAAACTATTAACTATTCCCCGACAGCGGCGTGAAAAACATGATGCGGCAGTTGTAACCCTCTCAAAAGGTTTTACAATAAACCTAGGCAGTGTACCTAACCGTTGTAGTGTAGTATAGGTAAGTCTGGGGGATTGATCGTTCTCTAGGAGAATAGTCTGGCAATAGTTGCGGAAAGGTCAAGATATATGACAAGATAGGTCTAGAGGTGAGGGATGATACTTTTTGTATTTTTATATTTTATGAAAAGCAATTAAAAATCTTGGTTTTGAAGGAGTGGGCGGAATTAGTTGTTAATCAACTAAACCAAAAACTAATTATAAAACTAAAATAAATAAAAATAAACTGAAAAAGTAAATTGGTGGTAACTCTTATGAAAGGAAAAACGTGTTTACATAGAATTAATTACTCCCTAGTTATTTCCTACTGATTTTTTGATTTGTCACGTCCTTGTTTTAGTTGAAGTGTTGTATTCCTTAATTTTGGTCGTGGGGAGGTGCCGAAGCACCCAACTCTATGAATCTTAGTCTCCCATAAATCCCTTAAAGCCTATTAAGTTTTCTAGGATCTACAAGCCGCAATTCACGCAATAAATACAACGAGAAAAATCAATAGTGCACTCTACGGTTGCGTTTTCTAAGACGTTCAAGCTAGTTACATATAAGAGGTCAGCTAGTTTTCTTAGCCTAACGCGAGGCAATCAACTAAACAAGAGAGAACAAATCAATATTCAATAACTAGGTTTCACTAGATCTAAACAAACACAAATAAACTTAAGCTAACATGTTAGGTAGAAGAAAAGATAAACAAGTAACAAACAACACCTAGACATATTGAATGATTAAACAAATAACTTATCTTCAATTGAACTTGGGCTGAAAAAGCCTTACAATTGCTGCTAAAATCGTCTCGGGTTTGTTACACAAGATGTCCACACCTTACAATGAAAACATTCGAAAACATAATTTGTTTTACAATGGTGACGGCGTCAGCTTATAGCTTCTGATGTCGTCAACTCGCCTTGGATTAGGGTTTCGTCTGTATAGTCGCCGCTCTGAAGGCATCACAATGGGATTCGAAGCCATCAATTGTAAATTCTTTCTGGGCCGTCTCTTGTTAACTTAAAGCGTGACGCCTTCTTCTAGTTTACACCGGACGGCGTCAGGTTATAAAGTCTTCAAATTCTTCTGAGGCATCACTTGTTAGTTTTCCACTAGAAATCCATCTTGAATTGCATGGGACGGCGTCACGTTGTAGCATGTGATGCCGTCAGACTCCCATGTCTGACAGGTTTTTCGCGACTTCGTCGTTTTCTACACTTTTTCGTCCAAATCCGCTACAAAAGTGCCGATTTCCAGAATTCTCGTCCCAAGTACCTAAAATACAAAAAAAAAAATGATTTGAGGCAATATTTAATCATATTTATGCGATTTTTGGCTTAAATGACCCCTTAAAAAGGTACCAAATAAATCCTTATCAAATGTTAAATCTGTAAAATCTCTTATCTCTTTATGTTTTTGTAAAGTTTTGTATGAATTAGTACTGTTATTCAAGTCATTAAGAGTTTCTGCTGTTAAGTATAATTAGTACTGCTGGTTCTACTTAATACTGTTTGGTATAATTAAAACCAAGAAAACACAAGTTGTAGGATATGTTTGGTTTTTGGACTAACATTTTGCAGGATAAGCAAAGAAACGTTTTAGCTTGATGATAGACAAGTTGTTTGCAATGGAATTGGAGTTAATGCTGGTAACTCAAGGTTAATGCTGCTAGGCATAAGTTAATGCTGCTAGGCATAACTTACTACTGCTAGGGTTACTACTACTGGGTTGTTCAGGGTACTTATCATATACACTTCGATTAAGGGTTTATATCATTCATTGACTCACTTAATCGATTTCATTCTTTCAAATACTCTCTTATAACAAACCCTAACTCAATTTTATCATCTTATCGAAAAACCCAAAACAATCTTTAAATCAAACACAAATGGCGACACTAAAATTTGCTGATTCACATAACATGGTTGCATTCTTGTCCAGACCCACTGAAAGTGAAGGGTTTGTGGAAATGGTGGATTTTCTGTATGCAAACCCTATAAGGTATGCTTTAACGGTTAATCCTACTGTATATATTTCTTCCATTGAATAGTTTTGGTCTTCTGCCATGGTCAAAACTATCAATGGAGAAATACAGATACACGCCTTTGTAGATGGCCAGGATATAATAATCACTGAAACATCTGTTAGGATAAATCTTCGACTAGCAGATGATGAAGGTATTGAGTGTTTCCCAAATTCTACTATTTTTGAAAATCTTGCATTGATGGGGTATGAGAAACCTTCTGATAAACTTACTTTTTATAAAGCATTCTTCTCCCATAAATGGAAATTCCTAATTCATACTATCTTGCAGTGTTTAAGTCCAAAAACAACTGCATGGAATGAGTTTAGCAGCACTATGGCATCTGCCATTATCTGCTTGGCTACAAACATGAAATTTAACTTTTCAAAAATAATTTTTGATAGTATGATTAGAAACTTGGATAATTTGTAAGGAAAATTTTTAATGTATCCAAGGTTTTTTCAAGTTTTCATGGACAAACAATTTACTGAAAAACCAAATTTTCATAAAAGAATATATGTTGCACCCTCTCGCACTAAAAAGATTTTTGCTAATATGAGAAGGGTAGAAAAAGGTTTTTCCGGTAGAGTGACACCTTTGTTTCCAACAATGGTGGCACTAAACCGACCACAAATGGGTGAAGGTTCAGTCATTCCTACTGATTCCCAACACACACCCATAATTTTACCATCATCCTCGCAACCCAAAAGACTCAGTCTAGTGCACCTACATACATTGTAGCAGATGAGGCTGTCCATAAGGAGGGGGTGACAGATTGGTGAGGGCTGCCACTACTGCTTCTAGCTTAGAAGCAGAGCAGGACAGTGGTAACATAAGTAAGACCTGATCCAAGTAAACATCTACTGAGTCTAGTTCCCAAGGAACTGATTCAGGTGATTGTCCCAGGTGCCAAGAAACCATAGGGGATACACTTGCTCAAAATAGGTTTGAGAATGTTTCTAAACAATCCAATGATTCACCACTCAGGAGAGGTAACACACTCCGAAGTGATGAAGATAGTATTAAACTAAATGAATTGATGGAACTTTGTACCAATTTGCAAAAGGAGGTTATTGACCTGAAGAACACCACCTCTTCTCAACAAAATGAGATTACAAAATTGAAGAAGAGGGTGAAGAAGCTTGAAGGGAAAAGGAGGTCAAAATCTCATGGGCTGAAAAGGTTATATAAAATTGGTGCTAAAGCTACGGTGGAATCCTCCAGTGATGAAGAAAGTTTGGGTGAGGATGCATCCAAACAGGGGAGGAGTGATGATATGGATGAGGAGATGTTGGATCAAGGTACAGAAATTGTTGTTGAATATGTAGATGAAAGGGAAAATGTTGATGAAGTGGTTAATACTGCTAAGCTACTAGTTGATACTGTTAAAGTTTGTACTGCTTGTTAGTGCAAACGTTACGACGTTTAATCTATACAGTGTCTTTGTGTTTTAATGATAACAAATATGTAACTTGTAATACATAACGTAAAGGGCACAAGTTACTCATTTACAAAAATCATCTATGCCGTAACGCATCAACATTTCTCGACGGCTCAAATCTACATTATTTAAGGTATGAACAAACTCTATACCAATTTTGTTAAGTGATCAAAGAAAATATTTTTGGCCTTAAACCTCACATTTTTAAAAATGTGACAAAACACTTTTACAAAAATAAACTAGACAAATTATTTTTGTATTTATAAAGAAATGTTTTAAAGAAAAATAAATTTGAATTTGAAATTTGAATTTCAAATTCCGAACAACTATTTTTCCCACCCAAATCAGTTAAATTTTCACCAGATAACATTTCACCACTAAAGGACAAACTTTTTCGGGATGGCCCCTTAAATAAAGTGACAGTCCCTTATATATAAGGGACCGTCCAATGTTTAAGGGACCGTCCCCCACTCCACGAGCTGCCTATAAATATTGACCCATTTTCATCAGATTTTCTAAATCCTCTTGGCACAAAAAATTTTTGTTCTTTCCTTCTTCTTCTTTGATCACTATAACTCTTTGGTATGAGTTTATAAGTGATCTCGTCATCCTCTATCTCAAGTGCAAGAGAAGAACACTCAAAGTTGTCAAGAATTGAAGTGTTATAATGTGGTCCACACACACGTAACTTGTGTATCCGACTTGTGTGTAAGTCGTGATTAGGTGTGTAAGTGTAAATCTGGACTAAGTGTAAGTCCGTGGGTGATTATGTAGATTAGGATTGTGTGTAGATCCGTAGGTGATTATGTAGATTAGGATTGTGTGTAGATTAGGACGGTGTGTACGTGCGTTGTAGATTAGGACCGGGTGAAGGTCCGTGAAGACTTGGATTGGGTGATGATTCAAGTGGACGGTGTGTACGTCCGTGTGTAGATTAGGACTGGGTGAAGGTCCGTGAAGACTTGGATTGGGTGATGTATTCAAGTGAACGGTGTGTACATCCGTGTAGCCATGTGGGCTTTGATGAGGCGAAAAGTGTACCGCTTTTAAGGGGTCATTTAAGCCCGAAATCGTATTTATTTGATCAAATATTGCCCTAAATCGTTCCTTTTGTCATTTTAGGTACTTTTGAGGAGAAATCTGGAAAAGGAGGCATTTTGGACGTTTTTGGAGCATTAAAGTGAAGAAAACGGCAAAGTCTCAAGAATCGGCTAAAAGTTACTCTTGACGGCGTCACAATTAACATGGGACGGCGTCATGCCTTGGCAAGAAAAGTTGGATGTGAAATTTACTCATGACGGGCCAGTGAGTTAGCATGAGAATTCTGACGGCGTCACGCTTTAACTAAATCAAGGGCGTCACGGCTTAAATCATAAGGGGACGGCGTCACGTTCATGATCCGACGGCGTCAAGCCTTGATAGGCCAGAATGGATTTTTGAAGAGCTAAAGAGGGACGGCGTCAAGAAGGTCACCCGGGAACCCTAAAAGCGGCGAGGTGACGGCGTCACAATGCATAAGGTGACGCCGTCAGATCCAAAAATCTATATATAGTTTTCTAATTTTTTGTCATTAAGGGAGAGTTTAGTGTGTGGAATTTTGGGATAAAACCCTAAGACGATTTTAGCTACTTTTTCAGGGCTTTTTGCCTTGAGATCTTCCATGTTTCATTGAAAGATAAGTTATCAATTAATCATTCAATATGTCTATGTGTTGTTTGATTCTATCTTATGCTTGTCTTTTGTTTAACATGTTAGGCTAATTTTATCTTGTGTTTGCTTAGATCTAATGAAACCTAGCTATTGATTATTGGTTGTTAGTGTGTTGTTAGTTGTATTGGATGATTGTTTATCTATGTTAGGCTTAAGAAAACTGGCTAACTTCCTATTCGGTAACTTGCTTGAACGTCTTAAGAAACATGAACCAAACGCGTACTAAAGGTTTTTATGGTTGTATTTAATGCACAAGCGAATTCTAGTGATCCCATGTTAGGAGCTTCCTAGCCGGCTCGACATAGGAGTGAAGTAGGAGCTTGTAGAGTTGGGGAAGTAAGTACGCCACCCCACGAATGGTATTAAGGAATACACCCGTCATCCACGCGACTAATACACACTAATTAACCGGTAAAAGATAGTTAGGGAGTAAGGAAATCTAAGTAAACACATTTCTCTACACATAAGTTTCTCACCACATTTCATTTTTGTTATTTTATTTTATTTGCATTCGTAGTAATTTGGGTTAGTTGACTAGCAACTAATTCCGCCCACTCCTTCAAAACCGAGATTTTACTTGCTTTCATAAAATTATAAAAACATACAAAAAGAATCTTCCTCAACCCTTAGACCTAATTAGAGTAGCCTTTCATACCTAACGAACACTATTCCCTGTGGAGAACGATCAATCCCCCGTACTTACCACTACACTATACTACATCGGTCAGGTACACTGCCTGGTGGGGTTGTAAGCCTCTTGAGATCCCTCGAGAGGTAAAACCTGTTGTAAGGTTACAAAACCACGCAATCAAGTTTTTGGCGCCGCTGCCGGGGAATAGTTATTGTTTAGGTTGAATTTTTATTTCTATTAGGTCTACTCACTAGATTCCTTTCTAGTGAGATTTTTATTTTATTTTTCTAGGTTTTCTTTAGTCTATCTATTTTCTTCGTGTCTTTGTTCGTAACCATACCATCCGACATCATGGAAGATGGTAATATCCTTAACCCACACAACCCACCACCACCTCCTAGAGCCCGTACTTTAGGAGGATATTCCCTAATCTTGGATGATGACCCCCCTAATCTTAGAATCACTAGGAGCCGAAGCTCGATAAAGACTCTTGCCACACCCTATGCTGAACCCGAAAGGGAAATGCATAGATTAAGGCGACTCCACCAAGCGGCTGAACCATCCACGATCAATTTTGATGATGCCCTCTCCGAGGAAGAATCCAATCATCATTCTACACCTCCTAGCCCTCAACCCAATCACGATATGGAAGTTCCCGAAATCCCAATCCCCAAATGTCTCAAGGACTACTCTTCTCCCACCCCTCGTGGTTTTTCCAATGCTATCGTTTTTCCAAATGAACACACGGATGGGGTCTTGCGTGCAACTGATATTTGGCTGGTCCAAAGTGTATGCAAGTTTCACGGATTGAAAACTGAAGATCCAATCCAACACATCAAGGACTTCCTGAAAATAGTGGATACCCTCCACACGGACGGAGCCACTAGAGATACCTCCCGGTTGCGATTCTTTCCCCTTACCCTTCATGAAAGAGCCGGAGACTGGTATAACCAACTTCCTTCCGAATCCATCTTCACATGGGAACAGCTTATCTCAAAATTCTATGAGAAATTCTTTCCCATAGGAAGAACTTCAAGGTTGAGAGACGAAATCCTCCGCTTCCATGTTGGACCAGCAGAACCTATTCACAAATCTTGGGTTAGATTTAAGGATCTAATTAGACAGGTCCCTCATCATGGCATTGAACTCTGGCTTCTTGTCCAAATCTTTTATGACAGTGTCTCCAAAAACGACCAATTGGGCATTAATAATTCATCAAAAGGAAAAATAGCCAAACTAAGCGTTGAGGAAGGATGGAATAGAATTGAGGAATACGCGAATGATCAAGACGATACCTGGGATGAACCCGATTCGATCATGAGCGTTTCCAAGATCATGAAAGAGCCTCCTTTTGCTAGCCGGGTGAGTAGATTGAATGATCAGGTATCTTATCTAGACAAGTCGCAACCAACTAAGCGGTTATCAAACCCATACTTGATCTGTGATCAATGTGGTGGCCCGCATGAAGTAGAGGAATGCGAGGATGATACCACCACCGAACAAGCATGCTTGTCAAGCCACGACATCTTCGATGATCCTTCGCTCTTAACTTTCTACCAAAACAATGATTTCACCCCTTGGGGAAATCTTGTGAGAGAAGAGGGAGGAGGAGAATATCCTGACTATCAGGTTAGGAGCACTTTTGAGGATGGTCTCGGGCATTTCACGTTTGAAAAGAATCTGCAACTAAATGGTCTTGACGACTTTATCAATAGCCAACAAACCAACGTGAAGGCCAAATTCGCAGAACTCAACGCCACTCTCGACGGCCTTGGCGAACCACAAAGAGATCCTTTACTCGCCATCACCACTCGTGCTGGAACAACTACTAAGGATCCACCCTACCCAGCTCAACCATCTAACGCCATGAAACCCAACACCCCTCATGAGGAGAATGATAATGTGAATGACGAAAACCCCGAGCAAACCCCTCCGGTAACTCCATCCCCACATGCTCCTGCTAAACAGCCCCTTAAAGTCCCATACCCATCTCGCCTCAAGAATCAAAAGGTCGAAAGTGATAATAAAAGATTCCTGTCATATTTGAAGAATTCGGTCGTCACCATACCCCTTCTTGATGCGTGTTATCATATGCCCAAATATAGTGCATACTTCAAGAGGCTGCTCACCAACAGGAAAGGGCTCGAGGGTCTTGTAACCTTAGGAGAAGAATGTTCTGTGGTGACCCAACGAGGGCTACCAAAGAAGGTGGACGACCCAGGTAGTTTCACCTTGCCCTGTTCAATTGGATCTCTTTCAGTCAAAAATGCTTTAGCCGACTTAGGAGCAAGCATCAATCTATATGCCGCATTCCCTGTTCCTCAAGCTAGGGTATTCTGGGTTGAAACCAACCCGTATGAGCATCCAACTGGCCGATAGATCAGTCAAATACCCCTTAGGAATATGCGAGAATGTGATGGTTAAGGTAGGGAAGTTTAAATTTCCAGTTGACTTCGTCATCCTAGAAATGGAAGAAGATGATCTTGTGCCCATCATTCTAGGAAGACCCTTCCTTGCAACTTCTCGTGCTGTTATTGATGTTCATGACGGCAAACTAACCTTACGAGTGGGGGCCGATAGCATAACCTTCGACATCAAGGACACAATGAATCTTTCTCTCGAAGCAGATAATCAACTGTATTTCATCGAAGAAATCGATGAATTATCCGACGAGATTGATAATTGTGTAGATGAACAGGTGGAAGCTGGTTGGTTGCGAGATGAAGCTTTCTTACCCATCTTAGAGGAGGAGAAGGCTATGGATGTGAATGCAGTCTCCTTCTATCCCAGACAAGAAATCGAACAGCTTGAGCTTCGTAAGCCCGAGAACAAACTTAAACCTTCCATCATCGAGCCACCTGCGGTTGAACTCAAGGAACTCCCAACCAACCTTGAATATGCTTTCCTCCAAGGGAAAGATCAACTTCCGGTAATCATAAGCTCTTCTTTAAAAAGTGAACAAAAGGATAAACTCTTAGGAGTTTTAAAAAAATATAAAGGAGTTATAGCATGGAGTGTAGCCGATATCAAGGGTATTGACTCTACCTTTTGTACGCATAAAATCCTCATGGAGGAGGATTATAAACCCAGCGTACAACCTCAAAGGCGAGTAAATCCCAACATAAAGGAAGTCGTAAAGAAGGAAGTCATTAAGCTCCTAGATGCTGGACTAATTTACCCGATTTCGGACAGTCCATGGGTAAGTCCTGTACAGGTTGTACCAAAAAAGGGAGGAATGACGGTGGTGAAGAACGATAAGGATGAGTTAGTACCTCAACGAACAGTAACTGGATGGCGTGTGTGCATCGATTATAGGAAGTTGAATGATGCAACCCGAAAAGATCATTTCCCTCTCCCATTTATCGACCAAATGTTGGAAAGGTTAGCAGGGCATGAGTACTACTGCTTCCTAGATGGGTTCTCAGGGTATTTCCAAATCCCTATCGCTCCTGAGGACCAAGAAAAGACCACGTTTACATGCCCGTATGGCACCTTTGCCTACAAGCGAATGCCCTTTGGACTATGTAACGCCCCCGCCACTTTCCAGCGCTGCATGACGGCAATCTTCCATGAGTTAATGGAAGACAGCATGGAGGTCTTTATGGATGATTTTTCAGTCTTTGGGAACTCTTTTGATCGCTGTCTTGCTAACCTTGAGAAAATGCTCAAACGTTGTGAGGAGACCAACTTGGTACTAAACTGGGAAAAGTGCCACTTTATGGTAAAAGAAGGGATTGTGCTGGGGCACAAAATTTCAGGAAGTGGAATCGAAGTAGACCGGGCAAAAATTGAAGCTATATCCAAACTTCCCTATCCAACAACTGTCAAGGCAATCCGTAGTTTTTTGGGTCATGCTGGCTTCTATAGGAGATTCATTAAGGATTTCTCAAAGGTAGCCAAACCAATGACTCAGTTACTCATGAAGGATGCCCCGTTCGACTTCTCTCAAGAGTGCAAGGACGCATTCGATCTATTGAAGCAGGAACTTACCCAAGCTCCAATTATGGTTACCCCTAACTGGGAGTTACCCTTTGAAATCATGTGCGATGCTAGTGATTATGCTGTTGGAGCAGTATTAGGCCAAAGGCTTAACAAACACTTTCAGCCAATATACTACGCTAGCAAAACCATGAATCCTGCTCAAGAAAACTACACTACCACTGAAAAGGAATTACTAGCCGTGGTATTCGCTTTTGATAAATTTCGTCAGTATCTTGTCCTTTCTAAAACGGTTGTTTTTACGGATCATTCAGCTATTCGATATCTTTTCGCTAAACAGGATGCTAAACCACGGTTACTTCGTTGGATCCTACTATTGCAAGAGTTCGATGTTGAAATTCGTGATAAGAAAGGAGCAGAGAATCTTGCGGCTGATCATCTCTCTCGTCTTGAAAACCCCAGCCTCGCTGAATCTGACAAGAGTGAGATTCGGGAAACATTTCCTGAAGAGCAGCTCATGTTAATAAATGATTCTGAACCTTGGTATGCGGATTATGCTAACTACCTGGCAAGTAGAGTCATCCCTGAGCATATGAGCAGGCATGAAAAAAAGAGGTTCTTTAATCAATTAAAGTACTACTTTTGGGATGAACCCTTCTTATTTCGAAGATGTCCAGATCAGGTAATCAGGCGTTGTGTTTCGGAAAGAGAGGCTGTCAGAATTATGAAAGAATGTCACGCAGGTCCATCTGGAGGACATCACGGAATAAGCACTACTGCACGAAAGGTCTTCGACGCGGGATTCTATTGACCGACAATATTTCGTGATGTGAAGGGAATGATACAAACTTGTGACGCATGTCAAAGAGCTGGGAATATCTCTAGGAGGGATGAAGCCCCACAGAATTATATACAAGTTTGTGAGGTTTTTGATGTCTGGGGAATTGATTTCATGGGACCATTCCCATCTTCTGGAGGGAATGAATACATCTTGGTGGCCATTGATTATGTTTCGAAATGGGTGGAAGCACAAGCCCTTAGGACTAACGACGCTAGGGTAGTCATTCATTTCTTAAAGAAATTGTTCGCTAGGTTCGGAATTCCGAAGGCTCTTATTAGTGACAGGGGAACCCATTTTTGCAATTCACAAATGGAGAAAGTCATGAAAAGATATGGAGTCTCTCACCGATTCTCCACCGCTTACCATCCTCAAACAAACGGTCAAGTCGAGAACACTAATAGAGCCATAAAGAGAATTTTAGAGAAAACGGTTAATCAAAACAGAAAAGATTGGTCTTTTAAGCTCGACGAGGCTTTGTGGGCATTTCGAACCGCCTATAAGACACCAATCGGGACAACCCCGTTCCGTATGGTATATGGCAAGGCATGCCACCTTCCAGTAGAACTGGAACACAAAGCATATTGGGCACTTAAGGCTTGTAATTTGGATTATACAGTTGCGGGAACAAATAGATTCTTACAGCTCCAAGAGCTTGATGAGTTGAGATTAGAGGCTTATGAATCTTCCATCACATACAAAGAGAGGGCGAAAAGATGGCATGACCAACGGATTAAGAGACCCAAGGAGTTTTCAGAAGGAGACAAGGTCTTATTATATAATTCTCGCTTAAGGCTATTTCCTGGGAAACTTAAATCTAGATGGTATGGACCTTTTACCGTAAGGAGCTCCTCTAAAACCGGAGCCGTTGTATTAATTGACGACGAGGATAGAGAATTCACTGTGAATATTCAACGAGTCAAGCATTATCAAGAGAATGGTAATGAAATGATCAATGAGGAAGACATAACTTTCGATGAAGAAGTCACGTAATGTACGTGACTTTGAGTCTAGCTACAAGACTCGTTAATAAAGAAAAGCGCTTCTTGGGAGGCAACCCAAGCTTTATTTGCTTTATTTGCTTTGTGTGTTTATTTATTTGTTTGTTTGATTTTATTTGCTTCCGTATGTATGTTTAATTTTTATTATTATTGGTTCATGTTAAAAACTAATTTGTGAAAATGCTTTATTTTGTTTTTAACTTCGTCTTAACTACATATAAAGGTATTTTGCAAAAGATAAGTGTAAGGGAAATCTAAATCGGTTTATTAGAACACATATGAACATGAATCGTAATAATAATAAATTAGCATACATATTAGTATTTGTTTGAGTCAAATGCTTGTATCGAGTCATAATGATGTTTTGCAGGATTTCCAGGAAGTAAGGTAAAGGTTTTTCCAGAAATTTTCCGGAAACTAAAAATGAAAATTTTTGTCAGGTCATTTCTGACGGCGTCAGGGGTTATAACCTGACGGCGTCAGATTTAATTTCCAGAAATTTTTGAAAGTTTTGTTTTCATAAAAAGTTTTTATTAAATCTCCAACTTATAATCTCCAGGAATCTGCAAAATTATCAGTCCACAAGCATTATATCCTTATATATAGATTTTATCCCGCCGATGTTATGCAGGTTTTCGTGTTTGTTTTCTCAGGTTAACAGGTTATTTTGGACAAGGAAATGTTTATGGAATCAAGCTTATGGCGATGCATTAGTCATGGAGCTTCAACATTCTCCTTGGAAGAAGATTTAACCGTGTGATTTCACTATCCAACGAGCGAATCAGGGGAGTATTTGATTTCATTCTTTTACCTTATTTACTTTTACATCTTGTTATTTGAACATTGGGGACAATGTTCATCTTAAGTGTAAGGGGAGGGTAAAAGTACGATTTTAGAGAATACAATTGCGCTTGATTTTTGTTTGTTTAATAATAGATGTGTAATAAAACTGAGAGAAATACTTGATTAGGGTAATTTTAGTGCCAAATTTAAAATTTTTTACAACATATAGGAGTGAAACTTTGATCTTAATGAGCGTCTCACGGATAGGAGTTATATGACTAGCACAAAAAAACCGTACCACTAAAAAATTTTCCACCCCAAATATGTGAGGTTCGCCCCTAGAATTGGTAGGAAAAGCATTTATGCTATGATGTGTGTACCGGTAGCACTTAGATTCTAGAACTTGCGTTAGGACCATTCCAAGGCCACAAGTGAGACTACATTCGTGTAGTTAGATTTACTACATGATAAGAGGCATTAGGATTAACCCATTGTTTTACACCTGTGTTTTTGTTATAATTACGTTGGCTACATTGGTCAAGTAATTCTCCCACACCCTTTGCGTTGTACTCATTTTTAGTACACGATACCCCTAGTACACCCCTCAGAGCCTATCTTTTCGTTTCGACCTTTAAGCATCTTACTTAAAGGAAGAATTTGTTACACCCCACTAAAATGTACACCCAAATCGCCTTAGCCTACCTTGTATGCACTCATCTTTAGTGCATTATTGTTACAACATTTGTTTAAACCCAAGTTAATTATCTAGTTGATTACATGGTTGCTAAGTTGAGTCATATCCTTGTACATATTGTTTTGGGACGATTGGGACTCATGGGTAAAGTACTAGTATAATGGAGTAATGGGGAAGAACATCATTTATTACCCCCATATGTGCTAAATGTTTTAAAAGTACTCCAAGTTTTTCAATTATCTTAATTCGAGTCATTAGATTAGTATTTGTAAAGTTATGTAAAAATTCAAGTGTAAGGGGGATGCAATGCCCCTATGATGTATTATTTTGGATGGTAGGGTAAAAGTGTATGCAAAAAAAAAAAAAAAAAAAAAAAAAAAACACAAAAAAATGAGAAAAAATAGAAAAAATAGAAAAAAAAACATACGGACTACCATCCCGTTTCATTTTATGTTTGTTTTATATTTTTGTTATTTTGTTATTTCGTTTTTAGCTTAAGATCGAGTCTAGTCTTGGCTTAGCAACATTGTATAGTACATGTAATTGATCAAGATCTTTAACTAGCCACCAGTAAAATATCCCGTATCCAACAAAACCGTGTTTTCCTTTTCCCTACACCTAACGTTATAACCCATGTAAAAGCCCTCTTTGATAGTTTATCTTAGGTGCTTACGCCTAGTGGAGGAGGTTTTCGATCCTTTCCCAAGCCTATGGTAATCTATTTGCTATGACAGGTAGTGAGAGATATTATCCGTTTTCATTTATGAGATTTATTTTGATGACACTTGAGAGATGTGAGTATCTAAACACTACTTGTGAGGTGCTAGTATGTAATCTCCGTGCTTATTATGATTGAAGTGGAACGATTATTTGTTGTAATTACTTTTATGTTAGCATTAAATGACCCCTAACTTGTATTTTGATTAGAATAAAAGCGCATTTGCTTGAGGACAAGCAAATCTCAAGTGTAAGGGTATTTGTTGAGGCGAAAAGTGTACCGCTTTTAAGGGGTCATTTAAGCCCGAAATCGTATTTATTTGATCAAATATTGCCCTAAATCGTTCCTTTTGTCTTTTTTGGGGTACTTTTGGGAGAAATCTGGGAAAAGGAGGCATTTTTGGACGTTTTTGGGAGTTTTAAAGTGAAGAAAACGCAAAGTTCAAGAATCGGCAAAAAAGTTCTCTTGCCCGGCGTCACAATTAACATGGGCGGCGTCATGCCTTGGCAAAAAAGTTGGATGTGAAATTTATTCATGAGGGCCAGTGAGTTAGCATGAGAATTCTGACGGCGTCACGCTTTAACTAAAAAAGGGCGTCAGGGGCTTAAATCATAAGGGGACGGGGTCACGTTCATGATCCGACGGCGCCCAACCTTGATAGGCCAGAATGGATTTTTGAAGAGCTAAAGAGGACGGCGTCAAGAAGGTCACCCGGGAACCCTAAAAGCGGCGAGGTGCGGGCGTCAAAATGCTAAGGGACCCCGTCAGATCCAAAAATCTTATATAGTTTTCTAATTTTTTGTCTTTTAAGGGAGGGGGCTTAGGGTTGTGTGGAATTTTGGAAAAAAAACCCTTTAAGACGTTTTTAGCTACTTTTTCGGGGGCTTTTTTGCTTAGATCTTCCATTTTTTCATTGAAAGATAAGTTATCAATTAATCATTCAATATGTCTATGTGTTGTTTGATTCTATCTTATGCTTGTTTTTTTGTTTAACATGTTAGGCAATTTTATCTTGTGTTTGCTTAAGTTCTAATGAAACCTAGCTATTGATTTATTGGTTGTTAGTGTTTGGTTAGTTTTTTTGGGATGTTTGGGTTTTCTATGTTAGGCTTAAGAAAACTGGCTAATTCCTATTCGGTAACTTTGCTTGAACGTCTTAAAAAAACATGAACCAAAAGGGTAAAAAAGGTTTTTATGGTTGTATTTAATGCACAAGCGAATTCTAGTGATCCCATGTTAGAGCTTCCTACCGGCTCGACATAGGAGTGAATAGGAGCTTGTAGAGTTGGGGAAGTAAGTACGCCACCCACGAATGGTATTAAAGGAATACCCCGTCATCCACGGACTAATACACACTAATTAACCGGTAAAAGATAGTTAGGGAGTAAGGAAAAACTAAGTAAACACATTTCTCTACAAAATAAGTTTCTCCCCCAAATTTCATTTTTGTTATTTTTTTTTATTTGCATTCGTAGTAAATTGGGTTATTTGACTAGCAACTAATTCCGCCCACTCCTTCAAAAACCGGATTTTATTTTCTTTCATAAAAAATAAAAAACACAAAAAGAATCTTCCTCAAACCTTAGACCTAATTAGAGTAGCCTTTCATACCTAACGAACATATTCCCTGTGGAGAACGATCAATCCCCCGTACTTACCACTACACTATCTACATGGTCAGGTACACTGCCTGGTGGGGTTGTAACCTCTTGAGATCCCTCGAGGAGTAAAACCTGTTGTAGGTTACAAAACCACGCAATGGCTTGTGTGTAGATTGGTTCTAGCTAGGATTAGACTCGACATTCCGCTTTGTGTCGTTAAATTGTGTTAAACTTTGATGTACGTTTGTTGTGCCTAATGGGGGGCGTGTAGAATAGTGAAGTAAAACCCTTTAGTTGGGTACTCGGGGAGTGGAGTAGGGAGAAGAGGGTGCTTCGTGGGCCCAACCACTATAAATCATCGTGTTCGGGGTTAGCGTTTTCTCTACTTTCTCTTTACCTTTTATTCTTGATTTATCTTTTACATTTTTTACTTTTCTTTGAGCTTGTTTTTTGCGTGGTTTGTTGCTTATAATGTATAATGCAAAACATCAGAAAGTCACTGGTAACGGTCCTGTAAAAAGGCCGGTGGTCCCCATATATATATGGGGGGCCCTTCATACATTTTTAAAAACCGTCCAAGTGTTATGATGTTTGTCTCTCCTCTTTTTCTTATATGTCTAGTGCTTCTGTAGATAATATAGATAAAAATAATTGTTATAAATGTCAATAACCACGATTTATTTAGCCACACTTAATCGGGAATTTGATACGAAACATTTAAGATTTTAATTAAGAACGTATTTCCCCCCCCCCCCCCCCCCCGCTACGTTTTTACAATTGGTATCAGGACCACGTCGCTATAGTTTTCAAAACAATTGTTTTTTAAAAGAGTACGATCCACGTGTCAAAATTTCCTCTTAAGAAGGATTAAATATGAAAAGTGTTTAGTTGCTAAATTTGTGCTAAAATACTTTGTTGCTTAATTCGTTTAAATTTTTTTTGGTTTAAATGCACTTCGTTATCTAGCTTGAAGGAAATATTTTATACACGAAAAAAATTGTTTTTCTTTTACTGGCGACGGTCCCCAAATTTATGGTTTTTCCCTTAAATATTTATGGGACCGTCAGCATTTAAGGGACCTTCACCAGAATAGTGTCAATTTTTTAAATTTTTATAAAATCAACTTTAAGTCGTAGGAGTGGCCCCCGCCATTTTAAAGGTGTTGGGGTCTATTTTCATTTAAAAATACTTTTAATATTGATTGAAAACTCAATTAAATCATAAATGCAAAGTACAAACTTGTGTCAAAACCTTGTGTTACGTCTTAAACTAAAACTTGTATTTTACTTTTTCTTCGGTCAGACATCTCTAGTAAATGAATATTTTGAAAAATGGTTTTTTTTATCTTTTCAAAATATTTATCTAAATTAATTTTTGAAATGGGGAGGAAAATTATTTTCGAAACAAAATCAAGCAAGTATAAATTGTTGTATCTAACATACAAAATGATTACGAATATCTTTATGTTTTTTATGCTAAATTGTTTATTGCATTGGGCTTAGATTACCTTACTGCTTATGTTTTTTTTGATTGCTTGCTTATCTTAAATGTTTTAGAAAACCACTTAGATATGTGATTAATTGATTAATCATGTTTGTCGAAAACAATTGTCTTACACAATTTCTCTCCAAGGTTCAAGTTTTAAAAAATGACACCTTAAAATATTTAACACTTCTTCAACATGATCTACAAAACATTACATGCATTATCTTGGTTGGCAATAGATTGTGTTAGGAATATGAATATTCAGCTGAAGACTCGGTCACCCCGAGTACTTATTGCACATATAGCTCGTGGATTATCAGTAATATTATTAGTAGATTAGTTATTATTAGTATTGTGGAGTGGGTCGGGTCTTTACCCACTGTCAGCTCGCTCCACAGCTCGCTAGGGGCACAATATGTTAGAACTATAAATACCCCTTCCCACTCTTGGGAAGGGTTGGACCTCATTTGAGTATTAATCTAATCCTACATACATTTTCTCTTTAGGTTTCATTTTCTCTCTTACTTCTTCTTCTTCTTATTCGATCCAATAAGTGCCCCCAAATCGTGTGGTTTTATTGTTAGTAATCTCCTACAATTGGTATCAAGAGCCATGGTTAGGTCCATGTGTGTTAGGATTCACGGATTTGACTATTTTTGGGTTATTTTGGTTCGAATAAACTATCACCAAATATTCTATTTTTTGTGCTTTGTTTAGTGGTTAGAAGTTGTTTAATCTTGTACTTTTTAGCTTAGGGTAGCTGAAGTAGTGTTTGGGTTTGGAATCGTTTTTTCAAGCTTCGTGGGTGATTTTTGGCTGCATCGTGTGTTTTTGAAAAAATGTTCTTCGTTTTCTGTTTGTCTCTCGAGATAAGTTCTAAGGGGCGGTTTGTGTTTACCCTCGAAGTAGCGGTTTGTCTTTTTTACCGTTTTGAAAATAATGACAAAACGCTTAGAAAGCGACGTGTTTTTGGGGGGATTGGTTTTTGCGGTTTGTCTGTGGGGTTGTCTGTGGGGTTTGTGTTGTGCGGTTTGTCTGTGCGGTTTCTGTTGTTTGGTTTATCTGTGCGGTTTGTTGTGCGGCCTGTGTTGTGCGTTTTGTCTGTGCGGGTTTGTCTGTGCGGTTTGTGTTGTGCGGTTTGTCTGTGGGTTTGTGTTGTGCAGCTTGTCTGTGCGGCTTGTATCTTGCGGTTTGTAAACCTCAAGGTTGATATTTGCCCAATTTCGGTTTGTGTTGGTGATTTTAGAAATTCCCGCGAAAGATTCGATTTCTCGGTTTAAATCACAAGATCTGTAAAATCCATATTTAATATGGCTACCATATCAAGCACCTCATCAGATGATATTCAAGCATAGGATCTGACATCGTCCACCTATGTTAGATAGGGGCGGATTATGATCTTGGGCACAATGGATAAGACTTTACTGCTTGGGAAAGAAAAGGAGTTAACTTTCTCAAGTCAATTGACAAAGGACCATATCAGATGGGTACCACTAGAGATGCTGTTACAACGGGGGAAGAAGGGACTGTAATTTGGGAATCGACAGACCTAGAAACTACAATGATTTTTAATGATGAAGGGGGAAAAAAGAGTATGATGCTGACATTAAGCTTCAAACATTGTCAAATTTAAAAGGGTTTCCAAGGATTATACAAGCTCATCAATTTTTAAAAACTGAAGCTAAAGCGTGTGGGAAAATGTTAAAAATGTTGTTGGCAGGGGTCAGAACTCACAAAAGGAAGACCGTGAGTCACACTGTATGATGAGTTCGAGCATTTCAAAATGAACCCAGGAGAGAATATCACAGATACTATGTGAGATTTCATAATTGGTAAATGATATGAGGAAAGATCAGAATGACTATGCCCAACTCCAACTAAACTCAAATTTGTGAACAAACAGACCCTGAATGGGACAGATTTGTTACGGGTGTCAAAAATCAACAAAGGTTTAAGGGATACAACTATGAAACAGTTATGCCTACCTGCAACAAAATGAAAAAGTATGCTGCTACGTCGGGTGCTGAGAGAAAAGTTAAATCCCTTCAACTCCAAATGATCCACTGGCTTTTATGACAAATGTTTCTTCCAAAAAACCCAATCATCATCCAAACCCAAGCTATCATCAACTTCACGCCACCATATTTGCTATGAGTTCCACTTGACTCAGGCTACTTCTGACGCAAAATGATTGAAACCTCACCAATCAAGTATCACTACTGGTTCAACAGTTTAAAGCATCACTCCCTCAGACCAACAATCAGTTAAGGAATTCATCCAACCCACGCAATCTAGCAATGGTGGGGGGATGGGAAAATTTGGTTCGAATGTGCAAGGGAGAGCTGGATGAAACATGGGGCGAGGTTATGTGCAGAATAGAGCCGGGAATGCCAATCAGGGGCAAGGGAAACAAATCAAGTGTTATAATTTTGGGGGGGGCTAGGACATATTTCCAGAAACTGCAATCAACCTAAACGTCCTCAAAACTCAGTTTAATTCAAAGACAAGATGCTGTTTAATGCAAAGCTCAAGAGAATAAAGCTGATTGGATGAGGAAAGAGTTTATTGTTCTTGGCGGGGAGGGGGGGAAAATCTTTTTGATGAATATGTGGTGAAAACCAGTTCAGGATCTAGCTCTTAACGACCCCAACATCTTCAAAGCGGAGATTGTAATGCATTTGACTCAGATGTAGATGATGAACCTATTTGCTCAAACCATCTTCATGGCAACTTTTTCTTCTTGGCTTCATCACTCGAAAGGGTTCCTCTATGTGCATCTGTGATATCAGAGGTACTAAAAATTTATGACACATATGATATAGTTGATGGACAAAAGAATCCCAAAGAAGTACAACAGGCAGATGTTTCTGATTCAAATAATGTTGACATGGAAAATAGCAATAATTATTTCATATGAACAATATTTGAATCACAACAACTCGCCTGATGTACCAAATGGTGAATCTTCTGTAAATAATATTGCTTGGGTTATAAGTAATTGTGTGCCTTAGATAATGCGTGTAACATAGAAAATGCATGTTAGTGCCATGATTAAAAATTGCCTGTCCCCTGATGATAATTTGATCACTAGACTAAACATTTTTAAAGAACAATTGGCTATGTATGAATAGCGTGCTAAGTTTGGCTTAATGAACGTGAGCAAAATTAGAAGGTAAAAGAGAAACACTTTTTAAAAGAGTCTAGAGTAAGAGAAGAAACATTAAAACAAGAGTTGAATTCTTTGAAAAATCAGCTAAATAGTCTGTCAAACAGAAACAGGAAGTAAAAAAAGTGTATGAGTACACTTAAGCTAAATTCAAAGAAAAGAAAAGGAACTCTTAAATGATTTTTCTAGACTCAAAAACCTTAAAGAATAAGCTTGGGGATAAGTTATACATACAAGACCAAACCAGACAGACTGCCCAAATGATGTATAAGCACAGAAAAGTTAAGTGACAAGCATAGTGAAAGCAATGTTTGGTAAATCTAAATTAGCTATTCATGAGATTGCTAAGATAGCCCAACCTGCATTAAAAGATTCTAATGTGATGTTTATGCCTAATTCAAAGACCCCCTGAGCATATCTACACCCAAAGAGGATGATGAGATAAGTAAGAGAACAAGGGAAAGAATGAATGAGAAAATGAGCGATCCAGAGTGCATAGCCAGAGAATATAATCAAACCCCTGACTTTGGTGAGGAAAATCGTTTGACTTTGTTTGCTCCTCAAAAGAATTAAAAAAATGAACAATATTCTGGAAACAAATAATGAAAAAGTTAAGGGGCCCAAAACCCCTCTCATTAGAAAAGTTGCGTCCAAACGGTGTATCCTCCCAATACACCTAGGAATTTGGTGCCTTTATTCTTCCCACTGAAAGCAAAACCTTTATTAGCTTATATGTACTTTGGCAACTGGTTTTTCTGATTTCGATAAAAATGTAAGAAAGAATCACACCCAACCGGCATTACTGGGGGAAAGGTTTTTTGAACATGCAAAAAGGTGTTACTTAACTGAGGTCATGCCGTTCTTTAAACTACTCAAAGAACATTTTGAAGGGCTCAAAACGCCCTCAACACAGAAATAAAAGAAATGAAAAATAGTGTTTTTTAAAATTGGAAAATGAGGTGAATGAATATGCAAAAGAACTTAAGATTCGTGAGATTTTAAAGAAAAAACTTTCTCATCACTAATGACACTCCTTGCTCGTCCTTAATTTCCACGCCATTCTTCTTTAATATCTGTATAAACAAAGTTCTGTCCCTTTCGGGCAGGGATGACAAAATGATAGACGGGAAATCCTTATTATTATATAGGCATAAATATGCAAGGTGGGGTGGTAGTTCAATAAACTTATCATTACTCAAATTCGTATTCTCAACTATTCTCCTACGTTTGTTAATTACTTCGCAATCATACCACTCATCATCAGAATCATTAACAATATCGCGCCTAAGTTCGGTAGGTACATTAAGGTCAACAAATTCCTCGAAGTTCTCATGATTAGGATTAGTTGAGTTGTTTTGAATCAATGTTTCTCCCATAAGCCTAGCTTCTAGATCGAGGTCCATACGTTCTCTTAATCCTAGCACATAGACGCCTCTAATTATGCTTTTAGCAGGATTTTGGCACTTATAGACTAGTTTATTATTCCTTACTTTTAATGAGATTTTTCTTTTAAACACATTAATCTTAGCATGGGCGGTAGACAAGAAAGGTCTTCCAAGGATTAAAGGAATCTTTACATCCTCGGGCATATCTAATATAACAAAGTGTACAGGGAAAACAAACTTCTCAATCTTAACTAGCACATTTTTAGCAATCCCTTCCGGTCGTTTTACTGTTTTATCAGCCAATTCAATAAGCAGCTTAGTTGGTGCTAATTTTCCTAGTCCTAGGGTAGTGAATGTCTTAAGAGGCATAACACTAACGCTAGCTCCTAAGTCAGCTAACACATTATTGAAAGATAAGTCATTAATTGAACAAGGTAAAGTAAAACTTCCTGGGTCCTTTTCTTTATGAGGCAAGGCACGTAAGTCGGTTGCAGAGCTCTCTTCTTTCATTGTAGCCTTGATCTCCTCTTCAATCTTTGTCTTCTCTTTGAGTAGCCTCCTTAAACTGATTGATGAATTAAATAAAAATTCGGGCTTTGCAGCATCATTAGCATTCATCAATCTTCTAGGAAAAGGTATGTTAGGCGTGACTTCTTCAGTAGTGCATATGGCCTTGACATGATCTATTGGGTTAGTTACAGTTGAGCCAGGTAAACTTTCGTATCTCCTTTCTTGAAGAACCTTTCTCATTTGTCCGATTTGTTGTTCCAATGCTTTGATCGAAGCTCCTTGATTTCTTGTTATAGTATCCGTTGAGGCTCGGATTTCTTTGATCATAGCAGTGTTCTCTTCATGTCTTTTAGCAGCATCGGCCATAATTTGCTTTAGAGTGTCATCCAAAGTCTGCCTCCTTTCTTGATAAGTGGGATTAAAGTTGTTCTTTTGATAGTATCCCGGAGTAGCTTCCCTAAATCTTCCTGAAGGTCGGACTGGTTGTCCAAATTGTGTGTAGTATGCTTCTTCAAAAGTCTCACTTTCATTCTTATTAGGGCAATCCTTAGTGTAGTGAGGTCCTTCGCATTTTTCACATCCAACTTGGGCAGCATAAACTTTCTCATCACGCTTCTTCATCTCTCTACTAATTTTATCCAATTGAGCTTGAATTGCAGCAAACCCGTCAAAATTAGTGCTGCTCTTAGATCTAGTAGAGGTTCCGTCGTGCCATTTTTGAGAGTGATCAGCAGCTTCTTGGATAGCTTTTCTAGCATCGGCTGCACTCATTTGAGGCACAGCTCCCTTAGCATCCAAGATTTGTCTAGTAGGCACGTCCAATCCTTGATAGAACAATATTATCTCCTGCATTGGACTTAGATAATGTTGAGGGCATTTCATCAATAGGTCTTTAAATCATTCCCAAGCTTGATAAAGAGTTTCATCAGGCTCTTGCTTGAAACTGTTGATAGCCTCCTTCTTTTTAGCAGTTTTAGCAGGTGGACAATATCTTTTCAGGAATTTGCTCATCAAATCTTCCCATGTTGTGATTGAACTAGCAAGTTCATTCCTTAGCCACTTATTAGCAGCTCCTTTAAGCGAAATTGGAAAGATTCTTAGCATAAGTTGATCGTCATAGACTCCTTCTGTAGTAAACAAATCTGCAATCTCGAGGACTTTTTCAAAAAGTTCATTAGCATCTTCATGTTCTGTTCCACTGAAAGCATTTTCTCTTAGCTCCTTGAGAAACTGACCCTTCAACTCAAACTTTGACTTTTCATCAAACTTTAGTCTAGCAACTCCTGAACTGTAATCAGCACGGGTTTTGTTCATGTATTCCTCCATTGTAGTGTTTTCCGTCATTGTTTCTGTTTCTTCTTCTTTCTTCTCTTCAGAAAAGTAATCAAGCTCGAACGAACTTGAAATTTCAAAGCTTTTTGTGTTGAAAAGCCTTTTAAGCGAATGTAAGGCTCGTTCAGGATCTTTGAAAGGTTTAATCAAGTTCTTAGTTGAACTCCTGGTCATGCACTTCCTGAAACCATCACAAAAGCATCAGTAGGGTATGTTCAAGAAAGAAATATATCAGAAAATTAACAACGAAAACGAAATACGAAAAATAAAAGTTGCTGATATCTGTAGACGATGCGCCGTATCCAAAAAGTTGGATACGCCGTATCTTATTTCGTTAAAATTTAATCAGACTTTTATTCAGAGAGCAGATACGCCGCTAATGAATTAGAATGCGCCGTATCAGTTTTAATTATCAAAAATCGATTATATTTATTAAAATTAAATGCGTCGTATTAACAAAAGCTAATGCGTCGTATTTTCGTTACGTTCCAAAATACAAGATTTTTGATTTAGAAGATGCGCCGTATCGATTGAAATCGATGCGTCGTATCTGTTTAATAATTCAAAAACTGTTTTTAATTTAAATCGAAAATACGCCGTATCTGTTAAAACAGATGCGTCGTATGGCGTTAGGGTTTAGAAAAATTTCTTATTAAAAACAGAATACGCCGTATCTTGGGGAAAGATGCGTCGTACTCGAATTTATTAAACGCGTTGTATTTTATAAAAATTAAACGCAATACGCCGTATCTGTGAAAACAGATGCGCCGTATCGTTTGTATCAGCACAATACAACGATAGCAGAATGCAGAAAAAATAAAAAAGAGAAAGACAAAAATAAAGACAAACAAAAAGAAACAAAAATTAAAGAAAACAAAAACACACAAAAACAGAAAATATGCAAACTATACAATGAATGCAATTTATCTAATATATAACAGGGTTAGTGGTTAGAATCTAAAACTTAAAAAGAAAAACCTAATTAAAATACTAATCAAATTAACAGATAATAACAATTCACTCCCCGGCTGCGGCGCCAAAAACTTGATGCGCGTGATGTGTCGTTGCGGTTTAGCAGTATTAATGCCTACTCAAGTTTTAAATTTATATTTAGCCGACTTATCAATAACACACACACTTAACGAGCAGTGTACCCGGTCAGTATGAATATAATGGTAAGTAGAGTGTCGATCACTGATGAACTCAAACAAGTACATTTTATCACCATCATTTATCCTATTTATTTGACATGTTTTATTATATTATCTGTGAGAATTGATACGTTAATGTTTACTTTTGTAATTCTCAGGTAAAAACAAGTATTATGTAAAACTTGGCGATTTTGGACTAATTATGGAGCAAAACAAGCATGAAGATAAGAGTCTACTGAAATGTACAAGATCAAGACATTCTGCTCCAGATACGCCGCATCTTGCTTATTACATACGGCGCATCACTATCAAGATTTCACAAGATACGATCCAAGACAGCAAGGACATGCGCCGCATCTAAGGATGGAGTTACGCCGCATCTTCTGGCGGTGTACGAATATTCTTGAATATATTAATCATGGACCCCATGCGAAGTTAAGTCAATGTGCCGCATCTACTTATTAGTTGTGCCGCATCTAACCCTCAGACAGAAACTATAAATACCCCAAGACCAGACGAAATTCAGAGTTCGACATTTAGCAAAGTACGAGAAGACAGAAACCCTAGGACGAATTCAGTCGAAGTAGCAGCACAAGACACACCTTGAACGAAGATACAAGAGCTGTAAGAAGGTCCTGCATGTATTCAATTCATTAAGTAGTTTTTTTTTATTGTATTAGTAAATTTTAATTCATCAGGATTGGTGGCTTGTGTAATGTGACAACGGAAAGGTTGCACTCCCTTAAAACTGCTTTCCCATTAATTAAAGTTTATATTTTGATGTCTTTGGTGACTTTTATTAGTGCATTGATAACCTCTGTGTCTAGCTGAGCGTTGATCGGGTCGCCATGACTCTGCCCTCGCCTATTTATTAGATCGCCTATGCATTCTATCGTCTGTAGAAAAGTAGGAAGAAAGATAAATATGATAGTCATAAGTAATCATTAAGGGTTTACTCGCCGATAAGATTAGAACCAACGAGAAAGGACTTAATCTCGGTGCGTTGCATCGAACTATACACTTCATATAAAACTAGCAATAAAACAAGTGACAAGCTACTTAACTATCAGGACAGGTCTTCTTATTGTCTCGAGTATTTATCTGTGTACGTGTGTGCTATTCGCTGATTCGTGCCTATTAGTTTAGTTTATTATTTAATTGCAACCAAACCTTGCAAGTCTCTCAGGCTGAACCCCCTTGCATTAGATTAGGTTGTATAGCTAACTTAAGATATTAAAATACTGATTAGAATAACTAGATAATACGTTCCACTCTTAGTGATCGACACTCTACTTACCATTATATTCATACTGACCGGGTACACTGCTCGTTAAAGTGTGTGTGTTATTGATAAGTCGTCTAAGTATAAATTTAAAACTTGAATACTGCTAAAACCACAACGACATACCGTGGGTATAAATTAGAGCATACGCACGCACGCATCAAGTTTTTGGCGCCGCTGCCGGGGAGTGAATTGTTATTATCTGTTAATTTGATTAGTATTTTAATTAGGTTTTTCTTTTTAATTTTTATTCTAACCGCTAACTCTGTTGTATATTAGGTTAAATTGCATTCATTGTATTATTTTGCATATTTTATGTTTTCGTGTGTTTTTATTTTCTTTTATTTGTGTTTATTTTCGTTTGTTTTTATTTGTTTTATTTTTCGTATTTTCTGTGTTCTGCTATCGTTGTACTGAGCTTATTCAAACGATACGGCGCATCTGATTTCTCAGATACGGCGTATTGCGTTTAATTTTGATAAAATACAACGCGTTTAATTAATTCGATACGACGCATCTTTCCCCAAGATACGGCGTATCTGTTTTTAATAAAAAAAAATTTTTTTAAGCGATAACGCGATACGACGCATTTGTTTTTACAGATACGGCGTATTTATTATTTTAATTAAAAACAGTTGTCGAATTATTAAACAGATACGACGCATCAATCTCTGTCGATATGGCGTATCTTCTGAATAAAAAAATCTTGTATTTTGAAACGTAACGAAAATACGGCGCACTAACTTTTGTTAATACGACGCATTTAATTTTAAATAAATATCGATTTTTGATTATTAAAACTGATACGGCGCATTCTACTTTATAAGCGGCGTATCTATTTTCTGAATAAAGTCTGATTAAATTTTAACGATTATAAGATACGGCGTATCCATCTTTTTGGATACGGCGCATCGTCTGCAGATATCAGTTATTTTTATTCTTATATCCGCTTCTAAATTCATTAATCTCTCTTCTAGCGAACAAATCCTACTTACGATTTTACCTATGATGTCAGGTTTTGCTATGGAAGACATGTCAGTGAACGGATATCTTGCTAAGGAACTCTTGCTTTCGGATTCATTCGAAGTGAAAGTTTTTGATGATGTCAACTTCAATGTGCTCATGATTGATGCCGATTTATTTTCTTGGGAAACCCCTCTTGAGGCTACTTATAAGGAATTTAGACGTTTATGCAATATTGAAGATGGGATATTCTCTTATGATTTACTAATGAGTTACACTGAAGATGAATTGCTACTCTTATGGCCCATCATGGAATCTAAAGGATTGACTTGGACTACTATTGAAGAGAATGATGGGAAATTCCAAATTGAATACATGAACTCAAGTAATAAAAGCTGTGGTGGAGACAATACCCAACCTATACAAATCTCTTACATGCCTTATTCCGAACAGTACTGGGGATTAAATGAGAACTATCTGGACGATGAAAGGATTTATGCTGTGTCGGAGTTATTATTTCATGGCAGGTTGGTAAGGTTGATGGACATCTCCCTTGAAGAATGGCTTGAACTTAAATACAGTAATCCTAAATTTGCTCCTGTGAATGAAATCAAACGCATTGTGACCTCATGGTTGACACGGAGTTTTAGGGAACAATTTAACGAATTCATGGAGATAAGGAGGAAAATGATTGGTAAAGCTTGCTTTGACGTTGACCACGATCCTAACAATGTTGATTTTTCAGATTGGTTAGCGAGTAAGTTCAATAACCATAAGAGTATGGATCGAGCTACTAAAGATGCGTTATGGGTATATTGGATGAGAGGAGAAGATGAAGAAGTAGAGAGCGACTATGGGTCGTCACTTAATGATTCAACAATCAATGAGGGCATTGAAGAATTATTCAGCATAGACATTGATCTATTCAATTATGAGACACCTTTGTGCAAACAATTCAAAGAATTTAATTACCTTCTTCAAGTCGACGATGATGTGCTAACTGGAGATCTACCAGGATTCAAAACTTATGATGATTTCAAAAACACCTGGTACTACGAATGGAATGACCAAATACCATGGGTTTGGGATAAACCATGGGAATTTGAGCACATTAATCACACTTGTACACCTTTCTGTTTCAAGGACGGGAGTAGTGTATGGCCGACCTGTGATTATAAGAATGATGGAACCTGTAATGGGGGAAGTATAATTGGAATGAAACGGGTTGGAAACGATGTAACATTTGAAGACTATGAGTGGTATGAAAATGTTGAAGACTGCCCACAAAAAGCGGAGGCTTTGCAAGAAAAGGGTAGAATCGAATACTTGAAAGAGCTAAAGGGAACATCGAATACTACTTTTTGGGAATGGGTGCATGAATAATTTGATGATTACACGAAGCTTAGTCAACGGTTACAATGGGAATTGGAAAGAGAGTGGGAGGCAATTCAAGATAATGATAACAATAAGTCATTAATTGATGAACTTGATGACTATTTGATTAAGGATCCTTATTTTAAGTTAGTTGATAAAGACGAAGAAGAATTCATCAAAATAAAGTGTCAACTACTTGGGATCCCTTATAATAAGCCACCCATGATTATTTCTGAAAAATTTAAAGTCATTAAATACTCTTTGGGACCAGATGAGGAATATGTTGCGACGAAGACCATGAGTTATACTAGATTAAGTCGAATGGAAGAAAATGTTGTGGAGCTATACGGGAACATCTTTCGGATGAAAGAAGAAGGATGGACCGTGACAAGAACTAAATGAGGAGCTGAACGTGAGTCTAACTTGAAGACTTTGGAATAAAGAGAAGTGCTGACCGGGAGACAACCCGGAAAATTTTTACTATTCTGTTCTGTGTCGAGTCAGTCAGGTTCACAGAGGATACGGCGCATCTCCATCCTGAGATGCGACGCATCTCCTGCACTGGTCATATCTTACTTTATTTTCTGCATTTTTTACTTTTGACTTTAAAACTTTTTGTCAGTTTATTTTAATGCGGCGCATCCCTGGTTAAGGATGCGACGCATCTTTTAATCTGATTCGTAATTATTCCAGGCTCGATATGGCGTATCTTCTTACATAAGATACGGCGCATCGACTGACCTGATGATTTTCATTTTAATTTTTAAGTTTTATTTTTACTAACTACTAATGTATTATGCAAGTTTGAACCTTTCTTAACTTAGGTGTGTTAAAGTCTTGGTGGTATTATAGATTCCTGCATTTCCTGTGGATACATCAAATATGAAGCTTAAACGTTCTAATCCACAAGAAGATGATTTTTGCTCTTATAATAATGGAGGATCATACCAAGCAAATCTCAGGGGAGTTTTTCTGTTCTAATTCTTTTATTTTCCAGTTTTTAACCTTTGATACAAACAACGAGGACGTTGTTTTACTTAAGTGGGGGGATTGGAGAATTAGAACACTTACTTGTCCTAAACTTTTCAAATTATGCTTAAAATGTGCTTAATATATCAAAATTTAAAATTTTTAGCATGTTTTTGTTTGAGATCTAAGTTGCATAGCTGCACACATGACGTTATTTTCAAAAATTGTGATTTTTCAAAATTCACAAATCTATGAGTGTGCCGGTGACTTGTAAACTTTATAACTTGGCTTGTATACTATTCGAGACCACCATAATAAGTATTATTTTATATAATTGGAATGACTTGTCTAAATTGGTAAAATTCTAGGATTACACCCAAATAGCCTTTATATGTTATGTGTTATTAGCTAACTACACTGGTTAGTTAACCCCCGTATAACCCTTTTGTTACTCTCACTTTTAGAGTAAGATATCCCTAGAAAAACACTCAGAGCCATTCCTTTCGTTTCTTACACCTTTGTTATAATGTTTCGTTACACCCTTACACCTTAGCCTACCCTGTAGATTAAAATCCGTGGTTGGTTAATTGCTTTAGGCAAAGTGTGTTTCCTTACATTACCTGTGTTCGCGTGCGTAATTCATTATCTATGGTTAGGTCGGGAAATTGCACAATGTAATTGGAGTGAAAGTAAATATTGTATATCTTTTAGTTTATTTTTCGTGTGTTTACTACTTTCACTATTACCGTTATTTCTGAAAGTATGAAAAGTATGGAAAAATTACCCGGAAAGAAAGTGATAGAAAAGTTGTGAAATTTTACACATCTATGTTTATGTTTAAAGTAAAAAAAAAAAAAAAAAAAAAAAAAAAAAAAAAAAAAAATTGAAAAAAATAAGAAAAGAAAAAGAAAAAAGGAAGAGTTGGATGTTTGTTTTAACCAACTTATGTAAAGTTTTGTATTAAGTGGTCGATATCACCACTAGTTGTTGTATATTATATCTATGGATTGAATGGGAGTTGAACGTTATGGGAACGCCAACTAAAGGATATTCTTTGATTAAGATCTTGTTGAGTATAATTCGTGTCTACCTAAAGCGTGTGTTTCAAGTGTTAAAGCGTGAGTTATTCTATGATATGAGTCTTATTCATGGGATGGTTGGGATAGTGATTAACCACACTTAGGACTTTAATTTATTTGTTTTGTTTATTTTTCATTTTACACCAATTTGTATCCCAAATATTATCCATACCCTATATTATTCTTTATCCAAACCTTTGATTTATTGAGATTAGGGATTTGAGCAGTCTTAAGTATCGTAGTCGTGGATTCGGCTATGTATTTATGATTTTGTCGCCCTTTTTGATATAATATTATTGGTGAAGATTACTTGGTCCTATCTTTAGCCTATTCGAGTTAAGGATTTGAGCAATTGCAAGTATCGTGTTCGTGGATTCGATCATGTATTTGTGATTTTGTCGCCTTTTCTGGAATTTGAGATCGATAGAGATTAAGGAGAATGATTAACCCTTAAACTACAAACCCTTTTTACCGCTTTAGACTTGTTATTCCTTGGCTTTAGTGGGGGAGATGTGTATACTTGCCAAGCTTATGATAGAATATTCGTCACGACTGGACAGTTAAACGATTAGATTTGCTTTTATCAGAATATTTTATTTTACTTCTGATTCGTTAAGTGTTTGGTTGTGTGATTATGACAAAAATGAATACATGCTTAAATATAAAAATAAATCCTAATATCTTTTAGGATACATTTTCATAAGATTAATTCTAAGGTTTACTTGGGGACAAGTAAAGTTCAAGTGGGTGGATATTTGATGAACTCAAATAAGTACATTTTATCACCATCATTTATCCTATTTATTTGACTTGTTTTATTATATTATCTGTGAGAATTGATACGTTAATGTTTACTTTTGTAATTCTTAGGTAAAAACAAGTATTATGTGAAACTTGGCGATTTTGGACTAATTATGGAGCAAAACAAGCATGAAGATAAGAGTCTACTGAAATGTACAAGATCAAGACATTCTGCTCCAGATACGCCGCATCTTGCTTATTACATACGGCGCATCACTATCAAGATTTCACAAGATACGATCCAAGACAGCAAGGACATGTGCCGCATCTAAGGATGGAGTTACGCCGCATCTTCTGGCGGTGTACGAATATTCCTGAATATATTAATCTTGGACCCCACGCGAAGTTAAGGCAATGCGCCGCATCTACTTATTAGATGCGCCGCATCTAACCCTCAGACAGAAACTATAAATACCCCAAGACCAGACGAAATTCAGAGTTCGACATTTAGCAAAGTACGAGAAGACAGAAACCCTAGGACGAATTCAGTCAAAGTAGCAGCACAAGACACACCTTGAACGAAGATACAAGAGCTGTAAGAAGGTCCTGCATGTATTCAATTCATTAAGTAGTTTTGTTTTATTGTATTAGTAAACTTTAATTCATCGGGATTGGTGGCTTGTGTAATGTGACAACGGAAAGGTTGCACTCCCTTAAAACTGCTTTCCCATTAATTAAAGTTTATATGTTGATGTCTTTGGTGAATTTTATTAGTGCATTATTAACCTCTGTGTCTAGCTGAGCGTTGATCAGGTCGCCATGCCTCTGCCCTCGCCTATTTATTAGATCGCCTATGCATTCTATCGTCTGTAGAAAAGTAGGGAGAAAGATAAATATGATAGTCATAAGTAATCATTAAGGGTTTACTCGCCGATAAGATTAGAACCAACGAGAAAGGACTTAATCTCGGTGCGTTGCATCGAACTATACACTTCATATAAAACTAGCAATAAAACAAGTGACAAGCTACTTAACTATCAAGACAGGTCTTCTTATTGTCTCTAGTATTTATCTGTGTACGTGTGTGCTATTCGTTGATTCGTGTCTGTTAGTTTAGTTTATTATTTAATTGCAATCAAACCGTGCCAGTCTCTCAGGCTGAACCCCCTTGCATTAGATTAGGTTGTATAGCTAACTTAAGATATTAAAATACTGATTAGAATAACTAGATAATATGTTCCACTCTTAGTGATCGACACTCTACTTACCATTATATTCATACTGACCAGGTACACTGCTCATTAAAGTGTGTATGTTATTGATATGTCGGCTAAATATAAATTTAAAACTTGAATACTGCTAAAACCACAACGACATACCGTGGGTATAAATTAGAGCATACGCACGCACGCATCAATCACTAAGAGTGGAACGTATTATCTAGTTATTCTAATCAGTATTTTAATATCTTGAGTTAACTATACAACCTAATCTAACGCAAGGGGGTTCAGCCTGAGAGACTGGCACGGTTTGGTTATGATTAAATAGTAAACTAAACTAATGAGCACGAATCAGCGATTAGCACACACATACACAGATAGATACTTGAGACTATAAGAAGACCTGTCCTGATAATTAAGTAGCTTGTCACTTGTTTTATTGCTAGTTTTATATGAAGTGTATATAAATAATCCTTTCTCGTTGGCTCTAATCTTATCGGCGAGTAAACCCTTAATGATCACTTATGTCTATCCCACTATCCTAGAAATGATAGAATAAGTAGGCGAGGAAGGGGCATGGCGACCCAAGCAATGCTCAGCTAGACATAGAGGTTATCAATGCACTAATAAAAGTCACCAAAGACATCAACATATAAACTTTAATTAATGGGAAAGCAATTTTAAGGGGTGATCATGATATTCCGTAGTCACATGACATCAGCCCATCAATCCTGATGAATTAAAGTGTACTAATACAATAAAACAAAGCTACTTAATGAATTGAATACATGCAGGACCTTCTTACAGCTCTTGTATCTTCGTTCAGGGTGTGTCTTGTGCTGCTAATACCTCTGAATTCGTCTCAGGTTTGGTACTAGTACGTATGGTATCTTGCACTGTCCAACCTCTGAAATTTGTCTGACCTTGGGGTATTTATAGTTTCTGTATGAGGGTTAGATGCGGCGCATAGGATAAGTAGATGCGGCGCATTGACATAACTTCGCGTGGGGTCCAAGATTAATATATTCAGGAATATTCGTACGCCGCCTTAAGATGCGGCGTAACTCCATTTCTCTATGCGGCGCATGTCCTTTGCTGTCTTGGATTGTAACTTGTGAAATATTGATAGTGATACGCCGTATGTAAGAAGTATGTTGCGGCGTATCTGGAGCAGAATGATCTTGATCTTGTACATTTCAGTAGACTCTTAACATCTTGCTTGTTTTGCTCCATAATTAGTCCAAAATCGCCAAGTTTCACATAATACTTGTTTTTACCTGAGAATTACAAAAGTAAACATTAACGTATCAATTCTCATATATAATATAATAAAACAAGTCAAATAAATAGGATAAATGATGATAATAAAATGTACTTATTTGAGTTCATCAGGACCTATGCGCGTTGTCAGTTGAATTGGAAAGAAATATATTTTGGTTATTGTGGATGACTAATCAAGTTACACTTAGGTTCATTTTCTTGCTTCTAAAGCTGAAACTCCAAATGTAATCATCAAGTTCATAAAAAGAGTACAAGTTGGTCTACTAGCTCAAGTCTGATATTTAAGAACAGACAATGGAACGGAGGTCACGAATCAGAATCTTCAGAGTTTCTTTGATTCTACCGGCATTACTCATCAGAGATCTGTGGCTTACACTCCACAACAAAATGGTGCAGTCGAAAGACGAATACGTACATTAGTAGAAGCTGCAAGAACAATGCTCACCTGGGAAAATCTTCCATTAAATCTGTAATGCCCTAAAATCCGGTTTCACATTTTAATGAATAAATTGTTTCTTAACCTATGTTTATATTATGATTGGTAAATATTTAAAAATTATGTTATGTAGTAAATACTAATTATAAGTGATAAACCTATGGAAAATCAACTAAATATAATTTCTTACCTTCCTCAATTCACACCACATTTTTTCCTTGTGTACATCCAATTACACAACACAAAAAAATCACAAGAGATAAGACCAAAAAAATTTACTAAATAAAAGATATTGTGTTTCCCCTTTTCTTAGCTATTATACACGGTTTTCCCAAGCCATATACACATTTCCTTTTCCTCAAAAAAAAAATTATATTCGGCTCATTCATCCCCTCCATAAACCGAACAAGATAAAACCCTAAAACTCCATTGTTTTTCTCTTCCAAGTTCAAGAAGAAGAAGGTGTATTGTTGTTGATTCGTGGTGTTTTGTTCTAGTGTCTTTGATCCTTCCATTCGGCCCTTAAGGTACTCTTGTGTCACCTTTGATTTCACCCTTACACGACATATATATATATATATATGATTGAATAAAATAAGACTTAACCATGTTATATTAATCATAGTCATGTTGTTTTCTTCACTGTTTGAATCAGTTTTGAATACAAGCTCTAGGTCATAATTATTAAACCCTCACATGATTATTTAAGGCTCATTAATAAGGTGTAAAACCTGGAAATCCTAGGCAACTAATAAGGGTCGGTTAGGGTTTAAAAGGGTTAAGGTTGTGTTGTTTTCTGTCTTAATTACATGCTGTCTAGAATTTGAGTCAAATTGGAGGGGGTCTAAATTAATGATACAAACATTTTTTTTCAAGATTTTTGAGGATAAAACTAAATTTAGGATGTGTGCTATCTGGATATCAAATTTCATAATTTTTGGAGGTCGGGTAGGTGACTTTCTGATTTTTATAACATTGGTTGTCAATCTTGAGTTTAGGAGTCTGAAAATTTAGCTGGTGTATTTGAATTGTAATTTCCAAACAGTAAGCTATTATGATGTTTTGTTTGACACGAAGAATTTCCAGGATGTATATGACTTACTATAATATTTGTAGATTTTTCTGAAGTATGTAAATGGGTTTGATAAACGTAAACTTTAGGGGTGTTTCTGCAGTTCACTTTCTGGACATGTTTGGGTAAATGATTTTTGAAATGGTGTTTTAACATGGTAATAAATTCTGGTAAAATTCATGTAAGCTCAAAAGACATTTAGGTACATGTGTAAATTTTTGTAGCTTTTGAGTAAGTGTCTTAGTGTGCTTTGAAAATTCGTAAATTGGAAGCAAAAGTATATTAATTCAAAAAATTTGTTAAAGAAATTAGGTCTTTGTGAAATAATACCAATTGATGTGTCTTGAACCCTAAAGTTTACTTAATAGATAATTATGATGTAATCGATTATATATTAACCTGAATTAGGTAATAGAACCCTAATCCATTAATGAACAACTTTAAGTATTTATGAATTAGTTATGACAATTAATGGAATTATAAAATGGACTCCTAAGTATTATATGAACCCTAATTCATGTAGATTCGTTGAAGAAGGCATGACGTTTTTTCCTTGTGTTTACTTTTCTGTTTGCTTCCAGTTCATTCGCTAAGGTACGGATATTCTACCCTTTTTCAGTAAGGGTTTCGCATTAACTCTTTGATCCTTGACTTTATTTCATTTCTTATGATATTCGTTGGTGATTTCCGTTTGATATGATTTCTTATGATATGATATTTAGTTCTATGTCATTTGGTATGGCATTTATTCCTGTTGTGATACTGTTTGGAGATACTATAATTAATTATTATGTTGTAATAGCTTTGTTTATTCAGTTACATGAGCTAATTAGTCATAGAGGTACCATGGCCATGTCATTGAGGCACCAATGGTATGACACTATCTGTGGCGGTGTGATTGGTCCACGGCGTTCCCTTTTGATATGTATATGATTATTGAACTCGTGCACTTATTTGCCATTTTGATATGCCAATACATTTGTCAGAGTACAGGTGTATGGTTGTGTACATAACTTTGTTTTGCAGGGAGCATATGGATGCATCCTAAGTTTGATTTGTGATATGATTATGTTATGACTTTGTAGTGAATGGTGGTGTGTGCCATACACCCATGTGACTTTTGGGAGGTCATGTCTCCATTTGTTATGTTATGATATGATTGTGTGGTTAAGCAGGTGGCTTGTTTTATGAGCTCGTGGATAATTTCTTATGATTCGTTGCCTTCATTACCTTTCACTTAATTTATTATTCGTTTGATTCTCATGACTTGTGACATCTTGTTCGGCAGATTCTTTTTTATTTCATTTCATATACTTATTTATATTTAGTTCATTATTCGTTTATATCCGTTCACTAGGCTTTTTAAGCTCAACCTCATTTTCTTTCCTCTGCGGCAGGTATTCAAGCAGGATGCTGGGATTTGGGTGATGAGAGTAGGAGCTTTTAGAGGACCAACCCAACCTTAGTTTCCATATCTTTTGGAATTAGTTTATGACTTATGTCTTGGTTATTTCATTTCATTTTAGAGTTGGATTTGATTGTATTTCTTTGGAAGTCATCTTGTTTCTTGACTTGTATTTATTTATTTAAGTCTTTCGCTTGCGTTTATTATTTTCTTATTGACACCATAACATGACATTTTGACCCTTGTTGGGTTGGGGTGTTACAATTATGGTATCAGAGCTTAGGCTTTGACCTGTAGTACCTTAAGTTACGATCTGTGAAGATGTGGCCCTTAGGATTGCACTGTAGGAGCTTATGAAACATCCTTTGAGATTTTGCTTTAGGTTCTTCCCTAATAAACTTAAGTTATGACTGGTGAGGATTGGGTAGACTATAAGACATTTGTTTATGTATCATTCCGGAGATTTAGAAAACCTATCATATTGCACTGCGTAAGTTTAGAGACCAATTAAGTTTAGAATGCTTTGAGAACTTTGTGGTAATGACTTTTTACCATATAGGTTTTACCTTATGATATAATCGCATTCATTCCTGAACCTTTGATTCATTTGTTAATTGTTTAGATGCTCATTCGTCCATTTTGAGAATTTTGCGATGATGATGTGTTGGACACATTATGTGGTTTCTTTGCTTTTGGTATACCTTAAGGTGTCCTCTATACTGTCAGATTATGCCTTACCCATTTCTAGTTCCTATGGGAAATCTTGTGGTTCTTAATCATGATTATAGGAGTTATTCATCACATTTTAATTTGTTCATTCGATATCTCAGCTTGAATTAATCGATGAAGTTTTTATCGTTTGGCATTTCCTCCGTATTTATGTCATCTTCATATTATGTTTTATGTATCTTTTCTGAAAGGTTACACTATCATTTGTTATATATATGTTTCGTATCTGTTGGATCAAGCTTATGAAGATTTGTCATTCGTTGAAGAACCTGATGCTACATTAGATCGCCAAAATCGAGTCATGAGAAACAAACCTTTCCGTTTGTTAGAATCGTTTTCATTTCCTTTTGTAATCTGGTATGTCTCCTTTTATTATTTCATTTCAATTTCGAGGACGAAATTTTCTTTTTAGAAGGGAAGAATTGTAATGCCCTAAAATCCGGTTTCACATTTTAATGACTAAATTGTTTGTTAACCTAAGTTTATATTATGATTATTAAATGTTTAAAACTTTATGTTATGTAGTAAATACTTATTATTAGTGATAAACCTATGGAAAATTAACTAAATATAACTTATTACCTTCCTCAATTCACACAACATTTTTTCCTTGTGTACATCCAATTACACGACATAAAAAAAACACAAGAGATAAGACCAAATAAATTTACTAAATAAAAGATATTTTGTTTCCCCTTTTCTTAGCTACTATCCTAAATTATATTCGGCTCCTTCATCCCCTCCATAAACTGAACAAGATAAAACCCTAAAACTCCATTGTTTTTCTCTTCCAAGTTCAACAAGAAGAAGGTGTATTGTTGTTGACTCATGGTGTTTTGTTCTAGTCTCTTTGATCCTTCCATTCGGCCCTTAAGGTACTCATGTGTCTCCTTTGATTTCACCCTTACACAACATATATATATGAATGAATAAAAACAGACTTAACCTTGTTATATTAATCATAGTCATGTTGTTTTCTTCTTTATTTGAATCAGTTTTGAATACAAGCCCTAGGTCATAATTATCAAACCCTAACATGATTATTTAAGGATCATTAATATGGTGTAAAACCTGGAAATCCTAGGCTACTAATAAGGGTCGATTAGGGTTTAAAAGGGTTAGGGTTGAGTTGTTTTCTGTCTCAATTACATGCTGTCCAGAATTTGAGTCAAATTGAAGGGGGTCTAAATTAATGATACAAACGTGTTTTTGGAAGATTTTTTAGGCTAAAACTAAATTTAGGATGTGTGCTATCTGGATATCGAATTTCATAATTTTTGGAGGTCAGGTAGGTGACTTTCTCATTTTTAGAACATTGGTTGTCAATCCTGTGTTTAGGATTCTGAAAATTTAGCTGGAGTTTTTGAATATTAGTTTCCAAACAGTAAGCAATTAAGAGGTTTCATTTGACAGGAAGAATTTACAGGATGTATATGACTTAATGGAATTTTTGTGGATTTTTTCAAAGTATTTTGATATTCCTTTTAACTGCATACTTTCTGGGTGTCTCAGCGGTTTATTTTCTGGACAGCCGTGTAAAGGGTGATTTTTATTGTGTGCTTGTACTAATGAATAAAATCTGGAACAATTCTAGAAAATACTTAAGATATTTTTATATCACTAGGTAAAATTATAAAATTAAATTAGCTTGTTTGAGGTGCTTTAAAAATTATAAGAATCATACATGAGTTATATAAGAATCCTGAATCATTAAATAATACACTTCTAAGCCTAATATTGGTGTATTGGACTGTTTGATGTCATATTTTCCAGTCCTCATGTCGACTTAATGTTAATCTAAACAAGCCCTAAAATCTGTCTTAAATGATCATTAAAAGAGGCGTGTGCAATCAGAAAACCTAGGATGATTTGTGTAATTATTTTACTGATATGTGAAATCGGATAAATGGTTAGGGTTTGGTATGGGTTTGTGAAGGTGCGTTGCTAATATGATTATGAATATATGTTAATATGATTTTTGATTCAGGTCTTGTGAATTTTGTGAACTCATGTGCGTTGGAATAATTAAAACATGTTATATGATGGTCTAAATCGGATTTTTGGAATGGGCAGTTTTGAAAACCGAATTTGTGTGCATTACAACTCGAATTTCATAAGTGTTTAATACTGTTTCTTTACTTGTAAACTTATTTTAAGGTCTTAAATAAGTTTTCCAATTAGTTTGGGGTGATTTAGAGTTGATTGGATTGTCTTTTTTAATTTTATGAAATCATATGTCAAACCTGAGTTTTGGGAACGTAAAATCAGTCAAATTCTATGATTTTTCATTTCAAATATATAAAGAGTTGAGAGCTCTCCTTTTACAGGTAGTATATTTCACTTGTTTAGTAACTACTGGAATTTTTGCAGATTTTTATGAAGTGTGTAAATGGTTTTGATAAATGTAAAATCTAGGGGTGTTTCTGCAGTTCACTTTCTGGACATGTTAGGGTAAATGATTTTTGAAATGGTGTTTGCACTAGGTAATAAATTCTGGGAAAATTTATGTAAGCTCACAAGACATATAGTTATATGTGTAAAGTTTTATAGTTTCTGAGTAGGAGTCTTAGTGTGGTTTGAAAATTCGTAAATTGGAGGCAAAAGTATACTAAATCAGAAAATTTGTTAAAGAACTTAGGTCTTTGTGAAATAATACCAATTGATGTGTCTTGAACCCTAAAGTGTACTTAATTGATAATTATGATGTAATTGATCATATATTAACCTAAATTAGGTAATGGAACCCTAATCCATTAATGAACCACTATAAGTATTTATGAATTAGTTATGACAATTAATGGAATTATAAAATGGACTCCTAAGTATTATATGAACCCTAATTCGTGTAGATTCGTTGAAGAAGGCGTGACGTTGTTTCTTTGTGTTCACTTTTTCATTTGCTTCCAGTTCATTCGCTAAGGTACGGATATTCTACCCTTTCTCAGTAAGGGTTTCGCATTAACTCTTCGATCCTCGACTTTATTTCATTCGTTAAGATATTCGTTGGTGATTTCTGTTTGATGTGATTTCTTATGATATGATATTTAGTTCTATATCATTTGATATGTCATTCACTCCTGTTGTTTTACTGTTTGGAGATACTATAATTAATTGTTATGATGTAATAGCCTTGTTTATTCTGTTACCCGAGCTAACTAGTCATGCAGGTACCATAACCATGTCATTGAGGCACCAATGGCATGACACAATCTGTGGTGGTGTGATTGGTCCACGGCGTTCCCTTTTGATATGTATATGATTATTGAGCTCGTGCACTTATTTTCCATTTTGGTACGCCAATATATTTGTCAAAGTACAGGTGTATGGTGGTGTACATAACTTTGTTTTTCAGGGAGCATATGGATGCATCCTAGGTTAGATTTGTGATATGATTATGTTATGGCTTTGTATTGAATGGTGGTGTGTGACATACACCCCATGTCGCTTTTGGGAGGTCATGTCTCCATTTGTTATGTTATGATATGATTGTGTGGTTAAGCAGGTGGCTTGCTTTGTGAGCTCGTGGATAATTTCTTATGATTCGTTGCCTTCATTACCTTTCACTTAATTTATTATTCGTTTGATTCTCATGACTTGTGACATCTTGTTTGGCATATTCTTTTTTATTTCATTTCATATACTTATTTATATTCAGTTCATTATTCGTTTATCTCCGTTCATTGGGCTTTTTAAGCTCAGTCGCATTTTCTTTCCTCTGCGACAGGTATTCAAGCGGGATGCTGGGATTTGAGTGATGAGAGTAGGAGCTTTTAGAGGACCAACCCAACCTTAGTTTCCATATCTTTTCGGAATTAGTTTATGACTTATGTCTTGGTTATTTCATTTCATTTTAGAGTTGGATTTCATTTGTATTTCTTTGGAAGTCATTTTGTTTCATGACTTTTATTTATTTATTTAAGTTGTGAAGTCAAATGAAACAACTTCGTGGATCGTTTAGAGCAAGTGGGATTAACAATAATAATGATTAACACGATGCGCAGCGGATAAACAAAAGTATCATTATTATTGCTACAAGGTTTCTTCGTCATCATCTCCTAACAACTACTAACACAATCAGCCCCAATGCTATGTGATCAAGTATAGCACGGTTACACTCTAACAGGGATCAAAGATCATTGAGGCTTATACCAAACACTAACCCTAGGCGTCTAACATAAGACTGTTAGATTGGTTTTTTTTATAAAGATATCGTCACTTAACGTGAATTAGACTAGATTTATAGTAAGTAGTTGTAACATATGCATACTTGGATTTGATACAAACACAAGATTAAAGATGGATTGAATCTAGAGAGAGAGATATAGAAGTTGGAAGTTTTTCTAGAGAGAGAGTGGAGAGAAAATGAGAAGGTTAGATTAGAGAAGTGAAAAGCTCCAACCCTTCCCACACTTGGGAAGGGGTATTTATAGTTACTAGCTACGATGCCCCTAGTGGGCTGTGGAGTGAGCTGACAGTGGGTAAAGACCCGACCCAACTCCACAAATATTAATATAACTAAACTAATAATAATAATGCTAATAAGCCTACGAGCTACGTGAATGCTAAATAGATACTCGGGGTGACCGAGTCTTCATATGAATATTTATATTCCTAACAATCTCCCCCTAAGGGAGGTCACCCCGAAAATAACATTTTGAATTCTAGCATTCTATTACATGACTTTGATTTCCTAGCTTGTAGTCTTTGATTCTTCAAATTGATTAGTCTGTGTACATTCAGCAGTGACCTTTGGTGACTGTTCTTTTGTCTTGGATGATCTTTGGTGATTTTGTGATGTCATCATCCAACGTATGTCTCCAAGTCATCTTTCACCCGTATGTCTCCATGTGATGTGGTGCTCTTCGAACCGCCATGCTCACACTACTCTGGGTCATGATTTTCAGCATCAGAGTTTGCGGAAGCAGTGTGGATGGTCTTTCAATTTATCTGGTGATGGATTGGCATCTTTTCTGCAATCAGCTACAACCGCCAGGAATTCCTGCATACGACAGTTAGCAATAAAACGTCCGGTACTTACAGTTCAGATTTCGAGATTGTTCACAGCATAGTGTGAAAACTCTCTCTAATCCTTACCAAGGCCGTTCCTAAATCAAAAACCCACAAAGGGCTTACCAGATCTACCGTAGTAAATCAACGATTATGTGAGTCGCTGGAGTTCACTCCACGACTGTAGACTGTTTGAAATCGTCGCGACCACTAAGCGTAATCCACAAGGAATTACCGAAGTGACCTGCTTTCAGGGCTGTTTGATGTTGAACCTGGCAGGAATTTCCATTAAATCACTGAGAAATACATTTGTAAATTCCCTCATAAATGTTCTGGCAGGTTGCTAAGATCTGTGTAGGACTCATAAGCTTACAACTAGTGTCCTTAATGTTGAACAACCAGTGTAGAAGTAACACGTGTTCCTATGAGATCTTATGATGCATCTTGTGGTTCAAGACTCGATAAGTGCAATTTGGTAGTCGGAGACTAGAGCGGTGTCTCCTGTTTCAATATCAACATAGCTCGTAATGAGTGGTCGATAGATTATGCAGGGTTCCCCGTGAGAATGAAACAAGTACTTTTAAGAGAACTTCAGTGGCTAGAAGGTTTAGTGTAGTGCGTCACTAGGTCCATGACGTCTTGTCTTCAATACCGGTGTTACCTTAGTAACAACCAGTAGCATATGAATTGAACCCGGTTTCTACCCTAAGGTTGAATAATTGGAGGGCTATTTCTTTTCACCCTTTCTCATTTCATTTCTTTATAATTCTTCAACCCCTTCTTTCTTCTTTCTCATGTTACTCCTTTTTTCATGATCATACCTAAGGACTTTCTAATACTAACTATTCGGCATTGTCCCTGGGTAGATCCCTCCGGCTCTGGCGGATCATAGGATGGTTTTCCTAACCTTAGCCACCTTATAACTTCATGACTATCCTATGTTGCCATTTACCAAATCCTTGAAAAATCTCTCAAAGTGTTCATGATTATGAAACACATTTTGCTAACACTTTGAGAGTTTTATATATTTCAAATGCTCCCCCTTAACATGTGCTCGGATGATTATATTATAAATTTGCACATGCTGGGTGGAGTTTGCACTTTTTGAATTGATCCACTTTTAGTGAACATGACCGATTCGAGACACGCTTACATCACTAGTTAGACTAGCTTGAAATCATTACCCGGCCTGGTCAAGTCCACAGAAAGTTTCTCAAAATGGTACACTCTACTCAGACACGTCCTCTTCGAGACACGCTTACATCACTGGTTAGACCAGCTTGAAATTTTTACCCAGCCAGGACATGTCCTTTTGATTAATGACAGTTTTTGTTTCGTCAATTCAGTGGTGAAGTCTGAGTCGCACTCACATGAGATGCCACATCCTTTTTGTTATCACAAACCATTTTCTCCCCCTCAATATGTGCATCGCTATGCGAAAGAGTTTAGCACACATGGGAGAGCTTACATTTAAGTCCAAAGAATCACATTTTCATCAGGTTTCATATTTAAATCACATTCTCTCCCCCGATCAAAAATTTCAAACCTTTTGAGATTTGTGATCCCAATTGATTTAAATAAGTTAGAAAATGTGGTCAGATTTAATATATTCTGATGATGGAGCATACAACTCCTCCCCCTCAATTTATGAGGGAGATGCTGTAAAACCCTGAAATTTGAATTCCTAATTTTACGTCTATATTTAATTTTACCTAAGTTGATAACAATTATTTGACACCTAAAAAACTATATGTTATAACATAATGACAACTAAAATAATCTAATCTAACTACACATTAATAAAATAAAAATTCTTTACAAATTAAACCTTCCTAATGTCTCTAAATGATCACACATTCGTTAACCTTATTTTCACAAGAATATTTTCTTCTTCTTACACAATAAAAGCCCACAATATACTCCCCATCATCATGCATATAACCGAACCTAATCAAAGCCATTTAATGGAAATTTACTACCCCAATTAAATAAGGATGCTCCGATTAGTATTTTGATTGGTACGTTTCTTATTCCTTCCATTCTATTCATGCGACAATCACCAAGAATAAAAACACAAAGTCAATTAAAATAGGCATGCTCCCCTATTTATTTCATTCACACGTTTCATTCCCCCATTCAAACCCTACAACAAACCACAAGAAAATAAACACAAGTCTGCCATTTGCCTTACTCTAAGATCAAGTAGTGAAGTTGTTGCTGTTGGGGTTTATTCATAAGGTGCAAGAGAAGTTTTGTTGTGCTGTTGGCGTGTGGTATAGAGTCGTTGGTTCCTTGCTCTCGTGCGTTTTCTTCGTCTCGTTATCACAAGGTAACACTCACCCATATATTGTCTTTGATCCATTCGACACACATAAGTTGGTACGATCTAATATAATCCATATATCTAAAACCCTAATAAGTGATCCTACTGTAGTTTGTTTTTGACCCTACAAGACGCATGTTTGTGACCCCAAAATACGCGACTAAAGGCTGTTGAAACTGACCCATTCGAACAGAAAATAAAAGAAGGAAATACATGTGTGTTTGTCATTTGTTTCGAACCCATGCTGTTTTATAAAGGGGGTGTCGACAAGGGTGGGAAATCATGATTTTATGTGGTCGTAGTGGTGTGTTGTGTGACAGAACGGGTCTTGTGGATGGGCAAGGATTGGATCAAAAATATTGATTTTCATGGTGGGTTTTGTGTCGTTCAAAATGGGTTAATATGTTGGTTACGCTGCCAGGTAAAAAGGGTTCTAAAACATGTAAATATATGTCACCTAGAATATGTATTAGCGTGTGAATAAGAAACAAAAAGGAACTGGATATGATGTGTCATAGTGGCACGTAAAAATTGTGTTTGATTCTAGCTATAGAAAATCGAATGCATGGTTGTATTTATAATAATACAAATACGAGGCAAAATAAGTTTTAATATCTAAGTTGGCAAGCTAGCCCTGAACTTTGATATAATGGCACTATAAACCCTAAACTTATATTAATTGCATATTAAACCCTAAAATTATGAAAACTACTTTAAGAACCCTAAAACTTATGTAAACGATATTATGAACCTTAAACTACGAATATGGTCATCGTTAATACCTTAAGTTGATAAACGAGTAAGTTAATAACTAAAGTTACTAAATATGAAAAGTTACTCAAACGGGAAAGCTGACTAAATAAGTAATCTGAATTAAATAAGCTTTTAATAAGTTAGTTATGAATTCGTGTAGATTCGTTGAAGATGGAGTTTGCTTCCGACTTTGATATTTTCTGTTGTGTTTTCATTCGCGGTATAAGGTACAGATATTCTGACCTTTCTTTTAAGGTTTCTCATGATCTCTTTCGTATTCTGATCCGTTAGTTTCTGATTCGATTGCTATGATTTCCTTTGCTTGAACTTTCTCTATTGATCCCATCTGATATGACCTCTGTTATGAACCTATGTTATGAAAACCTTTTTAAAGTATACTATGGAAATGTTATGAGAAAAACCATTTTAAAAGATGTTTATAAATGATGCGAAACTACTTTTATATAAAATGTTACTAACTTTTATGAAAACTATATTTTGAAGACTATCTTTATAAAAACCATTTTGAAAGATTATTTGTATGAAGACCACTTTAAAGGATCGTTTTGTGAAAATCATGAATAAAGGATTGTTTAAAATGGACTTTTGATAGAAACTTTTGAAATGAACTTTTGATCTGAACCTTGACTTGATTATTTAATATGAACCTTGATCTGACAAACTCTGATTTGGACTTTGGTACTACTTCTGATGATATTTGATTTGAACCATCCGTTATGAACTATCTGTTATGAGCCATCTGTTATGACACTCTGATTTTATATGATATCTGACTCTTAGTTTGATACCCGAGCCAAAATATGTTTCCTAGCCATTAAGGTAACATGGCCGTGTCATTAATGCACCAATGGCATGACTCTAGGGCGGTAGAGTGATGTTCCGCCACGTCCCCATTTTGATTATGATATGCGCATTATATTTGTTATGGCCAGTATTTGTTTGGGGGGCGCATGGATGCATCCTAGATCTGTTCTGTTTAGTGGATTTAACATGATTTGATATGATTTGTCTGGTGACTAGTGCTTGTGTGCAATACACGCCTTTCACATATTTCTGGGAGCTAGCTACTCCATTTGAAGAATGAGGACACCCCTCATATTATCTGATTATCTGAGAGGTCTCCCCTCTATATGATTTGAAGATTTATGGTTACGATATGATATGTTCTGTTTCTGGGCTCGTGGTGGATTACTATCCCTTTCTCTTTTCCCTTTATGTTTATTCATTGACCTATTCCGTGATCCATATTACATCTGTTTGACCATTGTTTCTGTTATTCTGCATTATTCCCTATTACTGTTTGTTATCGTTATATCTGTTCACTGAGCTCTCGTAGCTCAGCCGCATTTCTTTTCCTGCGGCAGGTTTTTAGTTAGGAGCTGGGAATGGGTGGAGAGTACCTTTGGACTTAGAAGACTGGTAGCTATTCTGGATTTAGAAGAGATTAAAAGTTATTATTATTTCAGAATTAGTATTTAGTGGAAGTTCATTTGTAACCTTATAGTATCTGTATTTCATTTGTAACCTTTGAAAATTCTTGTATTGCTACAGATGTATGCTTTGTTTGGTCTGATATGAAACCATCATTGTGATATCTTTACCCTTGTCGGGTTGGGGTGTTACAATTTATGGTATCAGAGAGACAGGCTGCAACTCGTAATACATTTACCCTTGTCCTGTGAAGTTTGGACCATTAAGTTTTCCATTGTAGGCGCTCATAAGACGACCTTTAAGATTTGCTTTAGGATTTCCCTATAGGAACTTAAGTTTTGACCAGTGAGGAATGGGTAGACTATAAGGCTTTTGTTTAAGTAGCATTGCTTCCGCATCACTCTGATTTATGCCCTGCTTGTTAAGCTCACGTTTGCACCACCTAAGATTCCGACTCCGACCTCTGATTCTTTTGTTAATCATTTTGATGTCTTTTCGGGTATTCTGAGAATCTCTATGACGATGACTTACTGGATGCATTCTGTTATATGCTTTTGATAATCTATGAATCTTGTGACCCTATTTGAGTTCGTCTTAAGCATCTCCATTCCCATGAGTATAAGGATGCTTTCCTCTCACTTTTGAACGATAAGACTTGCGTTTTCATTGAATAGTTAGCTTTGATTTGTATTCTGATAAAGGATAGGTTGATTGATCATTGAAGATTACCCTCCTATGTTACACCTTCGGTGTTTGAAACCATTTGAACTCCCTACCATGATTTCCGATTGTTAAACTTTTGCTATTACTACCTAATTTTGTCCTTCACTTCCGACCTGTTTGATAAGCAGTTTGATACTCCTCTGACCGTCCCGAAGGTCATTTAACCCTAATGTGTTTGACCCATTCTGTGAATTAAATTACCCGTGTTGGATATAAAATGTATCATCTGATATTACTCTGTCCTTGCGAAATCCATTACTACTCCTATGAGAACTCTGGTGATTATTAGCCATGGATATGACGATAATTTTGTCTCGATGAGAAATGGTTAACTGAACATGATGAAACTGATAACTGATATTCGATATGCCTCACTCTTGACAGTTATACGATGTTTGTATTACCGTTGACTCACAACCTACCTGCCACTTATGCTAAATAGCTAAACAAGACTCCAACACCTTGAATTGTTCGTTTATCTATCTCCACACTTTGATGAACCATGTACTTGACCTTGATATATGAACTATCCGTCTGGCTTGGCGACCGTACTCACCCTACGAATCCGTTTACTTTTGACATATTCGATTTTGACGTCTTTAAGTTATGGATTGGCTGGCCCTCATACGCTGCCAGGGACTACCGTATCTGATTTGTGACCTTTACTAATATGTTTCATCCCACTTTCGTTATGATAACCTGTAACCGCTCAAATCTGTTAAGCTTAACGCTGCTATGGAAACATCTACCTCGGTCTTAGTTGATTGATAATTGTCCCCTGACACTTATTTGTATCCACTCTTAGAAAACGTTGGCATTGGAAGTTTTGTTGTGCAAATTTTCTGGTGTTCTCCGATGGAACTCTTGGGTTTCCCTCCTGTTTGAGAAGTAGAATGAAATTTGAACCAATCTCAGTTGATGGACCATGATGCCATAAAAGTTGGGAAATTGGAGAAGATGATGGAATATGATTTTGTTCACCTCAGTGTTTCATTTTGAATACCCTGTTAGTTGTGAAGAAGAAAAGAGAAAACTTTGGAGTATCGACTATCGTATCACTACCATGACCATCTTTCAATTCAGCGTGTCAATGAGTGATTTATTCTATCTTTGTAAACTCTGTATCAGACGACCTCACTTAGTGTTTGAAGGACTGAAGAAGCAACCACAAGAACTTCTAAAAAAAAAAAAAAAAAAAAAAAAAAAAAAAAAGAGATAACTATTTGAGAGTAACCTCCGGGAAGCATTTCAGTGTTTAGGCACGAAGAGGAACAGGTAGATCATTTTGTAAAGTGACCCTTTGTTCGAGAAGAGTAGATTGGATTGGCATTCCGAGATTGTAGGAGACAACACTACCACACACCCGGTGACGACAGCATTTTGAGTTGGCAAATTTCGAACGGTGTGAGAAGACCTGTCAAAGACACGCAGTCTTGCTTCTCTATTCACTTTAGTTGTACTAAGATGAATTGAGAGCAGAAGCAGACTCGCGAATGGAAGAAGGCACAGTGATCATGTCGGAGATTCACGTTACTACACCACAGTTCCAAGAAGAAGTGCCGAAGGCTTGAGGAGCCAGACTCAAGTTTATAATTCCTTTCCACCCTATGAGCATATGGACCGACGTAGACAGACTACTTGGAATTGGAAGAGATTTGAAATCATGTATTTGAATAGATAAATTTTGAAGCAAACGTTTGTGTTTGGAGGAGTTGATTATGTGAAAGATGAAGCTATTGATGACGTAATTCACTTCCTCTCAACCTACTTAAGTTTCCGTTACCTGATGATAAGATCCTTTGAATGAGTTATGTTCCCAATTAGAAATCCCGTTTTGTGTTCACTCTGCGTTTGTTGAATAACGAGTGTGGTATGAGAATTTTGACGAATTATGGAAGGAACTTGGAGATTTATATGCATGAATGGGCGAATGTTGAAACAATTACTTATATTGGCTAAGTTAATTTTGGTGAGTGATGAAGGATTGACGCTATTAACGACGTACCTTAATCCCGATAGACATTCTAGGATTTCTGTTACTCTTACGAGTAGTTTCGTTCTCCTCTTAGTTATGTTGTTTGGTTTTGATGACCTCTAAGACTGTAGAAGTAATAGGTGGATTAAGATAGGTGGTTTTGAATACGACTTGAGATAAAGTATGATCATCATGAAGGCATATTTATGTGGTGCTAGTATTATGACGCCTGATCAACGTGATAATACTTACACCATATAACGTGCACTCATTGTGGCCATAGGATGTCTTGGGGGAGTACCTAAGAAGTTTAGAATTTGATCTCCGTTGGATTATCCGTGATTAGTGAGACTTTAGGTTCATTCTACCTATGCGTATACTCTGCCTTTGTTCAATAGATATCTGGATGAGTTCAGACTCACGTTTTGCATTCTGTTGACCTCAGTTATAAATCTTGAACTCTTTGTAGAGCTTTCTACCATTGAAACAGTTAATTTGATTTGAACTCTTGTTCGTATTCCATATGAGCTTCCTGAAGATTCACCTAATCGTCCATTTTATGTTGCATGGACCTTTGATCAGAAATCAACTTATATTCTCTCCTACTGAGGAATCTGAACCCACCTTATTTTGATCGAGTCATGAGAAACCGTTTGTTTTGAAGAGCCTTTTTGGAAGAACCTCCCCGGGCGTAAGGTTGTTCGTGACGATCTTTTGCGAATTGCTACGACTCTGTCTAAACTTGCGACTTCAAATTTCGAGGACGAAATTTTTCTGTTAGAGGGGAAGAGTTGTAAAACCCTGAAATTTGAATTCCTAATTTTACGTCTAGATTTAATTTTACCTAAGTTGATAACAATTTGACACCTAAAAAACTATATGTTATAACATAATTACAACTAAAATAATCTAATCAAACTACACATTAATAAAATAAAAATTCTTTACAAATTAAACCTTCCTAATGTCTCTAAATGATTACACATTCGTTAACCTTATTTTCACAAGAATATTTTCTTCTTCTTACACAATAAAAGCCCACAATATACGCCCCATCATCATGCATATAACCGAACCTAATCAAATCCATTTAATGGAAATTTACTACCCCAATTAAATAAGGACGCTCCGATTAGTATTTTGATTGGTACGTTTGTTATTCCTTCCATTCTATTCATGCGACAATCACCAAGAATAAAAACACAAAGTCAATTAAAATAGGCACGCTCCCCTATTTATTTCATTCACACGTTTCATTCCCCCATTCAAACCCTACAACAAACCACAAGAAAATAAACACAAGTTTGCCATTTGCCTTACTCTAAGATCAAGTAGTGAAGTTGTTGCTGTTGGGGTTTATTCATAAGGTGCAAGAGAAGTTTTGTTGTGCTGTTGGCGTGTGGTATAGAGTCGTTGGTTCCTTGCTCTCGTGCGTTTTCTTCATCTCGTTATCACAAGGTAACACTCACCCATATATTGTCTTTGATCCATTCGACACACATAAGTTGGTACGATCTAATATAATCCATATATCTAGAACCCTAATAAGTGATCCTACTGCAGTTTGTTTTCGACCCTACAAGACACATGTTTGTGACCCCAAAATACGCGACTAAAGGCTGTTGAAATTGACACATTCGAACAGAAAATAAAAGAAGGAAATACATGTGTGTTTGTCATTTGTTTCGAACCCATGCTGTTTTATAAAGGGGGTGTCGACTAGGGTAGGAAATCATGATTTTATGTAGTCGTAGTGGTGTGTTGTGTGACAGAATGGGTCTCGTAGATGGGCAAGGATTGGATCAAAAATATTGATTTTCATGGTGGGTTTTGTGTCGTTCAAAATGGGTTAATATGTTGGTTACGCTGCCAGGTAAAAAGGGTTCTAAAACATGCAAATATATGTCACCTAGAATATGTATTAGCATGTGAATATGAAACAAAAAGGAACTGGATATGATGTGTCATAGTGGCACGTAAAAATTGTGTTTGATTCTAGCTATAGAAAATCGAATGCATGGTTGTATTTATAATAATACAAATATGAGGCAAAATAAGTTTTAATATCTAAGTTGGCAAGCTAGCCCTGAACTTTTATATAATGGCACTATAAACCCTAAACTTATATTAATTGCATATTAAACCCTAAAATTATGAAAACTACTTTAAGAACCCTAAAACTTATGTAAACGATATTATGAACCTTAAACTACGAATATGGTCATCGTTAATACCTTAAGTTGATAAACGAGTAAGTTAATAACTAAAGTTACTAAATATGAAAAGTTACTCAAACGGGAAAGCTGACTAAATAAGTAATCTGAATTAAATAAGCTTTTAATAAGTTAGTTATGAATTCGTGTAGATTCGTTGAAGATGGAGTTTGCTTCCGACTTTGATATTTTCTGTTGTGTTTTCATTCGCGGTATAAGGTACAGATATTCTGACCTTTCTTTTAAGGTTTCTCATGATCTCTTTCGTATTCTGATCCGTTTAGTTTCTGATTCGATTGCTATGATTTCCTTTGCTTGAACTTTCTCTATTGATCCCATCTGATATGACCTCTGTTATGAACCTATGTTATGAAAACCTTTTTAAAGTATACTATGGAAATGTTATGAGAAAAACCATTTTAAAAGATGTTTATAAATGATGCGAAACTACTTTTATATAAAATGTTACTAACTTTTATGAAAACTATATTTTGAAGACTATCTTTATAAAAACCATTTTGAAAGATTATTTGTATGAAGACCACTTTAAAGGATCGTTTTGTGAAAATCATGAATAAAGGATTGTTTAAAATGGACTTTTGATAGAAACTTTTGAAATGAACTTTTGATCTGAACCTTGACTTGATTATTTAATATGAACCTTGATCTGACAAACTCTGATTTGGACTTTGGTACTACTTCTGATGATATTTGATTTGAACCATCCGTTATGAACTATCTGTTATGAGCCATCTGTTATGACACTCTGATTTTATATGATATCTGACTCTTAGTTTGATACCCGAGCCAAAATATGTTTCCTAGCCATTAAGGTAACATGGCCGTGTCATTAATGCACCAATGGCATGACTCTAGGGCGGTAGAGTGATGTTCCGCCACGTCCCCATTTTGATTATGATATGCGCATTATATTTGTTATGGCCAGTATTTGTTTGGGGGGCGCATGGATGCATCCTAGATCTGTTCTGTTTAGTGGATTTAACATGATTTGATATGATTTGTCTGGTGACTAGTGCTTGTGTGCAATACACGCCTTTCACATATTTCTGGGAGCTAGCTACTCCATTTGAAGAATGAGGACACCCCTCATATTATCTGATTATCTGAGAGGTCTCCCCTCTATATGATTTGAAGATTTATGGTTACGATATGATATGTTCTGTTTCTGGGCTCGTGGTGGATTACTATCCCTTTCTCTTTTCCCTTTATGTTTATTCATTGACCTATTCCGTGATCCATATTACATCTGTTTGACCATTGTTTCTGTTATTCTGCATTATTCCCTATTACTGTTTGTTATCGTTATATCTGTTCACTGAGCTCTCGTAGCTCAGCCGCATTTCTTTTCCTGCGGCAGGTTTTTAGTTAGGAGCTGGGAATGGGTGGAGAGTACCTTTGGACTTAGAAGACTGGTAGCTATTCTGGATTTAGAAGAGATTAAAAGTTATTATTATTTCAGAATTAGTATTTAGTGGAAGTTCATTTGTAACCTTATAGTATCTGTATTTCATTTGTAACCTTTGAAAATTCTTGTATTGCTACAGATGTATGCTTTGTTTGGTCTGATATGAAACCATCATTGTGATATCTTTACCCTTGTCGGGTTGGGGTGTTACAATTTATGGTATCAGAGAGACAGGCTGCAACTCGTAATACATTTACCCTTGTCCTGTGAAGTTTGGACCATTAAGTTTTCCATTGTAGGCGCTCATAAGACGACCTTTAAGATTTGCTTTAGGATTTCCCTATAGGAACTTAAGTTTTGACCAGTGAGGAATGGGTAGACTATAAGGCTTTTGTTTAAGTAGCATTGCTTCCGCATCACTCTGATTTATGCCCTGCTTGTTAAGCTCACGTTTGCACCACCTAAGATTCCGACTCCGACCTCTGATTCTTTTGTTAATCATTTTGATGTCTTTTCGGGTATTCTGAGAATCTCTATGACGATGACTTACTGGATGCATTATGTTATATGCTTTTGATAATCTATGAATCTTGTGACCCTATTTGAGTTCGTCTTAAGCATCTCCATTCCCATGAGTATAAGGATGCTTTCCTCTCACTTTTGAACGATAAGACTTGCGTTTTCATTGAATAGTTAGCTTTGATTTGTATTCTGATAAAGGATAGGTTGATTGATCATTGAAGATTACCCTCCTATGTTCCACCTTCGGTGTTTGAAACCATTTGAACTCCCTACCATGATTTCCGATTGTTAAACTTTTGCTATTACTACCTAATTTTGTCCTTCACTTCCGACCTGTTTGATAAGCAGTTTGATACTCCTCTGACCGTCCCGAAGGTCATTTAACCCTAATGTGTTTGACCCATTCTGTGAATTAAATTACCCGTGTTGGATATAAAATGTATCATCTGATATTACTCTGTCCTTGCGAAATCCATTACTACTCCTATGAGAACTCTGGTGATTATTAGCCATGGATATGACGATAATTTTGTCTCGATGAGAAATGGTTAACTGAACATGATGAAACTGATAACTGATATTCGATATGCCTCACTCTTGACAGTTATACGATGTTTGTATTACCGTTGACTCACAACCTACCTGCCACTTATGCTAAATAGCTAAACAAGACTCCAACACCTTGAATTGTTTCGTTTATCTATCTCCACACTTTGATGAACCATGTACTTGACCTTGATATATGAACTATCCGTCTGGCTTGGCGACCGTACTCACCCTACGAATCCGTTTACTTTTGACATATTCGATTTTGACGTCTTTAAGTTATGGATTGGCTGGCCCTCATACGCTGCCAGGGACTACCGTATCTGATTTGTGACCTTTACTAATATGTTTCATCCCACTTTCGTTATGATAACCTGTAACCGCTCAAATCTGTTAAGCTTAACGCTGCTATGGAAACATCTACCTCGGTCTTAGTTGATTGATAATTGTCCCCTGACACTTATTTGTATCCACTCTTAGAAAACGTTGGCATTGGAAGTTTTGTTGTGCAAATTTTCTGGTGTTCTCCGATGGAACTCTTGGGTTTCCCTCCTGTTTGAGAAGTAGAATGAAATTTGAACCAATCTCAGTTGATGGACCATGATGCCATAAAAGTTGGGAAATTGGAGAAGATGATGGAATATGATTTTGTTCACCTCAGTGTTTCATTTTGAATACCCTGTTAGTTGTGAAGAAGAAAGAGAAAACTTTGGAGTATCGACTATCGTATCACTACCATGACCATCTTTCAATTCAGCGTGTCAATGAGTGATTTATTCTATCTTTGTAAACTCTGTATCAGACGACCTCACTTAGTGTTTGAAGGACTGAAGAAGCAACCACAAGAACTTCTAAAAAAAAAAAAAAAAAAAAAAAAAAAAAAAAAAAGAGATAACTATTTGAGAGTAACCTCCGGGAAGCATTTCAGTGTTAGGCACGAAGAGGAACAGGTAGATCATTTTGTAAAGTGACCCTTTGTTCGAGAAGAGTAGATTGGATTGGCATTCCGAGATTGTAGGAGACAACACTACCACACACCCGGTGACGACAGCATTTTGAGTTGGCAAATTTCGAACGGTGTGAGAAGACCTGTCAAAGACACGCAGTCTTGCTTCTCTATTCACTTTAGTTGTACTAAGATGAATTGAGAGCAGAAGCAGACTCGCGAATGGAAGAAGGCACAGTGATCATGTCGGAGATTCACGTTACTACACCACAGTTCCAAGAAGAAGTGCCGAAGGCTTGAGGAGCCAGACTCAAGTTTATAATTCCTTTCCACCCTATGAGCATATGGACCGACGTAGACAGACTACTTGGAATTGGAAGAGATTTGAAATCATGTATTTGAATAGATAAATTTTGAAGCAAACGTTTGTGTTTGGAGGAGTTGATTATGTGAAAGATGAAGCTATTGATGACGTAATTCACTTCCTCTCAACCTACTTAAGTTTCCGTTACCTGATGATAAGATCCTTTGAATGAGTTATGTTCCCAATTAGAAATCCCGTTTTTGTGTTCACTCTGCGTTTGTTGAATAACGAGTGTGGTATGAGAATTTTGACGAATTATGGAAGGAACTTGGAGATTTATATGCATGAATGGGCGAATGTTGAAACAATTACTTATATTGGCTAAGTTAATTTTGGTGAGTGATGAAGGATTGACGCTATTAACGACGTACCTTAATCCCGATAGACATTCTAGGATTTCTGTTACTCTTACGAGTAGTTTCGTTCTCCTCTTAGTTATGTTGTTTGGTTTTGATGACCTCTAAGACTGTAGAAGTAATAGGTGGATTAAGATAGGTGGTTTTGAATACGACTTGAGATAAAGTATGATCATCATGAAGGCATATTTATGTGGTGCTAGTATTATGACGCCTGATCAACGTGATAATACTTACACCATATAACGTGCACTCATTGTGGCCATAGGATGTCTTGGGGGAGTACCTAAGAAGTTTAGAATTTGATCTCCGTTGGATTATCCGTGATTAGTGAGACTTTAGGTTCATTCTACCTATGCGTATACTCTGCCTTTGTTCAATAGATATCTGGATGAGTTCAGACTCACGTTTTGCATTCTGTTGACCTCAGTTATAAATCTTGAACTCTTTGTAGAGCTTTCTACCATTGAAACAGTTAATTTGATTTGAACTCTTGTTCGTATTCCATATGAGCTTCCTGAAGATTCACCTAATCGTCCATTTTATGTTGCATGGACCTTTGATCAGAAATCAACTTATATTCTCTCCTACTGAGGAATCTGAACCCACCTTATTTTGATCGAGTCATGAGAAACCGTTTGTTTTGAAGAGCCTTTTTGGAAGAACCTCCCCGGGCGTAAGGTTGTTCGTGACGATCTTTTGCGAATTGCTACGACTCTGTCTAAACTTGCGACTTCAAATTTCGAGGACGAAATTTTTCTGTTAGAGGGGAAGAGTTGTAAAACCCTGAAATTTGAATTCCTAATTTTACGTCTAGATTTAATTTTACCTAAGTTGATAACAATTTGACACCTAAAAAACTATATGTTATAACATAATTACAACTAAAATAATCTAATCAAACTACACATTAATAAAATAAAAATTCTTTACAAATTAAACCTTCCTAATGTCTCTAAATGATTACACATTCGTTAACCTTATTTTCACAAGAATATTTTCTTCTTCTTACACAATAAAAGCCCACAATATACGCCCCATCATCATGCATATAACCGAACCTAATCAAATCCATTTAATGGAAATTTACTACCCCAATTAAATAAGGACGCTCCGATTAGTATTTTGATTGGTACGTTTGTTATTCCTTCCATTCTATTCATGCGACAATCACCAAGAATAAAAACACAAAGTCAATTAAAATAGGCACGCTCCCCTATTTATTTCATTCACACGTTTCATTCCCCCATTCAAACCCTACAACAAACCACAAGAAAATAAACACAAGTTTGCCATTTGCCTTACTCTAAGATCAAGTAGTGAAGTTGTTGCTGTTGGGGTTTATTCATAAGGTGCAAGAGAAGTTTTGTTGTGCTGTTGGCGTGTGGTATAGAGTCGTTGGTTCCTTGCTCTCGTGCGTTTTCTTCATCTCGTTATCACAAGGTAACACTCACCCATATATTGTCTTTGATCCATTCGACACACATAAGTTGGTACGATCTAATATAATCCATATATCTAGAACCCTAATAAGTGATCCTACTGCAGTTTGTTTTCGACCCTACAAGACACATGTTTGTGACCCCAAAATACGCGACTAAAGGCTGTTGAAATTGACACATTCGAACAGAAAATAAAAGAAGGAAATACATGTGTGTTTGTCATTTGTTTCGAACCCATGCTGTTTTATAAAGGGGGTGTCGACTAGGGTAGGAAATCATGATTTTATGTAGTCGTAGTGGTGTGTTGTGTGACAGAATGGGTCTCGTAGATGGGCAAGGATTGGATCAAAAATATTGATTTTCATGGTGGGTTTTGTGTCGTTCAAAATGGGTTAATATGTTGGTTACGCTGCCAGGTAAAAAGGGTTCTAAAACATGCAAATATATGTCACCTAGAATATGTATTAGCATGTGAATATGAAACAAAAAGGAACTGGATATGATGTGTCATAGTGGCACGTAAAAATTGTGTTTGATTCTAGCTATAGAAAATCGAATGCATGGTTGTATTTATAATAATACAAATATGAGGCAAAATAAGTTTTAATATCTAAGTTGGCACAAGCTAGCCCTGAACTTTGATATAATGGCACTATAAACCCTAAACTTATATTAATTGCATATTAAACCCTAGAATTATGAAAAATACTTTAAGAACCCTAAAACTTATGTAAACGATATTGTGAACCTTAAACTACGAATATGGTCATCGTTAATACCTTAAGTTGATAAACGAGTAAGTTAATAACTAAAGTTACTAAATATGAAAAGTTACTAAAACGGGAAAGCCGACTAAATAAGTAATCTGAATTAAATAAGCTTTTAATAAGTTAGTTATGAATTCGTGTAGATTCGCTGAAGATGGAGTTTGCTTCCGACTTTGATATTTTCTGTTGTGTTTTCATTTGCGGTATAAGGTACAGATATTATGACCTTTGTTTTAAGGTTTCTCATGATCTCTTTTGTATTCTGATCCGTTAGTTTCTGATTCGATTGCTATGATTTCCTTTGCTTGAACTTTCTCTGTTGATCCCATCTGATATGACCTCTGTTATGAACCTATGTTATGAAAACCTTTTTAAATTATACTATGGAAATGTTATGAGAAAAATCATTTTAAAAGATGTTTATAAATGATGCGAAACTATTTTTATATAAAATGTTACTAACTTTTATGAAAACTATATTTTGAAGACTATCTTTATAAAAACCGTTTTGAAAGATTATTTGTATGAAGACCACTTTAAAGGATCGTTTTGTGAAAATCATGAATAAAGGATTGTTTAAAATGAACTTTTGATAGAAACTTTTGAAATGAACTTTTGATCTGAACCTTGACTTGATTATTTAATATGAACCTTGATCTGACAAACTCTGATTTGGACTTTGGTACTACTTCTGATGATATTTGATATGAACCATCTGTTATGAACTATCTGTTATGAGCCATCTGTTATGACACTCTGATTTGATATGATATCTGACTCTTAGTTTGATACCCGAGCCAAAATCTGTTTCCTAGCCATGAAGGTAACATGGCCGTGTCATTGATGCACCAATGGCATGACTCTAGGGCGGTAGAGTGATGTTCCGCCACGTCCCCATTTTGATTATGATATGCGCATTATATTTGTTATGGCCAGTATTTGTTTGGGGGGCGCATGGATTTAACATGATTTGATATGATTTGTCTGGTGACTGGTGCTTGTGTGCAATACACGCCTTTCACATATTTCTGGGAGCTAGCTACTCCATTTGAAGAATGAGGACACCCCTCATATTATCTGATTATCTGAGAGGTCTCCCCTCTATATGATTTGAAGATTTATGGTTACGATATGATATGTTCTGTTTCTGGGCTCGTGGTGGATTACTATCCCTTTCTCTTTTCCCTTTATGTTTATTCATTGACTTATTCCGTGATCCATATTACATCTGTTTGACCATTGTTTCTGTTATTCTGCATTATTCTCTATTACTGTTTGTTATCGTTATATCTGTTCACTGAGCTCTCGTAGCTCAGCCGCATTTCTTTTCCTGCGGCAGGTTTTTAGTAAGGAGCTGGGAATGGGTGGAGAGTACCTTTGGACTTAGAAGACTGGTAGCTATTCTGGATTTAGAAGAGATTAAAAGTTATTATTATTTCGGAATTAGTATTTAGTGGATGTTCATTTGTAACCTTATAGTATCTGTATTTCATTTGTAACCTTTGAAAATTCTTGTATTGCTACAGATGTATGCTTTGTTTGGTCTGATATGAAACCATCATTGTGATATCTTTACCCTTGTCGGGTTGGGGTGTTACAATTTATGGTATCAGAGATAAAGCTTAGTAAGATCCTCTTCAACTAATACCCCATTAACTACAAAACCTTTTCTAACAATTATGAGATAACCAAGAAACCCGTTTGATGATATAAAATTTGAAATCACTCTTCCCCTCAATCAATGACCCGTATTCTAGTTAAAGAGCTGTAGTCATTGATTGAGTGATAAATTTTATGCACAATCCAAGTCTGAAGGAATTTCAACTAACATGTTACGACCATGTGGCTCACAAATAATTTTCAGAAGAATCATAGAAGGAAAATTATTTGCATACAAAGAAGATTTCTCTTCCATTACAAGAAATGATGCACTGAAACGTACAACAAGTCGGGAAAACATGGATATAAAGTAATCCATGCCCGGGTGAACTTCACCCAGTGGGAGGAACAACCGTCTTTTTGGCGACGTGCTTTCCCCATTTTGAAACTCGGGTTGCTATCTAAAGTAATAGCAAGCCATTTATGCATGTTTTGAAAACTTTTTGAACTTCTGCTCGAACTTCATTTAATGACCCGTGTCATTATTAAATTACATTTCTAGGACCGTAAATGTAATCGATACCAGAAGACATGCCTTGAAAAACTATTTTTGGTATTTTCTATTTTTCTGATTTTTATGGTTTTTCTTGGTTTTATATTTTTCTATTTACATTTTGGCTTTAAATTTTCTATTTACATTTTGGTATAGGATATGTACAAAGTATATTATTCAATTTAAGAAAATGTTGACATGAATACCGAAATAAGGATATCGTTCTATACGTTGTAGAAGTCGGTAGTCAACATCTCTTAAACTTTCACCACCAAAGCTTTCGAGGCTCCTGAATAATCGTCTGAACTTGAGCCTTCTCAATTGTGAAGCTTTGATAGCTTCCCCCCAAACCGACAATCTTCCTTTTGAGCAGTTTCAAAGCTCTCTTTCAAGCTTACGTAAGGTAAGTGTACAGCGGAAACCGTAGCAAACCACATCAAATATTGCTGCTCCTTTTAAGAATAATCATCGTGATTCTCCGTACTGGGGATCATCAAATAGAACAGCAGTGAATCATCTCACACTTGAATAATTCTTCTCACATTACTTCCCGCTGAAATCTGAAGGAATGCATACCGAAAATATCCAGAGACCACTTCCCCCAAGTAGTTGAATTGATGCAATCAGTCTCATTGTATGAAGCACAAAGAAAACCTGAAATACACACTCAATCCTATTAATGAAGTCGGAAATGTAACATCAAGATCAATTAAGACCCGAAAATCCCCTTTTCTCCCTTGAGGAAATTGAAGATGAGAATTGTTACACCAAAGTCACCTAAGTCTCGAGTGTAGGCAATTTATTCCGTATGAAGTCTAAATGATAGCACCAAGACAGTACCACAGAAGCAACAAAATTGTTACACTGAGTAAAGTACATCCTGGATGAACACATTACCTTCTATAGGGCACCGACTAACCACATGAATCATCATACAATTGTGTACCTCTTTAATTCATCAAAAACTGTTTGTTACATCTCTTCCCCCACTCAGTTGGAATAGTACACCAAAAGCCACGAGTTAAACACTGATTTTCTCTGTGGTTATGACATCTGTCTTCCCGAAATAACTTCAATTACGAAGAAGTATAAAGTTCATCACGTGTACTCGTTGTGCGTTCAGATGTATGTCTCCTTCCCCCTTGTTGGTTTTGATACCTCAGAATCAGCAACACATTTTACGCACATATACCTGACATCTTGTGAGAAGAACAGAAATGGCTCAAATGTATCCTGTGAGAATCAACTGCTACAGAAACTCTCTTTGATTATCTTTACCAACCCTTATGTTCTGTCGGCTATTGCTGTGACCACTTGGTGAAGTAAACCCGATATACCAAACATGAAAATGACGAAGAATTTCCCAAATTTGTTACTTAAGCTTGCACTGTTGTTGATTGAAGAACGATACAGAAGAAAACCCCTAAGTACCCTTATACATTCAACTAAGATCCGAAGAAAGTACAACACCTCTTGAGACTATCCACATCTGCATCTGCGTGTGACACTGAGCACTACAATGTAACTCCTTTAAGTGATAGCTATAACCCGTGAGAACTTCATTGTGACTCCTTTTATCGGGTATAACTAGATAATCCAAGTCCAATCATAAATTTTAAGCACGAGCAAGTTATCATTGAAAGTCATGCATCCAACCAACCCCGACTTCAAGATAAAATAAGATCATGCCTTTATGAAAGTCAACTTCAATCTCAAATAAGGGATGCCAAATAAACTCCGTGATCACTTGACATTCTATGTCCAAAATCTTAGCCGTTTTGACTTTTTAGCCGACATTTTCCTTTATGTTCTTGTGGTTGATTTACAGAGAGCACATTGGAAGGAACACCAATCCATGATGAAGATTATTCTCCAGAACTCGGGTCTGGTGTAAGATTATGGAGGAGGGGTTCATTATCAATCACGGGAGGTAGAATTCCATGAATTTGTTCTTCAACACCTTGATGAATGACTAGAGATATAATTTCATAAGTTGTTGGAGAAGTACTAATAGATGGTACTTCTTGAACCATTGTGGTTCATGAAGGAGTACCGGTTGTATCAGCAGATATCTGAGCATCAGCGGGAAACATAGGAGATACAACACTTGATGGAGCTGAAAGTATTCTTCAAACCAATGGTTGAAACAGTATATCTTCTTGCTTCATATACGGTGGAACTGATGCAGTCAGGAGTCGTATGGCCATTTCTCAAACATCAATCAACATGTAGTTTATTCACCCTTCTCCCCCTAAAAAATTGCATATGACTGCCAACTGCAATTTTTTATTGAACGAGTGAATAAGAACACCATCAACGGTAATTAGATCCACCTGATAACTGACATGTTGTTTATTCACACTTCTTCCCCTTAAAAATTGCATATGAGTGCCATTTTTTATTGAACGAGTGAATAAGAATATACTCCAATGTACATTGATCCACTTTGGTGACTGAATGAGCATGGGAAGAACATGAAGCTTGTTGATGAGAATGGTCAGAAACAAGAAGATTTCTCTTCTTTCAAAGATAAAGCGCACTCAAGCATACACTTTTCTTTTCTTTAAGGAACGGGGCCTGAAGAGTTGTCAGCAGACGCCATAATATTGACATTGAGGCCTGAGACTTGAACTGTAGAGTTCAAACGTCATTATCGATGAAGATCGAGGCCTAAACTGAAGTGAACAGACGTCATTGTCGATGAAGAACGAGGCCTGAACTGATGTGAACAGACGTCATTGTGTTGATGTTCATCAAGCTTGAATTGCTTGAACCCCTACTTCATGAGATATCAGTCTTTTCGGCACCCAAACCCTGAGTCTTTCCTTAAAATGAGTGAATGATGTACCTGCATTTAAGTAAAGACTACCTACATAGACATTAAGAGTTTGTTTGCATTCATATGGGTTAGTGATATCCGCATCTAGACCATTTGGGGTTTCATTGTCAACCTAGGTTTTGCACTCAGTAAACATCTTTCTGATAGGTATCCATCTAAGACCTACAATCTTAAAAATTCTACCCATCGGTATCCTCCTAAGGCAAGATCTAGGAGTGTTTGGTTTCTCATGTAGATTGGAAGACTTGTTTAGAGAAGACCTTTGTCCTACACCAATCTGCCTACCAGGTTTCTGAGTATACCTCTTTGGTTCTACGGGCTTGTTATTGTTTCTAGTCTTAGAGGTCTGAACCTTATCACGAGCATTCACTTCCTTCAGGAATTTTGTTATACAATCATCATGGGTTGCATTAAAAACACATTTCTGACAAGTTGAGCAAACAAAATGTTTGGAGTCAGAGAAAGATCTAGGATTCTTAGAGTGATCTGCTATGGGAATCGAATTAATCCATACCCAACTACTCTTAAAAACAGGCAAATTCCTAGTCTTTTCATGGGTGTTTTTCTTAGCATCCTCTAGGTTGTGATTCTGAACACTGTTTTCATGTCTAACATGTTCCTTTGGTGTCACAAATCACATACGCTTTGAACTAATCCTAGAAGAACTAGATGCACTCATATGATGAAGTTTTGCAAGCGTATATTCCTTTTCCATAGGTCTATACTGTGAAGTGACTGGTTTTGACAAAACTTGTTTCGAATCAACTTGGGATGCAAACCGTGGTTTTGAAAGTTTTTGTCGTTCAGATCTAAACGCAGTCGGTTTTGTAACAACTGATTGGTTTCTAAGTGGTGGTTTCCCCAAGATTTATGGTTTGGAAAACTTAGTGTTCACACTATTTCCTGTCGATTTTCTCAACTCGTTTTTCAACGCTGCAATCGCAAAACCCTTTTCCTGAAGTTGAGCTTTGAATTCATCATTTTTGGCAATCAAAGAGGTTGTTTGCTCTACAGTCTTAGTTTTCGCTTCTTTGATTGAGTCACACAGTTTATTGCAATGAATTTTCAAAGTCTCATTTTCATAAAGTAATTCAGCCACTTTATGTTCTAATTCGGCATTTTTTGTTGCATTAACATCATTGTCATATTTAGCGTTAACTTCATCACACATATCACGCATCTCAGCAATACATTTTTTCAGGTTGTTGATTGTTAAGTTTTTGGCTTCTAGCTTAGCTTTCAAATCATTTATAATAAAAAATTCACAGAATTAAGGAAATTCCGGATTTCTACATGGTTGGTTAGTTTGAAGACTTTCTTCCTTTTGTTGCATTGAGATTTCAAGTGAAATACAATGTTTTACAAGCTGTAAAAATCCGTTTGAAAGTTCATTATTAACTTATTTTTCAACCATATCATTTGATTTGAAAAACTCAGCGGTAGGCAAAGAACTTGACGTATCATCATGTTCGGCATCCTGATCAATTTCTCCCCCCTTATGACTCATATTTGTTGAATCAGAGGTGATATTGCTATCAGTCTTTTCCAACATATATGTATCATAAGTAGGATTAATTTGATCAGTGTGTTGATGTTCATTAGCAAGGACATTATTTTGATCAGACAGATGTACCTCAGCAGATGGTACTTGGTGATTTACTGAACTGAGATCTGCATCTACATCATGTGTGATATCAGTCCCTGAGCGGTTGCTATCATCATGCTTATTTAACTTTGTCCCATTTCCCATATGTTGAGCCCTTTCTTTAATGAACCCCTTAACATTACTCATAAGTTGGAGTAATGTCCTTCTGAACACGTCAACCTCAGTTCCAGTGTAATTAGCAAAACACTTTTTCGTCATTTGACTGTCAGAATTACCTCAGAGTATTGCTAATCAATGAACACTTGGAGTTGGTTGTTAATCACACCCAAAGCAGCCATGGATCTATCTTCAAAAAATTCTCCTTTGTCAAGTTGTTGTTCAAGTTGATCTAAATACATAATCATCTTGACTGTGAAAGTCTGAACATCTTGACCAAAGAGTGATACGAATGCACATCTGTATCCTCCCAAGTATCCGAGCTGTTCAAAGAGAACCTTGAGATGTGAATGAAGTAATCGAAAACATTCAATGCAACTTTCCTTTGCATTAGGAAACATTAGTGACTGAAGCAACTCTCTCTCTCTTGCGAATTTGAGCACGAAGATTCCACATTAGTATTATCAGAATCACACATGTTTATGTTTTGTCCAGAATTGGAAATCATTTGTTTATCATACGTGTCGTACAACATAAGAACCTCAGAAATGAAGAAATCTGAAGTAGCAGACATGATGTAAACGTGCACGGTATTTTACAATTCTTTGATTTAAACCAAGAAATAGATTCTTTCACGGGATTTTACAAAATCAAGAATAAACCGTGAAGTGATAGTGATTATGTGATTGTGTGTTGAGAGTGATATTTGATTGTTAGACTTTGTGAACTTGTAGTTTGATTTTGGTTGAAAGGGTATAAGTGAATCCAAATAACCACCGTAGTTTTATTCAGTAAACTCGAAACCTGTCTAATAACTAACACGGTAGTTATATCCAACGAACCCGAAAAATTTAACCCATGATTAAAATTAATCTCGGATAATTGAAGCTCAATCGAAATCGTTGACCAAAATTGTATCACAAATATTTATCTCAAATTCTCAAACAAACAAATTTGTCCTTGAGATAAAACTCAACAATATCCAGCCCAAAAGAAAACTTTCAACAGATCGTCCTTGAGTTATCAGTCCAGTGACCAATATTCAGCCCAAAACAACATAAGCCCAATGACTAATTAGGTACAAACCCAATCCTAAAATTAACCAATCCTAAAATTAAACCTAATCTCCCTTAGAGATAAATCCGCCCCTAACATAACTTCTTATAGAAACGAACACCAATTACACAGCCACCACAATCTCCCACAATCGATTCCCAAAGAAAACAAGTATGGATCCCTACTTCTTCTTTGTTTAAAGATACCACACAAACAAATCAAAAAAAAAATCTATCTCCTCGTGGTTATCACACGAATCTCACAAAACCCACTTGTGGATCCAACCTTACTTTCTTTCGTTTTGGCTCAAATGGAAAACCCAGAAAAAACACAAGATATTTGTTCTTCAAGATCTTATGAAGTGTCTCTGGTAATTGTTTTTGTTCATTTCTTTTAATTTTTGGACAGAAAACAACAGTGATTCTTTCTTTTCCTTTGTTAATCAGTGATGAAATGAAGGTGAGGTCGAGTGGGTTTGTTGTTGTCAAGTGGGGAAGATGTAGGTTAGATGATGTGGTTGTAATTAGTGAACAGGGTATGTAATTAGGGTTGTTGAGATGATTTTAGGTTAGATGCTAGGGTTGTTGTTAGTGACCAAAGAGTGTGAAGTTGTAATTAATTTGGTCCTGTGGAATCAAAAAAATTGATTTTGTTGTGAATCTGTTGTTGTAATTGTTATTGATTTTGGTGACTGTTAAAGTTGTAGTTGTGTTTAAACCGCTAAAGATATATCAAACCGCAAGACACTTTTGAGATATATCAAACCGCTAAAGACATATCAAACCGCAAGATATATCAAGCCGCTAAAGATATATCAAACCGCAAGACACTTTTAACTCAAGCCAAACCGCAACTGCAAGTTGACAAACAGCAAGTCACTTTTGAGATAGTACAACTGTCACTTTTACTTTTCAGAAGTCAGTTTTGTTTTCTTCCCTGTTTTAGTAGACTTCCAAACCACAGGTTCAACTCCAGGCAAACCGCAACATTTGTTTTCCTTTTTGAGTGCAAACCGCAACTAAAGTTATCAAATCACAACAAAAGAAAACCAAACCGCAGTCAAAAAATTATCTTTTTACCACAAACCGCAACCAAGAAATGTCACTTTCACCTTCAAAATGTGACCACCTCAAAAATCAGTCAAGATGCTTGGCTTTCTTAACCCAAAAACAACCTTAGTCTAAAAGTCCTAATACCACTTTAAGCTTAAATTCGCACAACCCGTATCACAATATGTATATTCGGCAAAATCCAGTAGCAGCCCAACATTCAATCACTAAAACAACAAATGGAGAGTACCAATCAAGGCCACGAATTTGTTAAAAACAAAGACAAGCAATATGGTTTTTTTTCCTTTTTCAGTAAGTCATACGTTCGAACACTGTTCACTTAAATGGGCTAGATGGACTATGAACTGTAAACCCAAAGATAAAATAATGTTCAAACTAAAAAATATATAAACTAGACAATATAAACCACGATTCGAACCAAAAGAAGTTAAGAAGAAAAAAGGAGAAAAACTAGAAACCACGAGTCCAAGCACACAATCAATCGAACCTAACCATGGCTCTTGATACCAATTGTAACATATGCATACTTGGATTTGATACAAACACAAGATTAAAGATGGATTGAATCTAGAGAGAGAGATATAGAAGTTGGGAGTTTTTCTAGAGAGAGAGAGTGGAGAGAAAATGAGAAGGTTAGATTAGAGAAGTGAAAAGCTCCAACCCTTCCTACACTTGGGAAGGGGTATTTATAGTTACTAGCTACGATGCCCCTGGTGGGCTATGGAGTGAGCTGACAGTGGGTAAAGACCCGACCCAACTCCACAAATATTAATATAACTAAACTAATAATAATAATACTAATAAGACTACGAGCTACATGAATGCTAAATTGATACTCGGGGTGACCGAATCTTCATATGAATATTTATATTCCTAACAGTAGTACACACAGGGACTACTTATGTTTAAATGGAAAACATGTGATGTAATAGGGCTATAAATACCCCTCATGACTCTCCATGAGGGGTGTGGGAAAGCTTTGTATTGTTCATTCATTGTTTTAATCTAATAGACTTTGAGTATTTCTCCAACCTCTCTCTACTTTCTCTCACTAAAAGGATGAAGATATTCATCTTCTTCAACCAACCAAGACCTCCGAACCACATAAATCTTGTACATTCTCGGTTCTACAATTGGTATAACGAGCCAGGTTGTTTATTGATGCGTGGTTTTGCGACCTTACAACAGGTTTTACCTCTTGAGGGATCTCAAGAGGCTTGCAATCCCCACCAGGCAGTGTACCTGACCGATGTAGTATAGTGAAGTGGCAAGTACCGGGGGATTGATTGTTCTCTAGGGGAATAGTGTCATTAGGATTGAAAAACTACTCTAATAGGTCTAAGGGTGAGGGAAGATTCTTTTTGTATTTTTATAATTTTTATGAAAGCAAGTAAAATCTCGGGTTTGAAAGAGTGGGCGGAATTAGTTGCTAGTCAACTAACCCAAATAACTACAAATGCAAATAAAATAAAATAACTGAAAATGAAAAGGTTGTGAAACTTATATGGAGAGAAATATGTTTACTTAGATTTCCTTACTCCCTAACTATCTTTTACCGGTTGATTATTGTGTATTAATTGCGTGGATGACGGGTGTATTCCTTAATACCAATCGTGGGGTGGCGTACGTACTTCCCCAACTCTACAAGCTCCTACTTCACTCCTATGTCGAGCCGGCTAAGAAGCTCCTAACATGGGATCACTAGAATTCGCTCATGCATTAAATACAACCATAAAAACCTTAGTACGCATTGGTTCATGTTTCTTAAGACGTTCAAGCAAGTTACCGTATAGGAAGTTAGCCAGTTTTCTTAAGCCTAACATCGATAAACAATCATCCAATACAATTAATAACACACTAATAACCAATAATCAATAGTTAGGTTTCATTAGATCTAAGCAAACACAAGATAAATCTAGCCTAGCATGTTAATTAAAAGACAAGAACAAGATATAATCAAACAACACATAGACATATTGATTGATTAAATGAATACTTATCTTCAATTAAACATGGGAGATCCAAGGGTATGAAAACCCTTAAAAATGGCAGAAATTCATCTTAGGGTTTCTCCTCACAAAGTTGCACACACTAATGACAAAAAATTGCAAAACTATATATAGAGTTTAAGGGCTGACGGCGTCACGTTGTAGATCTTGACGCCGTCACCTCGCCGTGTCTAGGGTTCCCGGATGGCCTTCTTGACGCCGTCCCTCTTTAATGCTCCAAAATCCTCCCTGGCTTATCAAGGCTTGACGCCGTCAGAATAAGGCTTGACGCCGTCTCTCATTAACATAAACCGTGATGGCCTTGATCACTTCAAAGGGTGACGCCGTCAGACTTCCTTAGTAAAACTCCCTGGCTTATCATGTGTATTTTTCATATCCACCTCTTTTGCCAAGCCATGACGCCGTCTGGAACAATCCCTGACGCCGTCAAAGGTACTTTTCCAGCCGATTTTGAGACTTTGTCGTTTTCTTCACTTTTATGCTCCAAAAACGTCCAAAATGCTTCCTTTTCCAGATTTCTTCTCCAAAGTACCTAAAATGACAAAAGGAACGATTTAGGGCAATATTTGATCAAATAAATACGATTTAGGGCTTAAATGACCCCCTAAAAGCGGTACACTTTTCGCTTCATCAAATACCCTTACACTTGAGATTTGCTTGTCCTCAAGCAAATGCGCTTTTATTCTAATCAAAATACAAGTTAGGGGTCATTTAATGCTAATATAAAAGTAATTACAACAAATAGTCGTTCCACTTTAATCATAATAAGCACGGAGATTACAAACTAGCACCTCACAAGTAGTGTTTAGATACTCACATCTCTCAGGTGTCATCAAAATAAATCTCATAAATGAAAACGGATAATATCTCTCACTACCTGTCATAGCAAATAGATTACCATAGGCTTGGGAAAGGATAAAAAACCTCCTCCACTAGGCGTAAGAACCTAAGATAAACTATCAAAGAGGGCTTTTACATGGGTTATAACGTGAGGTGTCGTTCCACTTTAATCATAATAAGCACGGAGATTACAAACTAGCACCTCACAAGTAGTGTTTAGATACTCACATCTCTCAGGTGTCATCAAAATAAATCTCATAAATGAAAACGGATAATATCTCTCACTACCTGTCATAGCAAATAGATTACCATAGGCTTGGGAAAGGATAAAAAACCTCCTCCACTAGGCGTAAGAACCTAAGATAAACTATCAAAGAGGGCTTTTACATGGGTTATAACGTGAGGTGTAGGGATATGATAAACACGGATTTGTTGGATAAGGGATATTTTACTGGTGGCGAGTTAAAGATCTTGATTAATTACATGTACAATATGGCGTTGCTAAGCCAAGACTAGACTCGACTTAAGCTAAAAAAAAAATAACAAAAACATAAAATAAACATAAAATTAAACGGGATGGTAGTCCGTATATTTTTTTCTAATTTTCTTTTTCTCATTTTTTTTGTATTTTTCTTGATTTTTTCGATTTTTTTTTTTTTTTTATTATTTATTTTTTCATACACTCTTGCCCTACCATCCAAAATAATACATCATAGGGGCGTTGCATTCCCCTAACACTTGAACTTTTACATAACTTTACAATTACTATTCTAATGACTCGAATTAAGATAATCGAAACACTTGGAGTACTTATAAAATATTTAGCACATATGGGGGTAATAATGTTGTTCTTCCCCATTACTCCATTACACTAGTACTTTACCCATGAGTCCCAATCGTCCCAAAACAATATGTACAAGGATACGACCCGACTTAGCAACCATGTAATCAATTAGATAATTAACTTGGGGTTTAAACAAATGTTGTCACAATAATGCACTAAAAATGAGTGCATACTAGGTAGGCTAAGGCGATTTGGGTGTACATTTAAGTGGGGTGTAACAAATTCTTCCTTTAAGTAAAATGCTTAAAGGTCGCAACGAAAAGATAGGCTCTGAGGGGTGTGCTAGGGGTATCGTGTACTAAAAATGAGTACAACGCAAAGGGTGTGGGAGAATTACTCGACCAATGAAGCCAAAGTAATTATAACAAAAACACAGGTGTAAAACAATGGGTTAATCCTAATGCCTCTTATCATGTAGTAAATCTAACTACACGAATGTAGTCTCACTTGTGGCCTCGGAATGGTCCTAACGCAAGTTCTAGAATCTAAGTGCTACCGGTACACACATCATAGCATAAATGCTTTTCCTACCAATTCTAGGGGCGAACCTCACATATTTGGGGTGGAAAATTTTTAGTGGTACGGTTTTTGTGCTAGTCATATACTCCCTCCGTCCCATATTAAGTGTCCACTTCCCAAATGCACAAAGTTTTAGGAAAGTGGGGCCAACTACACTCTCCACCAATCAAATATCACTATTACCCACTAAAGTCTCTTCTCATTGGTTGAAAATATTCCCTGGACACTTAATTTGGGACATCCCAAGATTCCATTATGGACACTTAATATGGGACGGAGGGAGTAACTCCTATCCGTGAGACGCTCATTAAGATCAAAGTTTCACTCCTAAATGTTGTAAAAAATTTTAAATTTGGCACTAAAATTGCCCTAACAGGTATTTATCTCAGTTTTATTACACATCTACCATCAAAAAAACAAAAATCAAGCGTAATAGCATTCTCTAAAGTATCGTACTTTACCCCCCCCCTTACACTTAAGATGAACATTGTCCCCAATGTTCAAATAACAAGATGTAAAAGTAAATAAGGTAAACGAATGAAATCAAATACTCCCCTGATTCGTTTGGTGGATAAAGAGGTAACATGGTTAGATCTTCTTCCAAGGGAATGTAGAAGCTCCAAGACTAAAGCATCGCCAAAAGCTTGATTCCACATACATCTCCTTGTCCAAAATAACCTGTTAAACCTGAGAAAACAAACACGAAAACCTGCATAACATCGGCGGGATAAATTCTATATAAGGATATAATGCTTGTGGAATGATAATTTTGAAGATTCCTGGAGATTATAAGTTAGAGATTTAATAAAAACTTTTTATGAAAACAAAACTTTCAAAAATTTCAGAAAATTAATACCTGACGCCGTCAGGTTGTAAAGCCTGACGCCGTCAGAAATGATCTGACAGAATTCTCATGTTAAGTTTCCGGAAAATTTCTGGAAAAACCTATACCTTACTTCCTGAAAATCCTGCAAAACATCATTATGACTCGATACAAGCATTTGACTCAAACAATTACTAATATGTATGTTAATTTAATATTATTACGATTCATGTTCATTTGTTCTAATAAACCGATTTGGATTTCCCTTACACTTATCTTTTGAAAAATACCTTTATATGTAGTTAAGACGAAGTTAAAAACAAGATAAAGCATTTTCACAATTTAGTTTTTGAACATGAATCAATAATAATAAAAATTAAACATACATACGGAAACAAATAAAATCAAACAAACAAATAAATAAATACACAAAGCAAATAAAGCTTGGGTTGCCTCCCAAGAAGCGCTTTTCTTTATTAACGGGTCTTGTAGCTAGACTCAAAGTCGGGCTCATCTAGTGTCGCTTATGCTCACGTATCCGAGTGTGAGCCATCTAATTGTTGCCTCATCTTTCTTGTATTCATCATTCAGCTCCAGACATCCATGATAATATCTCTTATTTTTCTCATGTGGATATTTGAGCCCCTTTCTCTTATCATTTTCACTTAACAAGTCAATAGGCGCAATCCTATTGCAAGATTCAATGGAGAAGTTCTTAAACCTAGGGTGTGATCGGGGCATTTGGTAAACAAAATCTTCGTCCCCATCCGAGAATGTAATTAACCCGTCCACAAGTTTTTCGTCAAGGTTGGTTAACCTTTTGAAGGGTTCTCCAAAAATGACTTGGGTTAATTTGTTATCAATAAATTCTCCTAAGTTCTCCATAACCATAAAATCCACCAAATACACAAAACTTCCTACGAATACGTGTAGTGGCTTAATCCTAGCAACAATGTTATCTCCTTGATATTCTAGCTCATCTACCATGATTTTATTATAATTAGCGCGAGAGATAATGTTCATAGGCAAAGATGAGTTAAGATAAGCATAAAAACTATGATAACCAATCTTACATGGAAATTGCATGTTAAAGAGGCTATCCTTTTCGATCTTAGTCCTAGGGTCAACATACTTAAAGGGATCAATTTCCTCTTTTCCTCCATTCCTCGTTAACTACTTCTCCATTACCAGCATCCTCATCGGAGTCTGAGTCGTAAAATGGACTAACATAGTCATTCTCACGGTCAGACTCCTCCATCTCAGAATTGTTACCAAAGTGGTGGTCGGGTGAAAGGTTGTTGTTTTCTACGATGGGGGCGGGAACGGGTAGTTGGAAGTTTGCACGACGGAAAATACGAATAACAGGGATCAAGCGATCACTATTACTCATGAGGTAGGCGGAAGGTGTCACAAACAAAAGTACAAAGAAATAAGATAGACTAAAGAAAACCTAGAAAAATAAAATAAAAATCTCACTAGAAAGTAATCTAGTGAGTAGACCTAATAAAATAAAAATTCAACCTAAACAATAACTATTCCCCGGCAGCGGCACCAAAAACTTGATGCGTGGTTTTGCGACCTTACAACAGGTTTTACCTCTCGAGGGATCTCAAGAGGCTTGCAATCCCCACCAGGCAGTGTACCTGACCGATGTAGTATAGTGAAGTGGCAAGTACCGGGGGATTGATCGTTCTCTAGAGGAATAGTGTCGTTAGGATTGAAAAACTACTCTAATAGGTCTAAGGGTGAGGGAAGATTCTTTTTGTATTTTTATAATTTTTATGAAAGCAAGTAAAATCTCGGGTTTGAAAGAGTGGGCGGAATTAGTTGCTAGTCAACTAACCCAAATACTACAAATGCAAATAAAAAATATGAAAAGAAAAGGTTGTGAAACTTATATGGAGAGAAATGTGTTTACTTAGATTTCCTTACTCCCTAACTATCTTTTACCGGTTGATTAGTGTGTATTAATTGCGTGGATGACGGGTGTATTCCTTAATACCAATCGTGGGGTGGCGTACGTACTTCCCCAACTCTACAAGCTCCTACTTCACTCCTATGTCGAGCCGGCTAAGAAGCTCCTAACATGGGATCACTAGAATTCGCTCATGCATTAAATACAACCATAAAAACCTTAGTACGCATTGGTTCATGTTTCTTAAGACGTTCAAGCAAGTTACCGTATAGGAAGTTAGCCAGTTTTCTTAAGCCTAACATCGATAAACAATCATCCAATACAATAAATAACACACTAATAACCAATAATCATTAGTTAGGTTTCATTAGATCTAAGCAAACATAAGATAAATCTAGCCTAGCATGTTAATTAAAAGACAAGAACAAGATATAATCAAACAACACATAGACATATTGATTGATTAAATGAATACTTATCTTCAATTAAACATGGGAGATCCAAGGGTATGAAAACCCTTAAAAATGGCAGAAATTCGTCTTAGGGTTTCTCCTCACAAAGTTGCACACTAATGACAAAAAATTGCAAAACTATATATAGAGTTTAAGGGCTGACGGCGTCACGTTGTAGATCTTGACGCCGTCACCTCGCCGTGTCTAGGGTTCCCGGATGGCCTTCTTGACGCCGTCCCTCTTTGATGCTCCAAAATCCTCCCTGGCTTATCATGTGTATTTTTCATATCCACCTCTTTTGCCAAGCCATGACGCCGTCAGGAACAATCCCTGACGCCGTCAAAGGTACTTTTCCAGCCGATTTTGAGACTTTGTCGTTTTCTTCACTTTTATGCTCCAAAAACGTCCAAAATGCTTCCTTTTCCAGATTTCTTCTCCAAAGTACCTAAAATGACAAAAGGAACGATTTAGGGCAATATTTGATCAAATAAATACGATTTAGGGCTTAAATGACCCCCTAAAAGCGGTACACTTTTCGCTTCATCATTTATCTTATTGATTTTTGTGGTTCGAATCACTGTTTTAGGCTGTCTTTATCACCTTTTTTTTGTCATCGGAAATTTTTTTTCCGGTCATCGGAATTTTTTTTCCGTATCACTAAATGGAGTTACATCTTGACTCCCGTTATCAAACTATTGAGAGTACTTTTTCCACATATTCTCCACTCTCTCTCTACTTTCTCTCACTAAAAGGATGAAGATATTCATCTTCTTCAACCAACCAAGACCTCCCGAACCACATAAATCTTGCATATTCTCGGTCCTACAAAGACCTACGCCTAGGTTTAGACATACACACACCTTTAATGGAGTTACATCTCGACTCCTGTTATCAAACTATAGGCCCTATATCCTCGTTATATACTAGAGGATTAGGGTTACAAAGGATATTTACTAAAAATATATAAGATCTTCTGCATTTTATAAACTTTCATCCTTTGTCTTCTTAAGCCCTTCATCTTTCATGTTTTGTCAATATCAACTCAAAATATAATTCCCAACAATCTTTCCCTAGTTGATAATGACAAAACCAATCATGAAAGGTAATCTTCCCCTTAATCCATGCATATCATCAAGGATCTTCAAGCTGCAATCTTCTAAATATTCTTCCCCTTTTTGTCATCATCTATTAGGGGACAAAAGTATGCATCTCTGATCTTCATAATCATGAATCAGTACCATACATCCAACTTAGTCTTCCAATGTCTTGAATTTCCCTCCATGAATGAACACCAAAACGCTTTCTTTTATAAATGAACCCAAGACAGAAAAATACCAAATCTTCAGTAAAAATACCAACGAGCAATCATAAAAACCTTCACCTCGATGTAGCATATAAATGGTTACACATTTGAACAATAAGCTTCCCCTTAAACCCATATGTTATCCATTTGAATCTCCAATTCTGCAGACTTTGTGTAATGATGAAGAAAACTAACCATTACCAATTCGATGCTGAAGTAGAATAAACCAACCTTGTGTCTTATGTCTTGTACTAAAACTGACTTTGAATGTATACTTAATGTATAGGGAGATCGCAATCTCTTGATAATAATCACTGAGCACAATAACGTAACTCCTTCAAGTGTTTGTCAATTCGTAGTCACCTGAATGAAAGAACAAGTTACCTCCTGCTAAAAGGTATGATAAAACACAACCTTGAAAAATTCCACATCATCGTCAAATAAGCAACGAATAATCCGCTTCGCCAATAAGAACAAATAAATTCGAGCCATAAATCATTTAAGAACATAAACGAAAATCCAAAAATCAAATCTCTTGTGTGTGTGTTTCTTCCCCGTGTGTGTGTTGGAACCACCAAGTTCCAAATCTCCAATCAACAATATAAATGCTTCCCCTCACTTCATGTAGTCTTATGCCACCACTGAATTCCGTCGAGAAGTAATAAAAGAAATCCAGTACTAGCATAATCCAGTAGTAAAGGCAAATGAGGAGCATTAAAAATCCAGTAGTTCTAATAGTCGACGTTAGGGTTTTATATGAAAAGAATAAACAATTTGAATCCAACATAGTGCACCATCCCATGAGTATTATAAAAGGAACCGACCTATGAACATGAATAAGTAAAAGGCATGATGTGAATAAGAGAATCATCCACCGTCCCATTATCAAAAGGCCACCATCCAATTATGCATGTGCCATCAGATATATGAGATAAGGATCACCGACCAATTATCTCTTCCATGCACATTATAAATCGTGCATGATAAATCAATTTTAGCTCCATCCCATTATAAAAGAAAAGTCACCGTCCCATGTGAGATTGAACCTTAAAAGATCAGCAACGCATGAGAGAATAAAATACAAGTCATCATCACATGCTAGGAACCAATAGCAGCTTGAACGCAGCAACATAAACAATCTTCCCATCGAATAAAATAAAGAATCACCATGCAAATAACCAACACATCTTCTTTCTTTGAAAACAGAACTCGTAGCAGCATAAACCATAAGAAGAATACAAATGAACCTGTTGGCAGTACAAAGGTCAAACGCGGCAGTACTAACCATGGACGAAAAGCAGTATAAACTTGTCACTAGTAGTACTAAGTCGAAAAACCCAGCAATACAAACTAACGGCAAACAGTACGAATCCGGAATGAAAGTAGTACAAATTCCTCGTAGCATGAAACAAAATCAGAATAACCAATACCATTGTCGCAAAGAAGAACTCAACAAACATACGAGGGTTAAATAAACCCTAACCACTATGTTGCTTCAAAATCGATCAAACCTTTATAAACACTGACCGAATAAAGTAGGTTCTTCCCCTGAACTTCACATATCATTACTCACAAATCAACATCATGAATGTGAAACAGCAGCTCCATTAGGGTTAGATATCATAATATAAATCAAAGATCATAAAAACCCTAGAAACCATGAATCTGATTAAACCTTCATTCAAATTTTGTTTCTGCCGTGTATAATGAACTCCAAACAACATATTAACAACTTCCATATTGATTTGTTGAGATCGTTTATAGCTCGAGGTTGTTTAGACCTCATCTAGGGATTACACAATAATAATGATAAGAACAATACGATGCACAGCGGAATAACAAAGGTATCATTATTATTTCTACAAGGTTTCTTCGTCGTCATCTCTAACAACTACTATTAATACAAACCCTAGGCATCCATTGTAGGAACTTGACGCCTAGACACACACACACACCTTTTCCTGATGTTACATCTCTAACATCTGTGTATCTAAAACTCACGCCCCATCTCTTTATAAACTAGAGATTAGGGTTACAAAGACTCTTAACATAATACATATTTAGTCCTTCGTGTTTGTCTTCATAAATCCTTCATCTTTCATGTTTTGTCAATATCAACTCAAAATATAATTCCCAACAATCTTCTCCTAGTTGATAATGACAAAACCTATCACGAACTTCCCCTGAAGTTATGAAAGATCTCGAGTTCCATGCTTCCACCAAGGCTCTACATGTTGCAATCTTCTATGTAAATATTCTTCCCCTTTTTTTCATCATCAATTAGGGGACGAAAGTATGCAACTTTGATCTTCATAACAATGAACCAGTACCATACATCCAACTTAGTCTTCCAATGTCTTTAATTGCCCTCCATGAATGAACACCATAACTAACCTAAATCACATCTCCTTCAAACTCAGTTACACAACAATTAACGATCTCTGTCAAGGAATAATACAACAACAATTAACGTATTCCCATCTCCTATCTACTATATATTGCTAGACTCAAAGACTAATACAACAGCAATTAACGATCTCAGATTGATTAAATTTTTTTAAAATCTTTTAAAAAATTTTCCAATTGAATCATCATCGTCATCGACCCATGTAGAGATATACTTCACCTTTAATATCCAATTCATGCTAAAGAAAGAACTGGAACATGAGTGTTCGAATCCATTCTTTACGATTGGTTCAGATTAAAAATCAAAAGAGATACCTACCGAGAACCCTTCAAAGGATCTTGAAGATGAAGCCGTTTGTCATAGTCTTCTTGATCTTCAAAGCCAATCTGAAAAGGAAGTAGTATTTGTTTGATATGCTCAACGAAGAGAGAAGATGATTGATGAGATGAGATCGGTTACAACTATTGAAGGATAAAAATGAGATTAGATATGTTATGCGAGGAGAGATGGGGGCGGAAAAACTGAGGATTTGCGTTTGGTGAAAGGGGGCGTAAATCTTAAGATATGTGTAATTAGGGTTATAGTGTGATATGGTGTTTTATATCCTGGTCTTTAGGGTAATCTTCCTTATCTTGATGGGCCGGATTATGTGTGGATTGGATTTGGGTCGTTTAGCTTTATCAGGTTATAGGTTTGATGGGCTTGTGTTATCACAGACAATGATGGTGGAATAAATTGGGCTTGCAAATCAAATTGTCATCCAAAATTTTTACAAAATCTTTGGATACAATTTTTAACGAGTAGTATTTTGGTATTGAAATTTTCACAGGGATACAAAGTTCACGGCTAAAATTATTATGGTTAAGAAAAATGACTACGGGAGATGTACGGTATTATTAATTTGATTTTGAAGTGACATTTCACGGGCATGTGTACTTATTTATCTCAAAGTCTAGAGGTTGGATGGATGCATGACTTTCAGAGATACTTGTTTGGGCATTCACGAGTGTTGATTAAGACTTGGTTTATCTAGTTTTCATAGGTCAAGGGGTGGATGGACGAAGACCTAGTTAACTATCACTTAAAGGAGATACGTTGTAGTAATCAGTGTCACATGAAGTTGTGGATAGTCTAAGAGGTGTATATTTCATATACAGTTAAGGAAGGTTGGATGGGTATATGACACTACCTATGCTTTAAGGAGTTACGTTGTAGTGCTCAGTATAGGTTCTTAGTCACACTATCGTACAAGATTAAGTCACATATCTAAGGGGTGTTTACTTCTTTTTCAAGTTGGTCATATCGGGTTGTCTCCATATGTGGTCATTTACTAGCAGCCGGTGAATTTTAAAGAGGTTCGTTTAAAGGTTGGTTTAAGAGAAGTATTGAGAGTACTTTTTCAACATATTCTCCACCCTCTCTCAACTTTCTCTCACTAAAAGGATGAAGATATTCATCTTCTTCAACCAACCAAGACCTCCCGAACCACATAAATCTTGCACATTCTCGGTCCTACATAGACCAAAGCCTAGGTTTACACACACACCCCTTTAATGGAGTTACATCTTGACTCCTGTTATCAAACTATACGCCCTATATCCTCTTTATATACTAGAGGATTAGGGTTACAAAGGATATTTACTAAAAATATAAAAGATCTTATGCATTTTATAAACTTTCATCCTTTGTCTTCTTAAGCCCTTCATCTTCCATGTTTTGTCAATACCAACTCAAAATATAATTCCCAACAATCTTCCCCTAGTTGATAATGACAAAACCAATCATGAAAGGTAATCTTCTCCTTAATCCATGCATATCATCAAGGATCTTCAAGCTGCAATCTTCTAAATATTCTTCCCCTTTTTGTCATCATCAATTAGGGGACAAAAGTATGCATCTCTGATCTTCATAATCACGAATCAGTGCCATACATCCAACTTAGTCTTCCAATGTCTTGAATTGCCCTCCATGAATGAACACCAAAATGCTTTCTTTTATAAATGAACCCAAGACAGAAAAATACCAAATCTTCAGTAAAAATACCAACGTGCAATCATAAAAACCTTCACCTCGATGTAGCATATAAATGGTTACACATTTGAACAATAAGTTTCCCCTGAAACCCATATGTTATCCATTTGAATATCCAATTCTGCAGACTTTGTGTAATGATGAATAAAACTAACCATTACCAATTAAATGCTGAAGTAGAATAAACCAACCTTGTGTCTTATGTCTTGTACTAAAACTGACTTCGAACGTATACTTAACGTATAGGGAGATCGTAATCTCTTGACAATAATCACTGAGCACAATAACGTAAATCCTTCAAGTGTTTGTCAATTCGTAGTCACCTGAACGAACGAACAAGTTACCTCCTGCTAAAAGGTATGATAAAACACAACCTTGAAAAATTCCACTTCATCGTCAAATAAGCAACGAATAATCCGCTTCGCCAATAAGAACAAATAAATTCGAGCCATAAATCATTTAAGAACATAAACAAAAATCAAAAAATCAAAACTCTTGTGTGTGTGTTTCTTCCCCGTGTGTGTGTGTTGGAACCACCATGTTCCAAATCTCCAATCAACAATATAAATGCTTCCCCTCACTTCATGTAGTCTTATGCCACCACTAACTTCTGTCGAGAACTGATAAATGAAATCCAGTACTAGCATAATCTAGTAGTAAAGGCAAATGAGGAGTATTAAAAATCTAGTAGTTCTAATAGTCGATGTTAGGGTTTTATATGAAAAGAATAAACAATTTGAACCCAGCATAGTGCACCATCCCATGAGTATTATAAAAGGAACCGACCTATGAACATGAATAAGTAAAAGGCATGATGTGAATAAGAGAATCATCCATCGTCCCATTATCAAAAGGCCACCATCCAATTATGCATGTGCCATCAGATATATGAGATAATGATCACCGACCAATTATCTCTTCCATGCACATTATAAATCGTGCATGATAAATCAATTTTAGCTCCATCCCATTATAAAAGAAAAGTCACCGTCCCATGTGAGATTGTACCTTAAAAGATCACCAACGCATGAGAGAATAAAATACAAGTCATCATCACATGCTAAGAACCATTAGCAGCTTGAACGCAGCAGCATAAACAATCTTCCCATCGAATAAAATTAAGAATCACCATGCAAATAACCAACACATCTTCTTTCTTTGAAAACACAGCTCGTAGCAGTATAAACAATAAGAAGAACACAAATGAACCTGTTGGCAGTACAATGGTCAAACGCGGCAGTACTAACAATGGAAGACAAGCTGTACAAACTTGTCAATAGTAGTACTAAGTCGAAAAACCCAGCAGTACAAACTAACGGCAAACAGTACGAATCCGGAATGAAAGTAGTACAAATTCCTTGTAGCATGAAACAAAATCAGAATAACCAATACCATTGTCACAAAGAAGAACTGAACAAATATACGAGGGTTAAATAAACCCTAACCACCATGTTGCTTAAAAATCGATCAAACCTTTATAAACACTGACCGAATAAAGTAGGTTCTTCCCCTGAACTTCACATATCATTACTCACAAATCAACATCATGAATGTGAAACAGCAGCTCCATTAGGGTTAGAAATCATAATATAAATCAATGATCATAAAAACCCTAGAAACCATGAATCTGATTAAACCTTCATTCAAATTGTGTTTCTGCCGTGTATAATGAACTCCAAACAACATATTAACAACTTCCATATTGATTTGTTGAGATCATTTATAGCTCGAGGTTGTTTAGACCTCATCTAGGGATTACACAATATTAATGATAAGAACAATACGATGCACAGTGGAATAATAAAGGTATCAATATTATTGCTACAAGGTTTCTTCGTCGTCATCTCTAACAACTACTATTAATACAAACCCTAGGCGTCCATTGTAGGAACTTGACGCCTAGACACACACACACCTTTTCCTGATGTTACATCTCTAACATCTGTGTATCTAAAACTCACGCCCCATCTCTTTATAAACTAGAGATTAGGGTTACAAAGACTCTTAACATAATACATATTTAGTCCTCCGTCTTTATCTTCATAAATCCTTCATCTTTCATGTTTTTTCAATATCAACTCAAAATATAATTCCCAACAATCTTCCCCTAGTTGATAATGACAAAACCTATCACGAACTTCCCCTGAAGTTATGAAAGATCTCGAGTTCCATGCTTCCACCAAGGCTGTACAGGTTGCAATCTTCTATGTAAATATTCTTCCCCTTTTTGTCATCATCAATTAGGGGACGAAACTATGCAACTTTGATCTTCATAAAAACAAACCAGTACCATACATCCAACTTAGTCTTCCAATGTCTTGAATTTCCCTCCATGAATGAACACCAGAACGTTTTCTTTTATAAATGAACTCAAGATAGAAAAATCCCAAATGTTCAGTAAAAATACCAACGAGCAGCTATAAAAACCTTCACCTCGATGTAGCATATAAATGGTTAATCATTTGAACACTTAAGCTTCCCCTGAATACCATAAGTTAACCATTCGAATCTCCAATTCTATAGGTTGTATGTAATGATGAAGAAAACTAACCATTACCAATTCGATGCTGAAGTAGAAGAAACCAACCTTGTGTCTTATATCTTGTACTAAATACGACTTCGAACGTATACTTAACGTATAAGGAGATCACAATCCCTTGTCAATAATCAATGACCAAAATAACGTAACTCCTTCAAGTGTTTGTCGATTCATAGTCACTTGAACGAACGAACAAGTTATCTTTAAAGTGTAACACCCACCTTAAGATATCATAAGAACACAAACTTGAAAACTTCCACTGCATCATCAAATAAGCAATAACTAATACACTATGCCAATAAGAAAATAAATATGAGCCATCAATCTTTTAACGAACATAAACCAAAAATCCAATAACCAAACATCGTCTGTGTGTGTCTTCCCCTGGTGTGTGTGTTGGAACCACCTTGTTCCAAATCGACAACCATAGATGCTTCCCATTACTGTTTGAATCTCATGTCACGTTACCACTGACTTCCTTCGAATTCAAAGTATTTAACATTGAAACTTCATGAACACCGACCAGTATGTAATATTAATATAAATAATGATTGCAACCATCGTCCAATGATAATAACCCATGCTATTTAAATGAGAAAGATCAAATTAATCCATGCATTAGGTCCCATTGTCTTCACGTATAATATCATCATCGAATAAAAAGAAACGTCCAACCGAACTACCATACACCGTCCATGATCCATGCATCTCACCAATATCTTCATTATTAAAGCAACCATGCACCGTTTAATAATAAAGCATGAGAAGAATAGAAATTGCATCCACCGACCCATGATAGCTCTAAAGAAAACCAATAACCGTCCCATGTGAATAGATAAAAAAGAGTACGAGGTTATATTAATTCAAAGCAATACGAGGAGACATGATTGGATCATTGTATATCGACCAGATACATGCAATAACGTGTAACTGTTCTACTCCTAAAGATAAAATCTCAAACGACCTGATAAAGCATCTCAGTAATGAAAGCAGTACAAACATATGTTTCGGCAGTACTAAGTTCCAAACACAGCAGTATGAACCGAGAACGAAAGCAATACTAATATACTTCGGCAACTCGAGCAGTACTAATGAAACATGCCACCAGTACAAAGTGTCTATCGATAACAGTACAAACGTGATTCGATAGCAGTACAAACTGCTATACAAGGCAGTACTAACATGTCGCGAGCAGTACTAAAGGAAAAAGCTTGAGCAGTACTAACCTCGAACCTTAACTTGAACGAACAGTACTAAGTAACAAAGGAGCAGTACTAATCATAACGTTGGCAGTACAAACTCAAGCAGTACAAACTCTCAAAAGCAGTACAAAATTGAAACTTGTAGCAGTACAAACCAACGATGAATAACCCTTGCGTGTACGTTGAATGACTGAATAACAGTACCTTAGGAATTTGATCGACCTGAATCACCAAACCTGAACAAGAAACTAAAAACTTTGTTTAGGGTCTGTGATCTACATAGCTCCAAAAATCCAGTAGCAGCATGCAATGATAACCAGATCACAATAGCAGAAAGAACAAAACAATTAATACGAAACCCTAATAAACCCTAATGAGTAATGAACTTTGAAAACCTAGGGTTTATTTGCTTAATAAAGGCAATCAATATCTTGTTATAATGCAGCAACAATAAAGATTCAAACAAGAAACTTGAAAACCCTAAAAACTTGAAAAATTCGAATTTCTGAAAACCTGTCTGCAGCAGACTTCGACGAGCTTTATCTTTCAATCCAAAGCTCAGATTAAAGATCCCTCTAGTGAAAATCTTCCTTGATGTAAGAAGAATATCCATTAAGAATTGCAGCCCGATCCAACGGTTAACGAAGGAGTTATCGTCCTTTTAAAACAGCTCTGCAGTGAGTTTTGAAGATACGAACCAGATCCGAATTTTCTTCCATCTTTGACAAACCAAACCTTGTGAATCCTACGATCACGAGCCCCTAGGCTGTGATACCAATTGTTGAAGATCGTTTAGCTTGAGGTTGTTTAGACCTCATCTAGGGATCACACAATAATAATGATAAGAACAATACGATGCACAGCGGAATAACAAAAGTATCATTAATATTGCTACAAGGTTTCTTCGTCATCATCTCTAACAACTACTAATAATACAAACCCTAGGCGTCCATTGTAGGAACTTGACGCCTAGACACACACACACCTTTTCCTGATGTTACATCTCTAACATCTGTGTATCTAAAACTCATGCCCCATCTCTTTACAAAGACTCTTAACATAATACATATTTAGTCCTTCGTCTTTGTCTTCATAAATCCTTCATCTTCCATGTTTTGTCAATATCAACTCAAAATATAATTCCCAACATGATTTAACACGAATAGAACCAAAATCATGAACTTGAATCAAGAAAACCCTAAAAAATTCGAAAATCAGAAACACCTCTGCAACAATTTTCAAAAATTTATATCTGACGATCTAGAGCTCAGATCGAAGATCCCTCTAGTGAAATCGTACCTTGGTATATGAAGAATCTCCAGTAAAAATTTCAGCCCGATCCAACGGTTAACGAAGGAGTTATCTCCGTTCAAAAATAGCCCTGCAGTGAGTTACGAAAATTGAACTAGTTACAAATTTTTCTTGTTTTCTTCGATCTTCGACAAACCAAACCTTGTAAATCCCACGATCCTGAGCCACTAGGCTCTGATACCACTTTTTGATCCCAGTTGAGCACTTAATCGAATCCCTTAGCTTGTAAAAGTTTAGCTATGCTAGAAAAAATCTAACACAACTAGGTATAGAAACTGCCTTGTAGTTTATCAAACACAATGCGGAATCTTGTGTTTGATCTTAAGAAGAACTTTATAACTAAAGAAACAATGAACAATGAGTATCAAACTAAACACTTCAATATTATTAATAATACGAATACTCTTTGAGTATTAGGGTTTACAACCTTGAAGTAAATCGTAAAATCATATGTTCATCTATACCCTAGGTCCTCCTTTTATAGACTAAGGAGTTCTAGTCAGCTTACAATAACTTTCTATACAAGATAAATCTTTATAAAATATTTTCTATACTTATCTAAACATACTATACATAATAACCGACTCTAATACTCTAGCAACATTAATAATGTATTTCAGCACTAACTATTTGTTCTAGCAGTATTAATCTTCTAGCAGCATTAACTTCCATAAGCAGCATTAGACTTTTTAACAAGCAGCAGTAATGACTTGTTGTATATCCTTTGTAGTACCTAAGCAGTCTTAATAACGTAAGCAGCAATAACTTCAAGAAACCTTTAAAACCCAACAATCCTCCCCTAAACTTGATATTTTCTTTCAAAATCATCAAGTTTCAATCTAAGCTTGAATCTTCACCAGGAGGATGTTGCCAAACACTTACTTTCTCATTTTCTTGTAATCAGCCCCATAAAGTTGTTTCTCCATTTTCTTGAGAAGCTGATATACCATTTCACTCCAATGATCAGCTTGAAGTTTAATAGACCCATTAAGCATCATATCAAGTGTACTCTTTGCCAGAGGACAGACTTTTTCTACTAGCATGTAGATTTGAAGTCCTCTCATCATTACAGTGTGAACTCCACATGATTGAAAAAGTTTCCAAATCAAAACTTTACTGGAGTATTGCTCATGCTAAAACTCTATTTTCATGATGAACTTCAAACATAATTTTCAAGTCTCCCTAGAGAACTGTATCCAAAATGTTTTATGGCCTTGAATCTCCATATCTTTTCTTGATTAATGCCCATAAGGTCTCCAAATCTTCTCTATCAAATTTTTTGAGCATTTGAGGAAATGTTACAAACCTTTGAGACTTTCCACCAACTCTGATTATCTCTCACCAAGGAGTTTTACCATTATAACCAGTCTTCCAATCAATAATAGGAACTTTAGTCTTCAAAGGAACAGCATCAACAAATGCATCATCATTGTCTACAATTGCAATCATTTGTTGTAGATCAGCTGTTTCTTTTACATCACTCTCTTGAAACTTCTCTGTCTGCTCTTCTGCCTGCTCTGTTTGCTCATCTATTTTCTGCTTCTTGCTGCTTTCAGATTCTAACTCTTCTCTAGCTCTTTTTGAACCTCCTACCACCTCATCTTCATTCATAGCAATGAAAGTGTTAACCCTTCTGAAAACTATGTCAAACTCTTCTTTGATTCTGTTATAGCTCATCCCCTTGAACTGAGCTTGTTTCCATCCACCCATATTTTTCAGATAGGTCTGCATAATTTGCTTTTGCTGTGCTATGGTAGGCGGTTTGTTCCTTTTTGCTTCAGTCCTCTTTTGAGCAAATAATTTCTTCTTTTGAGCCAAGAATTCCATAAATAGCTTTGATTTTTTTTCCATAGATAGCTCTTCCTGTTCATCTTCCCACATTCTCTGGGCTACCATGTGATCTGCTTCACATTTGGCTTGAATGTCATCCCAGGAATCAATAAGTGAAAGACTTGCTTGTTCTTATTTTTGAGCTTGCTTTCTTCTTGCCTCTTCTTCTTTAGCAAAAAGATCAGCTTGCACTTGTCTTGCAAGTTCTTCATCTTTAATGAGTTGTTGTTGTTGTTGACTAAGTGATAGAAATTTCTTCTTAGGTTGTTCAATCAACAAACCTTTGCCTTTTGATGATGGTGAAATAGTTGTTGATGGTGTTGTTGATACTAATATTGGCTCTTTAATTACAACTCCTTTTGCCTTAGGTCTTTTACTCCTTGACTTTGTTAATGCTTGAGCTATAGTCATATCTTCATCACCTTGAGTAGCAGCAATACTAACTTCAGTCTCAACAGCACTAACCTTTTCACTAGCAATATTAACTTCAACATTAGCAGTCTTAAGTGTAGCAGCATCAAGTAACACTTTAGCTACTTCAACCATCTTTTCAATACCATGATCAGCAGTAGTAGCAACATCATCCATAACTGCTACATTACCCTGTTGATCTGCAACAACAAACTCATTCACATCATCATCTACACCAGTTTCATCATCTACCCCAGTTTCCTCCCCTGAAGCTTTGCATGAATTCCTCCCCTATTTGGAAACATCCTTCTCCAAACTCTGTGCTTCATCAGAAGATTCGACCCTGGAAGTAGTTCCAATCTTGTATAACCTTTTAGTTTGTTTTGTTCTTGACCTCTGTCGACCTTCAAGATACCTAACCCTTCTCTTCAACCTTGTGACTTCAGTTCTGAGATCAAGAACATCCCTTGACAGTTTTGTACTATTTGCCGTCAATTCATGAATAAGTTTAATACTACCCTCAACACTTCAGAGTGTGTTACCTCTGCCGATTGGTGCATCATTGGGTGAGTTAGGCATAGCCTCATACCTAGCCTGAGCATCTACACCCCCCATAATATCTGGTTGGCTGGGACCTTCACCTGAATCAGTTCCAGAGGAACTGGATTCATTAGAAGTTGCCTTAGATCGGGTTATACTTATGTTATCACTATCCTGCTCTGCTTCTAAACTAGTAGCAGCAGTGACAGCCCTTTCTAAACTGTGACCCCTCTCCTTATGCACAGCCTCATCTACAGCCATACTAGCACTAAGATGAGTAGTTAAGTGCCCTTTTTAGTGATCCTATGGGTATGAGTCTTTTGTGTTGGTGATGAGGATGGCAAAAGAGTGGGTGTGGGATAAACATCAGCTGGGATTGATGAGCTTTCACCCTGGGTTTGACCTAGTTCCAACATTGTTTGAAACAATGGTGTAACTTTGCCTGAAAAATCCTTGCCCTCTCTCTTCATATTAGCAAAAATCTTTTTAGTATGAAAGAGAGCAGAATAAACCATTTTATGAACCTTTTTATTTACAAATTGTTTGTCCATAAGAAGCTGTAAAAACCTTGGATATAAGTAATGCTTAGTTGATGAACTATCCAAGCCCTTAACCACACTATCAAAAAGTAATTTTGAAAAATTAAATCTTTGATTTCTTTGATTTTGAGCCAAGCAGATAATAGCAGAAGTCATATTACCACTAAACTCATTCCAACCAGTAGTCTTTGGACTAAGACACTGTAAGATAGTGTGTATTAAGAATTTCCATTTTGGAGAGAAAGCACCTTTTGAAAATTTTAAAGAAGTACTCTGCCTTTCATACCCCATCAATGCAAGGTTTTCAAAATTTTTAGAATTTGGAAGATTGTTAATACCTTCAGCATCTTCTAGATGAAGAACATCTCTAATAGAAGCTTCAGTAATAATAATCTTCTGCCCATCCACAAGGGCATGTATCTGTACTTCCTCATCAATAGTTTTGACCTTTGTAGTAGCCCAAAACTGTTTGATGTTGGAAATATATATAGTAGGATTTACTGTTAATGCGTACCTAATATGAGCAGCATTAAGAAAATCAATGATTTCAGTAAAACCTTCACTTCTTTGGGCTTTTGCAAAAACGCAATCATGTTATGTTGATCTGCGAATGACAGAGTCCACATTATGAATTTTGAAAAGTTTTGGTAGGATTTGGCTGGGATTTACAATTAATGGAGAAAAAGACTTAGGGTTTATGTTTGAAAGAGTTTTGATCGGATAAAAACACTTTTGGGAATGAGTGAAGGATATAAACCCTTAATCATTCACATTTTTAAAACAGTACCCTGTTCTTTCAAACATAGCAGCAAAAACCTAGCAGCATTAAATTAGGCCTAGCAGCACTAACTTATGCCAATCAGCATAAACTCAATTTCTACACCGAACAGCGTATTAACTAGCACTCCAGCACTCCGACACTTTTCTCATGTTATCCTGCAAAAGATTAGTTCCAAAAACACAAACATAACACAACATACAATTTTCACATCATCAATTATACTTAGCAGTACTAAGTATAACTGACAGCATTAACATAGCAGTTGTAAGAAAACTAGCAATACTAAGTATAACTTAGCAGCAGAAACAATTTATTGTCCTAATAATAGTACTAATCCTTATAAAACTTTACAAAGGCACAGAGAGATAAGAATTGTTCAAAGATTTATCATTCCAATACTAACAACCAAAAATTGAAATCTACCCACATCAAAAGCTTTTGTGAGTAAATCTGCAACATTATTATCAGTAGGAATTTTAACAATTTGAATTAACTTCTTTTCATAACAATCTCTTATAAAATGATGTCTTATCTCAATATGTTTTGTTTTTTAGTGATAAACAGGATTTTTAATAATGCACGTAGTACTGCTATTATCAATATATATTTTAGTATGCATCAAATTGTACCCATAATCCAGCAACTGATTCTGAATCTAGAGCACTCGTCCACAGCAACTTGAAGCAACAACATACTCACCTTCAGTTGTGGAATTTGCAACCACATTTTGTTTCTTGCATTGCCATGAAATCAACCTGCTCCCCAAAAACTGACAACCTCCTGTTGTTGATTTTCTATCCAAGCTAGCTCCAGCATAGTCACCATCAGAGTATGCGATCAAGTCAAAAGGTGAATCTTTTGGATACCAAAGGCCTAATTTGGGTTGACCTTTCAAATATCTAAAAATCCTTTTCACAGCATTAAGATGTGAAACTTTTGGTGTGACTTGATATCTTGCACAGGCACAGACAACATACATTATGTTGGGTATTAAAGCTGTAAGATACATCAATTTTCCAATCATTGATCTATACAAATGAACATCAACTTTTTTACCATCTTCATCTTTGAGCAAGGGCTTGGATGTTTCCATAGTTGTCTTTGCAGGCTTCACATCAATAAATCCAAACTTTTTCAAAATTTCAGCCACCTATTTATCTTGACTGATAAATATGCCATCTTCTTTTTGTCTAACTTGTAGTCCTAAAAAGAATGTAAGTTCACCCATTGAACTCATCTGAAATCTTTCATGCATAAGTTTCTCAAATTCAACACATAAAGCCTTGTGTGTTGATCCAAAGATGATATCATCAACATAAACTTGAACCAACAAGATATCATCTTTGTGCCTTTTGATAAACAAAGTTTTATCAATCTTCCCTCTACAAAAACCATTGTTCAACAGGTATGTTGACAATGTATCATACCAAGCTCTGGGAGCTTGATGTAAACCATATAGTGCCTTTTCCACCTTGTAAACCTTGTCAGGAAAATTAGGATTTTCAAAACCAGGTGGTTGTGAGACATAAACTTCTTCTTCAATAGTCCCATACAGAAAAGCACTTTTAACATCCATTTGATACACTACAAAGTCTTTGTATGAAGCATAGGCCAAGAATAATCTAATACCCTCAATTCTTGCAACTGGAGCAAAGACTTCATCATAATCAATACCTTCTTCTTGTGTATATCCTTGAGCTACTAACCTTACCTTGTTTCTAATCACAATGCCTCTTTCATCCTTTTCGCATCTAAAAACCCACTTAGTACCAAATGCCCTCTACCCATTAGGCAAATCTACCAGTGTCCAAACTTCTTGAAGCATGAATTGTAGAAGTTCTTCTTGCATAGCTTCCACCCAGCTTGGTTCTTGTAATGCTTTGTGAGCATTCTTGGGTTCTATTTGTGATAGAAAACATGCAAACAAACAGTTTTGAAGGTCTTTGTGACTGTTTCTTTGATGAAGGGATCTTGCAAAGAAACCTTGTTCCTTCAAATCTTTAACCATTTTCCTTGTTTGAACATCAAACTTTGGCTCTCCAATGATCTATTCCTTAGGATGATTCTTGTGAACTCTTGTTGTTGGAATACGACTGACAGGTAATTCTACATTCAAATTGGTTAAGTCAGCCTCTGCACCAAGTACATCTTCATCAGTATCAGTATAAATGTCTTCCAATATAGGCATGCCTGGATCATCTGGGTAGACATCAGCATCAAAAGATATGCCTTGCTTGCCAGCAACTTTAACACTTGGCTTAGCAGTATTAACTGTGTTAGAACTGCCAGTGTTAATATCATCGGATACATCATCCTTTTCTTGATCATCAGACTTCTTTTCTACATGCTACTCTTGATCACTATTGAAAGATTTTGCACCATCTTCTTTATCATCATTAAGAGCTGCATCAAATTCATCTGCTTGTGAACTCTTTGACTCTTGGGTTGAGAAGGGTGGATCAGCAGTCCAAATAGGCAGCAAAATATAATCTTTGTCATGTCCTGGCTCCTTTCCAGCTTGACCTGCATCATTACTTTCTTTTGTACCTGCACACTTGTTAGATTCTGTTCCTGCAACAACTGGCTCATAATTCATAGTCTTAGTTAGAGAATCAATATCAAACAGCCAGTTTGGTCCACTCCCTGCAACATTAGGTGTACTCTCACTAAACCTAACATGCAAGTTCTCTTCCACTTTCCTGGTCCTACTATTGAATACTCTAAAAGCTTTGCTATTTAATGAGTATCCAACAAAGAATCCTTCATCAGCCTTTCCATCAAACTTGCCTAAGTGATCTATAGTATTCAAGATAGTAGCACGACACCCAAATGGTCTTAAGAAATCAAGCAATGGTTTTCTACCATGAAAAAGTTCATAAGGGGTCTTGTTATGAGGCTTAACTACTTTACTTCTATTCTGTACATACCAAGCAGTATTAACTACTTCAGCCCAAAAAGTAGTGGATAATTTAGAATCAGCTAACATTGTTCTAGCAGCCTCAATAAGTGTCCTATTTCTCCTCTCGGCAACTCCATTTTGTTAAGGAGTTCTAACTACACTATACTATCTCTCAATACCTTTCATCTCACAAAACTGGTTCATTTCCCTATTCTTGAACTCAGTTTCATTGTCACATCTTATCACTTTAACCTTACGATTAACTAGGTTTTCTACCTTGGATATGAAAGCCTTAAGAATGCTACTGGTTTCATCCTTAGTTGCTAAAAAGAACACCCAAGTAAACTTACTATAATCATCTGTGACAACTAGGCAATACATCTTTTTCATTAAACTCTTTACAAATGTTGGTCCACATAAATCCATGTGCAACATATGTAATGGCTGACTAATAGAGTTCACTACTTTCGCCTTACAAGAAGCTCAATGTTGTTTTCCCTTCTGACAAGCAACACAGATTTCAGAATTTTCAAAAACTTTTGAAGGTAAACCTCTTACAAGGTTTCCCTTAACCAATTTATTCATTGTTTTGAAATTTAAATGGCCAAGTCTTCTATGCCAAAGTTTAGATTCATCTGATGAGGCCTTTGCAAAGAGACAAGTCAAAACTCTTTTGGGAACCATATTCTTTAAATCAACACTGTATATGTTGTCTGTTCTAGGAAATTTAAGTAGAACATGACTTTCATCAGTCAACTTAAAGTCAGGAGATAAGACAATACATTCAGTATCAGTAAAAAGAACATTATTCTTTTTGTCACACATTTGTGAGACACTGAAGAGATTAAACTTAATCTCTTTGACAAATTACACATTATCAAAATCTAATTTATCAGTTTTTATTGTACCTTTACCAGTGATTTTCCCTCCTTTGGGATTACTCCCAAAAGCAACATATCCTCCATCAATAGCTTCAAAATCTTCAAGATATGACATGTTTCCTGTCATGTGCCTTGAGCATCCACTGTCAAATACTCCTTTATCTTCCAATTCCACCTGTGGGTTGCCCTGCACATAAAGTAAGAAAATCAGTTTATTTTAGGGACCCAAGCCAATACTGACTTGGATCTGCCTTGTGCATCTACATAATCATATCTCTTTAAAACTATAGATGCACTGCTGTTTCTGGAAACATGATCTAAAACTTTAACTTTTGGTTTCCAGACCCAACAAGCTGAGGACTTCACAACATAAAAATGATTTCCTAAAACAGTATCAGTTGTTGCTTTTGGCTTAGCAGTAAAAACTACTGTTTTTGCCTTAGCAGCACTAATAGCTATTGGCTTTTGAATAGGCTGTTTTACAGTGGAATGTGCTTTGTTTGAAAACTTTGACAGTTTATTTGCACCATTCACTGTCCTTTTGGTGTTAGTAGTACTAACTGATCTAGCAGTATTAGTTACTACTGCTTGTTTAGAAACATTTTGATTAGTAGTTGTAACTGATACTACACCAGATCTCATATGTACTGCTTTTGGAACCATGTTTCTTTTAGCATGTGGGTGAGTATTCTTAGAAAAAAATTTATGATTCACCCTCTTAGCATAATTACACACTGGTTTTTGATAGTAAAAACAATTATCTTTTAAGTGTTCAAAACTACCACAATGATAACAAGCCTTATTGATCATCTCAAAGTCACTTCCTAACCTTTGAGATATCATGCCATTCCAACTCCTCTGGTTACCTCTAGGCCTGTTTGTGATCTGCCTAGGTTGCTCAGTGTACTTAACAAATTTCTTAGACACCTTATTACCAAAACTAGGTTTGACAAATTTAATTTGTTCAACTCTAGGTTTGACTGTTACACTCTCAACCTTAGGTTTATCCTTTTCCTGTTCCTCATCATCATCAGACACCCAATCCTCAATAATAGGTGCATCAGAATACTTTCTTTCAGTCTTAGGTTTTTCCCTATTAAATTCACTACTTTCTCCTAAAGACACAACATTTGACTCACTAAAACAAGGTAATTCTGGAATAGGAGGTACATATTTTCCTGTTATTGAGGGAGGAACTTCATTATAACCTATGCCACTACCTTTCCTCATTAATTGATACTCAATTTCCTTATTTACACTTTCAGATGCAAACTCAAGCTTATTAACCTTAACCTGATGTTTTTCTAATTCCTTATAAGCTGCATCTTTTTCTTTTTCAGCCTTTTCTAATCTTTTAGAAAGTCCATTAACTTCATTTCTTTTTACAAAAAGCTTACCTTCAAGAACATTTAATTTTTCTAAATATTCTAACTCATTTTGTTTGAAAAAGTCAAGTCTTTCCTCAACAGATTTTAGACCTACCTTATAGCCTAAATTGTCTAATTTTAACATTTTTACCTCTTCCATTAGCTTTTCATTCCTAGCCTTAAGTTCTTCAATAGTATCTGAACAAGACTTATATGAACAACTAGAACTGTTAGATACCTCAGAATCGGAACTTGATGAAAAAGAGTAGGCCATAAGAACAAAGTTAGGTTCTCCAGTTGCTTAATCACTCCAGTCATATCCTCCAAGACCATCACATTGAGACACCAAATCTGTAGATGTTGTTGTTTCCCCAGCTTTCCTAGAGCTTTCTCCAGTCTTGTAGTCTTGGCTTCTTCGAGCTCTGCATTCTCTTGCAAAGTGACCCTTCCTATGACAGTTGTAGCATTCAATCTTGGATTTATCAAAACCCACATTATCCTTCCCAATTAGCTTGAGATTTCTTCCAGTAGTGTTCAAAAATCTTCTTACCCTTACAGTCAACATTGCCATGTGCCACTTCAAGTCCATCTCTTCAAGATCATCCGGATGGATCTGCTCCAAATCTTCATGCATAATTTGAGAACTAGTAGATTGACCAGCCAAGAAAGCATAGATAAAAACATCACTCAAGTTATCAAGGGTTGTAGACCCAGCAGCATTAACTTGTGTGCCAGCAGTACTAACGCCATGAGCAGTATTAACTACTTCATTAGGACTGCTAGAATTGTTGTTGGAGGAGGACACAAAAGCTAAATTTTGTGTGATTGTTGATGAGCTAGATGACCCTTTAACTTCAGGTTCTTAAACTTTAAGATTGTTGTACAGATCATCCAAACTCATAGTATCAAGATCATCCTTGTTTCTCCATACCACAGTGTGTGTGTTCCACTCTGGTGATAAGCTTCTCAAGAACTTTTGATTGACATCTTCTTGAGAAATTGAGACATCTACAATTGCCAATTGACTGATGAGTTTCTGAAGCCTTTCAAAACTTTGATCAAGATTTTCAGAACTTGAAGCAGCAAAATTTTCATATTGTTGCTTCAAGAGGTTCTTCCTTGTTTTCTTGGTTGTAGCATTCCCTCCAAATCTTCTCTCAATTGCTTGTAGCAACTGTTTAGCATCCTTGATGTGATTGAAGGTTAGCTGATGATCATTAGGAATCCCCATCATAAGAGTACTTCTGGCCTTTACTTCAAGCCTTCTTTGTGCCTTGTCTTCAGCAGTCTTGATAGGCATTACAATGGTAACACCCTCAGCATAAGTTTCAATCTGAGGTAGTTGATTACCATTCTCTATGATCTCCCACATAGAGTAATCAACCAGCTGGATGTACTGCTCTATCCCCATTCTCAATAGCTCACATTCTTCAGACTTGAGCATGGGGACCTTTGATGCAGTAATCATGTGAGTAGATTCTGAGTCCATGTCTTCCTTCTTCAGTGAGATGAGTTGCAACAGGTTCTTCTTGATTCACAGTCTCTAGATAACATGCTCTGATACCAATTGTGAAGTTAAATGAAACAACTTCGTGGATCATTTAGAGCAAGTGGGATTAACAATAATAATGATTAACACGATGTGCAGCGGATAAACAAAAGTATCATTATTATTGCTACAAGGTTTCTTCATCATCATCTCCTAACAACTACTAGCACAATCAGCCCCAATGCTATGTGATCAAGTATAGCACGGTTACACTCTAACAGTGATCAAAGATCCTTGAGGCTTATACCAAACACTAACCCTAGGCGCCTAACACAAGACATACGCCTAGGTTTACACACACACCCCTTTAATGGAGTTACATCTTGACTCCTATTATCAAACTATAAGCCCTATATCCTTTTTATATACTAGTGGATTAGGGTTACAAAGGATATTTACTAAAAATATAAAAGATCTTCTGCATTTTATAAACTTTCATGCTTTGTCTTCTTAAACCCTTCATCTTTCATGTTTTGTCAATATCAACTCAAAATATAATTCCCAACATAAGTCTTCCACTTGCGTTTATTATGTTCTGATTGACACCATAACGTGATATTTTGACCCTTTTCGGGTTGGGGTGTTACAAAATCTATGGTCTGAAGTAGTGTCAACCGCTTGTTTCATACAAAATCGATCTATCATCAACAAACAATTCAACAAAACTCTATATCATATCCTTCACAAACACAAACCCGATGTAAAATACCTAAGCACATTTGGTTTTCGGTGCTACCCTCTTAATGATCATGATGACCTTCGCAAGTTAAAAGAAAAAGGGGATGTAGGAATTTTCCTTGGATATTCTACACAATCAGGTGCATATCATATTTACAATCAGAGAACAAAGTTGATACAAGAGACAATCCATGTTCACTTTGACGAAGTAGAAGAAATGGCTTCTAATCAAGTCAGATTAGAACCCGCACTTAATCATGCTTCTGAACAGCAAAGTTTGAAACCCGTGCTAAAAACTAGGACTTCTGGACAAAACAGTTCAGGACTCGTACCAAAACCAAAATCAGCAACACAAAAAACTACACATATTAAAAAGGAAGAGTTAGATGGTTTGTTTGAGAACTTCTATGATGAATCATGTGGAGGTAATAAGATGAAGATGTCTACATTAGCCGCTGCAACTCCGATAATCGAAGTTAATCATCAAGAAGACATGCCATCTCTCGTATCCGATTCATCAACAACTACTTATGAAGATGCTGATCCAATAAAAGATACCCCTCCAACTATACCGATTCAACAAGAACTTTCACCAAACAATACCACTCCAACCTCCAATGCAAATGTTGATGATCAAGCAATTACAAATGCATCGTCTGAAGAGGAACCATATACAAACCCATTTGCGACTCCTGAACCTGAGGTCGGTTGACCTTCCGAGACACAACATGTTGATCCTTCAAACGTGTATACGTTTTACCAACCACATCCGCACAGAAGAAGATGCACACAAGATCACCCTTTACAACAAATGATTGGAAATCCTTCTCAACCCGTTCAAACAAGAAGTTCTTCAGCAGATTACTGTTTCTACAATTCATTCTTGAGTAGAGTCAAACCTGCCAACGTCAAAGTAGCACTTGCAGATCTCGACTGGATTGTCACTATGCAAAAAGAAATAAACCAATTCAAACACCATGGCGTCTGGCGAAGAGTTCCAAGGCCTCTAGGAAAACTCATAATTGCATTGAAATGGATTCTGAAGAACAAGCTAGATAAAGACGGTGACATAATCTGAAAAAAGGCTCGCCTTGTTGCAAAAGGTTACAATCAAGAAGAAGGAATTGAGTTTGATGAATCATTTACACCAGTAGCTAGGATCGAAGCAATACGCTTATTCTTGGCTCATGCAGCTCAAAAATCTTTCACGGTATACCAAATGGACGTGAAAATGGCCTTTTTGTATAGAGAGTTAGAGGAAGAGGTGTATGTGAGTCAACCAGAAGGCTTCATTGATCCAGACCATCTGGATGATGCTTATGTCCCAGACAAAGCCGTCTACGGACTCAAGCAAGCACCACGTACCTGGTACAAAGTGTTGTCAGAATATCTGCTCAAACAAAAATTTGTCAAAGGTTCAATCGATCCAACTTTGTTTATTAGAAGAAAAGGTGTCCACATCATGCTAGTACAAACTTATGTCGATGATATTATTTTTGGATCCACAAATCCTAAATATTGAAAAAACTTTGAGAATATCGTGCGACAGAACTATGAGATGAGCATGATGGGAGATTTAAAATTCTTTTTAAGTCTACAAATTAACCAAACTCCTCGTGGTATCTTTATTCATCAAAACAAATACACGATGGAAATTTTGAAAAAGTTTGGAATGGAAAAATCTGATCCTGTAAGTACACCTATGCAACACAAGCATAAACTAGATGAGGATAGAGGTGGTAAACCAAATGATGATACAAAATACCGTAGTATGATTGGTTCACTCATGTATCTTACAGCTAGTCAACCTGATATTCATTTTGCTGTCTGCATGTGTGTCTGTTACCAATCAAGGCCAATGGAAAAACACCTTAATGCTGTAAAACGGATCTTTCGGTACCTAAAAAGAACACTTCACACGGGTCTTGTGTATTTGAAAGACTCTGGTTTTGAACTAGTTGCCTATTCAGATGCAGATTATGCAGGTTGTCAAATTGATTGAAAAAGTACTTCAGGGGCTGCTCAATTCTTGGGTGAGAAGTTAATCAGCTGGTCTTCAAAGAAGCAAAATTACACTGCCTTATCCACTGCAGAAGCTGAATACATATCCCTCTCCGGATGCTGTGTACAAGTTCTATGTATGAAAACACAGTTAACGGACTATGGTTTCTTCTTCGACAAAATACCAATTTATTGTGATTCGCAAAGTGCCATTGCCATCTCTTGTAACACGGTACAACACTCACGGACAAAGCATATAGCAGTCAGATACCATTTCATCAAAGAACATGTAGAAAGACGGAATGTGGAATCGTACTTCGTGAAAACTGATTATCAAATTGCCGACTTCTTCACAAAAGCTCTGCCACCGGAAAGATTTGAATATCTACGACAACTTCTAAGAATGGCAAGCATTCGTGATGGAAATGACAAGAATGAAGAAAAGGTCAAAGAAGTCACCAACGTAACAGTCAACACAAGTACATCTGGTAAAACAATCGAGTAAATTAATTTTTACTCATAAAGGTTGTTGGTTAAATCACATATTAACACCTGTTTTTAAAGAAAGGAATTTTTTATTCAAGTTTTAATATTTATATTTAGCCGGACTTATACCTTAAAGACACACTTTCACGGGAAGTGTACCCGATCAGCTGTAGCCAGTGGGGTAAGTACGAGGTCGATCTCGAGAATAGTACGCCTAGATCCTATCTAGTGTATTTGACAAGTTTAAAAGGGGGTTTTGATTGATTTGATTAATTAACTACTAGAAAGCATAAAATGTAAACTAAACTAATTATACTGAAGTTGTGATCAATGAGAGAAAGAAGTGCTAGTGATTTAACAATTTATATCCCAAAAGAGAATTGCAAAGGAAATATGCAAAACCCAAGGTTCGTTGTCCTGATTGAAGATTGAATGGAATTGTGATTTCGGGATCGTGAGACGTGAAGTGAATAAAGAAAGAGTGAGATATTTTGGTTTTTACACTACAAACATGAAATAATAACCAAAAACAGTTTATTAAGCTAAGGAAATAAACAAATTAAGCACACGAATCCTAAAACGCAAATAAACTTAAAAACGTACGTTACGAATTTTAAAAACATATCTAAAAGTGAAATTCCTAAACTATAAGTCCTAAAATTATGAAAATAATTTTCCTAAATGCTAAATATTAAAATAGAATTTTAGAAAAAAGAAATATATTTTTTTTATTTTCATTTTAGTTTTTATGAATTTAAAACAAAAAGAAACTAATTAAATGATTTAAAAATAGTAAACTGATTTGGAAAATTATGAAATTTTTCAGAAAAATCTAAGACTACATAAAGAAGCTATGAAAAATGAAAGTGAAACTTTTCTGAACCCTACTAAGCAGTTTGGGCAAATAAGCAGTTTCTAAAAAACTTAAAAATAAGCTAAACAGCACCAAAAATTATCCAATGCTCAAATTTAGTTTAACTTACTAAATGAAGCTTAAATCAACTGATAGTAACCAGATAAGCACATGGAATAAGCCAAAAAGCAGTTTACACAGTTGACGATTAATGGAAAAGACAATGACTAATCAGCTGACTTTAAGCCACTCTAGAAGATGGTAAAAAGCCAATTGGGGAAAACCAAAAGCATTATCTAAAAGATGATATATCAAACTACTTATAAGCCAATATTGCCCAAAATCTATTACCAATTGCTTATTTAATTTGGGCCAAACACAAATGCATATGGGAACGAAAATTGTGCAAGCTCAGAACATTCCTATGGCGCAATATTGCAGACCAAAAATAAGCTAAAGAATAAGCCACAAATTGAAAATAAAGTTCAGAACCTAGAAGCTAGTACTACTAACTATAGGCAAACCAAATTTCAAACTCTGAGATCAAATAAATAAGAAGTTACAGTCCAATGAAAAAGCTGAGATGAACCAATATTGTGCAGGTCTGCACAAAGTTCTGATGCAGTAGTGTGGGATTTTGGCCCTTAACTTTTGCAATCCTAGATGAATTAGTCCCAAACTTTGGATTTCCACTTGAACCTATGAAATTAACTCAAAAATCACCAAGAAGCTTGTCTCAATAAGCTCAGCTTATACTGAGCTTATTAACACAGTTGTGACTCTACAATTTGCACTAATCAACTAATAATCCTCAAAGGCACTCACTACAACTTAAATTAACTGAAATCTGCTTATTTAATTCTCAATGAAGCTAGATCAAATCTCACAATTAGCAAATGAATAGTGACCAGCTCTCAATTGCACAACAACATCCAAAACCAAACACTCCTTATAGAAACTAAGTTGAACTTTTACACTATAATTCACAAATCTAACCTATGAAACTTATTAAACACTGATTACCTAACTTATAAAACTACTAATAAAAAATATTCAGGTATTAAATAAGCATTAGATAAGCTACAGCAGTTTTGACTATTTTTGAGCTTTTATGAGATTTTCTAAACCAAACTGAGATTCACACCTAATAGCTACTAATCCTTAAGCACAATAAGAACAACTAACTATGGCTACTCAGAAATAGTCACTAATATGACTTGAATAAGCAATTTAAACAATAAATAAGCTATGAATAAGGATGCAACAAAGCTTACAAGTAGCACTTATGGTGAAACCAGATCTGAACCACCAACTATATTACCCAGGCTTATTACATAAACCAAAAATAACCCAAATAAGCCTTCCAAGTCAGCTTATTCTTCAAACTGCTTATTTGACCACATCAGTTGACTTTTGTTGACTTTTGGAACTTTTTGAGACTGAATCTAACTTAGACCAACCAAAAATTCACAATAAGCTATTTAGCTTATATGAGCTTATACAATTCAAAAAAACAGCTTATTTAAGTCGTAATTAAACTATTTTTGGATTTTTAAAGTATTTTTTAAATCTAAAATAAGCTGAGATTAGTGAAAATAAGCTAAATAAGCAGTATAACCTAAAATGAGAACTAAAGAAACACGAATTAAAAAGAAATCAAACTTTCATTAATCAAACTTTAAAAGTTACAAAAGAACAATTGAAACTACAATTCAGAAAATCATTTTAACAGCATAACACTAATCTAAAAACTACTTCAAATTCTGAGGAGATGAGAGGGCTATTATAGCCGATTGGTGAAGATTCTAGGGTGTCCATGTCACCAATCCGTACCCTTTTGTGCTTCTTCTGAATCGATATCCACCCTTAGATCATACTTAGTCATCACTCAATCCATGTCAGCCCTTGGATCAACCTTCCACGAATCACCCACTAATCACAGGCCTTCATTTGCTTGGGATTGCTGACATGTCAGTCTGACATGTCAGACACTCCTTCTAGAATCAAGCACAAGTACGGAATTACCCTTAATCTCGGTGAATTTGAGGATTGGTAAATTAGGGATCTAAGGTGAATAGTAAAAATCTGGGTAAATTGGGGATTTTGGGGCGCGGGTTTTTTTAGTTTGACTAGTATTTATTAGTTGGTTGACCCGGGTTTGTGAGTTGGGTAAATGGGTTATTCGGGTTAGCTAAGTTTGGGACCGGGTTTTGTGGATAAGTGGGCCTTGGGTTTATGATTTATGGGTTGTGGGTTTTATATGGTTTTGTGGGTTGGATTTAAGGTCCAAAGTATAGGATTTTAAGAAATAAATTATAAGGACCAATGTAGTAAAATATGAAATTCTAAGGACTAATTTTACCAAACTTTAAAAATGATCCAAGGGTTTGTCTTGTCATTCTTTGATTTTTCAAGGACTTGTTTGAGCATAAACTTTGACCATTTGCTTCCCGGCTTCGGCTTTAAATATCCTTTCCAAATCTCGTTCTCGTTTTCATGGTTTTTCTTGATTTTCTTGCCCTTTTTCTTTTATCCGTTGCCTGTACAAATATAAACACAAAAACGCAATATCTTTTGGCATTTTGGTCAGTTTTTGGTCTATTTGGGTCCGGTTTTGGTCATATAAAGGTATGTGAATAAGCACATAACAAAATCCCTCCAGACTAAGATATTGTTGTGTCCTCACGCAATGTTATGAAAACACGTTTTTGAACCTAAAATTTTTCAACCTCTTTTTACTAACTTTGAAAAGTAGCAAAATTTTCAAAAGAGATTAAGAAATCTTATGTTCTAAAAACTCCCCATTTTTCCTTTTATTCTATTTTTTTATTTTTATCTTTTTTGTGTGACGGCTTTGCTGACAATCATTATCTATTAATAACTTTTAGGGTCAACGAGTAGGAAACACGACTCATAAAGAAGTGACCATACGGATAAATTCGTCGTCCCTGATTTTTCACAAGTCCCCAAACTAAGCTTAAAAATGAAATCATTGATATTTACAAGTTAGATGCCAACACTACCCATAGAAGTTACTTGTGTAATTACCTCTTGCTCCCATTTTCCTAATTTCCTTTATTTATTTATATTTTTGGTGAGAAATGAACTTCTTCAAATTTTCTCGTTTCGATAGTTTTTAATCCGATAAAGATACTAAATTAAGTCGCTAAGTAGTTTCTAATCTTCTCTCGAGAACCGTTGCTTTGAAAATGAGGTACACATCAAGGTTTTTTTATTTATATTTTTGACTTTTGCATTTTTCTCTTTTTCATTCATTCATCATTTTTTTTTAAGAGTAAAATTTTTCACTTGCGTACCCTAAACGACGGAGCTTCACGGTTTAGCTCCAAGACCTTACACTTTGCTGCATAAAGGATCCAAGGGCCGTTACAACGGAGTGTTCCAAGACTCTAGACATTCCTGAAATGAGGATCCAAAGTGGTTAGACCAAGACCTCACACATTCCTGAACTAGAGGTCCAAGGGCCGGTGCAAGAGGGTAGCCAAGACCTAAATGCCTTCCGAAAATCAGGATCCAAGGCCCGATCTCGAATCCGTAGCTTAGAGCACTTAACTTATTTATATTAAACTATTTATTAAGTAACTTGATGTTACCAATTTTAAGCAAGGATTCTTTTAAGAAGACCAAGAACTAATCATCGGCAAAACCTAACATCTTTAATTATTCTTACAATTATATATGGTAAAACAATTTTGTGGGAGCAAAAGGCCACAAGTAACTTCGATGAGCTCTAAAGAGAACCAACTACTCTACGTTTAGCAATCTAACTTATAAACAACTCTATCATTTCTCGTTCTTCGCAAATTTAAAATCTTAAATAATAAGATCCGCGAATGCTTAGCCTTATAATCAAGCCATGCATTTATAAAGTCGATACGGAAACTTGCAAACTCTTAAAAAGAATTCGCATTTTATAGCTCCTTGTGTAAAAGACTAGCACGAGCTTATAGATTATAAATGGTTAAGGGGACAAGCTAGGGCTCAACACGCCCGATCAAGTCAGAATTTTATTCCTACTCTCACCAGCGGAAAGTCAACAAAATGTCAAAATTTATTATATTTTTGCAAATTTTTTTTAATTTTCTCATTTTCTTTTTGGGCCTTTTTCAATTTTTTCAATTTGGGAGAAAAAACAAGGTTTCGAGAGTAAACGGCAAAAAATGCAAGGCATAAATCGAATTGAAAGATTACCCCCCAGACTAAAACGAGACATTGTCCTCAATGTCTTAAAGGTAAGGGTTCTCCCACATAAATCTAAGGACGTTTATTAATTATGCCAAAGATAAACGTAAAATGATAAGATTAAGGATATCGGATGAGCAACGAATGATGAAACTCGAGTAGAGAGAAGTAAACCACGAGCACGAGAGTCTTCATTATTCGGGCAAATCCTGGACATACAGAAATAACCACGAAACACGAGAAATGGAAGAGGTAACTCTCCTCACATTTATTAAAAATATAAAGATAGATGGATAAGCATGGGGTGCCTCCCACGAAGCGCTTTGTTTTTGATAACCGAGTCACGTAGCTTGACTCGACCCCAAATTTAGTTGTTCTTGGGGGAGCAAGTGGAAAAGATAATCTCCATCGGACTTTCATTCAAGATGTTTGGATAAACATTGAAACATATGAAAGTTCCACTCCGATGAGACACCCACGGTATTTCAATAGTGAAAACTATTAGAAACGATACCGGGGTCAAAGATGGTATCCTCACTCCCGAAGGAGTGAAGGAGAGGAGAAGTCACATTAAATGTGATGAAAGGGAAGAAGGTCATGATAACAATCATGATTAGGTCATCATCTTCGAAAGGAGACTTCATAATTTTCATATTATGAATCTCATCATTTAAGTTCTTTTGTTCAAGAAATGAATCGGGTGGGAGGGTCGGGATTAAATCATCAATAAGCAAATTCTCAAGATTGAGAATGCCTCCCCCCGGGTCACACAAATCATCTTTGTCTAGATCAAAGTTGAAGTGATCATACTCCGGCGGAGATATGATGTGAGTGAGTTCATCGGAGAACTCCTCATGATCAAGATCAACGGTAAACGAATCATATTCTGGAAGAGAGAAATCAGCATGAGAAGTGGTACTGCCACTACTCGTCTCTTTCTTGAAATCAAAACTAAATGATTCGTAATCCGGGAGAGAATACTCGGGATGAGAAGTGGGATTGCCACTAATCTCTTCAAAGTTAAACCTCTCATAATCTGGTAAAGACTCCTCGAGCTCTGGCTCCAGAGGATCTAATGGCTTATCAACATAAACATCCATTGGGGGGGAGAGAAAGAGATGGTTCATCGGATATCATCTTTTCAATCAAAGGGATATCTCCCCCCAGACTACTTTCTTCATTCTCTGATGAAATCGGATCATCATTGAAGAAAACCTCGAGCTCTTCCATAGTGATATTACTTCTCTCAACCGGTGTGAGAGAAGGGGAAGAGTCGGAAATGATGGATTCTGGAGATGAAATAGAATTGTTATTTGAAGAGAATTTAATTTCATTCACAGAGTCGACAATCTCAATACAATAAACCGGTTCCAGAGGCGGGACAAGTGGTGTGCTCTTAGAGCTAGCAATTTTCACCACTTCCGTTGTGGTCTCCGATTCTTGTTCATCATAATCAAGAACACTCTTAACTTCAGTAGCACATCTTTCAAACCATTTGCTCGAACCAGGGGTACTTTTCATGGCTTTGAGCTCAGCACGTTTTTCTGAAATACTCTTAACCGTGAATCCTGAAAGTGTCGAATCAATTCTTTTGGAAGCAATTGCGGGATCTGATTTTTGATCAACCGAAGCAACGTTGCATTTGGTGGTTTGAGATTTTGAGTTCTGATTAATGTTAAACGTGACTTTTTCATTATCAACCCGCAGTGTTATTTCTTCACTATAAACATCAATCAGAGCTCGCCCGGTCCTCAGGAATGACCTTCCAAGAATTAGAGGAACTCGGGGGTCGGCATCGAAATCAACCACAAAATCGATGGGGAAATGGAACTTCGCCACCTTGACAAAGACATCCTCGGCTACACCCTTAGGATGGGTTATGGTCCGGTACGCAAGCTCGAGGGTCATGCAAGTGGGGGTGAGTTCGGGACGATAAAGTTTTTTCCATACTGACAGCGGCATTAGGTTGATGCTTGCACCGAGATCGGCCAAGGCGTAGCATTCAACTATTCCCGGAAATTCACATGGAATGAGAAATTTTCCGGGATCTCCAAGCTTTTCGGGGAGCTTTTTAAGGAGAGCCGCTGAGCAATTCTCGTTCAGAGGAGTTTTTGCCAGTTCAAATAATTTTTCTTTGTTGCTCAATAAACCTTTGATGGTGGAAGCAAACTTAGGCATTAGAAGCAAAGCATCCGCGAAGCTTATTTCAAAATGCAAATCTTGAAAGATTTGGAAGAATTTTTCTCCATTTGATTTGAAGCTTTTTCGCGGAGCTTTTGATCATTCAATCTCGAAGGATAAGGAAGTTTTGCTTTTATGGGAGCTTCTTCGGGCTCAAGCACATCCTTAAGTTTAGACTTTTGGACAACCGGAGGTTGGACGTCTTCGGTCCTTCCGTTGTTAGTAGGAAGTTCCGTGTCCTTTGTCGCCTCGGTCTCACGGACAACTACCTTGGGAGGAAGAGAAGAAGCGGTAGTCGGAGCCATGGGTCCATCATATGAAACACCACTTCGGGTGGTGATTGCTTTCATATCACCCCTCGGGTTAGGAATTGTGTTGCTAGGAAGAGAAGATGTACCCGAGGTTGAGGGTTGATTCATTTGTAAAAAACCACTCATCATTTGCTTAAGCTCATTTGTTTGTTGATTCAATGTCGTATCAATCTCTTTTCGAAGTTCAACTCTCATGTTATTAATTTGATTTTGCATGGCTCGTATGCTAACATCTGTTGTCTTCATATAGCTTGTGAAATCGGGAGAAGGTGCAACTTGTGCAGGAGGAGATTGATAGACTTGTTGTGGTTGAGCATGATAATTGTTTCCATGGTTTTGGTTGTAACTTTGGTTTTGATTGTAACCTTGGTTGGTTTGATGAAAACGATTTTGGTTGTTTTGAACGGGTGGAAAACCGGGTGGTCCCATTATGTTACTAGCATTTTGAGGACGAAATCCTTGATTCTGATTGTAGTTTGCTGCTGCTATGGTAGCATTGCAAACTTGGCTATCGGTAGCTGCACAATTATAATAAGGATGGGGACCACCACATATAACATAAGTTTCTGTAACTGCTTTGACTGGCTCCGGTTTCTGATTCTGGAGCTTAAACTCTTTCATCATCATACGGATAGCATCGGTAAGCTCGACCATCTCCGATGGATGGGCCGATGAAGAAGAAGGGGTGGAAGAATTCACTTTCGAAACAACCGGTTTGTTTCGTGAAGTGGGAATTTTGGATTTGTTCTCGATAATCATTAAGATATCTTTCGGCATTCGACTCAAGATATTGCCACCGGCGGCTGCGTTGAATGAATCTTGATCCGATTGAGTTAAGGCATTGTAGAACGTATCGATTTGATGCAATTCTGAGAAACCATGATGTGGGCATTTAAGTAGGAGATCCTTAAATCGTTTCCATGCCTCACCAAAATTCTCATCAAACCGTTGTTGGAAATTTGTGATTTCATTCCTGAGATTAGTCATTCTGGACGGAGGAAAGACATAATTCATGAATTTATGGACGAGATCTTCCCAAGTACGGATCGATTGAGGGGGTTCTTTTTCAAGCCAAATCCGGGCTGCCCCCTCAAGAGAAAATGGGAATAACATAAATTTCATAGTGTCATTAGTGACATCCTTATGGTGGTTTGTGGAGGTCAACTAATTAAACCATCGGATGTGTGCGTGCGGATCCTCTCTTTCAAAACCATGAAATTGATTTCCCTGAACAATTTGTATCAAACCGGTTTTAAGCTCAAAATTTGTGTTGTTAATTGGTGGTATAACAATAGCATCTCCATATCCTATGGTGGGACATTGGAGTAACTCTTGCATAGTACGTTGATCCTCGGCCATTTCGGTAATGGGAGTATCAACTTGAGGACGTAACTCGGGTACGTTAACTCTTTTGCGTCGATGAGAACGACGAGTTGGTATGGGAGAAGATTTATCAATTACGTGTGATTGGGAACGGGTGTGCACACACCAAAAATAAAAATTAAAAAGAAAAATAATTTGGAAGAAAAAAAATCTTTTTTGGATTTTTTATATTAAAGGAAAAATTAATCACAATATTTTTGGTACCGATCCCTCAATCGATATCGTTTCTCTTAAGACTACTCGCAGAGTGGCGGAGAAGCAAAGGTCCGCACGAAAGCTGATTAAAAACCCGCCTCTTTCGGTTTGCAATTTAATGTCAAAACCATCCTTAAACCACTTGTATAGGTTGTAATCAAAAGATAATCCAAAATCAAATGATTTCACGATTGTTTAGTTGTTTTACGATTTTTTTTGGTATTGTTAACACTTTAGGAAAAGTGTTAGTGGTTTTTTTATTTTTTTTGGATTTTATATTTTTGAAAATATTTACAAATAAAACGATAACTTCCCGGGAGAAGGGTCTTCAAAACACGAATCGAAAAACGGAATCACGAACTCACTTCAACCTTCCCCGGCAGCGGCGCCAAAAATTGATTTAAAAATTTATATCCCAAAAGAGAATTGCAAATGAAATATGCAAAACCCAAGGTTCGTTGTCCCGATTGAAGATTGAATGGAATTGTGATTTCGGGATCGTGAGACGTGAAGTGAATAGAGAAAGAGTGAGATATTTTGGTTTTTACACTACAAACATGAAATAATAACCAAAAACAATTCATCAAGCTAAGGAAATAAACAAATTAAGCACACGAATCCTAAAACGCAAATAAACTTAAAAAACGTACGTTACGAATTTTAAAAACGTATCTAAAAGTGAAATTCCTAAACTATAAGTCCTAAAATTATGAAAATAATTTTCCTGACTGCTAAATATTAAAAGAGAATTTTAGAAAAAAGAAATATATTTTTTTGATTTTTATTTTAGTTTTTATGAATTTAAAACTAAAAGAAACTAATTAAATGATTTAAAAATAGTAAACTGATTTGGAAAATTATGAAATTTTTCAGAAAAAATCTAAGACTATATAAAGAAGCAATGAAAAATGAAAGTGGAACTTTTCTGAACCCTAATAAGCAGTTTGGGCAAATAAGCAGTTTCTAAAAAACTCAAAAATAAGCTAAACAGCACCAAAAATTATCCAATGCTCAAATTCAGTTTAACTTACTCAATGAAGCTTAAATCAACTGATAGTAACCAGATAAGCACATGGAATAAGCCAAAAAGCAGTTTGCACAATTGACGATTAATGGCAAAGACAATGACTAATCAGCAGACTTTAAGCCTCTTTAGAAGCTGGTAAAAAGCCAATTGGGGAAAACCAAAAGCATAATCTAAAAGCTGATATATCAAACTACTTATAAGCAAAGATTGCCCAAAATCTATTACCAATTGCTTATTTAATTTGGGCCAAACACAGATGCATATGGGAACGAAAATTGTGCAAGCTCAGAACAGTCCTATGGGGCAATATTGCAGACCAAAAATAACCTAAAGAATAAGCCACAAATTGAAAATAAAGCTCAGAATCTAGAAGCTAGTACTACTAACTATAGGCAAACCAAATTTCAAACTCTGAGATCAACTAAATAAGAAGTTACAGTCCAATGAAAAAGCTGAGATGAACCAAAATTGTGCTGGTCTGCACAAAGTTCTAATGCAGCAGTGTGGGATTTTGGCCCTTAACTTTTGCAATCCTATATGAATTAGTGCCAAACTTTGGATTTCCACTTGAACCTATGAAATGAACTCAAAAATCAACAAGAAGCTTGTCTCAATAAGCTCAGCTTATACTGAGCTTATTAACACAGTTGTGACTCTACAATTTGCACTAATCAACTAATAATCCTCAAAGGCACTCACTACAACTTAAATTAACTAAAATCTGCTTATTTAATTCTCAATGAAGCTAGATCAAATCTCACAATTAGCAAATGAATAGTGACCAGCTCTCAATTGCACAGCAACATCCAAAACCAAACACTCCTTATAGAAACTAAGTTGAACTTTTACACTATAATCCACAAATCTAACATATGAAACTTATTAAACACTGATTACCTAACTTATAAAACTACTAATAAGCAATATTCAGGTATTAAATAAGCACTAGATAAGCTACAGCAGTTTTGACTATTTTTGAGCTTTTATGAGATTTTCTAAACCAAACTGAGATTCACACCTAATAGCTACTAATCCTTAAGCACAATAAGAACAACTAACTATAGCTACTCAGAAATAAGCTCTAATATGACTTGAATAAGCAGTTTAAACAATAAATAAGCTATGAATAAGGATGCAATAAAGCTTACAAGTAACACTTATGGTGAAATTAGATCTGAACCACCAACTATATTACCCAGACATATTACATAAGCCAGAAATAACCCAAATAAGACTTCCAAGTCAGCTTATTCTTCAAACTGATTATTTGACCACATCAGTTGACTTTTGTTGACTTTTGGAACTTTTTGAGACTGAATCTAATTTAGACCAACCAATAACTCACAATAAGCTATTTAGCTTATATGAGCTTATACAATTCAGAAAAACAGCTTATTTAAGCCGTGATTAAACTATTTTTGGATTTTTAAAGTATTTTTCAATATTTTTAGATTTTTGGATAAAATGAACAATGATGAAAAGGTAAATCTAAAATAAGCTGAGATTAGTGAAATTAAGCTAAATAAGCAGTATAAGCTAAAATGAGAACTAAAGAGACACGAATTAAAAGGAAATCAAACTTTCATTAATCAAACTTTAAAAGTTACAAAAGAACAATTGAAACTACAATTCAGAAAATCATTTTAACAGCATAACACTAATCTAAAAACTACTTCAAATTCTGAGGAGATGAGAGAGCTATTTATAGCCGATTGGTGAAGATTCTAGGGTGTCCATGTCACCAATCCGTGCCCTCTTGTGCTTCTTCTGAATCGATATCCACCCTTAGATCATACTTGGTCATCACTCAATCCATGTCAGCCCTTGGATCAACCTTCCACGAATCACCCACCAATCACAAGCCTTCATTTGCTTGGGATTGCTGACATGTCAGATACTCCTTCTAGAATCGCGCACAAGTACGGAATTGCCCTTAATCTCGGTGAATTTGAGGATTGGTAAATTAGGGTTCTAAGGTGAATAGTAAAAATCTGGGTAAATTGGGGATTTTGGGGCGCGGGTTTTTTTTAGTTTGACTAGTATTTATTAGTTGGTTAACCCGGGTTTGTGAGTTAGGTAAATGGGTTATTCGGGTTAGCTAAGTTTGGGACCAGGTTTTGTGGATAAGTGGGCCTTGGGTTTATGATTTATGGGCTGTGGGTTTTATATGGTTTTGTGGGTTGGATTTAAGGTTCAAAGTATAGGATTTTAAGAAACAAATGATAAGGACCAATGTTGTAAAATCTGAAATTCTAAGGACTAAATTTACCAAACTTTAAAAATGATCCAAGGGCTTGTCTTGTCATTCTTTGATTTTTCAAGGACTTGTTTGAGCATAAAATTTGACCATTTGCTTCTCGGCTTCGGCTTTAAATATCATTTCCAAATCTCGTGCTCGTTTTCCCGGTTTTTCTTGATTTTCTTGTTCTTTTTTGTTTATCCATTGCCTGCACAAATATAAACTCAAAAACACAATATCTTTTGGCATTTTGGTCAGTTTTTGGTCGATTTGGGTCCGGTTTTGGTCAAATAAAGGTATGTGAATAAGCACATACCAACTAGCCATGCTAATCCTATTCCATTTTAGTTTTCCGTTCATTAGTGCAATGATCTAATTGTAAAGTACTGGTGAAGTCAGGACGTGCGGGGGATGATGTGACAAATCACAATTTCAAGTCATTTTCCAAACCTCGACTATTTACTATTTATGAATTACAATTCATTATTTACTATTCACCGATCACTATTTATCATTTCACTTTTCATCATTTTCGGAGTCAATTTGAGAATTTGAGAAGTCGTCAAAAATTTTACTATTCATATGACGCTATTCATTCCCGGAGGGAAATTCCATTCATGATCATCAGTCATCATTTCGTAAACTAGATTTACGGGTATTCAAATGAGCGTAACCAGTATGGTTTAGCAGCGTATTCATGCATCATCAGTAAGGACACTTCATATAGACTAGAGTAGTCTACATGTCATCAGCAACATCATTAACATGTTAGGTCATGCACGAGTTTGTTTGATTTTCATTTACGTATGTTCATTAATTATTAAACGTTACCACTCAGTAATTACCACTAACATTATATCCGATACTCCCGTCAGTGATCATAACGTATTTTCATACTTATTATAATGATATAAAAATTATATTATTACTTTTCCCGGTGTTTTTAAATCAATTGTTATATTTTCCATTAGGATCTTATAACTCCGTCGGTTTGCGATATTTTAACCCGATAATTATTCTAACTCCTGATTCTTGCAAGGAATATGATTTTGCCATTCTTACAACTTCGTCGTATTTTATTTTACCTCGTTAAGATTTATTTCAAGATAACTCGGTACCCGATAACACCTAACGTATACTGAAAATACACTAATACATACAACACTTAGACAACATCTTTAATTCACATCACATCTCATCCTTTTTCTTACCATGTGCCACCCCCCCTCTAGCCACCCTAACTCTCTAAACACTTGATGTTGAAGACTAAATTTAATGCTTGGATGCTTTATGTTTTGTGATTTTATTTCAATAACACTTCATTTACAACTTCACTAGCTAAATACACATCAAACTCTCTATTTTTCTCTCTTCCTTATTCGGCCAAACCAAAAACATCAAGAACAATCCACCAACTTTTGAAGATCAAGTATTAAACAAGCTCCAATTACATTCCTAGTTAGGGTTTGTGGTAAAAACCCTAGGTTCTTATTCATTTTTCATCAAAACTCTCCAATAACTCAAGTAAGCTTCAAGAACATCTTTTTGATCTTATTATACTTTCATTTGATTCATATGTTTATTTATTTTCAAGATATATTAGTTAAACATGCAACTTATTTATGTTATATATACCACTTTACTCATAAACTATCTTTAACACTAGATCCATAAGTTTCACTAGTAATCTCATGAAATCCACCAATGTTGGTGATGTTTAGGACCCCATGACACCCTAAGAAGGTGTATGGTTGGATTTGAGTACTTTTGAAGTTGATTGGAAGTGGTTTGATTAAGTTTTGAACTAGAAAAATTAGTTTTCATAAACCCTAGAAAAGGTTCTGTCCAAAAACGTGTGATCTAGAAAACTCAGTAACTGGGATATTTTGGCTTTAAGATTTATAAAATACTTTCAAAAACGAAACCGTGACCGCTTGAATCACTAAAAACCGACTTATAACGAAGGAGATATGATTTTTCTAAGTTAGGCGATGAAAACTAGTTTTCTGAAAATTTAGCGTGCTGTTCGCCGAGATTCAAAGGACAAAACGACGCGTTAGCCGTGATCTAGACGACCCGACCTACTGGAAACACGTTAGTTCATGTTTATACGAAGCCGTGGATATAAATAACGTGGAAAACGAGCTTATAACGATCGAGATACACGCGTTTGAACCCGACAAACTCTACTTTATTTTTGACAGCACTAATAGAAATAATTTCTGAGTGTAAAAACTAGTATTTTTACAAGGCATAACATTGATAGCCGATTTTCTGCCTAATCAAGGCGCGTATGATCAAAAGTTAAATAACACGACATTAAGACATTGTTACATGGTTTTCAAAAACGTCAAGTTAGATCACTAACACTTAACGTACAATATTTCACGACTAGCTTTGCGAGGCCATTTTGAGCATATTTTCACAAGTTAAGGAAAATATTAATTTGCGACGAAAACATTATATTTTGCCGATAGAACACCAAACGAGGATCATGGAGTATCCTTCCAACATAATTACACAAAAAATAGTTTACAACATAACGAGACGTCAAAAATGTATTTGTCGTCGATAAACGTTAATTTTAAAACTAACAAGTGTTATCGATAACATACGTATTTGCATGTGTAACATTGTATCATTGCTTACATTGGATCATAACATTCAAATAGGTCGCGGTTAGAGACCGAGTCTCATTTTCATCACATCCATTGTTGTCTTTATTGCTATCATATCAGGTGAGTTTTCATAGCCCCATTTTCAATTGTTTACATAATTTCTAAACTCTCGGGGGAGAATACATTGCACCATTTTTATGTGGACCAAAGTATCAACTCATTTACATTGCTTAAGTTACATCATTTCCCAGATTAAAGTCCCTTTTATTATCATGAGCCGTTAATTGTGAGCAAGCGAGAGTGAGTGAATAGATCAATTGAGGGTGACTCCTCCGTTCGAGTTGATAGCGCCAACTTGTCAAACGAACGTATTTCATTTCTGTCTTATTAGAGTAAATGGCAAACACTCAGTTGGGGCATTTCATTCAGTCTAGCTTCGGGGTCATGAGCTTAAGAGCTAATGTATTAATTTTATGTGGCATTGTTTTGTCATACACTCTATACTTGTGGTTACCGTAGAAACATTTCATTTACATAAACCTATGAACTCACCAACATTTTTGTTGACCATTTTTAGCAATGTATTTTCAGGTAATTAAGGTATCGCATGTTGGGTTGCATAAGGAAATACCATGGCGCGGAGTCGACGCGTCTCACTTTATATTTTATGCACTTATCTATCGTTTGATTTGTATGAACTTGATTTCTGAAAACCTGTTCCACCTTTTGGGACCTTGTTATGCACTTATCTGTCATTTGATTTTATGCACTTATCTAACAAATATACACAACTTATACACAAATGAATGAATGATTACACAAACAACTTAGGTAGCAAGATGATACTAAATTGCAATACTTCTTCTTTAGTTGTTGAAGGAGTATTCTTCTTTTGCACTTGAATGGTAGAGGCTTGGATCACTTAGAAACCAATGCTTAAGAATATATGATCAAAGTATTTAGAAAGATGTAAGAAGAGATTTAGAACAGAAGGTTTGGGGTGCAAAAGGTGAGAAAAAAGTCCATGGATGAACCAGTATTTATAGGCAGATTCTGACAGCTGGAGGAGCGGGGTGGTTCCCATTAAATAGGGGGCCGGTCCCCTTAAAATTAAGGGGGCCGACTAGTAAAATTAAGGGGGCCGCCCTACCCGAACGTTGCTCAGATTTGTCTTTTTGTGGAGAAGGTTTTTCTGGAACATTTTTGCCATTTTTGGTTGAAAATTTGAATTTATAAATTTATAATGGATTAAACATTTTTATTAAATACCAAAAATGATTTTCTAAAAGATATAAAATGTTGGTGACATTTTATAAAAATTCTAGTGATTAAGAAAATGTTCCTTTGATCATATAATGCATTAAGCATTTGTTTATTCATACCTTAAGTGATTAAGTTGTTAAAATAGATATTTACAACTAAATACTTGTTTACGTCATAATCTTTCGTTTAATGATTTTACATTTTGTGATTATCAAAACGTAGAGATATCAAAAAATATTAATAACATGTTTAGGCATTATTTATATCGACAATCTCCCCTTTTTTGATGATCACAAAATCTAAACTCATTAAATTGAAAACTAAATTTTTAGACAAGTATTTAGTGAGTTTATATCTACTTCTCCCCCTTTTTGTAGAATAAAAATGGTTATGCCGACAAGTTTTAAAAATCAAATTTGTCGGGATGAGAACTCCCCCTTGATGTGTACTCCCCCTCGTTTGAGGGCACCAAGGAGACGAGCTATGAAAATCTTGGCTGCAAAAACAAGTTAAGAACACAAGACATATATATGCATAGCAAAAATATTTAGAAAAAACAACTAATCTTATTCATTCATTCAAGATGATCATGTATAACACATGAATCATCATTACATCACACGATATGCCTAAACATAAGGGTTACAACATAAGTAAAAGACACTAATGGTCCTAATATTGCCAAAGAGAGCGATTGGACTTGCTTGCGATACAAAAGGGTGAGGGATTTTATTTTGGGGCAGAAAGCTTGTGAGTGGGGATTAGTTATTTGATGGTGAAGGAAATGGAGCGGATGAAGTGGATCTAACGATATTATATCATTTTAGGGGAGGAATAGGATGAGGACGGGTGAGTAGATATTCGATCCAAGAAATATCTTCACTTAAGTGGAGAATTTGTTTTTGAAGGAAGATGCAACAAGGGCAATAGTGGGTGTGGTTTGTAACTTGATCCAAGTTGAGAGAGTGAGGTAAGTAATTTGAGTAGGGTGAGGATAGTGGTTGTCCCTTGTTGCGTTGTGCAAGGTGCATAGCAAGGAGATCACAAAGATCATGGATTTGGTTAATCTCTTCATGAAACTTTTGCCTTTCCGTGGGAATGTGGATTTGGTCATTTGGTGGGAATGGATGAAATTGGGGTGTGTGGTTTGAGGTAAAGTTTGATGTTTGACCAAAATGATAAGGGTTTTCAAAGGTTTCATTGAAGTTGGTTTGAGGTTTAGAAGTGTAGTTTGGAATGAATGTGGATGTTTGGCCAACATAATAGGGTTTGTGAAATGGTTCAATGGAATGAGGTTGAGATCTTGGAGAGTAGTTGGGAATGAATGAGGATGGAGGTGTTGGTTGTCTAGTCACACCATTTGTGATGGACTTGTTGTGAGGGTGAGGGTTTCTTTTCCACCCGGGTTTTATGGTCATCCTTGCTAGCCTTGAGGTTTTTGGTTTTGGGATGATGGGAGAAGACATGATGAGTTGAATGTATATTTTGAGGAATGAGGATATTTATAGTGGAGGATTGATGTGATTAAGGATGGATAAACTTGTTGGGGTGATCAGGATAGAATATGTTTGTGAATTTAGGGAAGGGTAGGATGAAATGGGCTTAAAAGCAGAAAAAGATTCTATGAACTCAGCCTGTAGATGGCCGGTCCCCTTAAATAGGGTCGGTCCCCTTAATAATTAAGGGGGCCGCCTTATGAATTAAGGGGGCCGCCCATCTGTTGGTGTTCTGAGTTCCAGAAATGGGTTTTTCTGTAGGAATAGGTAAGGAGGGCTATGTTTTGAGTTTTTGGTTTTAGGCAAGTCTCACTCTTTGAGGAAATAGAGTAATATGTTAATAATTATGCATGCAAGACATATTAATTAAACACATAAACAAGCAATAAATTATATCTAGAAATCAAGGATTAATCATATAAGGCAAGGATAATAGAATAAAGACACTAGAAACAAACAAGAAATAGGTGATGGAACAAAAGTGGAGATGTGATTAGCAATTTTGTTCTAGTGTGTGCCTATATGCAACAAATGTGGAGATGTTATTGTTTCGACTCATAAATGCAAAAATTTCCTAAGAAACAATCCAAAGTCTCCTTGATTTGATTTTGCTCAATATATGAATATCAAAGATATATATTAGATTATATATTTTGACAATTCATGTGAGATTTTATGCATGAAAGAAAAATGTTTTTAGCATTATTTAACAATGCAAGGAAAATGGTTTTCATGTGTTTTCCTAAATGTGAGAATGATTTGAAGATAGTAGATTGGGTTTTGTATATAAATATATTCATGCATAAGAAAAATGTTTCCCAATCTCTAGGTTCGTGCAAAACAGATTCCTAGACACAGATGAGAGGAAGGCAGAAAGGAAGAAAAGAGAAACAAAATTTGTCAGACGATGGCCAGTCCCTTTAATGAGAGGCCGGTCCCCTTAATAATTAAGGGGGCCGCCTTTATAACATTAAGGGGGCCGCCCATCTGATGGACCAAAAATGCAGAAAATTCAGTCAATTTGTTCCATCATTCCTAAGCCTAAACGTAAGTGGTTGAAGAGTTATCGCTTAAGGGGTTTAGTGAAAATGTCCGCTATGTTATCTTCCGATGCAACCTTTTCTATAGATATGTTTCCTTTTTGAACATTATCACGAAGGAAGTGGTGACATATTTCTATATGTTTAGTCCTAGAGTGTTGAACCGGATTTTTACTTAAATCTATAGCACCTTTGTTATCGCACATAATAGGGACATTATCTAACCTAATGCCATAATCTACGAGAGCTTGTTTCATCCATAGAGCTTGTTGACATGCCTTTCTAGCGCTTACGTATTCTGCCTCTGCAGTAGAAATAGCAAGAGCGGTTTGCTTCTTCGAAAACCAAGATGTTAGGCAACATCCTATGAACGTGCATATACCGCTAGTGCTCTTTCTATCCATGTAGTCTCCCGCCTGATCCGAATCCGCATAAATGATGGTTTCTATGCCGGATCCCTTAGGATACCATAATCCTAAGTGTATAGTGCCTTTAATGTATCGGAAGATACGCTTAACCACTTCTAGGTGAGAGGTTTTGGGATCCTCTTGAAAGCGAGCACAAAGGCAGGCACTAAACATGATATCCGGTCTACTTGCCGTTAGGTATAGTAAACTACCTATCATCCCCCTATACTTAGTATTTTCTACGGACTCACCTTCTTCATCTCTTGTGAGTTTTACTTCCATAGACATCGGTGTTTTCATAGGCTTAGAGTCTTCTAATCCAAATTTCTTAAGCATCTCCTTAATGTACTTAGATTGATTAAAAAATATTCCATCTTCTAATTGTTTTATTTGTAATCCTAGGAAGAAATTAAGTTCACCCATCATACTCATCTCAAACTCATCATGCATGATTTTGGCGAATTCATCACACATATCCTGACAAGTCGATCCAAATATAATGTCATCGACATATATTTGGACAATGATAAGATTTGGGCTTTTCTTTTTCGTGAAACGAGTGTTATCTACCATTCCCATGGAATAATCATGTTTAATAAGAAATGCTTTTAATCGATCATACCAAGCCTTAGGAGCTTGTTTGAGTCCATATAAAGCTTTCTTGAGTCTATAAACATAATCAGGTTTTGCGAAGTCAATGAATCCTGGAGGTTGTGCCACGTATACCTCCTCATTGATAAAACCGTTAAGGAATGCACTTTTCACATCCATTTGAAATAACTTAAAGTCTAGGGCGCATGCATAGGCAAGGAGTATTCTTATAGATTCTAATCTAGCTACGGGGGCATAAGTTTCGTCATAATCAATTCCTTCTTGTTGATTATAACCTTGGGCAACTAACCTAGCTTTGTTCCTAGTAACAATTCTATTTTTATCTAACTTATTTCTATATACCCATTTAGTTCCTATGATGGTCATGTTCATGGGATTTGGGACTAGTTCCCAAACGTCATTTGTCTTAAATTGATTTAGTTCTTCTTGCATAGCCATAACCCAACTTTCATCTTTTAAAGCCTCATTTATATTTTTAGGTTCTATTGTTGAGAGAAAACAAAAGAAATTATTTTTATCTTGAGCTTGTGATCTAAGAGTTCTTTGATTTAGGCTTGCTATTATATTATCTAGTGGGTGTGATTTAGATTCCCTAACATTTACTATTTCGTTTTCTCCTAGTGTTATATCTTCATTATCATCACCTAAGGGTTTAGTTTTACTAACCTCAATAGCTTCTTTTTCAACTAGGTCATCATCTTCTAGCGGTAATGTCTTAGGTGGTGGTGGAGTTTCATCAAATGTTACATTCAAGGATTCTTCTACTTTCATAGTGTGTTTATTAAGTATTATATACGCTTTACTATTTTGCGAATACCCTAGAAAAATTCCTTCTTACGAATTAGGATCAAACTTAGTAAGGTAATCTTTTGTATTGAGAACAAAACATTTGCTCCCGAATACCCTAAAGTAGTTTAGATTAGGTTTTCTACCTCTTAATAACTCATATGGGGTTTTTCCTAAAATTCGCCTAATTGAGACTTTATTTATTATATATGTTGATGTATCTGCGGCGTGGCACCAAAATTTTTGTGGGATAGATTGTTCATTTAGCATTGTTCTACTCATTTCTTGTAAGGAACAATTCTTTCTTTCTACTACCCCATTTGATTGTGGAGTGTGAGGAGCGGAGAAATTGTGAGATATTCCATTTAAATCACAATATTTTCCGAACTGCACTTCGTTATCAAATTCCCGACCATGGTCCGTCCTAATAGATACTACAGAACATCCTAATTTGTTTTGAATCATTTTACTAAATATTTCAAACTTATCAAAGGCTTCGGTTTTATCACTTAAAAATCTAGTCCACGTGTATCGTGAATAGTCGTCTACAATTACTAAGGTATAACGGTTACCTCCGTAACTCCGCACAGCGGATGGACAAAAAAGGTCCATGTGTAATAATTCTAGGCATCTAGTAGTGGAGACTATATTCTTAGCTTTATGACTAGCATGTGCTTGTTTTCCAATTTTACAAGCATCGCAAAAATGTTGATCATATCTTAGGCTAGGCAAATTTCTAACTAATTTCTTAGAGGCTAGGGATTGTATTTGTTGCATATTTGCATGACGTAATCTCCTATGCCACAGTGTAGAGTTTTCATCTAAGGTTGCTAGACATATTTTATCTTCCAGTTTATTTCCTAGTTTCATGACATATACGCCACCTTTCCTAATTCCTCTACCTATGACCTTTCCGTCCTTAACTATTTCGCTATCTTTATCGGTGAAGGTAAGCCTACACTTATTATCGCATATTTGTCCTATACTAAGCAAGTTGTATGTTAAATTAGCTACATGCTCAACATTTTCAATAGTTAGGGAGTCTTGAGAAATCGTACCTTTGCCAATGATTTTTCCACGCAAGTCACTACCGAAAATAACATTACCTCCATTGTATGCCTTGTAGGAGGAAAATAGTTTGCGATTCCCCGTCATGTGCTTCGAGCATCCACTATCCTTAATCCATTCGTCGGGCTCCAAATTTATTCCTAGACATATTTCATCGGTTGCTTGAGCTACCAGACATTTTTCGTCTTTTGCTTTGTCCGCTTCGTCTTTGTCGCTATCGCCTCATGTTCCACTAACAAAGGCGCTTTGGTAATCATAACCGGGTGGCTTTGGACATTCGTCAACGAGATGGTTTGGGCTTCCACATCTAAAGCACTTTCTTTTCCCGTAGTTATCATTCCTATTTCTTTGAAGCGATCTTCTTTCATCTCGTGGTTGTCTTGTGAATCTTCCTCGTCTCTTGAAAAATTTCTTGAACTCTCTTACGGCCATTGCATATTCTTCGTCTTCACTATAGACACTTGAATCGTCATCATCACTAAGTTCCTTTTTGGCTTTTAGCGCAAGAGATTTGATTTTATCTTTCTTGCTCTTGACCGTTTCCGAGTCTCTCTTTATAATTTCTTCATGGACCTTCAAGTTGCCGATAAGTTCATCAAGCGCTAACGTCATCAAGTTCTTTGATTCTTCAATAGCCGTGACCTTCGCGCGCCATTTTGGATGTAATTCCCTAAGAAATTTCCTTACACAATTTTTGCTAGAAAAAGTCTCATCAAGTGCTTTTAAACTTGTGATAATGGTGTTAAATTTAGCAAATGCATTATCAATAGATTCCTCTTCAGGAATTGTAAATTGTTCATATTGTTGAACAAGAATATCTATTTTGTTGTCTTTGACTTGACTATTACCTTGGTGAGTGATTAATAAAGAATCCCAAATTTCTTTTGCGGTTTGACACATAAAAATTCATTCATATTCTTTGCGTGGTAATGCATTATAAATTACCATTTTAGCCTTATTATTTTTTGCTAGTTTCCTTTTCAAATCACCAATTTGTTTTTCAAAAGGTACAATTTCATCTATTTTAGTTAAAGGATTATTTTGAATAGGGGGAAAATCACCATAGGTAATAACATGCCAATGATCAAGATCTTTTGATTTCACATAAGTTTCGAATCTATTTTTCCAATAAAGAAAACCATCACTCTCGAATAGTGGTGGTCTTTTCATAGATTGCCCTTCTAAATATTTTTCGGATTCCATAGATCGTTTCAAGTTTTAAAATACAATTTATTTTAAAAATCTCGTTTGACGTGGCTCTTGATACCAATTGTGGAAAACTAGAAGGGGGGGTTCAATAGTTTTATATCTTTTTAATTTTATTATGAAAACTTTGTTTACCTTTTAAAAAACACTTAGATTCGAATTTATGTGAACTCAACTCTTGAACAATATGAACGAATATAAGTAAATCTAAATAAACAATGTAAGTAAAGTAATGAAATGAAATGAAAGATAGAGATGGAAAGATCGAACCGCGAGACAAAGGATTTATAGTGGTTCGGCTACAAGGACACCTTCCTTGCCCTACTCCACTCCCCGAGCACCTAACTCGAGAGTTTTCTTCACTATGTCAACAAGCTCCTTTATGGCGGAGAAAACCTTACACAACTTTAGCTTACACCAATTTTACGACACAAAGCTAAATGTCAAGTTCTAATCGTAGCTAGAACCAATCTCACAACTTCAATCACAACTTCTTCATGACTTCTTCACAACTTCTTCACAACGGCTTCACGACTACTCCACTACCTAGCACTACTTATTTACTCTTCTATTTCTTTACACCTTCACTACTTACACACCTTAACTTCTTCACAACTTCACTACTTACACACCAATCTAGCCTAAACAATTATTCTCACACCTATCTAACAAATATACACAACTTATACACAAATGAATGAATGATTACACAAACAACTTAGGTAGCAAGATTATACTAAGTTGCAATACTTCTTCTTTAGTTGTTGAAGGAGTATTCTTCTTTTGCACTTGAATGGTAGAAGCTTGGATCACTTAGAAACCAATGCTTAAGAATATATGATCAAAGCATTTAGAAAGATGTAACAAGAGATTTAGAATAGAAGGTTTGGGGTGCAAAAGGTGAGAAAAAAGTCCAGGGATGAACCAGCATTTATAGGCAGATTCTGACAGCTGGAGGAGCGGGGCGGTCCCCTTAAATAGGGGTCCGGTCCCCTTAAAATTAAGGGGGCCGCCTAGTAAAATTAAGGGGGCTGCCCTACCCGAACGTTGCTCAAATTGGTCTTTTTGTGGGGAATTTCTGGAACAATTATGTTATTTTTGGTTGAAAATTTGAATTTATAAATTTATAATGGATTAAACATTTTTATTAAATACCAAAAATGATTTTCTAAAAGATATAAAATGTTTGTGACATTTTATAAAAATTCTAGTGATTAAGAAAATGTTCCTTTGATCATATAATGCATTGAGCATTTGTTTATTCATACCTTAAGTGATTAAGTTGTTAAAATAGATATTTCCAACTAAATACTTGTTTACGTCATAATCTTTCGTTTAATGATTTTACATTTTGTGATTATCAAAACGTAGAGATATCGAAAAATATTAATAACGTGTTTAGGCATTATTTATATCGACAGTACGAATGAGAAAAGAAACAGGAGACCGCTTTTCAGTTATTGAAGCAGAAGCTTTGCAGCGCACCAATTTTGGCACTGCCAGAAGGGATTGAAAACTTCGTGGTATATTGTGATGCTTCACACAAAGGACTTGGAGCAGTATTAATGCAAAACGAGAAGGTAATAGCTTACGCATCTCAACAGCTTAAGAAGCATGAGAAGAATTACACTACTCACGACTTAGAGTTAGGTGCCGTGGTTTTCGCACTCAAGATTTGGAGGCACTATCTTTATGGAACTAAGTGTGTAGTCTTCACAGACCATAAGAGCTTACAGTGTATATTTGATCAGAAGGAACTCAATATGAGGCAACGTCGTTGGTTGGAACTGCTTAGTGATTACGACTGTGAGATTCGATATCACCCAGGAAAAGCCAATGTTGTGGCAGATGCACTCAGTCGAAAGGAACGACTTAAGCCTTTGAGAGTCAGATCGTTGGGTATGACAATCATTTCACCACTACCATCAAAAATTCTCGAGGCTCAGGTTGAGGCACTCAAGGAAGAAAATCTACCAAGTGAGATACTTAAAAGGATGCAAGATAATGCAAACGGTTTAGTAAGGAGATCAGACGGAGTACTATGCTTCAAGGATAGAAGTTGGATACCTCTCTATGGCGGAATACGAGAGTTGATTATGCACGAGTCGCACAAGTCGAAGTACTCTATTCACCCAGGTTCTGATAAGATGTATCAGGATCTCAAGAAACTTTATTGGTGGCCCAATATGAAAGCAGAGATAGCTACGTATGTCAGCAAATGTCTTACTTGTGCTAAAGTAAAAGCCGAGTACCAGAAACCATCAGGATTACTTCAGCAACCAGAGATTCCCTAGTGGAAGTGGGAATGCATTACAATGGATTTCGTCACTAAACTTCCCAAGACAACAGGTGGTTACGATGCTATTTGGGTAATCGTTGATCCTCTCACCAAATCAGCCCATTTCATTCCAATCAAAGAGACTTATTCTATGGATCAGCTCACCAGACTTTACGTCAAGGTAATAGTCTCAAGGCACGGAGCACCAATTTCCATCATCTCCGACCGAGATAGTCGTTTTACTTCAAACTTTTGGCAATCATTACAAGATTCATTTGGAACTAAATTAGACATGAGCACTGCCTATCATCCTCAGACCGATGGTCAGAGCGAGAGAACGATTCAGACATTGGAAGACATGCTCAGGGCGTGTGCCATTGATCGAGTTCTCTTACAATAACAGTTATAACTCGAGCATAAAGGCATCACCATTCGAGGCACTCTATGGTCGAAAGTGTCGGTCCCCAGTTTGTTGGGCCGAAGTTGGTGATGTACAATTAACTGGTCAAGAGTTGGTTAGAGAAACAACAAAAAAGATAGTCCAGATTCGAGAAAGACTCAAAACAGCTAGAAGCCGACAGAAAAGTTACGCCGATGTTCGACGCAAACCATTAGAATTTCAGGTTGGAGACAAAGTCATGTTGAAAGTCTCGCCTTGGAAGGGCGTGATACGATTTGGGAAACGCGGGAAATTGAACCCGAGATACATAGGGCCATTTAAGATTCTGGAAAGGATTGGTTAGGTAGCTTACAGGCTTGAGCTTCCGTCAGAGCTCAGCGGTGTACATAACACGTTTCATGTCTCAAGCCTCAAGAAATGTCTTTCAGACGAAACGCACGTGATTCCATTGGAAGAAGTTCAGCTCGATGATAAGCTAGACTTTGTGGAGGAACCAGCAAAGATCATGGACCGTGAGGTCAAACGGTTGAAACAGAGTCGAATTCCGATCGTCAAGGTTCGCTTAAATTCTCGAAGAGGACCCGAGTTTACTTGGGAACGGGAAGACCAGATGCGGCTCAAATACCCACATTTTTTCACCGAGTCCACTCCAGAGACCAACACCAGCTGAATTCAGGGACTGAATTCCTTTTTGGGTGGGCGACTGTGACAAATCACAATTTCAGGTCACTATTCATCATTTTACTATTCATCATTTTCTATTCACCGATCACTATTCATCATTTCACTATTCATCATTTTCGGAGTCAGTTTGAGAATTTGAGAAGTCGTCAAAAATTTTACTATTCATGTGACACTATTCATTCCCAGAGGGAAATTTCCATTCATGATCATCAATCATCATTTCGTAAACTAGATTTACGGGTATTCAAATGCGCGTAACCAGTATGGTTTATCTGCGTATTCATGCATCGTCAGTAAGGACACTTCATATAGACTAGATTAGTCTACACGTCTTCAGCAACATCATTAACATGTTAGGTCATGCACGAGTTTGTGTGATTTTCATTTACGTATGTTCATTAATTATTAAACGTTGCCACTCAGTAATTACCACTAACATTATATCCGATACTCTCGTCAGTGATCATAACGTATTTTCATACTTATTATAATGATATAAAGATTATATTATTACTTTACCCGGTTTTTTTAAATCAATTGTTATATTTTCCATTAGGATCTTATAACTTCGTCGGTTTGCGATATTTTAACCCGATAATTATTCTAACTCCCAATTCTTGCAAGGAATATGATTTTACCATTCTTACAACTTCGTCGTATTTTATTTTACCTCGTTAAGATTTATTTCAAGATAACTCGGTACCAGATAACACCTAATGTATACACAAAATACACTAATTCATACAACACTTAGAGAACATCTTTAATTAACATCACATCTCATCCTTTTTCTTACCATGTGCCACCCCCCCCCTCTAGCCACCCTAACTCTCTAAACACTTGATGTTGAAGACTAAATTTAATGCTTAGATGCTTTATGTTTTGTGATTTTCTTTCAATAACACTTCATTTACAACTTCACTAGCTAAATACACATCAAACTCTCCCTTTTTCTCTCTTCCTTATTCGGTCAAACCAAAAACATCAAGAACAATCCACCAACTTTTGAAGATCAAGTATTAAACAAGCTCCAATTACATTCCTAGTTAGGGTTTTGTGGTAAAAACCCTAGGTTATTATACATTTTTCATCAAAACTCTCCAATAATTCAAGTAAGCTTCAAGAACATCTTTTTGATCTTATTATACTTTCATTTGATTCATATGTTTATGTATTTTCAAGTTATATTAGTTAAACATGCAACTTATTTATGTTATATATATCACTTTACTCATAAACTATCTTTAACACTAGATCCGTAAGTTTCACGAGAAATCTCATGAAATCTACCAAGGTTGGTGATGTTTAGAACCCGATGACACCCTAAGAAGGTGTATGGTAGGATTTGAGAACTTGTGAAGTTGATTGGAAGTGGTTTGATTAAGTTTTGAACTAGAAAAATTAGTTTTCATAAACCCTAGAAAAGGTTCTGTCCAAAAACGTGTGATCTGGAAAACTCAGTAACTCAGGGGATATTTTGGCTTTAATACTTAGAACATACTTTCAAAATCGAAACCGTGGCCGCTTGAATCACTAAAAACCGACTTATAACGAAGGAGATATGATTTTTCTAAGTTAGGCGACGAAAACTAGTTTTCTGAAAATTTAGCGTGCTGTTCGCCAGGATTCAAAGGACAAAACGAGGCGTTAGACATGATCTAGATGACCCGACCTACTGAAAACATGTTAGTTCATGTTTATACGAAGCCGTGGATATAAAGAACGTGGAAAACGAGCTTATAACGACCGAGATACACGCGTTTGAACCCGACAAACTCTACTTTATTTTTGACAGCACTAATAGAAATAATTTTTAAGTGTAAAAACTAGTATTTTTACAAGGCATAATATTGATAGCCGATTTTCTATCTTATCAAGGCGCGTATGATCAAAAGTTAAATAACACGACATTAAGACATCGTTACAAGGTTTTAAAAAACGTCAAGTTTGATCACTAACATTTAACGTACTATATTTCACGACTAGCTTTGCGAGGCCAATTTGGGCATATTTTCACAAGTTAAGGAAAATATTAATTTGCGACGAAAACATTGTATTTTGCCGATAGAACACAAAACTAGGATCATGGAGTGTCATTCCAACATAATTACACGAAAAATAGTTTAGAACATAACAAGACGTCAAAAATATATTTTTCATCGATAAACGTTAATTTCAAAACTAACAAGTGGTATCGATAACATACGTATTTGCATGTGTAACATTGTATCATTGCTTACATTGGATCATAACATTCAAATAGGTCGCGGTTAGAGACCGAGTCTCATTTTCATCATATCCATTGTTGTCTTTATTGCTATCATATCAGGTGAGTTTTCATAGCCCCGTTTTCAATTGTTTACATAATTTCTAAACTCTCGGGGAGAATACATTGCACCATTTTTATGCGGACCAAAGTTTCAACTCATTTGCATTGCTTAAGTTACATCATTGCCCAGATTAAAGTCCCCTTTATTATCATGAACCATTAATTGTGAACAAGCGAGAGTGAGTGAATAGATCTATTGAGGGTGACTCCTCCATTCGGGTTGGTAGCGCCAACTTGTCAAATGAACGCATTTCATTTCTGTCATATTAGAGTGAATGGAAAACACTCAGTTAGGGCATTTCATTCAGTCTAGCTTCCGGGTCATGAGCTTAAGAGCTAATGTATTAATTTTATGTGGCATTGTTTTGTCATACACTCTATACTTGTGGTTACCGTAGAAACATTTCATTTACATAAACCTATGAACTCACCAACATTTTTGTTGACCATTTTTAGCAATGTATTTTCAGGTAATTAAGGTATTGCTTGTTGGCTTGCATAAGGACATACCATAGAGTCGCGGAGTCGACGCGTCTCACTTTATATTTTATGCACTTATCTATCGTTTGATTTGTATGAACTTGATTTCTGAAAACCTGTTTCACCTTTTGGGACCTTGTTTTGTAAACTCTGAATATTTTAAATAATCAAACGATGTATTTTCTAAATGACACTTTAGGTCGTTCAATATAACTGTACTGTGGTGCTATGATCAGTCACGCCCTTGAATGCTTCATTCCGCTGCAAGTAACGTAATTTGGGGGTGTGACAGATGTCTCCTTGGTCCAGATAACACCCCCACACTTCCTATCTAACTTAGACTAGACCTCTCGGTCCATGTATCTAGCCACTATACAAGTAATCTCTTAGGCCATTTGGTCCATGTACCTACCAGACTACAAGCATGCATAAAGCTTTGTCATCTAATCTATGTAATTTAATCAGTGGTATCCACTTGGTCCATGTAATACCGTACCAATTCTCCACTTGGTCCATGTAAGAAAGGCACGCCCCTACTTAAATGTTCTCATAATATACATCCAATTCCCACTTGGTCTATGTGATACTAGACTTAAACTACTTAAACAAATAAACGAGGATTGGAATGAAAAACACATAAACTAAGCAATACAAGACAATAGATCAAAACAAATGGAAATACTATCATAGAATATTAACAAACATGGGTGTTAGCCCATAATTTATGTAAAAGCACAAACGGATAATTCAAATGATACACAAATGATAGTGGAAATAATATGCAAACCGAATTATTAAGCCTAATGTGATGATACGAGACATTCTCTCCTTGTTATCCTAGCTCTTGGGACTGATCTTGGGGCCTTGGAATGGTGGAATTCTGCTGTGGTTGAAAGTGGTGGGTGAAATATATCAAAAACTCTGGTTTAGGGATTGTATTTATAGTCTTCTGTTAGGGCACGATTACGGCATAATCATAAGGGATTACGGCATAAACTAGATATCTTGATTGCTGACGAAGAAAGCATATTCCATGCATATTCTGCGTATCTTCTAAAATACGGCGTAAACTATAGACTCGTTTCGCCGTAATCTTCAAATCTTCTAAATACTTGGACGGGGGATAAAATCTTCATTACGGCGTATGGCCAGAGTTTCATACGACGTAATCCTTCAATGGTTGACTTGGGCTTTGACTGTAGAGCTTCCAATTATGGTGTATTGCCATAGTTAAATACGCCGTATTCTTCAATATTCACCAAGACTTAGTGACTTCTTCCAGGTACCAATACGGGGTAAGGCCAGAGTTACTTACGCCGTATGCTCTTTTACAGCTTGCATACAAAATAGCTCCAAATCATACCTAAAATCTATAATTTTTACAATATTGCTCCAAAATCACTGAAATGAGAAAACTTAAGCAATTCAGATATAAACATGCATAATATGAGCAATAAACATGTGATAAATATTCAACAATTTAGGACTTATCACATATCCCCCCATTTAACTTCCACTTATCCTCAAGTAGACTATAGATTAAGCAATTAGAAAAACATCCAAAACCGTAGTTAAGGAATTAAGCATCAAAGTAATTAACCTCACGAAATATAAATGAAATTCGCTCCTCTCTCATAACCAATCTAGGGTGTTTATTTTGCGGTACACTCAATTGCACAGTCATGGTGTGTATTCTATCATAGACATGGCAAGGATACACATCTCCACCACTAGAGTCTAGGACATTAACCAATTTCAAAGGCAAAATGGGTTAAAATAGTGAAGGTTTAAGGGTTTTACAAGGCTTATGTTTTAACATTTCACACAAAGACTCAATAGATCGCTAGCGCGAATTCTCGATTTACTCAAACAATGGATGGTCACTAGAGCATATCTCGGATTGATGGTGCGTTATTTTCATGACAGATGGTTACCAAAATACTCACCAGATCGTTGGCGCGTCATTCGATGTGTCAAAAACTTGGATGGTCACTAAATTGTCAATGCACTAGATATATTCACAAAGCCAACAGGTACGGTTATGGATAAAGCATGGTAAATATTTAATTGGTGTAAAAAGAAAATAAACAAAACAAATAGATTAAGTCCGACACAACCAATTGCTACTAGTTACTACCTTACCACAAACCCGAAAGAGACATTTATCATTGAGTAACTCACGCTTTAACACGGAAAAACACATTGTTTAATGACACGTGAATAAGACTCAAGAATAACTCAATCAACATCATCAACAATCCAAGGTGGTTATCCCGAATCACTAACTCCCATAAGATCCCAAAAATATATAACAATAGTGGCAAAATTACGGCCACTGTATACACTAAACATAAGTGGTTTATACTACGTACCACTTAAACTAAATACTGAAATTCACATTTTTTTTTTCTTTTTTTTACAATATCAAACTAACGATATATTACTTTACCATTTCACCAATAATACACCATCACATAATACTCATAAACGTATAGAAATCCGAATGAAATAAAAACTAGTGAAAGTAGTAGTATAAGGGTATGACACAAATTACATACTTTCACATTCCCATTGCATAGTGCAATTTTCCCGACCAATGTCTCTCTAGAAAAGAATCGAACGAAAAACTCACATGAACACAGGAAATACATGAGATACACATAGCAACTAGCAACCAATCAATGGACTTAAATCTACACGGTGGGCTAAGGTGTAAGGGTGTAACAAAACAATAAACATTTAATGGTATCACAAAGGAAAAGAAAGGCTCAACATGTTTTACTAGGGGTATCTTACTCTAAAGATGAGAGTAACAAAGGGTTTAAATAGGTGGTCAACTAACCAGTGTAGTTAGTTGATAAACAAACATAAATAATGACATGGGCCATTTGGGTGAATCCAAGTAATTTTGCCTCTTACGTTGATTAAAGCCGATTACACTAAGTTTCCTAAATGTAATGCTCATCATCGTGGTCTCGCATAGATATACCAAGCCATGTTCTAAAGTCTACAACAATCCAATGGCACACATATATTTTTTGTGGAATTTTTTATTAAAATTGTGGAAACGAAAAGGTTTCAATCCTCACAAATAGTATCAAAGGGTATTGTGGGAGGGTTATGCTACTAATGATCTACGAAAAACATGTGAATTTTTTTTATTTTAGCCATTTTTAGTCAGTTTTCGTAGAATAGGATAAGAAAAGTTCTAATTCTAGCTACCTCCCCCCCCCACTTGAAGTGTACAATGCCCTCGTTGTACAAATGAATGCATAAAATTAATGAGGCTAGAATTAGAAACTCAAAACTCCCCTGAGATTGCTCGGAATGATCCTCCATGGTATGAATGCGAGCAACTTTTTCTTCTAGAGTGCATGAAATTATAGGTCTGATATGGCCGCAGGAGGGGTTTCCAGAAAATATACAATATATGAGTACCACCACTTTAAATGTTTCACCAAACCTGTAGAAAAATTCGAACAAAAGCAGAAAACTACTTTCTTAGTGATTATAGCGTTAGAAAAAATTATAAGAAGGATATGTCCAGATCTGTAGATCGTTATTGCGTAATCCATTAATTGGATACGCCGTAATGGTCAAGCTGGGGCAAAAACTACCTTGGTGATATAATACAGATTATTGTTCATACGGCGTATCCTTTAGATTGAATGCGCCGTAATGAACAGTCTGTATGGAAAAACAAATTACGGGTCAGGGTTTGATTACGGCGTATCGCAAAACAAGATTGCGCCGTAAACAAAGAACTGACAGATAGTATTTCAAAACAAAAATCCTAAAATGTAGAAATAAGCAAAAGTACGAAATATGAGAGAGGAATACGCCGTAACCAGAAGTGGTTACGCCGTATCGACTCGTCAGACAGAATCCTAAAAAGAAAAGAAAAATTGAAAAACAATCCGGGTTGTCTCTCGGTAAGCACTTTTGGTTATTTCTTAGTCATTCAAGTTCGACTCTCTTCCTCCTTACGTTGTTTTGTGGATTAGCTCTTCCCTCTCAGTTTCCTCCATGATTCCATTCCTAAGTAACCACATATTTCTTCTGCTAATAGGAAGATTTTCCTTCTTGAAATGTTTAACACGAATAAGACACTTATCATCACCAATGCCATACGTTCTTACTTCGTAGATCTCAACCCTTATCTTATGAGGGTCATACACAAATCCTTCTTTCTCACACTCAATTCTCTCCTCGAGTTCATACTCTTCTTTATCCTAAGTGTCGTCACTAGACGAAGACTCATACCCTCCTTCAATCATTTCTTTAACATGACGAATCATTTTCTCTTTGATTTTTCTTTTATCTTCAGATTTCTGGCAATATTCTTTTGAGTAACTTAGCCAATTCCCTCCGAAAGACGTTCTCACAGTGTAAATCATTCCTTCCTTTTTTATAGAATTCTTCTCTCACCAGGCTTTCTCTTAAATCCTCCATCCATTCCACATTTTTTTATTTTCTTTAAGAGTATCGTACCATTTTTTATCTTCCTCTCTATCTATCCAAGGAAGCCAGTTATTCATAATATCTTCTGTTAATACAAATAATGTCAAAAACGTCATTTACATTCTCCGGTCTATACATATTTTGATAATCACAATATATAAATACACGTTACGTAAAATTACGCTTAACAAGTTTATAATTGAGAAAACTCGTTTCAACTACAACATCACTTAAGGTATGAACAAACAATCTACCATTTCTATGTGACAAAACATTTTTTACAAAAGTATTTTTGTAATTTTAAAGAAATGTTTTATTATGAAAATAAATTTGAATTTCAAATTCTCCAACAGCTAGTTTTCCCGCCTAAAACCAGATAAGTTTTTCACCAGATAAACTTTCACCACATCAGGAAAAAAATGGGAGTGTCTGTTGGGACGGTCCCGTAAATAGGGAGACGGTCCCTTATATATAAAGGACCATCCCCCGCACCTCTTGGTGCCTATAAATACTGGACTGTTTCATACAAAAAAATTACCTCTTGAGCACTAAAACTTTCTGTCTTCCAAATTCATTCTAAATACTCTTCTTTGATCACATTAACGGGTTGTAAGTTTTTTACAAGTGATCACATCCATCCCTCCTCCACGTGCAAGAGAAGAACGCTCGTATTCGTCAAGAAACGAAGTGTTGAAGAATAGTCCTTCACCTCATAAACCGTTGTTACGGATCTCTCCTCAACCTCCATTCTTTGTATCTTAATTCTTTTGTGTAATCCGCCTTAATTGCAAGCTCGGAATTGTGTAGTGTGGATTCGGACTAGGTGTTGGTTCGAATTGTGTAGCCACGTGGGCTTTTGTGTAGATTGGTTCTAGCTAGGATTAGGACTCGACATTCCGCTTAGTGTCGTTAAACTTGGTGTAAGCTTTGGTGTACGGTTTATTCCGCCATAAGGGAGCACGTTGATATAGTGTTTGTGAAACTCTCGAGTGTGAGAATCGAGGAGTGGAGTAGGGCGAAGAGTGAGCTTCGTAGCTGAACCACTATAAATATCCGTGTCCTGGTTTGATCATTTCTTTTCTTAACTTTACTTACTTGTTTATAATTGTGTTCATAAATTGTTGTATTGGTATCACATAAGATTCGAATCAAAAAGTATTTCAAAACAAACTTGAAAAAGATTTTTGAAAACGTAATTAAAACGGTGAAACAATTGAATCCCCCCCCCTTCTAGTTTCTACAATTGGTATGAGAGCGAGGTTACTTAAGATTTTTAAAGTATACTGTATTTTAAAACTTGAATCGATCAATGGATTTTGAAAATATCAAGAATGGCAATCTATGCAAAGACCACCACTTTTCGAAGCTGATAGCTTCATTTACTGGAAAACTATATTCGAAACTTATGTGAAATCAAAAGATCTTGATCCTTATGATAAACAATGTGAAAACCTTAAAAAGGATGAAATAGTTCCTATGATAAACAAAACCCTGAAACTATGGGTGACTTTCAACCTATTGAACAAAACCCTGAAACTAAAAAGGATGAAATAGTTCCTTATGATAAACAAAGTGAAAACCTTAAAAAGAAATTGGCTAAAAACAATGAAGCAAAAATGGTTATTTATAATTCTTTACCCAAAAAAGGAATTTCAAAGAATTTTTATGTGTAATACGGATAAAGATATTTGGAAAACTTTGTTAGTCACTTATCAAGGTAATAATCAAGTCAAAGATAACAAGATCGATCTTCTTGTTCTACAATATGAACAATTCATCATTCCTGAAGACGAATCTATAGATAGTGCTTTTGCTAGATTTAATACTATTATTACTAGTCTAAAGGCACTTGATGAAGGTGTTTCTGTCAAGAGTTGTGTTAGGAAATTTCTCAGGGCTTTACATCCAAAGTGGAGAGCAAAGGTCACGACAATAGAATAATCCAAAGCTTTATGAGTTAATCATTAAAAATGATTCCGAGATAGTCAAAAGAAAAGTAGAAAGGAGATCACTTGCTTTTAATGCTAAAAAGAAATTAAGTGATGATTAAGACTCAAGTTCGGAAAGTGAAGATAAAAATTATACCATGGCGGTTAGACACTTCAAGAAGTTCTTTAAGCGAAGAGGTAGATATGTAAGACAACCGCGAGATGAAAAGAAAGCAACCCAAAAGGGTCGTGATGACAAATTGTGACCTTTCGTAATTTCAAGGTCAATATCTAACTCATATTCTATTTCTAATTCCACTTGAGTAAAAATTTAATTTTTAATTTTTACCCGATTTAGCGATTTTCGTGTTTCTAGCTATTCATGAGCCGTGTTTAGGATTCCTATCCGTTTTTAGGTCATAAGTGATTTAATATTCCATCATATACTCTTAGGATTAAAAAATTTCTATATTTCACATTTTCTGTTTCGTTTCACGATTACATCAAATTTTAGTAACAACTCGCGTTTTCAGTCTTCATTTTTTATTTTTAATTTCGTTTTAACACTCCGGAAAACCCAAGGCTCCCAAGAAATATTTAAAATTAGCCATTTTAATACTTTATAACAATTTCATAATATTTTTATTCCAATTTTCTAAAATTCACGTTTTCAGATCACCCGGTACTGCATAATTCGCGTTTTTAAGACCGCACGCTTGATTTAAACCCCACAAACACACTAATACACCAAATATTAATCCAATATTAATAAAATATGATCTTTATCTTTATTTTTCAAGCTTTGGTCGTTCACAACTCTTCACGCTTCCAATTTACCACTTAAAACCCCTAAAAACTACTCATTACCTTACATAATCCACTCCAACACTTATACTAAACATATAAAATTTTTATACTTATCCATTTTACGAAAAAATTAAAAAAAATCCACCTTTTGAACCCTCACAAAACAGGTCATAGACCCACACACAATCCACATTACTTCTAGTTTCCATTAAACTCAATCATTTCATCTCCTACATGCAAATCTCATAACCATCCAACTTCATAACTTCTCCTCTCCTCCTTGGAAGCCATGAATCACCATCTCCACACCCTCATCACTGTGATTTTTCATCATCAGAATAATCTCCCTAACATTCCCTTGAAGACCCTTGAAGAAGATGGTGATTTGAATCGAAGATTTGAAGGTTTTCTTGAAGTTTCTTGGTGTTTTAGTGAAGTTTTCTTGAAGTCTACCTCAAGTTTATTTAAGGTCCTTGCTTGTTTTTATGTCTCTTGGTCGTTTTTAATCAAGCCCTAGATAACTTATTTGTGATTTTCCACTTCTTGAAAGTATATCTCACCATTTCCTTTTGATTTTTGTTCATGCAATGAGTTTTTGTTATTCAATTAATTATGGGTTTTACTTCAGTGATTAAACCTTCTTGATGTTAAACATGTTATACTTGATTCATTAGGGGTATTGGTTGAAGGTTATTGTGATTGGGATAAGTTATGATACGGTTAAGTTGATTTGTTGATGCAGAAATGAGTAGATCTGCATTGTTGGATTGAAACAACCTTCATATATTGGGTTATAAAATTTGGAAAAAAATATACAGACCTAGGTATATGTCTCAGGGTCATTTGTCAAAAAGGCTCAACATTAGAATTGTTAGGATGATTAAAATGTGATTTTTATGGTAAAAATTGTCAGATTTTGTATACTGTAGGTAGACGGGGGTTAAGTCAAGTTTTATTCCATAAATTTTTGGAACCCAAATATGCTACCTATGCTAGACAAATAGACCTATCACCTGCAATTGGCCTCACATTTATAGGACCTGTAGATTTCAATTGACGGCCGATACGGTAAGCCATAAAATTCAGTCACACTATTCTTTATGGCAGGTCTATAATGAAAATTTATAAAAAGTGGTTAGACCTGCAAATTTTTGGGTAATCTTATTTTTCCAGTACACTAGGGACTTAAAGGAAACTAGGGATATAAAAAACTTAAAAATTGGACCTACGGTTTGTATGTAGTGATTTTTGGAAGTCGAGGAAAGTTTTCAGCCACTAATAAAACTAGGGTAATGAGATGGGCAAACAACCCAGAAACTTGCTTTTTTTGGAAACAATGACCTTTAACTTATAAAAACACTATGTACAATACCCTAGTTGTATGAATTAAGTATAATAATGTGCATCCATTCTCTTATTCAATTAGCATACTCTTAGACATGTTTCTTGTTATAGGTCTTTTCTAGTTTCGCTTTGGTCCTTCGGTTGTTTTTATTGGTCCTCATTCACTCCATTTCTTAAGGTGAGTTCATAGCCTCGCCTTTACTTACTTAAAAGTTTTATAAACTCCGCGAGGGAGATACATGCTAGTTTTACAAACTGAATACAAGTGGTTTTTAGTATGCTTAACCCGATTACGTGATTTATAGACATCAGACATTGAGTACTTCTTGCCTTAAAAGTCCCTAATTTCATGAGTCGTTAATTACGTGAGTAAACGCTAGTATCATGAATATGCTTATTTGGCTTGACGAGCATGTCCGGGTGAGTAGCGCTCACTTGATAACTGTAGGTCAAACAGGCACATAATATTGAGAATTAAAGTAAATGGCAAAGATTACCCTTTTTATGGGCAAAATTATTACTGTGTTAAGGTTCGGTGTATGAGCTCAATGCTATAAATCTGATTTCCCGACTTGTATATGCATTACATGTCAATTGATGAATAATGTTTTTATTCAACTTATTACTTATTAAACTCTATGAATTCACTCAACATTATTGTTGACTTTTTAACATGTTTTATCTCAGGTCCATAAGTGTTGATAGCATGGATAGGCATGCAAGGACATGGATGGATGGACTCTTGTTACTTCACATTTGATGGAACTTTTAAAAACTCAAAACTTATGTTGTGTTTAAATTATGTGTTTTTTGGACTCTTGTTTTGGTTCTAAACTTTTGTGACCTTGTTTCGTTAAACTCTGATAATATCAAATGTGAAACTTGTTTAAAAACATCTTTATTTATTCTTGATGTTTTCTACGACTTGTACTATGTGACTAAGAAATAACACCACAAGTAGTATTCGGGGGTGCTATAGATTGGGATTAGAGCATAAGTTATAATGAACAAGGTCGTTTTCTTAATTAAAAAAAAAGTACTCCCTCGACTATATCCATTTATTATTCCAACAATAATTATAGGAGCACTATTATTATTTCTTATCTCGTCTGATACTCCGCGAAAGTATCACTTTATATATATAATCTTTTGTGCACAAAACTTCGTTGTTTTATTTCTTGATATTCAGGAGCATTATGAATTTCCATCCGAAAATTTATACCCATCTTCGAGTACACCGTTGCTATACGTATATTTATAGTGAATGTTACTATATTTACTTAAGATGTTTTTCGACTATCCTGCTTGTTCCTGAAGAATCGATATATTCCTTTTATTCTTTTTTTTTCTTTTTTTTATGAAGTTTCTCCATGTGAATACTAAACTCTTCTAAACATTATGAGTTACACGATGGTCTCTCTTAGACATTGTATGTCATTACAACGGTCTCTCTTATTTCTCAGACATTGTATGTGATTACAATGGTCTCTCTTATTTCTCAGACATTGTATGTGATTATAATGGTCTCTAAACTCTTTCATAACCGTGTGTAATATCATTTCATATGATAGCGAAACCTGTTACAGTTTATCAATTTCTATAGGTTGCCTTAGTCCCCGTGCACTTATATATCCCGAGCATTTCTGCTTATTGTCCGAAGCACCACTATTGATACTATGTATATAAAGATTATTTATATACACTTATTTACTCTCGACTACTTATCGTTATAAATGTTTTACTGATTCTTACCATTTATATACTCAGTCTCTAGGGCATCATGTCAAACCCTACTTCTCCCAAATATGTATCTATTTCACCAAAATTACTAAATTGTTATACATACTCATTTATTTTTATGATCCCCTAAAACTTTCTTAGGCATTGTGGGTAGCACAACGGTCGCATTTATTTTCAAAACATCGTGAGAGATACTATGATCTTTAAAAACTTTTCATGACCTTACACAGCATTGTTTTACATAAAACCCATCTCAGTCTATCGTTTCCCCTTGATTATCTCACTATCCACCTCTGAAAATGAATTTGAACATTGTCCTAAACTTTTGGAACACTACATCGCCTCGTTACCCATCACCTAGAAATACGTCAGTTAAATTGAACGCGACTTTAACCTATCATCTTATAACATGTTTACCCCGAGTGGTGGGATTTATTCAACCTATAATTATCTACTATTTTGCATCAACATGTTGCGACAACTTCTGTCCGTTACACTTGCTATTTCACTATCATTTTGTAAACAATTTTGTTATTATTTTATAAACTATCCTTTCACTATATTACAAACGGATTTACTATGCTCCTAAGAATTTCCTTACTAATACCTTATAAATTAATAACCAGACTTACTATCAACTTATAAACTACTTTGTTAAGCATATATAAACTACTTTGTAAACACCTTACAAATGGTTTTACCATTACCTTGTGAAACTATTTTACTATCACTTTATAAACCATTTCGCTAAAATTTTATACACTATTTTTCACTATCCTATCAAACCTTTCATTGCTCTTTTACAAGCTACTTCACCACCATCTTATAAACTAAATCACTGATATACTACTACTACATAAACTGTTTTGGACTAGTTCCGAATAAACTATCTTGTTATCACCTTGCAAATCGTTCTGTCAATTACCTTATACCCAATTTGTCACCATACTATAAACAATTTTGTTACTTTCTTATGAATTACTCTGCCACGGTTTTATTAACTAAAAACACTTATTTACTATTACTTCGTAAACGGTTTTGTTATCATTTTTTTTAAAGTCGGTTGCCACTCTCTTGTGAATCTTATAAACTGCGTCACTACTATATAAACTACTTTGACTATTATCTTACAAACAATGTGGTTAAGTCGATATAACACTGAAAACCAAAAAACATCAGAGCTAGAGGTTGTAGAAAATACCGGTTTTCCTAAAATAAAAATTGCAACTATAACTAAAAGAAAGTTTTCTTAAACAACCGAACATCATACGAGTTGACTAGTCCGAGCATTGCATCGTTACTCCTCGATTATACATAGCCTGATCACCTATGTCAAATCCAGGAAGAATCATTCAATGATGGGAGTAGTTGTCACGGATCATGTATGGTCAAGTCTTAAAAAGGCAACCACCTGAAATTGCATCTGTAATTGTGCATTGAACCCTATAGCCAAACACCTATCTTTAGCATCGAGTATACCCCGTTCCTGTCCTTCATGTATTGTTTCGTTACGCTATGTTTTCGACTATGCTTGATAGTCACTGAGTACTTTTGTCATGTCATGTTTTGATCAATTTTGATATGATAAGTCTTTCCCAATTTCGGTTACGTTAGTTACAATTTAACCTTGATCTAACTTATATAAGCTCATGCAACATCCTATTGTAAATCTTCCATTATAACCATCGAATTGAACCAACAAACACATGAACCTAACTCAATTGTCCTGCTAAATCTTCAGGTGTTGCAAATTTTGTGTGAATACATAAGCATTTCATATCACCAACTTTCGCATTCATTGATGCAGGATTTCTGACCAGGTTTTAAATTTATATTTAGTCTCGTCTACTTATGGTCTACCTTATGCACTCACAGGCAGTGTACCCGGTCATGCGTAGTGTAGTAATCGGTAAAGCCGTGGTCGTCCCAAGAGCTATGTGTTTCTGGATTCTAACTTAAGTCTATGTCTCTTTTTTTAAAGGGGTTTATGATTTGTTTGAATAATTAAACAAAATAAACAGAAATGAAATGCAAAAAGTAAAATGAAGTTGTGAACAATAGGGAGAAAGTGTACCAGCCTAGTTGTTCATCCTACATTGCTATGACTATGTTTTCTAATTAAACGTCTTATTGCTTCAAGTGGGGCATAGAATTCGCTAGACTCCTATGGTCAGTTCGTCTAGCCTACCTTCCTAGAGTCCGTCCGGGACACCAAAGGTCCGGATCCTTATGGCTGTCAAGGCTTATAGGTAAACTAGTTTGAGTCATTAAGCGCCACTACAAGCTAGATTAATTCTTTGTGTGATCCGGCCTCTCGGATCTTAGACGACACATCTAATTTCTTAAGTTCATCCAACCTGGAGGGTGATCCTATGGTCAATTCGCACTCAAGGGATCTATTAGTCCTATGGTCAATTCTTACCAACCCTCGCAACCTACTACTCTAGGGTCCTATGGTCAATTCTCCTAGTGTAATACGTACAACCGGTCTTCAAAACTACCGAAACTAGAGGATCTATCGAATAACTAAGCATGCACACACAAAAAACATACAAAAAGCATGAAAACATAATTAACACAGTATAGGAATCATAACTAGGCTAGCACCAAACATACAATAAGTTATACCAAAAATGATGAATAAAACATGAATTAAATTAAACATATTGTTTGATACAAATTAATTGATGTAGATCAAATAAAAATGATGAATCGGAGTGAATCCTCCCTTGAAAGATTGCTTGAAACTGCTAAAAATCATCCTAGAGTGGTGCCCTAGTCGACCCCTATGAGAGGGGGAAAAGAGATACTTAAAAATGCAGATTTTGGGCTGTATTTATAGGCCCTGACAAGGCTACGGCGTAACCTTGAACTGTGGTTATGCCGTAGCTAGTGTAATCCTTGGACGATCTTTTCCATAAATAACGGTTACGGCGTAACTTAAAGGACTAGTTACGCCGTAATCCTTGGCGACGACAACTATGTCGTAACCTTCATGTATAGCTACGCCGTAATTATTTTAAGGTTTTCTTCTATGTCGTAATCTTCTTACTTAGCTACGGCGTAATCTCGGTAAAATCTTGAACCCCATTCTGTGTAATAACTACGCCGTAACCTCATGTGTTGGGTACAACGTAATTTCTTCATTCACATGAGTCCCGTAATGTGTAACAATTACGCCGTAAGCTCTTGTGTTGGTTATGGCGTAACCTTCTTTGCTATAAAATATTCTATGTCTTCAAATAGTTATGGTGTAACCTCGTGTGGTAGTTACGCAGTAATCTCCAATAAGCGTTGACTAGGTCTTCATGTATAAATCCATAGCTACGGCGTAAGTGGAGAGTGTAATTACGCCGTAACTTCTTCAAGCATACTAAAATATAGAATCTCGTAAGTGCTTTTCCAATTCCACGTCTCTTTTGCTCCTATGCTCACTTGTAACCTGAAAACGAAATATAACGAAATCAAAGTATATATTCACATAAAATGATACAATAATGAGCATATTAGGAGGAAATTGACACTTAAATATCAGGACTATTTGATGTCATCAAATATCCCCCTACTTAAACTCTACTTGCCCTCAAGTAGACCTTATTAGAATTATTTCTAAAAAGATATCCCCCAAATGACTTGGAAAATATGAGATTAAAAATTTCCTATGCTAGAATATTAAAAGCCGCACACCTCACGAAATGGGAAAGAAACACTCATACTCTCTCTAATCTAAGCGTCAATTTCGAGGTGATCACTCAATGCATAGTCATAGCATGTATTGTATCATAGGCTTGGCGGTTACACAAATCTCCACCACTAGAGCTAAGGTCAAAACAATCTTTGAAGGCAATAATGGGTGAACAAATTATAAGGCTAGGGTGAAGTGTTTTTACTAACATACTACGGCGAAGGCAACAAAGACCATCGATACTTGACCAAATCCATGGTCAAGACACCAATGACTGCTCAATTCTCTCACCTAAGCATGATTCACAACTAAAGCGTAGGATAAGACATGGGATGCACATAAAGGGTGAAAAATGAAAAATAAGAAACAAATAGTCTTAGCTTACAACCGATTTGTCACCATCCGCTGTCCATTCAAAATCCAAGCTTCAAGACGCAAAAACCGGATCATAACAAGCTAGTGTGCCATTAGAGGACGTCATGATGGGCACACTACTTGGTCTTCATCAACATGTTGGTACAAATACGCCACCAACTCAAATCTACTCATGTGATCGAAGTGGCCTCCTCGATACTAAATCTGATAAGCTCGTACGTTAGTGTTAACAATGATTCACTACCAATAATACTATATACATACAGAAACACAATATTTTTTCATTTTTTTGAATTTTTTTTCTTTTTTGAAATCATAACTACAATCAATAATAATGTCCCCCCACTTGAGATGAATCATATATGGGATAATTTGGGGGGTCTTCAATGATCTTCAAATATATGTCTTCGATGCAGGCGTGATTTCCGAATCTCTCTACTTGAACCTTAAACTTGAGCAAACAGTGACTTCCCAATCTTGAGCTAAGACTACACGGTAGGCTAAGGCAAATAGGTGTATCGAAAAAATTTAGATAAGGGTATGAAATGAAAAGAATTGCTGGGAAGGGTGTATCTAGGGGTATCTTACACTAAAGGTGAGTGCAACAAAAAGGGTTTAACACGGGGGTCGAAGAGTCAAGATGACTAATCGATAAACGCACACAATTATATACACATATGGCTTTTTGGGTGATAATCCTAAAATATTGTCTTCTCGAATTATTTCTTCCAAATGTATCAAGCTAACTCGACATACTACTCGTCTATGGTCTCGAAATGATGTAAAGGACAAGTTCTAAAGTTTACATACTACCGGCACACTCAATATTTGGTGGATTTGGGGTAAATAAGGGGAAATGGAAAGGCTTAAATCTCACCAAGGAAATCAAGGGTTATAGTGTGCTCGGCAAAGATCTAATCTAGTTAGGTTAAGAAAAACATGTCAAAATTTTAAGAATGGCATAATTTTTCAAAATAAACTAGAAAAATGAGGGCAAATAAGTTCAAGTATCAATTCGACTCCCCCCCCCCACTTGAAATGTACAAAGTCCCTTTTGTACTAATCATGAAATAAAGATGAGGTAAAAGTAGAATTGGAACGAGAACTTTCCTAAAATTTGCTCCAAAATGAAATAAGGATCACGTTGAATAAGCGTGCCTTCATCTTGAGATCCATGAGCAAACTTTGATAACCAGAATTCACTTAAACAACCCGAACCATCATACTGGAAAGACATCAAGTATTGAAAATAAAGAAAATGAAAATCCTAACTCACTTTCGTAGGAATCACGGTTGCATTTAGCGTATTCAACAAGCCTTTTAAACTACTCGGTGTCCCGAGTTGACGAGTGAAGTGTCGTGAGGGTTTATAGTGAACACACCCACAAAGTTAATTTACAAACTCGGTAAATGTTTTTGAAAATGGTTTGCTACAGTAAGAAGTTACGGCATAACTTCAAGACTGAGTTACGCCGTATGTAATGTGACCTGACAATGAGCTCGTATTGTGAACAGATTATGGCATAACTTGAAACTAGAGTTACGTCATAATGCCTTGTGGTGTCAATTCCAGAATTTTTCGACTTCTTATGTGCCATAAGAGGCCCTTCTAGCACTTCTCATGTATTTCTTAACTATGGAAACCTGTAAAGATGATGCACAAACATACCAACCAAAAAAATCCTATAAAACAAAAAATAAAAAGATAGGCATGGGGTGCCTCCCAAGAAGCGCTTGTTTTTTTGTTCGAGTCACGAGCTTAACTCCACCCTTACTTACTGAGTAAAAGAGTGTTCATCCCTACACTTGTAATCAAGTGTAGGTGAAAATAGCAATAAACACCGTGAGGGTATGAGTTTGCTATCGGGTACAGAGATGATGAATGAAAGTTATACCTTGAAGGAGATGTCATTTCCCTCCTTACCATACTCGCTATAGTTCCCTGCCATAGTTCCCTTCATCATAATCACTCTAGTGTCCAAGATATCGTCTCCTAATTCCTTCATATGCTCAACTAAAATTGGTTTAGTAGCCGGTGCTACATAACCATCATCGGGTGGTGTGATAAACAAGGCTTGTGAGGTCAAGGGTTGCACAATGTCATCCCCTACATCGGCATCCTGTATGGGAAAACTAGCAAGATTGGGGTATGTATCCGGTGGCATGTATAGTTACATCACCGGATTTGGTTTTAGGTTAGCTTGCATAGGAGGCGTAAGTATTTGCCTAAGCCTTTCTATGTCCTCCACCGTAATACCCCAAAAATCATCCGTGTCATCTTCATCGCATTCCTCCTGAATTTCCTCTTCCTCCTTTGCAGTGTTGATATTGACATTATCAATACCATCCTTCAACTGGTCAATAACCGGTGGCATGTACGGTTGCATCACCAGCTTTGTATCAAGTTGGTTAGGTTGAGAACAAGAGTCAAGAAGAGGTAATCTTGTAGGGACCTCCTTAGATATGAGTTCTTTCCAAAATGCATCATCATCAATCTCCATATCAGAATCCTGATATTCAAAAACTTCCTCTTTCTTATGGAAAAAAGGATCAAAAGATGACCCCTCATACCATTCAGAAACGCCCATAATTTTTGGGCTGGGAAATGAAGAACCAGCATTGATGTATGGTCGTAAGGTTTAAGATAGAGGTTCAAGAGTTCTCGTTGATCGGATGTCTCTCAATAGTCTATAATTCTTCTCACGCTCATACTCCAAATACTCATTTATCGTCATATTATCAATATTCGACTCCATCTCCATGATTACCTGAAATACTAAAACAAACAAAAACAGAAAAGAAATGAAAAAGAAAACTAAAAACAAAAATACCTAAAAGGAAAATAAAAACTATAAAAAGGAAAACTTAAATTAAAATCCTAATATAGCTCCCCGGCAGCGCGCCAAAAACTTGATGCAGGATTTCTGACCAGGTTTTAAATTTGTATTTAGTCTTGTCTACCTATGGTCCAACTTATGCACTCACGGGTAGTGTACCCAGTTGTGTGTAGTGTAGTAATCGGTAAAGCCGAGGTCGTCCCAAGAGCTATGTATTTCTGGATTCTAACTTAAGTCTATGTCACATTTTTTAAAGGGGTTTATGATTTGTTTGAATAATTAAACTAAATAAACAGAAATGAAATGCAGAAAGTAAAATGAAGTTGTGAACAATAGGGAGAAAGTGTAGTAGCCTAGTTGTTCATCCTACATTGCTATGACTTTGTTTTCTAATTAAACATCCTATTGCTTCAAGTGGGGCATAGAATTCGCTAGACTCCTATGGTCAATTCGTCTAGCCTATCGCACTAGAGTCCGTCCAGGACACCAAAGGTCTGGATCCTTATGGTTGTCAAGGCTCATAGGTACACTAGTTTGAGCCATTAAGCGTCACTACATGCTAGATTAATTCTTTGTGTGATCCGGCCTCTCGGATCTTAGACTACACATCTAATTTCATAATTTCATCCAACTCGGAGAGTGATCCTATGGTCAATTCGCACGTAAGGGATTTGGTAGTCCTATGGTCAATTCTTACGAACCCTTGCAACCTACTACTCTAGGGTCCTATGGTCAATTCTCCTAGTGTAATACGTACAACCGGTCTTCAAAACTACCAAAACTAGAGGATCTATCGAATAACTAAGCATGCACACACCAGAAACAATACTAAAAGCATGAAAACATAATCAACACAATATAGGAATCATAACCAGGCTAGCACCAAAGGTGCTTAGCCAAACATACAATAAGTTATACCAAAAATGATGAATAAAACATGAATTGAATTAAACATATTGTTTGATACAAATTACTTGATGTAGATCTAATAAGAATGATGAATCGAAGTGAATCATCCCTTGAAAGATGGATTGGAATTGCTGAAAATCGTCCTGGAGTGATGCCCTAGTCGACCCCTAGGAGAGGGGGAAAAGAGATATTTAAAAATGCAGATTTAGGGCTGTATTTATTGGCCCCGACAAGGCTACAGCGTAACCTTCAACTGTGGTTACGCCGTAGCTAGTGTAATTGTTGGGTTTATTAATTTGATGAGACAAAACGACCAAGAATGAAACAAGAGGGCTTAATGTGACAAAAGATGAAAGTGCAAAAAGATGGAAGATTATTAGCAGAATCTTTTATTATTTTAGTTATCTTTTTGTAAACCTAAATATCTCTCTATATAAAGAGATATTCGGTACATAGGAAATATACAAGTCTTCCACAATGTAACCTAAAGGTGTGTGTGTGTGTGTTCTAGACGTTTGTCCTAGAAAACGTCTAGGGTTTTGTTTATTTCACTTCAAGATCAGTTTGATCCTTGTTATAGATTAGGTAACATGTTATTAATATAATTGAAGTGATTGGTGGGAGAAACTTTGTGTCAATAACAATTGAATTGTTTTAATCCGCTGTGCATGTTATGATCATTGTTATTGTTGAACCCTAAGGCTCAAAACGATCCAAGGAGTCTAATAAACTCCTCAATTGGTATCAGAGCTTGGGGAGCTCGTTACCTAGGGATTCACAAAGTTTTTGTTTTGTCGAAGAGCAGCTGATTCGATGAAAAAGGTATTCTGTTCGTAATTTTTTTTGGTATCGATCTCAATTATATATTGGCTGGTTTTTCGTCTGTAATTAATATACCTCGTACAATCAATGATTGATTCTGCAATTAATCGAATTGTGGAAAAAGATATTTGTGAGGCTGGTATAATATTCGATTGTGGAGTACGTGACCTCGTACTGATATTAATTGCTTAATAAATTGGCGACAAGTGGGTCGGTGGTAAAATAGTATAATCGATCAGATCATAAAATTATTACTTCGTACTAATCGAAGGCACAAGAAGGTTTGAATGCTGCTATGGATTGAAGATATTCAGTTGTGGGGTCGGTATTTAATTGGGATTGAATTGGTATTTGAAGCTGTTGCTAGTTGTATCATTCTGCTGCTCGATATTTTATTCTGCTGCTTGGTTTATTACAATAGTGAGTCAAGTGAATTTAATATGTTTGTCGCATGTGCTATATTGGTTGCGTGGTATATTGGGGTCAGTGGAATACTTTATTGAATTATCAGATAGTGGGATGCAGTTGGTTAATGTGCTGCTTGTATGGATTTATTCTGCCGCTACGCTTATATAACTCTGCCGCTAGTTATAATACTCTGCTGCTAGCTTTGATCATTCTGCTGGTCGACATATATCACTCTGCTGTTACGCATATTGACTCTGCTGCTGGACTTACTCTCTGCTGCTACGTTATTGCTGGGTTTACATGATTGATACATGCATAATTTACGAGCATTGAGGGGAAGTAAGTATGGTTATTGGTTTACACACACACAGGGGAAGTTCACACACACAAGGAGTTTGGTTTTTATGTTCGTTAATGATTTAAAGGCTCGAGTTAAATTTCTTATTGGCGAAGAGAAGTTTTTGTTGCTTCTTTGATGAGGCAGTGGAATTTTTCAAGGTTGTGTCTTAGCATACCTTTCAAGAGGAGGTAACTTGTTTGTTCGTTCAAGTGACTAAGAATTGACAAAACACTTGAAGGAGTTACGTTATTGTGCTCAGTGGTTATTGTCAAGAGATTGAGGTCTCTCTATACGTTAAGTATATGTTCGAAGTCGTATTTAGTACAAGGCATAGGACACAAGGTTGGTTTCTTCTATTTCAACATCAAATTGGTGATGATTATTTTTCTTCAACAGTATATAAAGCCTACAGATTTGAAGAATCATTTTATGTACATGCATCACTCGAGGGGAAGTTTATATTGTTTATTCGTTCTCTATTTGTTGATAACAAAAAGGGGAAGAAATATTGTGATGGCATGGCATGGATTAAGGGGAAGACAGTTTGTTTCATTCAGGGAGATGATCACATCTCAACTTCTGCTACTTCGTCTAGGGAAGTTCGTACAAGACGGTGTTTGTTTTGTCATCATCAAATAGGGGAAGATTGTTGGGTTTATTAATTTGATGAGACAAAATGACCAAGAATGAAACAAGAGGGCTTAATGTGACAAAAGATGAAAGTGCAAAAAGATGGAAGATTATCAGCAGAATCTTTTATTATTTTAGTTATCTTTTTGTAAACCTAAATATCTCTCTATATAAAGAGATATTCGGTACATAGGAAATATATAGGTCTTCCACAATGTAACCTAAAGGTGTGTGTGTGTGTTCTAGACGTTTGTCATAGAAAACGTCTAGGGTTTTGTTTATTTCACTTCAAGATCAATTTGATCCTTGTTATAGATTAGGTAACACGTTATTAATATAATTGAAGTGATTGGTGTGAGAAACTTTGTGTCAATAACAATTGAATTGTTTTAATCCGCTGTGCATGTTATGATCATTGTTATTGTTGAACCCTAAGGCTCAAAACGATCCAAGGAGTCTAATAAACTCCTCAGTAATCCTTCGACGATCTTATCCATAGATAACGGTTATGGCGTAACTTAAAGGACTAGTTATGCCGTAATCTTTGGCGGTGACAACTACGTCGTAACCTTCATGTATAGCTACGCCGTAATCATTTTAGGGTTTTCTTCTACATCGTAATCTTCTTACTTAGCTACGCCGTAATCTTAGTAAAATCTTGAACCTTATTCTGTTTAATAAATATGCCGTAACCTCATGTGTTGGTTACGGTGTAATTTCTTCATTCACATGAGTCCCGTACTGTGTTACAATTACGTCGTAACCTCTTGTGTTGGTTACGGCGTAACCTTCTTTGCCATAAAATCTTCTAAGTCTTCAAATAGTTACGGCCTAACCTCGTGTGGTAGTTATGCCGTAATCTTCAATAAACCTTGACTTGGTCTTCATGTATAAATCCATAGCTACGACGTAAGTGGAGAGTGTAATTACGCCGTAACTTCTTCAAGCATACTAAAATGTAGAATCCTGTAAGTGCTTTTCCAAATCCGCGTCTTTTTTGCTCCTATGCTCACTTGTAACCTGAAAACGAAATATAACGAAATCAAAGTATATATCCACATAAAATGATACAATAATGAGCATATTATGGGGAAATTGACACTTAAATATCAGGACTACTTGATGTCATCATTCATTCACAATACACTTTCGTCATGACTTTAACACGTTACAGTTGCCTTTACCCCATACCATCACCCAATCGATAAATCGGGACTCATCACTAGCCATTCAAGGAACGACCTTCCATTGCTCACTAGACAAAACCTTCAAGGTTAATCAAGCACCTCTATCCGAAACTATGGATAACCACATAACATACTTTGACATTCTTTCATCACTACAAATTTCCCCATTCGTTTCATACGATAATATTTCCCTCATTGGTTGTTAATTTGGTTAAATAAAAAGATTATTTGACTTTATGTGTTTGGCTTACTTGATAAGGTGTTTCTTTAGCTTATTTCTTGGCGGCTTATTTTTGTTTGGGTGTATTGTGTCTCGGCTAGAAAAGAACCACCAAGGTGGCATTTGTTTTGTTGGTTTTGACTTATTTTCATGTTTGGCATATGTAAGCTTACGATTTCGGCTAAATTACTTGTTGTCATAATTTAAACCTGAGAATTTGGGTGGCTTAAAAATATTTTGACAAGATAAAAGATTTAATTTTGGATAGCTTATTTTGTATAGATGAATTTTCATATAAAGAACATAAAAATCGGACTTAAAATGAAAGAATTATGGCCAATTAAAGTTTAACAAAACTTATGAATTTTGACAGCACTTTATAAAATATAACATGCTCATATGATTTTAAAACGCAGTTTTGGACCCCTTTCGGTTCTGAACCGGCTTAAGTGTAAAACACGAAAGTTATCCGAAATGATGTTTTACTGAAGACCCCGCGTGATTTTTAAGCCTGGAACTGTAAAACGAGAGATTTTAAGCTTGGTCAAAGTCGGACAATTTTTCTGAAAAAGTCAAAGTACCCATAGTTGTTTGGAAATTAAATTGCAGTTTTTAAGGATTTTCAAGTCCGTTTGAGCCTTGAAAACCTTAGCGAATGCTATTGTATCACTTATAAATTATTAGGGGCGTTAGAAACCTTCTCAAGACGGTATTTCATAATCTTAAAGGTTTATTAAAACATAAAGGAGCGTTTGGTTCGGTGTCATTTTAGCACGTGAGACTAGTCCAATGGATAGCTCGTTGTGGCTTAACGAACCGGATTAATATTTTTGAACTTGTAATTATAATTGTAATAAATTGTGGCTTTCGGTTATGATGAGCCGAGCCGTAGGCTAACGGCTTTGAACTTATTGTTTAGCAAATGTAATCTTTTATTTATTTCGTAAAAAGTTGAATTAATACACCGAAATTATGACGAACCGCACTCTTTGTTGCCAATGGCTCCGAACCAGATAAACGGTTTATTTTTCCGGAATTGTCTAAGTTGTTTATTTTTCGGAAATGGTTCAAAGTTGCTTATTTTCCGGAAAATAGTATATATCGTTTAAGTGTCATATTTCCGGAAATTCTATTATTGTTTATTAATTAGCATGTATTTTTTTATAAACCATATTATTTGTTATTTTTAGATTTTGGATTAGCCATTTTTCATTATAGTGCACTTTTGGATGTTATGATCCAAAAGGGGCGTCTCGAGTCCGTCATTGTTTTATTTTTTTGTATCGGATTATAGTAGTTTTGTCAAATCATTTTATATTGTTTAATAGAGGTTTTGTGAAATATGGAAACGTCCGATAAACGAACGAGTCATGCCGAAATTTTTCAAAATTTCTATATTTAGAAAACTTTTTACAAATTTTATAGTATATTAAATTCCAACAAAAAGACGAAAAATACTATAATTTATAAAAAAAAATTTGAACTTTTTCTAAATCATTTAGAATGCTTTTATAGTATGTTTTCTTTTATCAGAAACTTTCTTTTGCTCTATTTTGAGGTTTTCGGATTCGTATCAAATTATATTCTTTTATTACTTATTTATTTTCTTGATTTTACTATATAATACACGTGATGTGTTATATACTTTGATTTCTTTTATTTGCTCATTCTTTTTGTTTATTCCTCATAGGTAATATATAAGGCGTATATATTACATACTTGCTATTATTTTCCCGATTTACTTTATTTGACTAACCACCAAACTAAAACTAGAAATCTAAATCTTTTATCAACATGCTACGTTGATGTAACCATCCTTAGGAAAACTAAATTTGAATTTGTTTATTTTCGCGTGTCATACTTTTAAGATAATCTTTGTCTTCTAGGGCGATTCATCCGATTACCGTTGTGTTGTACCTATTATTTCTGTATTTCTGTTAATTGATCATCTGCTTCGAGGACCTGAGTTCGCATGGGATAAAGACAACCAATTTCGAAACAAGTACCCTCACATTTTCCCAATCACCCCACCAACTGACGGCATTATCTGAATTTCAAGATGGAATTTTTGTAAGGGGTAGGTACTGTGACCTTTCGTTATTTTGAAGGTCAATATCTAACTCATATTCTATTTCTATTTCCACTTGAGTAAAAATTTCATTTTTAATTTTTACCCGATTTAGCGATTCTTGCTTTTCTAGCTATTCATGAGCCGTGTTTAGGATTGCTATCCGTTTTCATGTCATAAGTGGTTTAATATTCCATCATATACTCTTAAGATTCAAAAATTTATATATTTCACATTTTCTGTTTCGTTTCACGATTACGTCAAATTTTGTTAATAACTCGCGTTTTCAGTCTGCGTTTGTTATTTTTAATTTTCTTTTAACACTCCGGCAAACCTAAGGCTCCCATGAAATATTTAAAATTTGCCATTTTGACACTTCATAACAATTTCATAATATTTTAACAAAACTTTACAAAAATTCACGTTTTCAGATCACCTGGTACTGGCGTAATTCGCGTTTTTAAGACCGTACGCTTGATTGAAACCCCACAAACACACTAATACACCAAATATTAATAAAATCTTATCTTTGTTTTTATTTTTCAAGATTTGGTCGTTCACCACTCTTCACCATTCCAATTTACCACTTAAAACCCATAGAAACTACTCGTTACCTTACATAATCCACTCCAACACTTATACTAAACATATACACATTTTATACTTATCCATTTTATAAAATTAAAAAAAAAAAAAAAAAAAAAAAATCCACCTTTGGAACCCTCACAAAACCGGCCATAGACCCACACATACTCTACATTACTTCTATGTTCCATAAAACTCAATCATTTCATTTCCTGCATGCAAATCTCATAAACATCCAACTTCATCACTTCTCCTCTCCTCCTTGGCAGCCACGAATCACCATCTCCACACCCTCATCTCTGTGATTTTTCATCATCAAAATAATCTACATAACATTCTCTTGAAGACCCTTGAAGAAGATAGTGATTTGAATCGAATATTTGAAGGTTCTCTTGAAGTTTCTTCGTGTTTTATTGAAGTTTTCTTGAAGTCTTACTCAAGTTTATTTAAGAGTCATTTCTTCAGTGCTCAATCTCATTTTGAATAGTAGAAGAGAAGTTCCTTGCTTGTTTTGATGTCTCTTGGTCATTTTTAATCAAGCCCTAGATAAGCTATTTGTGATTTTCTACTTCTTGTAAGTTCCCACCATTTCCTTTTGATTTTTGTTCATGCAATGAGTTTTTGTTATTCAATTAATTATGGGTTTTACTTCAATGAGTAAACCTTCTTGATGTTAAACATGTTATACTTGATTCATTAGGGGTATTGGTTGAAGGTTATTGTGATTGGGATAAGTTATGATATGGTTAAGTTGACTTGTTGATGCAGAAATTAGTAGATTTGCATTGTTGGAATTAAACGACCTTGATATATTGGGTTATAAAATTTGGAAAAAATATACAAACCTAGGTATAAGTCTCAAGGTCTTTTGTCAAAAAGGCTCACCATTAGAATTGTTAGGATGATTAAAATGTGATTTTTATTGTAAAAATGGTCAAATTTTGTATCCTGTTGGTAGACAGGGGTTAAGTAAAGTTTTATTCCATAACTTGTTGAAAACCAAATATGCTACCTATACTTGACAAATAGAGCTATCACCTCCAATTGGCCTCACCTTTATAGGACCTGTAGATTTCAATTGACGGCCGATACATTAAGCCGTAAAATTCAGTCACACTTTTCTTTATGACAGGTCTGTAATGAAAATTTATAATAAGTGGTTAGACCAGAATTTTTTTGGGTAAACTTATTTTTCCAGTATACTAGGGACTTAAAGGAAACTAGGGATATAAAGAACTTAAAAATTGTACTTACGGTTTGCAAGTAGTGATTTTTGGACTTAGGGTAATGAGATGGGCAAACAACCCGGAAACTTGCTATTTTTAAGTATAATAATGGGAAGCCATGACCTTTAACTTATAAAAACCCTTTGTACAATACCCTAGCTATATGAATCAAGTATAATAATGTGCATCCATTCTCTTATTCAATTAGCATACTCTTAGACACGTTTCTTGTTATAGGTCTTTTCTAGTTTCGCTTCGGTCCTTCGGTTGTTTTTATTCGTGCTCATTCACTCCATTGCTTAAGGTGAGTTCATAGCCTCGCCTTTACTTACTTACAAGTTTTATAAACCCCGCGAGGGACATACATGCTAGTTTTACAAACTGAATACAAGTGGTTTTTGGTATGCTTAACCCGATTACGTGATTTATAGACATCAGACATTGAGTACCTCTTGCCTTAAAAGTCCCTAATTTTATGAGCCATTAATTACGTGAGTAAACGCTAGTATTATGAATATGCATATTGGGCTTGACGTGCATGTCCGGGTGAGTCGTGCTAACTTGATAACTGTAGGTCAAACGAGCACATAATATTGAGAATTAAGGTAAATGGCAAAGATTACCTTTTTATGGGAAAAGTTATTACTGTGTTATGGTTCGGTGTCATGAGCTCAATGCTATAAATATGATTTCTCGACTTGTATATGCATTACATGTCAATTGATGAATAATGCTTGTATTCAACTTATTACTTATTAAACTCTATGAATTCACTCAACATTATTGTTGACTTTTTAGCATGTTTTATCTCAAGTCCATAAGTGTTGATAGCATGGATAGGCGTGCAAGGACATGGATGGATGGACTCTTGTTATTTCACATTGGATGGAACTTTTAAAACCTCAAAACTTATCTTGTGTTAAAATTATGTATTTTTTGGACTCTTGTTTTGGTTTTAAACTTTTGGAACCTTGTTTCGTTAAACTATGATAATATCAAATGTGAAACTTGTTTAAAAACATCTTTATTTATTTTTGATGTTTCCTATAACTTGTACTATGTGACTAATAAATAACACCCCAAGTAGTATTCCGCTGCGTACTGAAAATGGGGGTGTTATACAAATGTAGCAAGGGTGAAAGAAGATTCTTTGGATGTGGTGATCCAAGACACTTGGTAGGAGAATTTTCTCATCAAACGAAAGACAAGAACCAAAAGGCATACGTAAGTGGCGCTTGGAGTGATAGCGACGAAGTTGCCAAAAACAAAGCTTGTCTAATGGCCGGAACTCCAAAAGAGATATGCTTGAGAATTGACTTGGAGCCCGAAGAATGGATCAAAGATAGTGGATGTACTAATCACATGACGGGAAATCGTAAGCTATTCTCATCATATCAATCATGCAACGGAGGTAATGTCACTTTTGGTAGTAAACTCAAAGGTAATATCATTGGCAAAGGTACGATCACTCATAACTCTCTTACTATCACTAATATTGAACAAGTAGATAACTTAGGTTTTAATCTCTTAAGCATTAGTAAAATATGTGACAATAAGTGCAAGGTAATCTTTTCCGAAGAAGGCAGTGAAATCATTAAGTATGGAAAAGTCATTGCCAAGGGAATTAGGAAAGGCGATCTATATGTCATGAAGATAAGTAATAAATCTAGTAACAATATATGTTTGGCTACGGTTAGCGATAACTCTACTTTGTGGCATAGAAGATTAGGTCACGCAAATATGCGTTTATTGCAATCATTAGCTTCTAAGAATTTAGTTAGAAATCTTCCTAAACTTAAGTTTGACCAACATTTTTGTGACGCTTGTAAAGTTGGAAACAAGCTCACTCTAGCCATAAACCTAAGAATATAGTCACAACCTCTGAATGTCTAGAACTCCTTCACATGGATCTTTTCGGTCCTTCTACCGTATGGAGCTGCGGAGGAAATCTTTACACCTTAGTAATAGTGGAAGATTACTCTAGGTACACTTGGACTAGATTTCTTAAGAACAAGACCGAAGCCTTCGAGCAGTTTAAAACATTTAGCAAGAAAATCCAAAATCAACTAGGTTGTTCCATAGTTTCCATTAGGTCAAACCATGGTAGAGAATTTGATAATGAAGTGCAATTCGGAGTCTATTGTGATGCTAAGGGTATTACTCACAATTTCACAGCTCCACGCACTCCACAATCAAATGGGGTAGTCAAAAGGAAAAATAGAACACTGCAAGAAATGAGTAGAACAATGCTAAACGAATAATCCATCCCTCAAAAATTATGGTGTGATGCCGTAGACACCTCCACATATATACTTAATAGAATTCTCATTAGGCCAATCCTAGGAAAAACCCTATACGAAATCTTGAGAGGTAGGAAACCTACTCTAGATTACTTCAGAGTGTTTAGAAGTAAATGCTTCATTCTAAACACCAAAGACTATCTCACCAAGTTTGACTCGAAGTCTTATGATGGTGTATTCCTAGGATACTCACAAAATAGTAAAGCCTATATAGTACTCAATAAGGAAACAATGGCCGTAGAAGAATCACTCAACTTGATTTTCGATGAGAGTCCTCCCCCACCTAAAACATCACCTTTGGTAGATGATGATTTAGATAACATGAAAAATCTAGGAATCAATAATGTCAATGAAACCATAGAAATAAATGAAACCACCAACATTAAAGAATCTAGAAATCATCCCTTAGACAACTTCATTGGAAATCTAAACCAAAGAACCCTTAGATCACAAGCTCAAGACAAAAGTAGTTTCTTTTGCTTTGTCTCAATCATAGAACCTAAGAACGTCAATGAAGCATTAAAAGATGAAAGCTGGATCATCGCAATGCAAGAGGAATTAAATCAATTTAAGTCTAATGATGTTTGGGAGTTAGTACCAAGACCTAAGTATGTGACCATAATAGGAACCAAGTGGGTATTTAGGAACAAATTAGACGAGAACGGAATTGTATCTATGAATATAGCAAGGTTAGTAGCACAAGGCTATAATCAACAAGAGGAAATTGATTATGACGAAACCTATGCACCTGTAGCTAGACTATAGTCCATTAGGATATTACTTGCCTATGCTTGTGCGTTAGACTTTAAGTTGTTCCAAATAGATGTGAAAAGTGCATTCCTAAATGGTTTCATCAATGAGGAGGTATATGTAGCACAACCTCCAGGATTCATTGATTTCAAGAAACCCGAACATGTTTATAAACTCAAGAAAGCTTTGTATGGTCTTAAGCAAGCTCGTAAAGCTTGGTATGATAGGTTAAAAGCTTTTCTTCTTAAACATGAATACTCAATGGGAATGGAAGATAACACTCTTTTCACTAAGAAGAAAGAATCAGACATCATCATCGTCCAAATATATGTCGATGACATTATATTCAGATCAACTTCTCAAGACATGTGTCATGAATTCTCTAAAATCATGCAAGACGAGTTTGAAATGAGCATGATGGACGAACTTAACTTCTTCCTTGGACTTCAAATAAAACAATTAGAGGATGGAATATTATTTAATCAATCTAATTACATTAAAGAAATGCTTAAGAAATTTGGACTAGAAGATACTAAACCTATGAAAACTCCAATGGCTATGGACACAAATCTCACCAAAAATAAAAAGGGTGAATCTGTAGAAAGTAATAAGTGTAGAGGTATGATAGGAAGTTTATTATACCTAACGGCAAGTAGGTCCGATGTCATGTTTAGTGTCTGCCTTTATGCTCGCTTCCAAGAAGATCCCAAAACTTCTTACCTTGAAGTGGTTAAGCGTATATTCCAATACATTAAAGGAACTATGCATATAGGATTATGGTATCCTAAGGGTACCGACATAGAAACCATAGTATATGCCGACTCTGATCATGTGGGAGATTATGTGGATCGAAAAAGCACTAGTGGCATTTGTACCTTCATAGGTTGTTGCTTAACTTCTTGGTTCTCCAAGAAACAAATGACGCTAGCTATCTCCACGACCGAAGCCAAATATGTAAGCGCTAGAAAGGCATGTCAACAAGCACTATGGATGAAACAAGCTCTCGTAGACTATGGCATCACACTTGATGATATCCCAATCATGTGTGACAACAAAGGAGCCATTGATTTAAGTAAGAACCCCGTGCAACATTCTCGCACAAAGCACATAGAAATTCGTCACCACTTTCTTAGGGATAATGTACAAAAGGGAAACATCTCCATCAAAAAGGTTCCAAAGGAAGAAAACATTGCCGATATCCTCATTAAACCTCTCAAGCGGGAACATCTCTTCTATCTTCATCTAGGTTTAGGAATGGTGGAACACGTCTCTTCTTCTTAACTTCTGTAAGTCTCTTTCGTCTATTCTGAGTCTAGGATTCTATTGAGCACAAAATTAAATCGGGGAATTTTTATTTAAAACCTTGCATGATTAAAACCAACTCTAAAAAAAATTTTGTGCATGAAAAAACCCAATTCCTTCTTTTCAAAACTTCTCACGTTTAGGAAAATCATCTTTCTCGCATTGTTAATACAATTCAAAAACGATTTTCTCATGCATGGATAATGTACTCAAAATCCTCGATTGGATCATGTAACTAATATATAATCCAACATGGAAAAATGAGCAAGATTGAACTAAGGAGACTTTGGATTATCTCTTAGGTTTTCTTTTCTCTGGAGTCGAGATAATCACATCTCCACATATGTTTCATCTAGGCACACACTAGGAATACCTTCTTCTGAAGGAATTCCTTTCTTTTTGGTGGCGGTCCCTTATCTCTAGACGGTCCCCAATATATAAAGGACCTTCAACCTATAGACGGGACCGTCCAGCCTTTCTTTTCTGTCGTTATCCTCTTTTCTGATTTCTTGCCTCTGTACTCTTAATCATCTACTTGCTAGTCTAACCTACACTTCCCTTATTACTTAAACATAATTTGAATTAGTTAAACATAAAATGCATGCTTTGCCTAAGATAGCACTCTCTTCTTCTATTTAAACCTTCATCTTCCTCCTTAAATCTCATGGCATAACTTCTTCTTCCTCCTTCCTCACAATGTCATCCCCTAGAAAACCTAGAATGTTGGTCAAACCCATTTGGAGGAAGAAACAAAGTCTAGGAAACTTCATGAACAATTCCACCACTTCAAACAATCACAATCCCAACTTCAATTCAAAATCTACACCCTACAATGAAGCATCTTCCTCATCCTTCTCTTTCTTTGCTTCATAACCCCAAAATGAGTCTCCATCCATTCACAAAGAGTCTCTAACCTTACTCCTTAAGATCATTCATTGCCACCAACATATCCACCTCCAATGACAAGTCCAAATTCTCTACAGTCCATCAAAGCTCAAGAATTCCCCAATCTTGTTAACATGAACCTTTTAAACATCATTCTCTCCTAAAAGCTTCACCCTTCAACCATGCTTCATCCCTCTCTTGACCAACTTGATGCCCATGGAGGTTATTGCGTTTGTTGCATTTACAACCGCAACCACTTTCAAAAGCACAAGAATGATCTTGACTTCATCACATCTCTTCTCTTGCCACCCGGCTTTCCACCACCTTCAAACAACACTTTTTCTCCACCTTTTCTCAGCAAATATTAGACAACATGCATGCTCTACAATAAAACCATACTTAACTTTGAATACTAGACTAGGACTAGGACTAGTAATGTAGGACTTTGTTCGTAATTGTCATCCTTATGTATGACTTTGTCCTGTGTAACCCACTACTGGCGGTCCCTAATATATAAGGGATCGTCCAAGCATTTACAGGACCGTCCAGCTACTTCTGCCTCTGATTCTATCCTCTTTTTTGTTCTCATCTATTCTTTGTGTTACATATGTATACTCTTGCACCTGTATGCTAACTTGTTTTTGTAGCAAAATACCATCGATAGATTTCTCGGTGCCCTCATCTAGGGGGAGCATTAAGCAAGGGGGAGTCTTGATACAGTCAATTTCTTTCCTCTATACAAATAGACAAAAAGGTGGAGAAGAAAATGAAACTCATTAAAAACTTATTACTACTTAATTTTACCTAAAATGAGTTTATATTTTGTAATCATCACAAAGGGGGAGATTGATAATACAAATAATGTCAAAAATGTCATTTGCATTCTCCGGTCTCTACATGTTTTGATAATCACAAAATATAAATACACGTTACGTATAATTACGCTTAACAAGTTTATAATCGAGAAAACTCGTTTCAACCACAACATCACTTAAGGAATGAACAAACAATCTACCAACTTAGTTAAGTGATCAAGGAATTTATTTTTTCCCTAAACTTCACATTTCTATGTGACAAAACATTTTTTACAAAAGTATTTTTGTAATTTTAAAGAAATGTTTTATTAACAAAATAAATTTGAATTTCAAATTCTCCAACGGCTAGTTTTCCCGCCTAAAACCAAATAAGTTTTTCACCAGATAAACTATCACCACAACAGGAAAAAATTAGGAGCGTCTATCGGGACGGTCTCGTAAACAGGGTGACGGTCCCTTATATGTAAAGGACCGTCCAACTTTAAGTGACCGTCCCCCGCTCCTCATGGTGCCTATAAATACTAAACTGTTTCATACAGAAAAATTACCTCTTGAGCACTAAAACTTTATGTCTTCCAAATTCAATATAAATACTCTTCTTTGATCACATTAACGGGTTGTAAGTTGTTTACAAGTGATCACATCCATCCCTCCTCCAAGTACAAGAGAAGAACGCTCGTATTCGTCAAGAAATGAAGTGTTGAAGAATAGTCCTTCACCTCATAAACCGTTGTTACGGATCTCTCCTCAACCTCCATTCTTTGTATCTTAATTCTTGTGTGTAATCCGACTTGAGTACAAGCTCGGAATTGTGTATTGTGTTGATTCGGACTAGGTGTTGGTTCGAATTGTGTAGCCACGTGGGCTTTTGTGTAGATTGGTTCTAGCTAGGATTAGGACTCGACATTCCGCTTAGTGTCGTTAAACTTGATGTAAGCTTTGGTGTACGGTTTGTTCCGCCATAAGGGAGCGTGTTGATATAGTGTTTGTGAAACGCTCGAGTGTGAGACTCGAGGAGTGGAGTAGGGTGAAGAGTGAGCTACGTAGCCGAACCACTATAAATCTCCGTGTCCTGGTTTGATCATTTCTTTCCGTACCTTTACTTACTTGTTTATAATTGTGTTCATAAATTGTTGTATTGGTATCACATCGGATTCGCATCGAAAAGTATTTCAAAACAAACTTGTAAAAGATTTTTGAAAACGTATTAAAACGGTGAAACTATTCAACCCCCCTTCTAGTTTCTACATCTTCCCATCTTGTTTTGATCTATTCTTCAGTCGAGTTATTCTTATCTTGATGTGCCTCTAGGGCCTCGCTAATCATGTTGAGATGGTTAATTTCATTTAACCCAATGCAAGAGGGAGATTCGTAAGTGAATAGGTCATCACTAATCTTCAAAATTTTCGATTCATCATCCTGTATTTCCTGCACACTTAAAAATTCCAGAGTATTGATAGTTTCAATAGAGCAGATTGAAACGATACTTGTTTGTACTAGCTTATCATTTTTATAAACAATATTATCGTTACCGACTTTCAAAGAGATTTTCCTTTTGAAAACATCAAATTTAGCATGTGCAGTTGATAGAAATGGTCTTCCTAAAATAAGTGGAACTATAGAATCCTCAAGAATCTCTAGTACAACAAAGTCAACAGGGAAAACAAATTTATCAATTTTAAGCAATACGTTTTTGACAATCCCCTTAGTTTTCTTAATAGTTTTATCAGCCAATTCTACGGTTAATACTTTAGGAGTTAACTCTCCTAGATTAAGTTTGATGAAGGTAGAATATGGCATGACACTCACATTGGCTCCTAAATCATTAAAGGAATTATCAAACGAAATTGAACCTATAGTGCAAGGTAAAGTGAAACTCCCTGGGTCTTTTTCCTTTGCATTCTTCAAGATAGCAGAACATCTGTCATCCCTGGTCACCTTTGACTATTCTCCAACCTTGGATGTACTCTTCAGCAAATCCTCCAAATGCTTAGTGTAGTTAGGTGTTTCCTTAAGAGCTTCGATGATGGGTGTGTTTACCTGCAATTTCATAAGGTCAGCTAAAGTATTATTCACTTCATTACCTTCTTCTTCCCTTGTTAGCTTCCTAAGGGCTGGTGGTCGATACGGCTCAACCACATCGTTAGCCGCCATTGTTGCTTCATAAATCCTATCTTCTTTCTCTCGATCCTTCTTAAGAGCTGCTTCAACCTACAAAAATAAACTAGAGAAAATAGGAGGTTCGTTAGTATCAGAAATAATGGTATCAATAGTTGGTTCTTCAACAACAGTTATAGCTTTCACATGGTCCCTAGGGTTAGTCTTCGTGTTGCTTGGTAAGGTCCCAGGAAACCTTTCATGAAGAACCTTAGATAGCTGCCCTATTTGTGTTTCGAGTTGATTGATGGCAGCCCCTCAATTTCTAAACTTCCCTTACGCTCACATTTTTCATCTCATTGATCAATCTCGTGATCTCTTCTTCCCTCTTTGCAGATTCAGTAATAAATTTGTTTAAACTCTCCTCAAGACTTGAAGGCTTCTCTTGGTAACCAAACTTGTTATCGTCTCTTTGATAGAAACCTAGTCCACTTGCTCTATACCTCCCAGGTCTAGGGTATGATGTACCAAATATTGTATAGTAAGCTTCTTCAAGTGTTTTCCCGGCCTCCTTCGAAGGGCAATATTTAGAGAGATGATTACCATGGCATACTTCACATCCTACTTCGATTGCATGCACCTTTTTATTTGTCTTTTTCAAGTCCCTTCCAAGATTAGCAACATGGACCTTTAGAGCATTCAATCTATCCGAACTACTTTCACTTTTTGACCAGTGGATGCTCCATCATGCCACATTTGAGAATGATCAGCCATTTCCTGAATTGCTTTCTTAGCATCTTCAGCACTCATCTTCGTAATTGGACCTTGAGAGTACAACATCTGCCTGGTAGCTACAACCAAACCCTTGTAGAATTCGATCACAATCTGCACCTCAGTCAAATCATGTTGGGGACATTTCAAGAGCAGATCATTGAACCTTTCCCATGCTTTGTAGAGGATTTCTCCCACTTCTTTCTTAAAGTTATTGATTTCCTCAATTTTCTTAGCAGTTCTAGATGGTGCACAATACTTGCTCAAAAACCTTATTTTAAATCCAGCCCAAGTAGTACTACTTCCACCAGATATAGTCTTAACCCATCGACTTGCTTGTCCAGTCAGTGTCTTGGGGAAGACACGTAGCATCACATGATCGTGACTCACACCGGTGAGTGAAACAAGTCGACAATTTCTCGAGCACCTTCTCCACGTGCTCATTAGCATCTTCAAACTCAGATCCGCCAAAGGTTTTCTCTCGGAGCTCCTTAAGAAACTACCCCTTCAGCTCAAACTTAATATCTTCTCCAAATGCAGGCCTTATGATCCCGGGACCCGCGTTGTCCCGAATCAGCGCCATGTATTCCTCAATTGTTTGTGTCATCTTGAACCTTAAATCAAATAATAAGTATCAATAGATACGTATTACAAGAAAAAGAAATCTAAGTCCAAATACGAAAAAAATGAAATCTTTTTGGTGTTACTATTCACCTAATACGCCGTAAACATGAAATTGTTTACGCCGTAATCAATCTTAAAACAATACGTATACTGAATTAAAATCGTTACGCCGTATCGAAATAAATCAATGCGCCGTAAAGATAAATAATAACGATTTTAAAAAATTTTATGTTTTTTTTAGAAAATTTTAATAAAATTCAAAACTAACGAACTAAAAACTAGAAATATAAAAAGAAAATGAAAATTTAAACTACGAAAACTAATCTGTATCAGTAACGATTACGCTGTATGTTGAAAAGCAATACGCCATAACTGAGAATCAAGAATTACGCCGTATCCAATGGAAGTGAATACGCCGTAAACCTAACCTGAGAAAGAAGACAGTTAACAATTAAAGAAAACAAACAAAACAAACAACTAATCTAATCTAACAAAAATACAAAACACTATAAATTAACCTAAAACTAATCTATTCCCCGGCAGCGGCGCCAAAAACTTGATGTGTGTTTCGTTGTAGGTATCTTTTATACGAGTTTTAATATTTATAATTAGCCGGACTTATACCTTAAAGACACACTTTCACTGGCAGTGTACCCAATCAGCTGTAGCCAGTGGGGTAAGTACGAGGTCGATCACGGTAATAGTACGCCTAGGTCCTGTTGTAGGCTCCCATTTATATCAACTTACTACACTATAAACATGGTGACTTGATGGTGTTCATGGTGGTGGTGGTGATGATGATGCGACGGTGATGATGAAGAGAGCGAGAGATGGAGAGAGCTTTTATATTATCACATACTAGAAACACACACATAAGTACACACATGAATGAACAACCACTTTCATCGACATCAACACCATCATAAACTCATACGTATGCAACAATCAACATCGTCATCAAACCTCGAATCATCATCACCACCACCACCATGAGAGATAGTTATCAATACATTAGATTAGATCCAAGTAAAGACCTACGCCTTCAGGATTCGATCCGTAAGATGAATCTCCTTAGCAGGATTTCTAGCACTTGCGAGTTTAGATGTCGAGTGTATTTGAAGCATAGTATGTATATACTATTCGAATCCTTACAGTGGCTATTTCATAATTAGATGCCACAGGAGTGCTAACATAATTCTGATGAGTTGCTGAAGTATACCGAGATATCACTTCACAACTGTAGACCTTTTGATGTATACGTAACCACTGAAACACTAAGCTTAATTCACGAAGAATTAACGAAGCGACCTGCTGTCAGCGTTGCTTGATATTGACACTGACAGGAATTTCCATTCGATCACTGTGGATCACATAAGTAATACCACTCATAAATGTTCTGGCAAGATTACTAAGATCTGCGAAGGAATCTAAAGATTTACATTTTGCGTTCTAATTGATGAACAACAAATGTATGTTTTGGAATGTGTCCTAAGAGATTTTATAGATTGAATCTCAACTGGCTCTAGACTCAATTTGTGCGTTTTGATTTAGTGAGCGGAGGTTGAAGCAGAGTGCCACCTTTTCAATATTAACACATCTCAGAGTGAAAGGTCAATAGATTGCGTGTTTATCTTCGTCAAAAATGAAACAAGCATCTGTTGAGAGAAACTTGAGTGGCTGGGAATGGGTTGTGCATTGCATCACTGGGCCCATGATGTCTTGTCTTCAATATCTTAATCATCTATGTGATTAGAGATAGATTATATATTGACCCGGTTTTTGTACTAAGTTTATGGAGGGCTATTTCTTTTCACCATTTCATTAACTTTTCTTTTTAATTCATCAACCCTTTCTTTCTCTTTTTCTCAATTACTCCTTTTTCTCATACCTAAGGACTTCTACACTAACAAGTGGATTGTCCCTGGGTAGATCCTTCCGGCTCTGGCTGGATCATAGGATAAAACCTAAACTTAACCTCCTTATATCCTCATCAGCATAAGAATTGGCTTTGTTGGTTTGTTGAAAACTTCACAGCCATTAAATCAATTTTAAAATCAATAAATCCTACATATTGATTGATTTTTGTTTTGCAGAACTACTCTCCCTACACATGTGCTTTAAAAGATTTTGAAAGCAATTACTTAACGTACACGCAAGGCTCATGTTACCACTTGTAAAGTTTTTGCACATGGTGGTCTGTGTAAATACACCTTTAAACTAGTGAATTATTAAAAATAAATAAATAAATAAATAAATAAAAAAAAAATAAAAAATAAAAAAAAACAAACTAGTCTTTGCGAGACACGTTTATCTCACTAGATAAAGAGATACATCATCATATTTTAGGTGATGACTGGCTCTAATAACTAGCTTGAAATTATTACCCGTCACAGTGCAAGTCTATTCGAGATAATCAATTTTGAGTCGAGCTAAATGATTTTTAAGATTCTCAATATATATCACAAATTCATAAGATCACTTTTCAATCACGTTTTTCTCCCCCTAAAAAATAGCATATCATGATATTTTTTAATATCAACGATGTTTTTGAAAAGCAGTTGGAGAGTCTAACGGATTCTTTAAGCATGAAAAATTTGTTTATGAAGTTTATACTCTCTTTTCATAAAAGCATTTTGATATAACTAACGAAATTTGTTTTTATCGAAAGTTTATCGTTTGAAAGATTTGCAGAGAGTTATCTTTAAGCACATAAAGATTGTTGTTTCGCACTTAGAGACTAAAAAGTTCTTTGCGATAAACTTTTGTTGAAAAAATAGGTGCTAAAGATGGTATTTTTTGTTTTGAAATATTTTCTGTTGTAAAAAAATGTTTTTCAAATAGAAAAGAATTTCCTTTGTGTAAAGCTTGAGTTGTGTACCGATGTATACACAAGTCATTTGAAACGAGTTTGTTGGTTCTAAATTTTTTTCGTTTGTTTATACTCGAACACATTTGAAAAAGATTTTATATTGAAGTGCGAGTTCTAAGCTGAAATACTTGGAAGTCGATAAGGATTTATTTGGTACCTTTTTAAGGGGTAATTTAAGCCTGAAATCGAGTAAATGTGATCAAATATTGCCTCAAATCGTTTCTTTTTGTATTTTAGGTACTTGGGACGAGAAATATGGAAATCGGCACTTTTGGAGCATATTTGGACGAAAAAGTGAAGAAAACAAAGAAGTCGCGAAAAACCTGTCAGACAACAGTGTCTTAAGGCGTCACATGCTACAACGTGACACCGTCCCTTTCAATTCAAGATGGATTTTCTAGTGTTAAGCTAACAAGTGACTCCTCAGAGAGTTTTGAAGACTTGATAAACTGACGCCGTCAGGTGTTAAAAGAAGATGGACGTCACGCTTTAAGTTAACAAGAGACGGATTAGAAGGATTTTACAAGTGACGGACTTAGATCCCTTTCTACACCGTCAGAGCGGCGATTACACAGATGAAACCCTAAAACATGGCGAGTTGATGGCGTCAGAGGCTATAACCTGACGCCGTCAGAACTGTATTCCTATATATATTTTCTCAAGTTTTTATCGTAATGTGTGACATCTTAGGAGAATAAACCCTAGTCAAATTTGGGCATCTTTGTAAGGGTTTTTCAACACTTGAACCTTATGCTTTATTGAAGATAAGTTATTCTTGTAATCATTCAATATGTCTATGTGTTCTTTGATTAATTGTTTATCTTTTCTTCTATCTATCATGCTAGCTTAAGTTTGCTTGTGTTTGCTTAGATCTAATGAAACCTAGTTATTGAATATTAATTTGTTGTCTCTTGTTTAGTTGATTGTTATCGCGTTAGGTTAAGAAAACTGGCTGACCTCTGATAACGCTCATTTTGTATATGTTTTAGTCGCGTTATTTGTATATTTTTGTATATTATTTAGTTATATTTATGAGCACTTTGCGCTTAAAAGGTATTAAGATGTGTTCAGGTCTAGGTACAAGGAAATATTAAATAATGACGAAGAAAAGCCAAAAGATCAAGAGAATATTCAAGAAAAGATCGTCGTCAAAGATATTGATTTATGTTACGACTATTTCCGATGTACAAAAGAAGGATGTGAAGATGGAGTCACGATTAAGTGCTTAAAAGAGTGTTAAAGATTGCAGTTTATTGCCAACCCAAGGTTCAAATACACATTCAAACCAATTTCTTAACCCAAGGTTGAAGCTGAGATTCAAACCTAAGGGTCAATAGCCCAACCTGAGGTTGAGCAGTCATCCCAGCCGCAGGTTCAAGTCTAAACCGCAGGTTGAGATATTTCTGAGATGAAGAGTTGCATTAACTCAAGGTTTTAACTACCATAATGACTAAAGTCTGATCATTTCCTTTTTTTATGATTATTGAAGGCTTGTGACAGTTTTTGAGGGTGATTTCAAGCATAAATAAGAGCCTAATCACCCCATTATCATAGACAATACTAGATGCTAGATACTTGATCACATTATTTACTAAACCCGAAAGAGCTTAATAATCTCTGCCATTCTCAAGAAGATCCCAAGGAGAAATGAAGAAAGTGTTGGTGATACTTACTAGAATAGGTGGAAGATTCCCTTGTTCAATTGGAGGCCTTAAGGAGTGCTATAACTCTTTACATTTCTTACTCATTGTAGTCTTGCTTTGGGTAACTTTATTTTACTTAATTATTATGTTGAGCGATTTAATGTTGAATGAAATGTTACGTTTGTTGATGAAACTTGTTATGGAATAATTTGTGATACTTGTTTGGGAATTATGTAGACTTTCGTGTGAATGTTGAATGATTAGTCGGTTAGAAAAAGTGATTGTTCTCATAAGTTTGTTTAAATATAATTCGTATTCTAAAACTTGTTGATTAAATATTGTTGGATTTAAAGGTCGAAAGAGTTTCTAATATTGTTTAATTCCAAGAAATTGGTGCACAAATGGATTGGTACTTGATAATTGACAACTATTAAGTATTCAAGTTTTTAAATGAATTCGGGGATATTTAATCACGAGATTTGGGTCGAAAGGACTCGTAAGAACTAATGTTACTAATCATCTTTTTCATACATTTGATAACACAAAGGGCTAGTGTAATGGGATGATGTAGTGGCCGAAAGGACTCACCCGTGAAACTAGTAGAAACATGGATTTTCTTGATATTACCCATTGACTAGAAAACCTTGTGAAAATGTGTATGTACCTTCTATGTTTCACCCAAACATGTTCAACATTTTATCACGATTGTTTATTATTCCTAAACAAGTATTTGTTCGTTTGATTGATTGAATTCAGAATCATTGTTTGCTTGTTTATTTATTTACGGTGTTTTAGAGTGTGACAATATTTAGTACTATTTCTTGTGCTACCACCTAAATTGCTAAGTTTAAACCGCGTAGTCTCTTGGGACGATCCCTATTTACCACAAACCATATTACACACGGACGAGTATACTTGCTCGTATGCATTGTTCTTAATAATTGGTAAAAAGGTGTTTATAAATTTAAAATTTGAGTGAAACTTAGGATATAATATATAACCGGTTTTACGCACATCAAACTCTTATATGTAACTAGCTTGAACGTCTTAAAAACGCAACCGTAGAGTGCACTATAAGTTTTTTTCGTTGTATTTATTGCGTGAATTGCGGCTTGTAGATCCTAGAAAACTTAATGGATGTTAAGGGATTTAGGGGAGACTAATATTCATAGAGTTGGGGACTTCGGCACCTCCCTACGACCAATAATAAGGAATACGACGCTTCAACTAAAACAAGAACGTGACAAGTCAACTTATCAATAGGAGATAACTAGGGTGTAATTAAATCTAAGTAAACACGTTTATCCTATCATAAGAAGTTCACCAATTTACTTTTTCTTGTTTTTAGTTTAATTTTAGTTTTATAATTAGTTTTTGGGTTAGTTGATTAACAACTAATTCCACCCACTCCTTCAAAACCGAGATTTTAATTGCTTTCAAAAAATATAAAAATACAAAAAGAATCATCGCTCACCTCTATACCTATCTTGTCATACATCTTTACCTAACGACACTATTCCCCTAGAGAACGATCAATCCCCCGGACATACCTATACTACACTACAATGATCAGGTACACTTCCTGGAGGATTGCAAGCTTCTCAAGATCCCTTGAGAAGTAAAACCATTTGCGTGGACGCAATCCTCGTATCAGAAGTCAATTGAGTTTTGAAAAATTTAAAAGATTTTGACAATCTAAAAAATTTTGAGTAAATTTTTCAAAAAAAAAAAAGATTTCTATCCAGTTTCTTTTTAGAAAAGAATGCACTAAATGAGTACAAAATTCGCTTTATTTAAGTACGAGTTATAGTCTGTCATTTAACTTCAAGTCATTTTAAAGTCCTTGTTTTGAAATCTTTTCGAGGTGATGTACCCGGACTTTCTTTTAAAATATTTCTCGTTGAATTGCGAGTCATACACTGTTATGTGTGTATAAGTCATAATGAAGAAAAAAAATGTTTAACAAAATAAAAGCTATTTTTGACTTTTTGAAAATTTTGATATCTTTGTGTTTTGAGGTTTTCTATTGTTTTTGTGTTTTTCAAACTTTTATATTTTTGTATTTTGTTTTTGTGCGTTTTTCAAATTTTATATTCGGTGTCACACCCCCAAAATCTGTGTTTGCAGCGGAATGGAATTCCAGGGGCGTGATGTTCTCGGTCACAAAGTACAAGGCAATAAAGAACGACCTCTAAGTGAGTCGTTTAAAAACAAGTGTTTGATTTAAAGTTTAGTTTTAAAAAACATATTAATCAAAGTTCACTATCAAAATGTAAGATTTAAATACATGATCAAACGCTAAATAATGCAGAAAAATCTCCATCATGATGTGCATCCAAAATGTAACTCGAAAGTGCTCCATACAAAGAGGTGTATCATCACCTAATTACCTGAGAATACACGCTAAAAGGGTCAACAATAATATTGGTGAGTTCATAGGTTTAAGTAAATAGGTAAAGTGCGGACCACAAGATTTCAGAAGCATGACCATCACAATAATATAACGTCATAGCTAAAAATATATTTAAACAGTGCTCTAAGCTCATGACCCCGAAGCTCGACGAATTGGTATGCAATTAAGCACAATAATAAATGCGACAAATACGTGTTTGCCAGACACTCGGAAATAATCCGAATGATATGCATCCGTTTACCCAGTTGGCGCGACCAACCCGGACGGGGTGTCAACCCAAATAGATCTATTCATAACATCCGCGCTTACAAATAATTAACGGTTCATGATTCGTAGGGGACTTTAATGGCAATGTGGTAACTTAGGCAGAGTAACACTTTTTAGTACTTGTGTCCGTATGTAAAAACAAGCATTGTATTTCCACCCCAAGGGTTTAGAAATCATGTATAAACAATATAAAAGTCGGGTCTATGAAACTCACCTGATGCAAAGCAACAATGTCAATAGTGATTATGCTGGAATGAGGTTCGGTCTCTAACCGCAACCTAATATGAATGATATGAACTAATGTAAGCAATGATATAATGTTGCACATGAAAATACGTATGTTATCGATACCACTCGTTAGTTTTGAAAATAACGTTTATCGTCGAAAAATACATTTTTGACGTCTCGTTCAGTTATAAACTACCTTTCGTATAAATATGTTGAAACGATACTCCACGATCCTCGTTTGGTGTTCTATCGGTAAATATAATGTTTTCGTCGCAAAAATAACACTTTTCATTACTTCTGAAAATATGCCCAAATGGCCTCGTAAAACTAGTCGTGAAATATTGTACGTTAAGTGTTAGTGATTAAACTCGACGCTTTTAAAAACCTTGTAACAATATTTTAATGTCGTGTTATTTGACTTTTGATCATACGCGTCTTGGTTAGATAGAAAATCGGCTATCAATGTTATGTCTTGTAAAAATACTTGTTTTTACACTTAGAAAATATTTCTATTAAGGGCTGTCAAAAATAAATAGAGTTCGTCGGGTTTCAAACGTGTATATCTCGGTCGTTATAAGCTCGTTTTATACATTATTTATATCCACGGTTTCGTATTAACATTTACTAACATATTTTCAGTAGGTCGGATCGTCTAGATCACGTCTAACGCCTCGTTTTGTCCTTTGAAGTTCGGAAAAACAGCAAACAATTTTCAGAAATTTAGTTTTCGTCGTCTAACTTTGAAAAATCATAACTTTCTCGTCGTAAGTCGGTTTTTACTCATTCTTGCGGCCACGGTTTCATTTTTGAAAGTATTTTCTGAATAAGAAGGCGAAAATAGTCCAAGAGTTACTGAGTTTTCCAGATTTTTCGTTTTTGGACAGAACCTTTTCTATAGTTGTTAAAAATCACTTTTATGGTTCAAGGCTTGTTCAAAACACTTCATATCAACTCCACAACTAGTCTAATCCTACCATACACCATCTTAAGGTGTCATGGGGTCCTAAACAACACCAACATTGGTGGATTTCATGGGGTTACACTAAAAATCTATAGATCTATTATTAAAGAGTATTATTGTACAAAGTGGTATATATAACATATATATTTGCATAACTAGTTACTAATATAACATGAAAATATAACAAATGAAGGTATGAAAAGATTAAAAAGTGTTCTTGAAGCTTATTTGAAGATTTAAGATGATTTGGAGTGAAATGTATAAGAAACCTAGGGATTTTTATTTCAAAATCCTAGCTAGGAATGTAAATGAGACTTGTTTATAACTTGACCTTCAAAAAATTATGGTTTCTTGTTGGTGTTCTTGTCTTGGCCGAACAAAGGAGGATAGAAAAGAGAGAGTTTGATGAAATTTTGCTAGTTGATTTGTTAAGTGTATGTGTTATCTAAATTAAATCAAGAAAAATATAAGACTTTAGCATTAATCATTTTTGGTGTATTTGGCAAAAGGGGGTTAGGGGGAGGCGACACATGTAAGAAAAAGGAGAAGAGATTTGATGTTAATTAAAGATCTTGTCCCCATTTAGATAAGTATTAGTGTGTTTAGTGTATACATTAGGTGTTACCGTGTACCGAGTTAACTAGAAATAAATCGGGACGAGGAAAAATAAAATACGACGAAGTTGTAAAAGTTGTAAAATAATATTCCTTGCAAGAAGCGGGTGTTAGAATGATTATCAGGTTGAAATATCGCAAACCGACGAAGTTATTAGCTCCTAACGGAAAATATAACAATTGATTTAAAAATACCGGGTAAAGTAATAATATAATCTTTATATTATGAATGTAAGCATGAAAATATATTAGGATCATAGTCGAGAGTGTCGGTTATAATGTTAGTAGTAATTACTGAGTGGTAACGTTAATTAAATTATTAAACATACGTTTATGAAAATCACACAAACCCGTGCATGACCTAATATGATAATGATGTTACTGATGATATGTAGACTACTCTAGTCTATATGAGGTGTCCTTACTGATGATGCATGGATATGCATCTAAACCATACTGGTTACGCGAATTTGAATACTCGTAAACCTAGTTTACGAAATGATGAATGATGCCTATGAATAGTGATTTCCCTCTGGGAATGAATAGTGTTATGTGAATAGTAAATTTTTTGAAAACTTCTCAAAATCACAAACCAACCTTAAAAATGATGAATAGTGAAATGTAAATAGTAACCGATGGATAGTAAATGATGAATAGTAACTCATGAACAGTAAATTGTCGAGGTTTGGAAAATGACCTGAAACTGTGATTTGTCACAGTCGCCCACCCAAAAAGGAATTCAGTCCCTGAATTCAGTTAGCGTTGGTCTCTGGAGTGGATTCGGTGAAAAGATGTGGGTATTTGAGACGCATTTGCTCTTTTCGTCCCCAAGTGAATTCGGGACTTCATTGAGAATTCCAACGAACTTTAACGATAGGAATTCTACTATGCTTTAACCGCTTGGCATCACGATCCATAATTTCTACTGGCTCTTTGATAAAGTTAAGGTTGTCATCGCGTTGAATTTTTCCTAATGGAATGATGAGGGGCTCGTCGGGTAAACACTTCTTAAGGTTGGAATATGAAATGTATTGTGCACACTACTGAGTTCTGGTGGAAGTTCAAGTCCATAGGCTACTCGGCCGATTCTAGTTAGAGTCTTAAATGGTCCAATATTCCTAGTGTTCAATTTCTCGCGTCTCCCAAATTGTATCACGCCTTCCCAAGGCAAGACTTTCAACATAATTCATTTCCCAACTCTAAAATTCCTAATGGTTCGTAACTTAAGGAGGCCTAATTTCCAATGCTTGGCGTCATGTACCGACATAACTTTTCTATCATTCTTCTGTCGCTTGTAATTGATTCTTGATCTGTACGATTTTCCTTTGCTGTTTCACGACTAAGTCCTAGACTGGTGGATTGTGCTTTCCGAGTTTGGTCTGTCAACAGGTGATTGGTACTTCGACCATAGGATGCCTTAAAGGGTGCAGTCTTTATATTCATGTGATGGCTGTTGTTGAAGGTGAAATCTTGTCAATATCAAAAGATTATTCTAAACAATTCAAAGTTGATCCAAACGGCATTGAGCATGTCCCGTAGCGTTTAGATAGTTCTCCTACTACGTTCATTGGTCTGGGATGGTAGATCGTGCTTATATCTAATTGGGTACAAATATCTTAAAGGGATTGCCAGAAGTTCGAGGTGCATTGACTACCTTTTATTAGGAGTGTTTGAAATTTGTTCAATGTGTCTCGTGACTAATTTTACAATGATAAGTTTTTCATAAGGGGCGTTATCAGAAGGATAAAGCTATGGTAACCGTTTTGATTCCTTCATGTTTTCCTCTAACTGATGCTAAGGTATGAGTCCCTCTTCGCCTAAGGTGCTTGGTCTTCATTACTAAGATTCTTACTGTTCAGTAGTATCTCCCTAGATTTCCTTCATCGAATTTTTTCCATGCTACTACTTGTCAATTACAAGATCCTAAATGTATGAAGTGTTTCAGTACAGTGGTTGGTTTTCAAAAATTGACTCAATATGGAGCATTTTCTTTGAAATCCTTTTCTGAATAATAAATGAAATCTCTCTCTCGATATGGAGTGTTTTGTTTGAAATCTCTTTCTGAATAAATGAATTCGCAAGTTTGAATAAATAAATTTTTAATTTTGAATAAAGAAGTTTCTCTCTCGATATGGAGTGTTTTGTTTGAAATCTTTCTCTGAATAAATGAATTCGCAAGTTTGAATAAATAAATTTACAAGTTTGAATAAATTTAGCGGTTATGCAAGATTGGACTATTTTCAAATGTGACCAAAGTTTTATAAACTGGTTTTCGACATGATATGTTTAGAAAAGATTGGTTTTATACCTTTCTTAACGTACGATAGTTTTACTAAAGGCTGACCCAAAAGGGATTTATTCGTCAAAATAGGTACTCTAGAAAAATATTTTCCTACAAGGTATATGATTTGTATAAACGCATTTTAAAGAAACTCCATTTGAAGTAAAAGCGTCAAAAGGATGAAATAGTCAGGTAGGTATGTCTGCATGAATGCTTAGATGTCTAGCGTACTATTTCTTCCGTTGGGGAATGCCTATTGGTTAATATTAGGCAAGACTTACAGGTATGAGTATTCAACTTACTTGGTCATTTCCAAGATGGATTATGACTTAGGTTCGTTATCTTACTTGGTCTAACTAGTACGTCTGAAATGATAGGATTGGGTGACTATGCTAGAGGTAGTGGTTTGGATAGCCTCGTGAGATCTTAAGATTTCCGTTCCGTTACGACTCAACTTACTGTATATTTCTAGTCCTTGTTTGTGGTTTCGAAATTCTTTCATTGTTTTCTTATGTCCTGGAAACCTCCTTGTAGATGAAAAGTCTTTCTTAGAGAGGTCAATGGTGAAAATCCAACTTAACGGTTGAATGAGTGACAAGTGGTGCAGGTATCTAGGGAGGGTTTGACAAAAGGGATGTTTATGAAAAATTGGTTTGGTAACAAAGCTTTGCTTTTTGAATGTTTTGAATGAAGATTGTTATTAAAATTTGAAAAGATAATAGTTTCCTTCATGGCATAATCCTTCCTGAATTATACATAGGTGATCAGGCTATGTATAATTGAGAACTAATGATGCTATGCTCGGTTTGGTCAAAGTGGTACTATGTTTCTCTAAAGTTTTAGATGGTGTTCAACGTGTTGTTTGGTAAAATGGTAGTGTAAATTTTTTATTTTATCAAGATAATTGGTTCGTATAATACGGTAGTAAATAGTTGGTAGAATGTTAGAAAATCAATTTATGAGGTGATGGTAATATAACACGTTTTAAAATCTCGTGGAATAATTTCCTGAGATGGTAGTAAAATTGCTTTGAGTAAAATTAGGTGAAATAGTCCCATAGAGTGGTAGTAAAATATCTTGTAATGAAATTGTGTGAAACAGTTCTAGAAAGTGGTAGTAATATATCTTGTAATAAAATTTGTTGAATGGTTCATAAGATGTGTGGGAGAATCTCACTGGATGGTAATAGTCTATAGTCAAAGACGAAATTTTCCTAACCCTTAATAGGATAGCGGTATGTCGTTATGAAATGGTTAGGAATGAGATAAATGGAATAGAAAGTCCAATAGATGAAGGTTGTGAGTATCACAGATATAATAGAAGATAGAGATTACATTAGATAAAAGGTACTTGTTACAACTAGGTTACATGAACTTCCTAAGGTGAAGTACTATAGGCAAATACAATTCTAGAGGGTTTAGACTTCGGTTTTCTTGTTCTTCAGCTCCGGGCAGTATTTCCTGAAGTGCCCTTTCTTTTCACAGCCAAAACATGTTATTGGAGGTTTCTAGTCTTCAAAAAGTGTAGGAGTTCTGCAATATTTAATCAGGTGGCCAATCTTCTTACAGTTACCACATGGAGCAGGGCAACGACCAGGGTCATGGTGTTTTTGACATTTATTACATTTTGGTAGAGTACCAAGGTACCCTTTCTTCTTAGTTGGGCCTGCAACATGGGTTTTAGCAAACTCTTGTCGCTTAGGTAGTCGTTGTGCCACACTTCCATCCTGATTTTTGTTGTTCCATTTTCGTTTGTTGTCATTATTGTTTCTTATGGCCTTGGTGTGAGCTATGAGTTCTCCTGCCTGGAGCGCCATACGGATAACTTCAGGCATGTTATCGGGTTCTAATGGGGTGACCAACTTACGAATTTCAGGAGAGAGTCCCCCGATATTCCTCTCAAGTTTCTTATATTCCAGTTCATCCATTGAAGGGCATATTTGTGCTAACTCATAAAAACGATCAGTGTATTTGACCACATCATCTCCTTCCATGGTAAGGTCCAGGATTTCCCGTTCCATCGCTTGAAATTCGCTCCTTGAACAATACTCTAAAATCATCATCCTTCTTAGTTCCTCCCAAGAGATTGAGTAAGCAGTGTCGACCCCTATTAACTGAACATATTTGGTCCACCATTCCTGAGCACGATCCCGAAAAGTGCAAGTGGCGAACTTAACTTTGTCTCCCTTATGACAGTTACCACTTAGGAATATTGTTTCTACTTCTTAGAACCATTTGCAAAATCCTTTCGGGCCTTCAGTTCCGCTGAAGGTGAGGGGATTGCCATTCATAAATTCTTCATGAGTAAGATTTTTGGCGAGGGCTGTGGATATGCTCTTGGCAAAGATTTGTTCAACAGTGGTTTGTGTCATGGCTGGAGCGGCTTGCTTTGACATAGCTCCTTCAAAATCATAAGAGACCATGAGATTTTATAAGTAGTAAGGAGCATCACATATACGCAACCATGACATGTAAAAATCACAACAAGCTCAACCACAACAATATAGGAATAGATCATGACAAAATAAATCATGATAGAAATATGACGTGATAGGAATCAACCACAATAAGAATAAATCACGTCAATCATAATATAATCACCACATACATGAATACAAAAAGAAAGGGCTCGGTTTACATCGACCGATATCATTCCATAGCACAACTATATCCATATAGTAGAGTCAATACTTGGTGATTTCGTTGTACCACAATCAAAATACTACAAGTTTCTTTGAACTATGCCACACACCCCGTGGCTAGGATATACATACAAAAGGTACCTATGATACGATCTAATCTAAGCACTACCAGAGGCACCATCAAGACGGCACTGGAGATCTCGAATCTGATCACAGAGGCTAGCAATCAACGCATCCTGGTCGCGGCGGCGTGCCTGCTCATCCTCTACAAAATGCTCAAGAGTAGCAATCCGGGAGTGACCAATGATCTGGTGCTCCAACTGAGTCTCCAAGGTCTCAATGCGCTCTAGGGGAACCTCATCGAGACAATCAAATATCCGGCCAATACGGTCCTCATGAAGGACCAATCTAGCAATCAGAAGTGGTATGGTATGGTGATCGGCTCACCGGTAACCGGTAGAATACGAGCAGCAGCCATCTCGGAGCTCTCTCCTAACTTCCAAGCACGCGGGGGACCCTCATCATACCTCCACCTAATGAGTACAGGTGGAATAAATGACCATCTGCGGGCGTCAACCCATATGCGAACCTCGTACCGAGCGGAGGCCTCAACAGCCATAACATACGGATCTGAAGGAGAAGGAACCATGGTAAATGCCCTCTTTCAAGGCGGTAACATGGAATCAGGAACATCTCTGGATGTTGATGGTAAGGGAACTATGATAGTCTGGCGGTAAACAACTGGTGGTGGTGGTGGAGATGATGGTGGTGATGGGATATGAGGTGGAGTAGCAGTGGGTGCTGGTGCATGGCTAGGTTGAGGTCGGACCCTCTCCCTAGCCAAACGGATCATAACAGGGCCAGGCTCATGTAATCGGTAGCGACGACCAATGGGAATCTGATCTGGGCGAACAACAGGAACACGCCTAACATGGCACACTGGTGATGAGGCTGGATGGGATGGAACTGGGGGAACAGGTGCAATGGGTGGTGATGGTATAGATAGTGTAGACACAGTCTGGGCGTCCTCGAATGGCTCGGTCTCAGCAGACTCATCGCCAGGAGGTACAGGAACAGGAATGACTGGCGTCACTAGAATAGTGGGCGATGATGAATCATCCATATCCGAATCAGAATCGAGAATGATAGGATCATTAGGTGAAGACATATCACTGTAAATCAGGTCAATATAAATATGTATAAGTATGAATGACTTAAATAAATTAAGTGAATAAAAACATGTATCGCAATCCTAAGCAAATCATGATATTGTGAAGTGTCGTGACCTAGTGTTTATAGTCTAGGGTCAATGATACATCCTAGTTCTCTATAACCTTGGCTCTAGTACCAATTTGTCACACCGCCAAAATCTATGTTTGCAGCGGAATGGAATTCCAGGGGCGTGATGTTCTCGGTCACAAAGTACAAGGCAATAAAGAACGACCTCTAAGTGAGTCGTTTAAAAACAAGCGTTTGATTTAAAGTTAAGTTTTACAAAACATATTAATCAGAGTTCACCATCAAAATGTAAGATTTAAATACATGATCAAACAATAATAATGCAGAAAAATCTCCATCATGATGTGCATCCAAAATGTAACTCGAAAGTGCTCCATACAAAGAGGTGTATCATCACCTAATTACCTGAGAATACACGCTAAAAGGGTCAACAATAAAGTGCGGACCACAAGATTTCAGAAGCATGACCATCACAATAATATAACGTCATAGCCAAAAATATATTTATACAGTGCTCTAAGCTCATGACCCCGAAGCTCGACGAATTGGTATGCAATTAAGCACAATAATAAATGCCCCAAATAAGTGTTTGCCAGGCACTCGAAAATAATCCGAATGATATGCGTCCGTTTACCCAGTTGGCGCGACCAACCCGGACAGGGTGTCAACCCAAATAGATCTATTCATAACATCCGCGCTTACAAATAATTAACGGTTCATGATTCGTAGGGGACTTTAATGGCAATGTGGTAACTTAGGCAATGTAAAAGTTTTTAGTACTTGTGTCCGTATGTAAAAACAAGCATTGTATTCCCACCCCTGAGGGTTTAGAAATCATGTATAAACAATGTAAAAGTCGGGGCTATGAAACTCACCTGATGCAAAGCAACAATGTCAATAGTGATTATGCTGGAATGTGGTTCGGTCTCTAACCGCAACCTAATATGAATGATATGAACTAATGTAAGCAATGATATAATGTTGCACATGCAAATACGTATGTTATCGATACCACTCGTTAGTTTTGAAAATAACGTTTATTGTCGAAAAATACATTTTTGACGTCTCGTTAAGTTATAAACTACTTTTCGTATAAATATGTTGAAACGATACTCCACGATCCTCGTTTGGTGTTCTATCAGTAAATATAATGTTTTCGTCGTAAAAATAACACTTTTCATTACTTGTGAAAATATGCCCAAATGGCCTCGTAAAACTAGTCGTGAAATATTGTACGTTAAGTGTTAGTGATTAAAGTCGACGCTTTTGAAAACCTTGTAACGATATTTTAATGTCGTGCTATTTGACTTTTGATCATACGCGTCTTGATTAGATAGAAAATCGGCTATCAATGTTATGTCTTGTAAAAATACTAGTTTTTACACTTAGAAAATATTTCTATTAAGGGCTGTCAAAAATAAATAGAGTTCGTCGGGTTTCAAACGTGTATATGTCGGTCGTTATAAGCTCGTTTTCTATGTTCTTTATATCTACGGTTTCGTATTAACATGTACTAACATATTTTCAATAGTTCGGGTCGTCTATATCACATCTAACACCTCGTTTTGTCCTTTGAAGTTCGGAAAAACAGCAAACAATTTTCAGAAATTTAGTTTTCGTCGTATAACTTTGAAAAATCATAACTTTCTCGTCGTAAGTCGGTTTTTACTCATTCTTGCGGCCACGGTTTCATTTTTGAAATTATTTTCTGAATATGAAGTCCAAAATAGTCCAAGAGTTACTGAGTTTTCCATATTTTTTGTTTTTGGACAGAACCTTTTCTATAGTTGTTAAAAATCACTTTTATGGTTCAAGGCTTGTTCAAAACACTTCATATCAACTCCACAACTAGTCTAATCCTACCATACACCTTCTTAAGGTGTCATGGGGTCCTAAACATCACCAACATTGGTGGATTTCATGGGGTTACACTAAAAATCTATAGATCTATGATTAAAGAGTATTATTGTACAAAGTGGTATATATAACATATATATTTGCATAACTAGTTACTAATATAACATGAAAATATAAAAAATGAAGGTATGAAAAGATTAAAAAGTGTTCTTGAAGCTTACTTGAAGATTTGAGATGATTTGGAGTGAAATGTATAAGAAACCTAGGGATTTTTATTTCAAAATCCTATCTAGGAATGTAAATGACACTTGTTTATAACTTGATCTTCAAAAAATTATGGATTCTTGTTGGTGTTCTTGTCTTGGCCGAACAAAAGAGGTGAGAAAAGAGAGAGTTTGATGAAATTTTTCTAGTTGATTTGTTAAGTGTATGTGTTATCTAAATTAAATCAAGAAACTATAAGACTTTAGCGATTAATCATTTTTGGTGTATTAGGCAAAAGGGGGTTAGGGGGAGGCGACACATGTAAGAAAAAGGAGAAGAGATTTGATGTTAATTGTAGTATATTCACTAACAAAGAAACACAGGATTAGGGCAAGAATATGGATCGAATAGAGTATAAGTTAGAGAGAGAAGTAGAAGGTTGGGAGCCTTTGTAGAGAGAGAAAGTGAGTTGTATGATTAAAGGAGAGAAAGGTCCAATCCTCTCCACATGAGGAGAGGGATTTATATACTACACGACTTGACTAAATATTATGCCCCTAGTAGGCTGTGGAGCAAGCTGACAGTGGGTAAAGACCCGACCCACTCCACAATAATAATAATAACTAATCTACTACTAATATTACTAGTAATACTACGAGCTATGATGTACTAATAAGTCCTCGGGGTGACCGAGTCTTCAACTAAATATTTATATTCCTAACAATCTCCCCCTATGGGAGGTCACCCCGGATTTAATGTTCTGAATTCTAGCACTCTATTCTAGAATCTTTACTTCACAACTCGTAGACCTTGATTCTTCAACTTTAAAAATCTTTGTGCCTTCAGCAGTGAACTTGCGATGACCGTTCTTTGTTTTGGATGATCTTTGAGTATTCTTTGAATTTATCATCCAACATATGTCTTCAAGGCATCTTGTGGCTTCGTCATCATGAGAAGTTGTGATCGTGGAGCCTTCTTTGAGATCCTCGGCCACCATCAATCTCTGAGCTCATCCATTGTAGAAATGCCTCCATGTGAATTGTTGTGACTGTTGGACACGCATGCTCACACTTTTTTTTTTTTTTTTGGATCATGATATGTACCATCAGAGTTGCGGAAGCTATGTTGTAGGTCTTTTAGCTATCATGATGTCTTTAATAATGAGTTGGAAGTGTGAGCATGGAGTGTGGATTGACTCGTCTCATACTGGAATCAGGAACCACCATCACCATCTTTATATGTACCTGAAATAAAACAGTTAGCAATAAAGTTGGAGAACGAATATGGCTTTGTCATTCGTTCGATGTGGTTGGATTAACCTTCGGTTTCGTGAGGACCGACCTGTGATCAGGTAGAATTCCCTTTAAAGAGAATTCTCCTTGACAGGAATTTCCAGCTTGGTGTAAAGACTCATTCAATGAACTAACATTGGACTCGTCTTACAAGCATGTTCTCATACCGGAACGTCTCAAAGCAGACAACACGGTTGAGTGAATCAGTGAATTGAATACCCACTGATTGATGAGAAATTGATTAGAAAAATCACTCGCGTGTTACTAGATAAGCAATTTTTATGTAACATGACGAGGGTTTTACACATTAAATCACATTTCTGTCATAAATACTTTTGTTTGAAAATTTTCACAATCAATGCGCTCGAAATTCATTTGATGAGCACATTGAAGGGTTTTCCAAAAGCATCCGTCAATCCATATCCTGGAACAGGTTTGATTCAAATTTGAATCGCCCCATCGTTTCTTTCCAGTTGTCACAAGCATGATCCATGAAGGATCTCACATGTCACCCACCAAGAGCTTGTTTGATGTTGGCTCTAGAAGGATTTCCATCTTCATTGTGATTACTTTAAGTATCACTCGGATGTTCTGGCAATATCACAAGGATAATGCGTAGGACTCTTAACATGTATTTCCTTGCTTTCCACATTGTGTGACACATCAAGCATATTGGAAGTGTGTCCTAACGAGATTTATTGATGATCTCTGGGCTCTAGACTCAATGGTGCATTTTGATTTAGTGATCGAAGGCTGGAGAGGACTGCCACCTTTTTAATATCATCTAACTCGGAGTGAGAAAGATAATAGCAATTTATTTATCTCCGTGACAAGTGAAACAAGAGTCCTTTGAGGGACCTTGAGTGGCTAGGGAGGGTTGTGCAGCGTATCACTGGGTCCATGATAATTTGTCTTAAATGCCAGCAATCAACTAAGTGATTCTGACAGCATATGTATTGACCCGGTTTCTGCCTAAGATATAAGGAGGGCTTCTTTCTTTTCACCCTTTATCTTTACATTTCTTTTTCATTCTTCAACCCCTTCAGCGCTTACCGAGACTTCATTACTAGCACCTTGTTGGGTTTGTTCCAGCACTAGCTCCATCTCAGTCGGCATTGATCCCTTATTCACTTTTTCTCCTTTTTATAAACATACCTAAGGACTTCTACACTAACTAGTGGATTGTCCCTGGGTAGATCCCTCCGGTTTTAGCTGGATCATGGGAACTAATACCTAACCTTACCATCCTTATAACTCCAATACATAAAGTAAAATGGTCGGTCTTTGGTATTCTTTCACAATTGCCATCACAAATCATTTGCTCCCCCTCAATATGTGCATCGATATACGAAAAGGTTTGGCACATATGGGAGAGCCTACACTTGAGTTTCAAAAGATCACACTTTTTATCAGAATTTCATATTTAAATCACATTCTCTCCCCCGATCAAAAATTTCAAACCACTTGAGATTTGTGATCCCAATTGATTTAAATATGTTTAGAAAATTTGGGAGAAAATGTGGTCAGGTTTAAATGTATTCTGAATTCGAAGCATACTATGCTCCCCCTTAAACCACGAGAGAGTGTCACTGCTGATGTTGCACAAATTTGGCAAGGTGTCAGAAATTTGAACAAATATTGTAACACCCCAACCCGACAAGGGTAAAGATGTCACACTAATGGTTTCACATCAGATCAAAACAAGGCATACATGTCAAGTAATACAAAAATTCTCAAAGGTTACAAAAGAAATTCTGAAATTTACATGGTTGCAATGGAAACAAAACTAAACACTAAGTCTGCAAAAGCAACTCCTTCTAATGGTCTCTACTTCATAACACTATCAAAGTCTTCTAAGTCCAAAATTCTCTTCACTCATACCCGAACCCGTCGTCCTGCTTATTACCTGCCGCATACGAAAAGAAAACGTGCGGCTGAGCTTAAAAAGCTCAGTGAACAGATACATATACAAAGCAAAGAATAACAAAACAGAAATATAATATGGGCAATGGGAATGTCATAAGGTATAAAAGAAATAAATGGATAATAAGAGAAGAATAGGATAGTCATCTACCACGAGCCCAGAAACTCAAAGTCATAATCTCAAAGTCAACATCTCAAAGTCATAGTCTCACAATCAGAGGGGATACCTCTTAGGCAACCAGATAATATGAGGGGTGTCCTCATGTATCATAATAGTGGAGTGATCAGCTCCCAGAAATGTGAAAGGCATGTATTGCACACAGTACCAGTCACCTCAAAGTCATAACTCAAAGTCATAGTTAAATCCACTAAACATACAAATCTAGGATTGCAATCCATACGCCCCCAAACTCAAAGTCATCTCAAAATCATAATCTCAAAGTCATAATGGCCATATCATAATATAAGAGGGACGGTGTGAGAAATCACTCACCCACACATGAGTCATGCCAGTGGTGCATCACAGACATGGCCAGGTTACCTTCCTGGCTAGGTAACATAAAATGGCTCGGGTATCAAACTAAGAGTCAGGTCTCAATGTCATATCAAGGTGCATCTCAAGGTCATAATCAGAAGGTATATCTCAAGGTCATATCAAAAGGTTCATGTCAAAAGGATCATGGCAAAGGTTTAAATCATAGCTCAACATCAATGCATAGGTGAAAAGACACCCTTACTAAAAAGGGTAGAGTATCCGTACCTTAATGCGACTGAACAATTACTGGGAAAAACATAAGTCACTCCTTCTTCAAATGATCTACCTGAGTTAATAATCATTTATTATTGATGAGTCCCTTTAATGTCATAACTGATTTACATATAATACTCATAGTCGTTAGTGTGTTTAGGGCAGTATCCATTAATTTGCCACTTAGGGGTCTACAAATGATAATATGTCAATTTAAAAGTTTAGTATGACAAATAGCATATTTTAGGGTCTTATATGTCATTCTAGCAAAGTATAGGGTTTAATGATCAAAGTTTATGTTACATGTGTTAATTTTACATTTTAATATTTATATTACCATGCAAGTGCATGAACTTAGAATGAACTTAGAATGACGTTAATATTTCTTAACGAACCGGGAACGTAACGTACTCGAACCACGAAACCGTACCAAGACCAAATTAACCAAAACCCCATATCGGTATTATTATGAAGGTCGAGACACACTTTCGATGGGACTTATTCACGTTGAGACGCAACGAGCATATATACTCTTGGTAGTCACCATAACGAAAACACAACTAGGGCATTACAAGTCATATCGAGGCACAAATGAGAGTGTTCTCGAGGTTTCGTAATGAGCAGCCCACAACCCACGACCAATGCCACACAGAACACGGTTATAGTAACATATTATCGAGGTTTGACACTCACACGAACACGTTACCATGCTCACACAAAATCACTTACACAACAGCAGCATGCGACACACATTTTACCCCTTTTTATATTGACACAAAACGTAAAGTCACCAGCACCTACACCTAGTTAACAAGACAACTTAATAGGCAATATTCAAAATACAAACACCATCCAATAATGGATTAACGAGATGTATGAAAACCACATCCACACAAAGCCCATGCAGGCATACCAAGGAAATATCCCACTCAACTCCACCTTCTAAAGATGCATATAAGTAAGAAACTCATTCACATAATACGACTTAGTACCTGATTAATCTGCTCAACTCTTACTTTCTATAACTTGATGACAACACATACCCACTACCAGGTATAAATTTGCATACGCATGAAATCATGAACAAAACTCTACACCCTCTCGTATTACCACCCTAGAGAGACCAGAACACGTATTAACGAGACAGCTTTGGTTTATAAAACCTTTAGATAGATCGACAAAAAAAAAAAAAAAAAAAAAAAAAAAAAAAAAAAAAAAAAAAAAACAAGACTCAAAAGTTAACGAGACAACACGATATCGCGAGACACGCATACATAGCACACTTTATTCCTTTCATTTTCTGATTTGCAACCAAGTATATACATGTGTTTTAGACTCAAATCGACACACCCAATGTCAACATGCACAAGCATGGTCGAACACAGCCAAACATACCCCCGATGCAACATAAGTATATGCCTAGGGTTTTCATATTTGCACGACTCATTACATGATCATATATATTATATTGTTAGGCTTATTTAAGGTACTATATGGGTAGAATCAAACTGATACAAATGATCCCAAACCAATCCTCCCAACGCGACACGAAATATGCTTATATGTTGGCGTATAAGTTTTATTATTTCGTGTGACATATATTACATTCGTGTACTGGTAATTAACGAGCATATTAGATTAGATTTAGATGTTTTTAAGTCTCATATAGGTCGTGTGTGTTTGAGTGAAAAACAAGAGGGCATCACACATACCTTCTTAGGTAGAAACAAAGAGGGATCAACATGAACACGACTACGAATCTCGACACATCATGGTTCAAGGATGCCACGATCTAATCACCATGGCTGCTATACCACTCGCCCTCGAACCCAGGATACATCACGATCCACCACTTTCTTTACACCTTCACGAACCACCCTTGTGGTACCACTTTTGCACCTTCGAATGAGATCAGACTAGGCAGCCGACTGGTGTGTTTTATTTAGGTTTTGAGAGTGAGATGGAAAAGGTGGTGTTCGGTTGTGGAATGAAAAAAAAATATAAAATAAATAAGGTATGCCGTGATTATAGGAAGTGCTATTGACCGAGCATTTAGGAAGTTTGGTGACTGTTTCCTTGTTTATCTATTTAAATGATCTTCTTGCCCTACAAAATTTTAGTGACGTAAGTATGAAGGACGCATATTGCGGAATTTGGTTGATATATAAATGTTTTAATATGGTTTTGTCATAACAGAGGATTTGTAACATAATTGGTCATAATTTACTTGTCATATTTACAATGAGATTGTGAACAAATTTTAAAATGAAAATCGGACCTCTTGTGACTTGTAAAAAATATTAATCGGAGTTGCCAAAATTATTTGGTAGCATAACTTGTCCATTTCCAGAAGTTCGGGATTGATTCGGTACTTTATAAACCTTTTATTAAATTTTTAAATTCATAGGGGCATTTTTGTCTTTTACCATGCTTTCAAATTTTTGGGTTTTACAAATATTCTCCCCCTCAATTAATGACCCGTTTTCTATTTAAAGAGCTGTAGTCATTCAATTGAGCGACAAGTATTTGTGAAAATTTAATTCAATTTACCACCTTGTGTAACATCAAGACTCTCTTGAAGAATCAAAGAAGATAAAGAGTCTGATGTAAAGAAGACTTCTCTTCTTATACACGAAATGACGCACTGAAATGTACATCAGATCGGATGAAAAACATGGATATAAAGTAATCCATGCCCAGGTGAACTTCACCCGGTTGGAGGAACAACCGTCTTTTTGGCGACATGCTTTCCCCATTGTATAGCGCGGGTTGCAGTATGAAGTAACTGCAAGCCATTAAGACATGTTTTAACCAATTAGTGTAACTTCTGCTCGAGCTTCATTTAAAGATCCGTGTCATTATTGAACGACATTTCTAGGTCCGTAAATGTTATCGATAAACAGAAGACATGCCTAGGTGAAGCTATTTTTGGTATTTTATAGGTTTTATAATTTTGTATTTTCTTTTTGATTTAAGATATATACAACTATATACAAGGATATGGGAAGTCAATCCTTTACTCCTCCTTTTCTTCCTGAAGACATTTGAGAGTTTCAGGAGTCAAGCTCTTCATGCCAAGACGTGGGAGAATAAACTGAAACCGTTCTCTTGGAAGCGCCTTGGTGAAGATGTCAGCCAGCTGAAATTCCGTCCTCACGAAGTATAGTTCCACAATCCCCTTCTCAACCTGTTCCCTTATGAAGTGATGCCTGATGTCGATGTGTTTTGACCGGGAGTGTTGGACATTGTTACAACAAAGAGCTATAGCACTCTTGTTGTCACAATATAGAGGAATCCTGTCGTATGAGAAGCCATAGTCTGAAAGTTGCGATCTCATCTAAAGGATTTGTGCACAGCAAGCAGACATAGCAATGTACTCGGCCTCTGTAGAAGATATAGACGTGCTCATTTGCTTTTTAGAAGACCAACTAACCAACTTTTCCCCCAAAAACTGAGCTCCCCTTGAAGTACTTCGATGAGTGTCCTGACACCCAGCACGATCAGCATCAGTATAAGCCGTCAACTCCATTGCAGTGTCCTTAGGATAACAGAGACCCATGTGAACTGTGCCTTAAAGATATCGAAAGACCCTTTTCACTGCTTCTAGATGCTTTTTGGTGGGCTTGGATTGATACCGAGCACACATACATACGACAAACAGAAGATCTGGTCTACTTGCAGTGATGTACATTAATGATCCAATCATGATTCGATACTTTGTTTGATCAACTGGAACCCCTGAAGGATCTTCATCTAGCTTTGTTCTATCTACCATGGGAGTGTCAACAGGCTCACTTGAATCGAATCCAAACTTTTTCAGGATCTCATTGGCGTATTTGGATTGATTGATGAATATGCCTCCAGGACTTTGTGAGACTTGTAACCCTAAGAAGAATGACATTTGTCCCATCATAGACATTTGGAACTTAGAACTCATCTCCTTTGAAAATCTATCACATTCACTAGGATCAGACGAGGCAAAAATAATGTCATCTACATAAATCTGAACTATAAGCAGATGTTTGCCCGACTTCCTGGTGAATAATGTGGGATCAACAACACCCTTGAAGAACCTGTTTGCTAGAAAAAGCCTGGACAGTGTATCATACCATGCCCTTGGTGCCTGCTTCAATCCATAAAGAGCCTTCTTCAAGCGGTAGACATGATTAGGACGTTCAGCATCCATAAATCCTTCTGGTTGGCTCACGTAGACTTCTTCCTTTAAGTCTCCATTCAAGAAGGCTATTTTGACATCCATCTGGTATACTATCATATTTTGACTCGCAGCATTGACAAGGAAGATTCTAATGGCATCAATTCTAGCAACTGGAGCAAACGATTCTTCAAAATCTATGCCCTCTTCTGGTATGTATCCTTTCGCAACTAACCGTGCCTTGTTCTTTAGAACATCACCATGCTCATCAAGTTTCACCTTGAAAATCCACTTGAGAGCAATAATCATAGTACATTCTGGAGGAGGCACCAATTCCTATACTTCAAGTCGATCAAATTCATGGATTTAGTCTTGCATAGCCTCGAACCAACAATATTTAGTCATTGCTTCTTTGGCATCTTTTGGTTTGACTTTGGATAGTACGGAATTGAAGAAGTACAACAGTGCATCAGTGGCCAGTTGTTTACGTGTGGATACAGGACGAGCGGGATTGCCAATGATGTTGTCAATTGGATGATCGTTGATCCATTTTCTGAGATGATCATGAGGTTGAGGGTTTTCAACTAATGTTGCCGTGCTGTGTTCTTCGAAAGAGGATGTGTGGGTTGAAGTTTCAGGAGCAAAGATATTCTCAAAAAGAACATCAACTATAGGAGTAAATGGATTAACTTCCAAAGAATGGTCAGCTGCAGATTCTTGAAGCACCAGAGAGGATTGAGTATTTGATGATGAGGGTGACTGACTGGCAGCTGATGCATTGAAGCTGATTCAGACAGATGTTGATGGGCGTTCAGAGTCTTGCGGAACTTGAGCATCAGCATTAGGAAGAACAGCTGCAGCATTTGAGTTCGTTTCATTAGTTGGCTCAAAATATTGGTCAAACATAGGATCAAACAACTTCTTCAACTCCTCACTAGTTGGTGGTACATAAGACTCTGCAGGCGTGGGATTCTGTACAAGCCTTGAACTGATTGGTCCAGGAGTCAAAAGTTTAAGATCAGGTCCAGAACTGGTTTTTCCTGAAGCAGGTTGCTCACTCAGCTCATCGAACGTGACATGGATGGATTCCATGATTTGTAGTGTTCTCTTGTTGTAGATTTTGTACCCCTTGCGATCTGGTGCGTAACCAACAAAAATACCTACGTCTGCTTTAGCTCTTAACTTTCCCAAGTCTTGACTATCATTAGTCGGATAGCAAAGTGCGCTAAACACACGAAGAAAGGAAAGATCTGGTTTCTTGTTATGAATTAGCTCATAGGGAGTCTTGTCATGAATAGGATGAATCAGAGATCGATTTTGGGTGTAGCATGCTGTTGCAACAGCCTCTGCCCAGAGAAACATCGGTGCCTTTGAAAATATAAGCATGGTTCTCGCAGCTTCCACCAGAGTACGGTTCCTTCGTTCAACAACACCGTTCTGCTGAGGAGTGCGAGGGATACTTTTTTGATGCATGATGCCCATATTTTCATAGAAATTTCTGAGTTGATGATTAACAAACTCAGTTCCATTGTCAGTGCGGATGATTCTGACAGTTTTGTCGAGCCTTACTTGCAGCTGTTTTATCAATTTGATGATAACCTCTGGAGTTTCATCCTTCATTCTCAAAAACTTAACCCATGTAAACCGTGAGTAATCATCTACTATCACAAGAACATATTTCTTTCCATTTATGGTTTGTACTTTCATTGGGCCACACAGATCTATGTGAAGGGTGTGAAGAACTTCTAAGTTGGTGTTGACGGTTTTGGGTTTGTGGGTTTGTTTCTTGCTTTTGCCCAGTTGACATGTGGAGCAGAGATGATCTTTCTCAAATTTTAGTCTGGGCATGCCTCGTACAAGATCTTTGCGGGAAAGATTATTTATGGTACCGAAGTTTAGATGGTTCAGACGACGATACCACAGCCATGATTTTGTCTTGGAGGCTTTAGAAAGTAAGCAAATGGGAGAGGATCTCAACATTTCTTCAATTGATATGGTGTATAGATTTGTGCCCCGACTGCCTTTTAGAAGGTCCACACCATCCAATTCCCTGACGAAACATGTGTGTTTTCTGAAAGCCACTTCTAGATCTGAATCACAAAATTGACCCACAGAAAACAGATTTTGCCCTAATCCTTCCACATAATATACCCGTGAGATTACACTGTCACCGAACACATAATCTCCATAACCCATAATCGCACCAAAGTGGTCGTTCCCGAATCTAACTGTCCCGATAAACTTTTTCACGAAGTTTTTGAGCCGTGAGCGATCCCCAGTCATATGTTTTGAGCAGCCTGAATCCAAATACCAAAGGATAATTTGTACGACCTGCATTCGAAGACAGACAAATATGGATAACTGAAATATGTGGATCCCCACGTGAAACTGGGGTCCATTTGGTTAGCATTCACAAATTTAGGAGCAACAGAGTTTGCTAATACTGAAGTCTCTACAGTGGGAACAATCCTAGAGTCAGCAGATGGAGTATTTGGAAGGCATTGTGTTCATAGAGACAAAATTCGACCTGTTGGCCTCCATTCTTTAACTTTCACAAACCTATGATCATTCAACTTAGGCAATGGACATTTATTTCCTAAACTGAATTTTCTTCCAGTGGGTCTCCATTGATACCCAACAGTAGCAAAAGTTTTTCCTGTTGCCTCCCAAACTTTCTTACATCTTTCAGTCTTCCTAACATACATAACTTGGGGTGGTGCATGAGATATCAGAAATGACACAACACAATCATCATGATTAGCAGAAATTAAGCATTCGTCACATGTTTTACAGACCGCATTAGAATTCGAATTAATTACAGTACTTTTGATACTAGAATCAACACGATTCAATCTAGTCATTACAAACTTATTGTTCCTAGGTTGGGCTTCTACACTCTTCTTGTGATCACTATTAGCTGGCGCAGTCCTATCTTTCCTTGCATTGCCTCTAGGCTTTGACTCGCAAGCTTGGGTGTCACATTTCACTCCTGTAGAAGTAATGATAGGAATATTAGTTTGTTTCATTGTCACATTCTTTCCAGATTTTGATGTGCTGGGTTCTGATATTCTTGATGGCAAATCAAAGGTTACATGCTTGTTTTTAATAGTGGATGATGATGCACCTAATCTATCTCTTAGGTTGCTAGACTTGGGACCCGTGCCAATGGCATATTCTAACTGTTCCTGGATCCTTTTTGTGAGGACGCAGGCATAACCTACTGCCTTATCACGTGGTTTTTCTATTCTGTCCTCTTCCACAACCTCACGAAGAGTATCAAGTCCATCCCTAAGGTGACAGAGATACATTTGATGGACAGGTCTGTTGTTTCTCATGGGAAATGGATTAGGCCCCACATCAACCTCGTACATTTTACAAGCAGAGACCTTTGATGCAACACAATTACAAGAGGTGCATGGCATTTTTCCTTTCACCTGAGTCTTAAGATTCTCAATTTCATTTAACAAAGAAGTTATCTTTTCATTATGACTATTTCTAGTAACTTTAATTGAGTCATATAACTCTTTGTAATGCTGTTTAATCTTAGAATTTTCTTCTCGAAAACACTCATTTTCATAATGTAACTTATTGATGGTGTCTTGATATTGAAAATTCTGAGAATCTGAAGACGAAGGTTTATTGGTGCCATACACATCACATTTGTTGGATTTAAATTGGGCAATTTGGGCCCTCAACAGTCGAATCGTGTTTGTGTGAGCTTGAATTTTTTCATCACGTTTGCTTAATTCAAAATATGTATCAAACTCAGGAGCATCCAAGGATGTCTTGACATTTGATATTTTGCATGTTTCTTCTAAGTGTTGATGTTTGAGTTGCAAATTCAGATAATCAACCTCTAATTTTGAAAAACGTTTAACCATGTTATCATGTTCATCATTTTGAATTTTTTCAAGCAATTTCAAATTCTCCCCCTCAAGCTCAACAACACGATTCTGGGTAACATCTAAAGCAATAGGATACTCATGAAATTGACAAGCAGATAATGCAGAATCAATAGCAGTATAAAACACATCTTGTGGAATACATCTAGCAATCAAGTTGTCATTGGCGATGAGTATGTTTTTCCTTTCAATCTCACGACTCTTAAGTTCTATTGCACATTGAGTTACCTCATTTTTCATATCTTTAAACACTACTTTCATTTCATTTATTTCTGTTTTAAGGGCAGTTTGCATCCCTTCAAAATGTTCTTTAAGTAGTTTAAAGAATGGCATGACCTCAGTCAAGTAACACCTTTTTGCATGCTCAAAACACCTTTCCCCCTCAGTAATTCCTGTTGGTGTGATTCTCTTCTTACGTGTTTTATCAAAATCAGCAAATAGTTGCCAAAGCACGTATAAGCTAATTAAGGTTTTGCATTCAGTGGGAAGAGACAAAGGAACCAAATTCCTAGGTGTATTGGGAGGATACACCGTTATGGACGCAACTTTTCTAATGTATGGGGTGTTGGCTTTAAGTTTATCTTCCTTTAGCTTTTCTATATCTTGTGACCAAAATATTTGTTCAGGTGTTAACTTCTTTTGAGGAGCAAACACAGTCAAACGATTCTCCTCATAATAATCATGGGGCTTGACTATTACTCGTTTGGCTATGCACATGGGATCCCTCATTTTCTCATTCATTTTTTCTATTTTTTTCACTTCTATCTCATCTGCCTCATTCAAGGATACAACCTTAGGTAGTTCATGATTGGGCATAATCATCACTTTGGCATCATATAATGCAGGTTGGGCTACCTTAGCAATCTTAAGAAGAGCTAATTGAGATTCACCTACATTGCTTTCACTATGCTTGTCACTTAACTTTCTGTGCTTATGAATCATTTGGGCAGTCTGTCTGGTTTGGTCTTGTGTGTACAACTTATCTTCAAGTTTATTCTTTAATGTTTTGAGTCTAGAGAAATCATCTAAGATTTTAGATTCTTTTTCTTTGAATTCTAGATTAAACCTATTTACACAATTCTGTACTTCCTGGTTTTGTTTGACGGACATATCTAGCTGGCATTTTAAAGAATTCAACTCTTGTTTTAATGTTTCTTCTCTTACTCTAGAGTCTTTAATAAGAGTACGCAACTGACCTTCCATTTTCTGCTCACGTTCAGTTAGTTCAAACTTAGCAATCTGCTCATACATAGCTACTTCTTCCTTATAGATGTTTAGTCTAGTGAACAAGTTATCACTAGGAGCAAGTACAGTTTTTTCATGCCACTCACATGCATTATCAACGTCACATGTATTTTCTAAGGCACACACGTTATTAACAACACAAGCATTATTATCAACAGAAGATTCTCCATCTTGTACATCAGGGACGTTGTTGTGAGTCAAATCTTGTTTATATGGGATCATATTGCTATTTTCCATGTCAACATTATTTGAGTCAGAAACATCTCCCTGTTGTACTTCGTTGGGAATCTTTTGTTCATCAACTATTTTATATGTGTCGTAAAGTTTTAGTACCTCTGAAATCACAGATGCATTTGAAGAACCAGCTTGTCGAGGTGATGATGTCAAGGATGACAAGTTAGCCATGAAGACTGTTTGAGCCGTTGGTTCATCATCCACATCAGAGTCAAATGCATCACAATCATCAGCTTTGAAGATATTGGGATCGTTGAGTGCTAGATCCTGAACTGGTTGCTCATCCATATCTTCATCAAAAGTATTTCCCCCATCACCAGCCAAAAACAGCAATTCTTCCTCGTACAATACAGCTCCATTCTCTTGAGCCTACATCAATAGCATCTTGTCCTTGAAGTAGTCTGAGTTCTGAGGATGCTTTGTTTGATTGCAGTTTCTGGCAATGTGTCCTAGTCCTCCACAATTATAGCACTTGAGCTGTTTTCCCTGCCCCTGATTGGCATTCCCTGCTCTGTTTTGCCCAATACCTTGACCCATATTCCTTCCTGCTCTCCCTTGCACATTCTAGACCACAATTTTCCCATCCTCCACCATTGCAAGATGGCGCGGGTTCGATGAATTTCTTAGTTGATTGTTGGTTTGAGGGAGAACTGCTTTGAATTGTTGAACCAGTAATGATACTTGGCTGGTGAGGTTATCGATCATTTTGTCGGTTTGAGAATAGCCTGAATCAAGTTGAGAACTCATAGCAGAAGATGGTGAATGAAGTTGAGAATAACCTTGGTTGGATGAGAGTTGGGTGTTTGGTAAAGCATTTGCCATAAAGGCCAGTGGATCATTATGAGTTGTAGGATTTAACTTTTCTCTTAGCACCCGATCAAAGGCAGCATGCTTCTCATGTTGTTGGAGGTAAGCATACAGCTCTTCATAGTTGGTGTCCCTCAGACCTTTGTTGAGTTTGACAGCAGTGACGAATCTATCCCATTCTGGAGTCATGTTGTTTACAAACTTTGAGTTAAGTTGGATGTTGGGCATAGTCATTCTTATTATCATCATGTCATTCACCAACTTATGAAATCTCACATAGTAGTCTGTGATATTCTCTCCTGGGTTCATTTTGAAGTGTTCAAACTCATCATACAGTTGAGATTCCCGGTCTTCCTTTGTGAGTTCTGACCCAGCTAACAACATCTTTACATTGTCCCACACTGCTTTGGCTTCTGTGTTGAAATTGATGAGTTTGTAGACATCCTTTGGCAGAACTTGTATGATGATATTTGTGGCTCTAATGTCAGCATCATACCTCTTCTTTTCCTCTTCAGTAAGGTCATTGTAAGTGCGAGGTCTATCAATTCCAAATGTGACTGTGCCATCTTCACCAATAGTAACAGCGTCTCTGGTGGTACCCATCTGAAATGGTCCTTCATCAATGGACTTGAGGATGTTTGCTCCATTCTCTTTTCCCAAGCAGTAAAGCCGTATTCGTTGTGCCCATGACCCATAGTCCATCTTGTCTAGCATAGGTGGACGGGTATCGGACCCTGCTGCTTGGATATCATCTGATGCGGTGCTTTTTATAGTGGCCATAAAGATTACGGGATTTTATAGGTCTTGTGACTTAACCGATAAATCGAATCTTTCGCAGGACTTTCTAAAATCACCAAGAAACAAACTGTAAACTAAGAGTAACTTGCCACTACAAATCGCAATAGACAAATCATTACCCTGAAGATACAAAACGCAACAGACAAATCGCCAGTCTGATAAGACAAATCGCTAGTCTGATAATACAAACCGCAACAGACAAGTCGCTACTCTGACGGAGACAAGTCGCTACTCTGATGGACACAAATCGCAATAGACAAATCGCTAGTCTGATAAAACAAACAACAACAGACAAGTCGCTACTCTGACGGAGACAAGTCGCTACTCTGACGGACACAAGTCGCAACCCACAAAACGCCAGTCACTAGAAGACAGAGCTGTCACTATCTTGGTCAAAACGCTACCCACAAAACGCCAGATAATTCGCTTTCGTAGCAATTTGTAGTTTTTGCCAAATCCGGTAAAGGGCCAAAACGCAACTTCGAGGAACCACAAAACGCTACTTACACTTACCACCAATACACAAAACGCTACAAAGAAACAATCACAGAAGGACAAAACGCTATGAATAACACTTTTGTCCTAGCCTTCGAATCTTCCAAAAACTACCACAAAAAGTCTCAAACAATGACTCCAAACACCAAACACTACTCCTATGTTATCCCTAAGCTAGAAAGTACAAGATCTAACACCTTTTATCAACTAACAGAGCGTAAAATGGATATTTTGAGAAACTTTGTGTTCGAACCAAAATGCCCCAAAACTACACCAATATGTTAATATACCCTTATGTGAACCTAACCATGGCTCTTGATACCAATTGTAGTATATTCACTAACAAAGAAACACACTATTAGGGCAAGAATATGGATCGAATAAAGTATAAGTTAGAGAGAGAAGTAGAAGGTTGGGAGCCTTTGTAGAGAGAGAAAGTGAGTCGTATGATTAAATGAGAGAAAGGTCCAACCCTCTCCACATGAGGAGAGGGGTTTATATAATACACGACTTGACTAAATATTATGCCCCTAGTGGGCTGTGGAGCAAGCTGACAGTGGGTAAAGACCCGACCCACTCCACAATAATAATAATAACTAATCTACTACTAATATTACTAGTAATACTACGAGCTATGATGTGCTAATAAGTCCTCGGGGTGACCGAGTCTTCAACTGAATATTTATATTCCTAACATTAATTAAAGATCTTGTCCCTATTTAGATAAGTATTAGTGTGTTTAGTGTATACATTAGGTATTACCGTGTACCTAGTTAACTAGAAATAAATCATGACGAGGTAAAATAAAATACGACGAAGTTGTAAAAGTTGTAAAATAATATTCCTTGCAAGAATCGGGTGTTAGAATGATTATTAGGTTGAAATATCGCAAACCGACGGAGTTATAAGCTCCTAACGGAAAATATAGCAATTGATTTAAAAACACCGGGTAAAGTAATAATATAATCTTTATATTATTAATGTAAGCATGAAAATATATTAGGATCATAGTCAGGAGTGTCGGTTATAATGTTAGTAGTAATGACTGAGTGGTAATGTTAATTAAATTATTAAACATACGTTTATGAAAATCACACAAACCCGTGCATGACCTAGTATGATAATGATGTTACTGATGATATGTAGACGACTGTAGTCTATATGAGGTGTCCTTACTGATGATGCATGGATACGCAGCTAAACCATACTGGTTACGCAAATTTGAATACCCGTAAACCTAGTTTACGAAATGATGAATAATGCCCATGAATAGTGATTTCCCTCCGGGAATGAATAGTGTTATATGAATAGTAAAATTTTTGAAAACTTCTCAAAATCACAAACCGACCTCAAAAATAATGAATAGTGAAATGTAAATAGTAACCGATGGATATTAAATGATGAATAGTAACTCATGAATAGTAAATTGTCGAGGTTTGGAAAATGACCTGAAACTGTGATTTGTCACATTTGGTTTTTCAAAAATATTTATAGATAAGCGAAGTCTTTTGATTTTGAAAAATCTTAAGATGATTCGAGAAGACTCTCTAACTCTTCTAGAGTTAGGCTTCGGATCCCAATTCGATGACTAGATACTTGAACCTTTCTTTTGGAAGGGATCTAATTAATAGATCCGCGAGTTGGTATTCGGTCCTCATGAAATATAATTCTACAGTGCCTTGTTCTACATGCTCTTTGATGAAATGGTAACGGACTGCAATGTGTTTTGTACGTGAGTGTAGTACAGAATTGCATGAGATGGCGATGAGGCTCTTCGAATCACAATACATATGTATTTTGTTGAAGTTAAAGCCATAGTCTCTTAGTTGTATGTGCATCCAAAGTACTTGAGCACAACATGCCGATTGAGATACATACTCAGCTTCTGCAGTGGAAAGTGCGGTACAGTATTGTTTCTTTGAAGACCAGCTTACTAGTTTTTTCCCAAAAATTGAGCTCCTCCAGATGTACTTTTTGTTGTGTCTGTACTTCCTGCATGGTCAGCATCTGAAAAAGCTATGAGATCAAATCCAGATCCTTTCGGATACCAAATACCCTTGTCGACGGACATGCGAAGGTATCGAAAGATTCTTTTTACCTCTTTGAGGTGATTCTCTGTAGGCTTTGCCTGAAATTGCGCTAATAAACATAGAGCAAGATCAATATCTGGTCGACTGGCTGTTAGATACATGAGAGAACCAATCAGGCTCCGATATAGTTTCGGATCAACTGGTTTCCCATGTAAATCAGAATCCAGTTTCATTGTAGTAGCCATTGGGGGTACTAGAATGATCACATTTGTTCATTCCATGTTTCTTAAGGATTTATAAGGTATATTTATGGTGACTTAGAAAGATACCAGTTGGGGTTTGATGAATTTGAAGTCCAAGAAAATATTTTAGTTACCCCATCATTTACATCTCAATTCTGCTCTTAATTAGATTTGAAAATTCTTTTGAAAGTTTTGAATTAGTGGATCCAAAAATGATGTCATCTACATAAATCTGAACGATGAAGATGTTGTGAAAACTTAAATAAAGATTGAGCACTCACTTAACATAAGTTTTCTGAACCGTTTTTGGACTCTAGGTTGCTTAGACCTTGATCTAGGGAAAACTATGATAAGCACAATGATAATATTGGAGGATTATTCAAATGAAATAATCAATACTATCAAAACAAGGTTTTGTCAAACTTTCTTTTTGTTATAAAATCAGCCCCAATGCTATGTGATCAAATATAACACGATTACACTCTGATCAGGGATCAAAGATCCTTGAGGCTAAACAAACCTAACAACATCAGACCCCTTGTCTGATGTTCCCACAGACACTCAATGTTTGATGTTTTACATTTGTAACACACTTTATGTTTTGAGTTCTAAGCACAGTAAAACACTCTGGTGATTAACTTCTAACCACACCTTTTATCTAAGGGTAAGATCTCCTTTTAATAGAACAAAGGAGATCATTACAAAGTTGATAAGTGTAAAACCCAAAATTTTCGTTCATTTGAAATTCCCATTTTTGCCCCTCAAAATTTTTGAAGTTATACGAGAATAAAAATAAATTACAAGGACAAGTATATATTTTAACCTAAGTTATGCTAAGATTTATCAATACATTAAACTATATGTTATAATAAATTATACATATTTAACCTAAGTAAACTAAACAAATAAATTTTAACTCTCCAAATTATCTACTCTATACACACGAATTATTTTCTTTGTACCTATCGTATACAAGTTCCTTTTTCCCATTCTAATCTCTACAATTATACGACACTCATAAGAGTTTCCAAATCAAAATAGAGGTTGTATAACTTAAGATAAGAAATAAACATTTTGTATATCCCAAAAGATATCAATTACCTCTTTGTCAGGCATCAATCACACGACAATCACTCTTACTAATTGATACATGTTATTTGGTTTCCATGTAAACCCACACATCATACCATAAAATACCACACAACATTACATCTTCTTTTAAAATGCACTTTGCCTTATTCTTTCTCAACCGTATAATATCCCTTTTTGGACTATCCCTTCTACATCGATCCAATAACCAGAAAACACACATCATTTGTCTCTTGTTTTGCAGCCAAGAAAGAAGAAGAGGAAGCCTCGTAGTGATCAAGATTGAGAGTGCTACACGTTGGGAGTTTCTTGGTGTATTCGAACCCTAGCTCCTGTTTCCATTCGGTTCTGTTTTAAGTCGACACACATGTTCTTTTTCCTTCTGTTATTCCTTTTCAGTCGACCTGTTGTTCTCTTTATGGCTTATAAACCAGTTAAGAACTATAAGAAACACGCTCGTAAATATGTTGTTATCTTGTTAATAAAACTATATGAAAGCACAAAGAACTACACACCAAGTTATGTTGTTGTGTCGCATGTTGTGGACTGTTTCGATGCCGGTTTTGTGGTCCGTTAGACGTCCTCATTTCAGCCCTTAGTTGACCCTATTATAACACTGAACAAGACCTACAAACCTGTCATAAAAGGTCATTAATGTGGCGCTAAATATCACAAAACCATAGGCTGCCTATTTAACATAAGAGATGTGATTTTATGTGAGTATGTTGGACTGGAGGTTGCATGTTTTGTGTGTGTGTAATCAGGTTTGAGTGTCTGAACATGTCACGTTAAAAGGGTCACACAAAATCATAAAAGTTACATGCCACATATTGATGAGTTGTGTCGCATTTGTGGGCTGGTTCTATATCTTTGTTTCCAGCCATTGTCGACCTATAAACACACCAAACCAAACCCTATTTGGTAGCCTTGAATGCACATTAAATGGATCTCAAAAATAGAAACACTAGGCTACATTTTAACGAGGGGTTTGTTTGATCTCATGTGGAGATTTTGGAGGGTATTTTGGCTCAGTAAATCCTCTATGTGTGGGCTGTTTTGTGTTGCATTCGTGTGAGTGTAAAACCTTGATAAATATGTTACTATGGTTACATTTTGTGTGGTGTTGTGTTGCGTTGTATTGATGGTGGAACTTACGTAGTAGAGTGGCATGTGTAGTGAGTTTATAAACATGAAATACAACATGGTTGTTACTATCAAAAAAGGGTGAATTTGTGTGTGTAGTATGTGGGTTAAATAGGTCTAATATATATATGCATGTGTATGTGTGTTAATCAGAAAGGGACAGGTGCAGATCGATTTTGGTTTATTATAGCATACGTGTGAGCTTATAAGTAATACGTGATTATTAATTTGTATAGGTTCGGGGAAGAAGGAGTGATCCCCTGTTTCAGTGTACCTTTTTATTTTGTTGGTTGCTTGCATAAGGTACAGATATTCTGACCTTTCTTATAATGTTTCTCATGATCCCTTTCATATCTTTTGTTTTACTTAACTTCTGATTACGAACCTTTGCTATGTTCCCATTGATTATGAGCCTTCGGTATGTTCCCATTGATTATGAACCTTTGTTATGCACCCTTTGATATGAACCTAGGATTATGATATTTTGATGATCTTAGATTCTGTGTCATTACTATGACATTCTGTTTGACCTTCAGTTTGATACCCGAGCTATCACTAGTCATGGGGGTTCCATGACCATGTCATTGATGTACCAATGGCATGAGTCTAGGGTGGGGGAGTGATGACCCATCACGTCCCTTTTATTATATTATATGTATGGCCACGATGATGTTGATTTTCTACAGGGGCGTATGGATGCATCCAAGATCTGATCTGTTATGTTATATGTTATATTTCTGGTGACTGGTACTGTGTGCAATACATGCTCTTCACATTTCTGGGAGCTAGCTACTCCATTATGTTACTTATGTATGGATGAAGACCATGATTATGATGTTTATGATATGATATATTTCTGGGCTCGTGGTAGATTTCTGACAACCTTCACACATTTGATACATTTTGATATACCTTCTGTTATTCCCCAATGCACCATATTCTGTTTTCTCCATTTCAGTTGACTTATGATATTTGTTCAGATGATCCTGATCTCTCATTCTTTTGACAGATGATATTCATTTCAGTAGGAGCTTGTGCTTCCATTTCTTTACATCCATATGTTTGATTATTCGTTGTTATATATATCTGTTCACTAGGCATTTAAGCTCAGCCGCATTGCTTTTCCTGCGGCAGGTTTTAGGTTGGAAGCTGGGTTTGAGTGAAGAGTGCATAGGAGCTCTAGAGGACTACCCTGACAATAGATACCCGTTTGCTTTTGGATTAGATTTTGATTTATCTTCAGTTAGATTTAAGGCTGGAGTTGTATTTCAGTTTTGGAAATTATTTTGTATATAGTAACTATCATTAGAAAACCTTTGTAACTTTTATGTTTATAAGTCTTTCGCTTGCGTTGTACGATCTGATTTGTCACCATAATGTAGCATTTTAGCCCTTGTCGGGTTGGGGTGTTACAATTATGGTATCAGAGACAGGTTGCGACTTGTAATACATAAAACCTTGACCTGTGAAGTTTGGACCCTTAGGCTTCCACTGTAAGAGATTATAAGACAACCTTTGAAGTTTTGCCTTAGGTTTTCCCTGTAGAAATTTTAGTTATGACCGGTGAGGATTGGGTAGATTATGCGTTAAGACTTTGATTATTCATCTTTCTTCCACGTCGCTCTGATTTATGCATCTGCTTTCAGTTAAGCTCTTATAAGACCATTCGTTCCGGATACTTAGGAAATTTAGCAAGATACGCAATATAAGTTTAGTGATCACATAATTTTAGAATGATTTTAGACTTTTGTAGTAATGCCTTACAGGTTTCACTCTCTGATGTGACCGCATTCTTTGAATTTCGATCTCTGATTCATTTATGATTCGTTTGTATACCTTTTCATTCGTTCAGAGAAATTCGTATATGTAGGAATCCGGTGTGTTTGACACATTCTGTAGTTTCCCCTTGTTTTTGCTAGGCATATTAAGGTCCCCTCTGCACTATTAAAATCTGCTTTACTCATTCCTATGAGAAAACTTGTGATTATCCATCACGAGTATCGGAATTAGCCAGTATGTTTTGAAGGTATTGGAAGATAAGTTCGTTCTCCTAATCTGTTTCCTTTGGAAATGTTTAATTCGATATTATTTTGAATATGGATTTGTTGACTAAGTAGCGAAATGCTAACAACAGTCATAATAGATTTGTAATCTTTTGGTGATTTGAGAAACTTGAACTCTGTACCATGGTTCCCAACCTGGTAAATAATTATGATCTCATCTATTTTAAAATTCATACTTTAATCTGTCGCGGTTGTGACGATATTTCGTTTGATGAAACTCGACTCGAGAGTTATTCGGTTGTTTGAAATTTTCGTAATGAATTCCTTAATGAACTATCATGATTTCCATTTGAGTGTGATCTTGTTTTGATCTGGTTATGAAGTTTGTTTAGTCACGACTCGAGGTAAACTGTGATTGCAATAAAGGCATGTGTATATGATGCAAGTATTATGACGCCTGGCCAACGTGATAATAGTTACATCATATAACTTGAACTTTTTAGGATCATAGGGTGTCTTGAGAAATGCCTGGTATCAGTAAGTGGGTTGATTCAGAAACTCTATCCATATAAGGGCAATGTTTTTCCTAATTCTGAAACTCCGTATCGTGTGACATCGGTTGAATGGAAAGAATTGAAGGACCAACTTTTAGAAAGTGGTTTTATCCATTTGTGTAGGTCCTCTTTAACTCAAACCCACACACGTAACACACTAGATCTACACGAACTACTACTTATATAAATAAGCTACGAATGAAATAAGCTAATATGGTAAGATAGAAAAAGAGAGATGAAGAGAAAAGTGGAAGATTATCATTCGAATGACTTAGTGACAAAGGTTCGATACAATGAATGAAAAGCTAACAATAAAATTAGCACCCCATGCCTTCTATTTATAGGCTATGGATTAGGGCAACATGCACATGGGGTGTTTCTAGAAGATTTCACTTAAATGGCCGGCCCATGGACTTCTAATGGACCGGACCATAATTACAAACATAAACTCCTATTTTGAGCAACATATTTATCGGAAATGAACAAGACTTGAAATATGAATAAAACGTGTTCCTAACAATCTCCCCCTAAGTCATGGACATCAATGTTGCTCGACGTCGTCTTTGCTTCTTTGGCTTCTGACGTCTTGATAATCTTTGTTCTTTGTTCTTGACTTGAAATGTTATGGTGTTTTCTCGATCTGCCAATCTCCAACTTCTTCTCGTCTTTCCCATCATGCTCATATATCTTTGACTTTTGTTCTGCAGTTTGTTCTCACTTTTCAATCTTTAACTTGAGAAAGGTTGTAGTGCTTGAACTTTTGACTTTACTTTATCATTTGTTGAACTTTTGTTATTTCTAAGTCTTTGAGAGAACATATCTTCAGGATATGAGCATGATGGAGTCTTGATGGTTGAACTCCAGATCCTCAGCAGCAGTAGCAGTAGTAGCAGCATGAACCAACCGGCACTTACAGGCTCAGACTTCGATATTGTCGACAGCATAGTGTGAAGACTTTCTCTAATCCTCGCCCAGGCCATTCTGAATTGGATACCCCCCGAAAGGGCTTACACGGACACACCGAAGTGCACCCATGATTCAGTGAGTCACTGGAGATCACCCCACGACTGTAGACCGTTTGGATCAAACACTAAGCGTAACCCACAAGGAGTTACCGAAGTGACCTGCTGTCAGGGCTGTTTGATGTTGACCCTGGCAGGATTTCCATTCAATCATTGATAATCACAATTGTGACTTTTCTCATGAATGTTCTAGGCAGATTGCTAAGATCTGCGAAGGACTCTTTCTTAATTTTACAACTGCTTCCCATGATGTAGAACAACAGAGTAATACTAAGTGTTCCTAAGAGATCTTTGATGAATCTCATGGCTCTAGACTCAATTAGTGCATATTTGTTTGGTCGTCGGAGGCTGGAGCAGAGTGCCTCCTTTTCTATATCAACACCCTCGTAATGAGAGGTCGATAGGTTATAAAGGGTTCTCCGTGTGAAATGAAACAAGTGTCTTTTGAGAGACACTTGAGTGGCTAGAAGGTTTAGTGCAGTGCGTCACTGGGTCCATGACGTCTTTTGTCTTCAATACCGGTGATGCTCAGTCAACCAGTAGATTATGTATTGAACCCGGTGTCTACCCTAAGGTTGAACAAATGGAGGGCTATTTCTTTTCACCCTTTTCTTTGCTTTTCTTTTTAATTCTTCAACCCCTTCTTTCTCCTTTCATTTCATTTCTCATTTTTTATATCATACCTAGGACTTTCTAGTTCTAAACTATGGGATTTGTCCTTGGGTAGATCCCTCCGGCTCTGGCGAATCATAGGACGGTTTCCCTAAACCTTAGTCACCTTATTACTCCATGACTATCCTATGTTGATGCCAAAACCTTTGAAAATCTCTCAAAGTGTCGATGATTGTAAAAACATTTTATTGACACCTTGAGAGTTTTGTGTTTTTAAGAAGGACTCCCCCTTAACATGTACTCATAAGTAATTAATTTGAAATTTGCACATGTCGGGAAGAGTTGGCACTTTTGAATTGATTGATTTTTAATGAATATGATCATCGCGAGACACGCTTACATCATTAGTAAACTAGCTTGAAATTATTACCCGTCCAGATCACATTCAAGGAAAATCGCTCGAAATTGGTACATTCTACTCAGACACGTCCTTTGCGAGACACATTTACATCACCAGATGAACTGGCTTGAAATTATTACCCGTCCGAGACATGACCTTTCGACTACTGACTTTTGTTATCGTCAATTCGAGGGTCAATTCTGAGTTTAGCACTTATGAGATTCGAGCATTGAGACACCATATTTTAATCATATTTTACTTCTCCCCCTCAAAAATAGCATACTCATGATGTTTTTTGAAAAACTTTATGATTAAAATATGCTGTTTTTGAGTTTTAGGGAAGAATTTCAAGAACGTTTGTGTTTTCGAACAAAGATTATATTTTCAAATACCCCCCCCCCTTGATGAGGGAATACTTGTCCTTATGAGCATAATGTTTGAAAAACTTAGGAAACTTTCCAGTTTAATTCTACTCATTAGAAAGAAGCTTTCGCTCCTTTGATCAGGATTGAGGCACTAAAGCGTACCTCAGGGTCCTTTCTATAGGGACCGGGTTGTACACTGTTATGTGTGCACAAGCCATTGGATCGGGATATAATTCAAAACCGTTTGTTTAAATGACACATTAAACACAAAAGTACTCACAAATTTGGATGATCTTAAGAAGATTTGCAGATTGAAAAAGGGCCGTTGCTTATTGTGGGTGAAGGTATTTAATTAGGTGGGTGATGTATGTCAGTAAAATGCAGAGTATTAACTGCAGTTGTTTTTTGACTTTTATTTGACTTAGTTAAACTTTGCACTCATTGTCATATCTAGTCCCCTAACCTTGAAACATTTTATTTCGAGTCCTAACCCACCATTCTACTAACTCTTAGTCTCAAACTTAGCAAAATGTGCACACAACTTATCCATCTTTATGATCTTATCACCAAAAACTTTGTAAAGCAACAAATTTCAGAAAGCATGCAAGTACAAATTTTTAAAAAATTTAAATTTTTTATCTCTCCCTCAACACTTGTTCGAAAATAATATTTGACATGTTAAAAAATAAACAAAGTGTTGTAAAAGGGTTTGTACTTGCATTTTTTTTAATAGATATTTACATAGATAGTTTAGATGTTTGACTCATTTAATTGGTTTTGAGAAAATTTTCCAAATCACTCGGAGTCAAACATCTCATACCAATCCGGTGAACCAGATCCACAAATCTTGCATGAGGCAAGGCTTTTGTGAACAGATCTACCAATTGGTGTTCAGTACCCACAAAATACAGTTCAACAGTACCCTTCTCCACGTGTTCCTTGATGAAATGGTATCGGAGATCAATATGCTTGGACTTGGAATGCTGCACGGTGTTGCATGAAATGGCAATGGAACTCTTGGAGTCGCAATACATTGGAATCTTGTTGAATACGTATCCGTAGTTCATCAGTTGTGATCGCATCCAAATGACTTGAGCACAGCAGGCAGACATGGCTACATATTCAGATTCTGTTGAAGACAATGATGTGCAATCTTGCTTCTTTGACTGCCAAGATATGAGCTTGTCACCCAAAAACTGTACTCCTCCAGATGTAATTTTTCTCGTGTCTAAACACCCTGCATGGTCAGCGTCTGAAAAAGCTACAAGTTCAAAGCCAGAATCCTTTGGATACCAGATCCCCAAATTAATGGTTCCCTTTATGTATCTAAGGATTCTTTTAAAGGCTGACAAATGCCGCTCAGTTGGTCTTGACTGATATCGGGAGCAAAGGTACGTGGCAAATACAACATCCGGTCTGCTAGTTGTAAGATACATGATCGACCCAATCATACTACGATACTTTGTAGGATCAATGGGTGTTCCATGTATGTTAGCATCTAGCTTCGTGGATGAGGAAGACATTGGGGTGTTATAGGTTTCACAGCTGGTCATACCATGCTTTTTCAGGATTTCTTGAGCATACTTGGACTGACTAAGGAATATTCCACGGGGTGATTGATGAACTTGCAGTCCTAAGAAGAACTTCAGTTCACCCATCATGGACATCTCAAAGTTATTTTTCATTAGTTTTGCAAAATCATTTGAATATTTTTTATGTGTTGATCCAAAAATGATATCATCGACATAAATTTGTACGAAGAGAATGTCCTCCCCATGTTTTTGTATAAACAAAGTCAGGTCCAGAGTTCCTTTAGTAAAGTGATTGTCAAGTAAAAACGCAGATAACTTGTCGTACCAGGCCCTTGGGGCTTGTTTGAGGCCGTAAAGGGCTTTCTTTAGCCGATATACATGATTCGGATGTTCTTGGTCCACGAAGCCTTCTAGTTGAGAAACGTACACCTCTTCCCGGAGTTGGCCATTGAGAAATGCAGTCTTCACATCCATTTGGTAGATAGTAATGTTCTTGTGAGCCGCGTAAGCCAGGAACATGCGAACAGCCTCAAGCCTTGCAACTGGAGCAAACGATTCTTCGAAGTCGATTCCCTCTTCTTGGCTGAATCCTTTTGCGACCAGGCGGGACTTGTTACGAATTACAGTACCATCTGCATCTAACTTGTTTTTCCAGATCCACTTCAATCCAACGACATAAACCCCATCTAGTCTCAGTACCAATTCCCATACTTCTAACCTCTTGAACTGATCCAATTCCTCTTGTATTGATTCAATCCAGTTGTCATAGGTAAGGGCTTCCTTAATGTTTTTGGGTTCGGATTGACAGACAGTGAGTGCATAAATGCAGTGTTCACCATCTGTGTGTAGTCTGTGTCGTGTCATGACTGGGTTGTCTGGATTACCAATGATGTTTACCAATGGGTGTTCCTTTGTCCATTTATGAGTGGATGGATAGTGTTGATAATTGTGGTGCAGGTTTGACGGTTCCAAATTGCGTGTTGAGGATTCTGCAATATCAGGAAAGGTTGGTGCAGGAGAAAATGGATTAAAGAATGCATCTCCATCATAACCTGATGGTGTGGGTACTTCAGCAGAGTTGTGGGGGGAATCTTCAGCTGTGGGTGTAGAAGTGGAAGGTGTTTGATCTACTGATGATGATGGTTCTGGTTGAGGTGCGTCATCAGCAACTGCTGTGGAAGTAGTTGCTGGTGTAGCAGGTGCTTGATTGGTTACGGTTTGAGCAGCGGAATTGGTGGATACAGCAGAGGCACGATTAACTAGAGAGTCATCGAACAGAGGAGCAAACAAGTCTTCTATATCCTTTCTGTTGAATGGTAATGGTTCAGCTGAAGATTTAGGAAAGTTGAGATGGTTGTGTGCGGGTTCTAAGCTGTTTTGCTCTGAAGCCATTTCCGTGAGCTCATCAAAATTAGCATGGATTGTCTCTTGAATTTCCCGAGTACGACGATTCCAAATTCTGAATCCTTTCGAATTCTCACAATAGCCAACAAATACTCCTATGTCTGCTTTGGCTTTCAGTTTACCGAGATCATCACGATCATTCTTTGGATAACAGAGAGCTCTAAAGACATGAAAGTAATTGATATTTGGTTTTCGACCATGAATAAGCTCATATGGTGTTTTGTCATGGCGTTTGGTGATCATGCATCGTTTCTGGGTATAACAAGCAGTTGAGACAGCTTCAGCCCATAGGTAGTCTGGTAATTAGGCATTAATCAACATAGTTCTTGCTGCCTCCACTAACGTACGATTGCGTCTTTCGACTACTCCATTTTGTTCAGGGGTGCGAGCAATTGACGTTTGATGAACAATACCATTTTTCTCAGTGAACTCCCAAAGAGTTTGATTCTTGAATTCAGTACCATTGTCTGTTCTGATGATTCTGACGGTGTTACGAACCTGAACTTGAATCTTCGTGAGAAAAGTAATGATCATCGTAGGGGCTTGGTCTTTGGTACAAAGAAAGTAGACCCAAGTCCACCTCGAGAAATCATCTACTATTACCAAGATGTACCATTTCCCATTGATGGTTTGAACACGCATAGGACCACACAAATCAATATGAAGCAGTTGTAGGACATGATCTGTGCTGTGATCTACTTTTGGAGGAAAGTGGGCACGATGACTCTTTCCTTGTTCGCAAGCAGGACACAAGTGATCTTTGGCATATCTGAATTTGGGAAGTCCGTCGACCAACTTTTTCTTAGCAAGATCGGTCATCGTCTTGAAGTTCAAATAAGACATTCGTTTGTGCCATAGCCAGGCCTTTGTGGGATTTGCCTTTGAAAGTAAGCATATGGGAGAGGAAGCTTTCATGCCTTCAAAAGAAATGGTATATAGACTAGTGCCACGTTTTCCTTTCATCAGATCATTTCCTTGAAGATCCCGAATAAAACAAGTTTTCTCTCTGAATGCCACCTCCAAATCAACATCACAAAATTGTCCTACTGAGAAGAGATTGTGACATAGGCCTTCAACGTAATAAACCCTGCTAATTCCGATGTTCCCATTTACATAGTCTCCATAACCCATAATAGCAGCGAAGTGATCATTCCCGAATCTGACCGTTCTAATGAACTTTGAAACAAAGTTTACAAGAAGCTTGAGATTGCCGGTCATATGTCAGGAACAGCCGCTATCAACAATCCATAGAACAATTTGGATCACCTGCATCACCAGAAGTTGACATAGAGGCAAGTTTGGTAACGGTGGAATCCGTTTGGTTATTAACACATGAGTTAATCATTTTTGGTACCCATTTAAAGCTATGTGTATTTTGTAACCAACACTGCTACATCTAACTAGTCTCAGCCATTCTCCTAATAAATGCACTTGGTGATGTGTTTGTCCTACATGCAGCTATGGGTTTGTCAACTGATTCTTCAAAAACTACTAGTGGTGGTTTTCCTAATATGGACTTGGCAGCAGTAGTGATCCTAGAGGAAATGCCACTAGATCATTTCTTTTTGCGATTCAACAGAGTCTTAGCAACACATTTCTCATGATTTCCAGATAAAATACTAGCATGACAAAATACACAACTAGCATCAACCATAATATCATTCATAACATTCAATGATTTAGCATTCATTACATCATCTATAGAACTAGACTTGGACAAGTATGATTCTACTTCTGACATATCATGCTTTTTATTCAAACTGCTAACATTAACTACTACTTCTTCAGTCTTAGATAGTCCACTCTTAAAACGCCAGATACTAAACTTCCTTTGTGTCTTGGTATTTCTTGATCTGCTATCCTTAGAGTTGGTTCCTAGTCCTGTGGATGTTGAAGTGTTTACATTAGTGGTTTGATGTGATGCTTGCTTAGTTGTCTTATCTACTGAGTACATTCCTGGGTCAATTACAGATTTTCCTTTTTCAAATCAACAAGGATGTGTTGGAGTTCTTGATTTTTTGAATCCAAAATTCTATTCAACCGGACAGTGTAATTTCTGTTTTGAGAAATTTCATCTATGTCTTTCTGATATTCAAACAGTTGATGTCGCAAGACATCAATTTCATTTTTATTCTGTCTTTCTAAAGCATGACTGTTTTGGAATGATAAAGACGTTTTTAGATTTTTGTACTTTAACTCAAACTCAACACTTTGATTTTGACACCATTCTAGTCTTTTGTTAAGTTTGAAAATTTCTTTTTCACACTTATTCTCCACATCAAAGTTGATCTGTCTAAGACTCTCATTCTCTTTTACCAAATTATCAATCTCAATTTACAACATTTCAACATTCACAGCATGATCATCCATAAGCAAGGCATGACAAGATTCAAAAATAGAATTCATAATCACTGAAATCACATCATCACACAAAACACGTTCCAAGAGTCGATCAACCTCTTTTTCTAAAGCTTTCTTTTGACATTTTTGTTTTGCAATTTTGTCATCTTTAGCTTTAAAAATACTCATCATTGATCCAACTTCAGTCTGTAGTTCCTGTTCCCACATTGTTGCACAAAGTCTCAGGTGTTTAACATGTGGTAAGAATTGTTTCTAAAAAATTTCTCTCTTTTCTTTCTCAGTAGGAGAAAATAAAGAAGAGATTTTGATTTCAGAATTAACTTCTATCACTTGTTCCAAAAGTTTAATGTCATCCATAAATGTCTTAAAATATCGAAGAATTCGACATTGTTGAGGCATTTGTGGATCAACAGTAGCTTTTGGACCATCGATTTGTGTAACACGAGTGGTAACAGGAGCAACTTCAGAAGAGGGATTTTTTTCAGTTATTGACAGTGTTTGTTCTGGTTTTTCCTTTAGAGGAACAAAAGATTTACTGATGTGAGGTCTTTGCTGAATAATCAAATGGAACTCTTGAAAAATCTTTGTCTGACTTTGATCGACTCTCAATCTTATGTTCAAGATATTCAGTTTCTTCATCATTACTAAACACAACAACTCGTTGAAAAGTATTATCAAACAGAAATTCTGCATTGTATAACTTAGGATTATCTTTGAGTGCTTTTTGTAAAAAATGTGGTTGGTCACAGCTAATTGCAAATCCAAATCCTTTAGGACTCGGTTTCACAGTTAGTTTTTGAATTTGTGTCACTGAATTACCCGTTTTATATACAACATTCTGAAATTCTTTGAGCTTGGATTCCAAGTCCACAATCTCCTCAAGATATGAGTCAACTCGTTTCCTAGTGGCTTGCTTTTATTCAAGAAGATCCTTTTGAGATGTTGAAAGCTCTGATTGAGTTTTTAACAACTCAGAATTTAAAGTGTCAATTTGTTTTTTGAATTCAAATTGCTCCTTTTCTTTTTGAGAAAGCAAATCAGCCTTGGAAACAGTTAGCTCACGAACTTGATGCTCTAAATCCTTGACCTGAACGTATGTATTTGGGAATGCAACCTCAAAGCCTTTCTCACGTTGTACTTGTTTTTCGTAACTTGAAAGTTGTGTTTTATAACTCATTGTCCTTTGTTAACATTGCAATTTTGGCTTTTAAGTTCTGGTTAATCTCATTGCATTTGTCAATCTGTGACTTTTGTGCATTCAATTGTGATTGGGTGGTCAGCAATAAGGTCATAATCTCTCGATCTTGATCAGGCATAAGATCGTATAGTTCAAGATGGTCATGATTATCATCATCAATAGGATCATCAAATGAAACATTGGTGTCATCATCATCGAATGAAACAACAGTGTTTATTTGATCATCTTCTTAAGACGGGAATGATGAATCATTCTGAACAAGATTTTCTTGTGAAGATGAAGATGCAGATGGTGAAGCAATCTCATAAATAAGGCATTCTGATTCAAGTACCTGAGATAAGCCATCGGTATCATATACCGGGCCTGTCTCGTTTACATTAATTTCCTGCATGTTGGCCATGAGCATCACTACAGCATTTGCTTCCAAATCTTCCATCTCATCATCAGATTCAGCATTGGCCATGAAACTTTGTTCTTTCCCAGTCATAGATCCACCAGCTTTTTCATCTTTGAGTGCGAGGAGAAGAGCTTCCTTGTTATGAATTTCGGAAATAAGATATTTCTTGTTGCTGCCGATAGTGAAAGTTGGTTCCTGCCAATAGTTGTGGTTCCTGCTGAAGCTCATTGCTGCTGATAGTTCTATCTTGTTTCTGCTGATAGTAGTTGTTACTGCGGGTATTGTTAGTTGTTATCCCGTATGTTTAGTATGTTTATTTTTAGAAGAGATCATGTTTATCTCTTTACACGTTTTCTTGTATGACGGGTTAGGGTTAGGGTTTCTTATCATTATAAAAGAAACACCCCGTCTATGAGTTTGATATATCTTTACGACTTAACAATCTTCAATAAAATTATCTTTTAGTTTATTGTACGATCCATAGAGGATCATAGTCTTAGTTCTTTTCTTTTCTACTTCGTATTCAGAGATTCTCTTGTAGTGTGCTTGTGATTACATAGGCATCCTACCGATCCACATAGGCTCAAAGATCTAGCAAGTGTGTTAGATTCAACAAGTGGTATCAGAGCCTCGTGAGGATCTCTGATCAAGAAGCAAAAGTTCTCAAAACAATCTCTCTAAACCCTTTCACAATGGGCGATGAAAACCCTGAATTCGCTGCCATTAACAATGAAGAACCTGAACCCACAAAAGTTCAACAACAAATTGTTACAACCACTGTGTCCAACAGTAATGCTAAGTTCCCATATCTTAAGAAGGAAGAGTATGAAGTCTGGCTATGAAGGAGTATGATTCAACATGCACACTTGGATGTATCTCATGGATAGCAGAAGAGATGGAAGAGATAGAATGGGGTATCATGATTCTCCCTCCTACATCAGCTGAGGAGCAGCTGGCTGTGCAAAGGGAAACTAAAGCAAGAACTCTCTTGCTTCAGGCTCTCCCAGAGGATCACATGGGTGATTTTCATCACCTGGATGATGCTAGAGAAATCTGGCTTGCTGTAAAAGCTAGATTCGGTGGGAATGAGGAGTCCAAAAAGATGAGGAAATCAATGCTTAAGCAGGAATTTCAGGAGTTTAAGATCTCTGAGGAAGAAGGTATTCACAAAGGGTATGATCGATTTCACAAGATCCTCAGCCAACTTAATCAGTTGCAGGCTCGACTAGACAATGAAGACTGCAACACAAAGTTTCTGAGGGCTTTACCTTCATCCTGGTCTCAAGTTTCCATAACTCTGAAAGCCAAAGGAGGATTGGACTACCTAAGCTGTGACGATCTGTACAACAAGCTCAAGACCCTAGAGATTGACATCAAAGGGGTTTCTACTTATTCATCTCATACACCTACTCATACTGCATTTGTTAGTGCTTCCAGTACTAACAAGGTCTCTCATGGTGATAGCCCAAACCCCTCATCTTCATCTGTTTCCTATTCTCCTGCAACACCAAGATCTCAATTAAGGAATGACAATGTTGTTGAGGAAATTCTTCATTCATTTGTTGCTGAAAGTACTCCACAACAGCAATTTATGTATGATGACTTTGATCAAATTGATCAATTTGATTTGGAGGAAATGGACATCAAGTGGCAGCTGGCTATGCTGTCATTAAAAGTTAACAGGTTTGAGCAGCAGTCTGGGAGGAAGCTCAATCTCAATGGAAGGGAAGGTGCAAGGTTTGACAGAAGGAAGGTGAAGTGCTTCAAATGTGGTCAGATAGGTCACTTTGCCAGAGAATGCCAAGACAAGAAAGTTGATGATAGAACAAGGTATTCAGCATTCAGATTGAAAGAATTGGAGTCAGAGGAAGATAAAGCTCTAGTGTCTGTGGATTCAATGGTGGATTGGGGACAACATGAGGAGACTGGAGCTTCATGAATTTATGGGATGATTGCTGGAAATGGAGCTGAGACACATGTGGCTGGAGAATTTGGAATGATGGGCTATCCAACTCAGGTACTTAAGTGTCCTTTTGATTGTGAAATTAAATATACTAAATTGCAAAAGGATAGAGAAAATAAATACACTGAGTTAAAAAGGGAATTTGATGAGATTGAGTCTGAATACAATAAACTATTTGTTGAAATTCAAGCTTATAAAAAGGCTCTTAAAACAGTGGGAATACAAAAGGCTTGGCATGAAGCAAATCAGCTTGCTTATGAAGAGAAAATAAGGGTTTTAAGGAGAGATTTAGAAAACACCACTAATGAACTTAAATATTCTGAATCTCAAGTTGCTAAGATCAAATTAGAAAATCAGGATTTAAAGGCTAAGCTGGATAGTGAAGTGGCTAGGATAAATTCATGGCAACAATCAGAAAAATATCTAATTAACTATGGTAATCAGTCTGGTTGGCGTAAAAAAGGGTTGGGATATGAGGATGGGGAATATAACCCTAGAATATTTGACCCTACCCCTAAGGAAGTTGATTATCAAACACCTGTTAAGTTTGTTAAGGAAGGAGGGATAAATGCAGTTCCTCCACCTATAAGAGGTGTTTTTAAGCCTGTCCCTATCCACTCAGCCCTTGACCTTGACTTTGATGATTCACAAATGACTTATGGCAAAAAGGCAAAGAACTTGCATGATCTTGATTGTGACTCTAATGAATTTGTCTCTTGTTCTCACAGTGACAAATCTGAAGAAATTAAGACTGATGACTATGCCACATGTGGATCAAGTGAGAAGTCTGCATCAATAAAATCAGAAGATCTGTCTTCAAAAGTGGATTCTGATGTTTCGTTTGATAATGTTAAAAACAATAATGTTTATAGTTTTGGTTTTGTTTCAAACAATTATGGTTGTGATTTTAATTTTGTTAAGGATAATTTTGATTCTTGTGTTGGTTTGAATTCTTCTGATTGCAATAAGAAAGATAATGTTAAGAAAAAGTCACCTAGAAAGAAATCTTGCTTTGTGTGTCGTAGTTATGATCATCTTATTAAAGATTGTGACTATTATGAAAAACAGATGGGTACATATGCTTGTCAAAATAGGTCTGTGTGGAACAATGTCAATGAAATTCCCCCATATATTCCACAAGCGGCAAGAATAGACTCTTGTAGAGCTTCTGTTGCTGCTGACAAGTCAATTCCAGCTGGTAAGCCTGTTGCTGCTGGTAAGCCAGTTCCTGCTGGTAAGCCGGTTGCTGCTGGCAAGTCCATTCCTGCTGGTTGGAGAAACAATGTTACTAGACCTTTCTACAGACCTACCAGTACTTACTTTCAAAATGATATGTGGACTGTTTATTTTGACACCTTAAACATGGGAAGGGCAAGATGGGGAACTGCTATTAAGTCCTCAGCAGGTTGTTCTTGGAGAAACAATAACAAATATATGAGAATGGGGTCCAAGAACAATGGTGGATCTCATCAATCTCCATGGTTTAATTTTTATTGATCCACAAGGCAGAGCCAAGTCAGTAATGACTTGGGCCTCCCATGTATCTAACATTGTTGTATGTAATTTTGTTCTGTAGGACATTCCTTTTAAGAGTAAAGAAGTAGGTATTGTTGACAGTGGTTGTTCAAGGAGTATGACAGGAAATTTGGAAAGGTTGCATAACTTTGTACCGTTTTATGGAGGAACTGTGACATTTGGAATAGGTGATGGAAAGATTACAGGGAAAGGAACCATTAAGACTCCTAAACTAGACATTGAGAATGTTCTCTATGTGAAGGAACTCAAGAACTTCAATTTGTTCTCTGTCTCACAAATATGTGACCAGAAGAATGGAGTTCTCTTCACTGAGACTGACTGTTTTGTGCTCTCCAAGGACTTCAAGATGCCTGATGAAAGTGAGATAGTGCTCAAAGTTCCAAGGACTCATAACTTGTATTGTTTAAATCTGAATGATGTTAAGCCTAAGGGTAAACTTGCTTGTATGGTGGCAAAAGCTTCTATGGATGAAGCAAATAAATGGCACAGAAGAATGGCACATGTGAACTTCAAGACTATCAACAAGCTGGCAAAGAATGGCTTAGTGCAAGGACTCCCTTTCAAGACCTTCACAAATGAACACAATTGTGTTGCCTGCAATAAAGGAAAGCAACACAGGGCATCATACAAGGCCATTACTGCTGTGAGCACCATCTCTGAGCCTCTGCAACTGCTTCATATGGATCTTTTTGGTCCAACTTCTATCATAAGTAGAGACCATAAGTATTTTTGTTTGGTGATTACTGATGAGTTTAGCAGGTTTTCTTGGACTTTCTTTTTAGGTACTAAAAATGAAACCTATTCTGTGATTAGGGATTTTATTACCTTAATTGAAAATCAGCTAAATAGAAAGGTTAAGGCTATAAGGTGTGATAATGGAACTGAGTTTAAAAACTCTAATTTAATTGAATTTTGTGGGAATAAGGGGATTAAAAGAGATTATAGCAGTGCCAGAACCCCACAAAAAAATGGGGTTGCAGAAAGGAAAAATAGGACCCTTATAGAAGCAGCTAGATCTATGCTAGCTGACTCTAAGTTGCCTACCATGTTTTGGACTGAAGCAGTAAGCACTGCTTGCTATGTACTGAATAGGGTATCTATTACTAATCCCCACAACAAAACTCCTTATGAGCTCTTGTCTGGAAAGGTTCCCAACATAAGTTACCTTAAGCCTTTTGGATGTCATGTAACTATCCTGAATACTAGTGATCACCTAGGTAAATTTGAAGAGAAGGCAGATGAGGGGTTCATTGTAGGATATTCTGCTCATAGTAAGGCCTATAGGGTTTATAACTTGTCTGCTAAGAGGGTAGAAGAAACACTCAATTTAAGGTTTCTAGAAGACAAACCTAATTTACAGGGTGCAGGTCATGACTGGTATTTTGACCTAGATTATCTGACTGATTCATTGGGCTATTCTAGATATAAAGCTAGTCAATCTGTATGTACACATGTTTATCCATCTAACATTGCAGGTACCTCAGATGATGAGTCTGATTCAGAGTGTGATGAACAACCCATAGTTGTTCCTTCTTTTCCCTCTAACCACTTTTCAGGTACAGAACTCAAAGATTCTTCTGATATGACTGAAGATAATTCAAGTTTTGCAGAAGACCTTGCTAGGCTTCAAAGACAAGAACATCAAGCCAAGAAAGCTGCTGAAAAGTTTGGTTCTGGGTTTTCACAAGAAACAGTGGAGATATTGAGAAATGTTGAAGCTGAAGTCAGAAGACAAATGGCTTCTGCTGGTGGGATTCCTGTTCCTGCTGATGTCAATTCTGCTGGTAGTACACCTGTTACTGCTGATACATCTGCTGTTCCTGTCGATGTCACCTATCCTGCTGCTTCTTTGTCTACTCCATCTGCTGATTTGTTGGGATTCAGTGAGCCTCCAACTAGATTCCCAAGTCCATCTGATCTTGTAAATTCACTCTCTTCAGCAGCTAAGCTGAATGATCCTCATCATCAGTCAAGATCTGGAATTTTCACTCACTCTTCTTATGATGGTGAAGCAAATCCCTCTATTACTAATCAAGCCACAACCTATGAGGTAGATCCTGTTGTTACCAAGAGGATTAACACTGTACATCCTCAATCTTTGATTCTTGGTGATCTCAATTCTCCTGTTCAAACAAGAAGAAGGTTAAATCAATCCAAGTTTGGAGAATCTGCTTTTCTCAGTTACATTCAGGAACAGTTAAGGAGCAATCACACTGACTATCTTCATTGTCTCTATGCTTGCTTTCTATCTCAAATTGAACCAAGTAGCGTAGCTCAAGCCCTTGATAATTCTGACTGGGTTGAGGCTATGCAAGAGGAAATGCAGCAGTTCAAGAATCAGAATGTATGGGTATTAGTACCATTGCCTGAAGGAAAACATGCAATTGGAACTAAATGGATTCTCAAGAATAAACGGGATGCTAGGGGAATTGTGGTTCGAAATAAAGCTAGATTGGTAGCTCAAGGACATAGACAAGAGGAGGGTATCGACTATGATGAGGTGTTTGCACCAGTAGCAAGAGTTGAAGCTATTCGACTATTTTGGCTTTTGCTTCATTTATAGGGTTTGTGGTTTATCAGATGGATGTGAAGAGTGCATTTCTGTATGGTAGTATTGAAGAGGAAGTGTATGTTACTCAACCACAGGGATTTTTGGATCCACAACATCCTAATTTGGTTTATAAAGTGGTGAAAGCACTCTATGGACTTCATCAAGCACCAAGAGCATGGTATGCCAGGTTGTCTGCCTTTCTACTTAAACATGGTTACAGAAGAGGAACAATAGATAAAACACTTTTCATTAGGAAGAATTTTAAAGATATCATCTTGGTAAATAGCCAAACACAAATGGGCGGTTCCCTATCTAACCCGAAATCCGAAAATAATTGTGTTGCCCAGGGCAACCGCATTTTTTGGGGCAACGAAGGATTTCCAGTGTATTTTTGGGCAACAATCGCCCTTTTTTGGGCAACTGGGGCATTGCCAGGGCAACCGGGGTAGAAATATCCCATTTGGGTTTTGGGCTATTTTAGTAATTATCCCATATTATTTTTGGTTCCACTAATGAAGCCTGGTGTAAGGATTTTGAGGAATTAATGAAAAGTGAATTTGAAATGAGTGTTATGGGGCAGATGACATTCTTCTTGGGCTTACAGGTTCAACAGAGACCAGATGGTATCTTCATTAACCAAGAAAAGTATATTCATGACATACTTAAGAAGTTTGACTTGGACAGTGTGAGGACTGCTACAACACCTTTTGAAGCTCCAAAGCCTAAATCCAATAATGAACCTGATGATGCTGTAAATGTTCACTTATACAGGTCTATGATAGGTTCTTTGATGTATTTGACAGCTTCAAGGCCTGATATCATGTTTGCAGTCTGTGCTTGTGCTAGACATCAGGTTACACCTTTGACTTCCCATTTAAATGCTGTTAAGAGAATCTTCAAGTATTTAAAAGGACAGCCTAAGCTGGGACTTTGGTACCCAAAGGATTCTTCTTTTGTGCTGGAAGCTTATAGTGATAGTGACTATGCTGGGAAGAAGGTTGGTTTCTTGGCAATGCAAGAAGCAGACTATTGTGGCTACATCTTCTACTGAGGCAGAGTATGTTGCTGCTGCTAGTTGCTGTGGACAGGTCCTTTGGTTGCAAAATCAATTGTTAGATTATGGGTTCAACTTCATGAACACTAAAATTTTCATTGACAACCAAAGTACCATCTGTATTGTTAAAAATCCAGTGTTTCATCAAAGAACAAAGCACATAGAGATTAGGCATCATTTCATAAGGGATGCTTATGAGAAGCATCTCATTCAGGTGCTTAAGATTGACTCTGATGAGAATGTGGCTGACCTGTTGACTAAAGCATTTGATGGTCCAAGATTCAACTATCTGGTGGTTCATATTGGCATGCTCAATCCTTAGGTGCTGAGATTAAGGGGAGGTTTAAGCCTAAGGGGAGGCTTATTGTTGTTGTATATCTTTCTTTCTTATCTTTTCTTTCTTTTTCTTTTGGTTTGTTTCTTGGTTCTTTTAGTTCAAAAAATAAATAAATAAATAAATAAATAAATAAATAATTTCTTGTATATTTTGTGTGCTAATAAGTTGGTTTGAGCAACACCTTGCAGGTACAGTGTTGCTGTTTACACCTACACAACAAATGGTATTCAACTCACCATGTCTCACAGACAAGAAAGAGTTAACTCACCATGAGGGTACGACTCTGGTGTGATAATCAAATCCGTTGATAGCTGTAATAGCTTGCTCAAAGCTATAGGGTACTTCAACTCACCCATGGTTCATTCCTGAGAGTTGAAATGGTTCTCAATTCACCATGGATGTAACCCTGTATAAGATCCAAAGAATTGGCTAGTCCACAAAGTATGGTTTGTGGTAAAGACAATTGGTATCCATATTTGGTATTCAATTCAGCAAGGTTCAGTTGAAATCCAAGAATTGGCTAGTCCTGAGCAAACGGCTATAGGTAAAGACAAGTCAAATCCGTTTACAGTTGCTGGTTTACTCAAAATCAGATTGTTATCAATGTACCATGGTCTTACACACCTAAACATTGGTTACTCCAGTAGTGATGGCTATTGGTAAAGAGACATCAAATCCATTAATTTTCAATGATTCACCTCTCACAGGAGTTAACACACCTGGATGTGATGAGAATAGTCTGAAACTTAAGTGATTTGATGTACATATTGTCATAGTAGCAGTCAAGCTCCAGAATGACATGGTGACCAGCTTAAATTTTCTTTTGAAGTTCATTTCCTATTGCTGCTGAACTATCGAAGTTGATGCTGGAAGTTTCAAGTGTAGCTGCTGGTTACTTACTGATGCTGCTGCTGGTCTAATCCTCTCCCTATGAACTTCAAAGTACTTTCCGAGATCAATGAACATTTAGGGAATCTTGTCGGAAATAAGCTATTTCCTCAAGATTAGGGGAGGATTGTTAGGTGATATGTGTCTAAATACACATATATTTACCTTGTTTAAACCCACATAAACAGTCAAAAACACTTTCAAAAGTCTCAAAAAGACAGAAAAATATGTAAACTGTGTTTTATTCATAAATTGTCAAATCTAGTCCCTAGTTATTCAAAACATGAAAACTTTTCATAAAAGGTCCTCAGGGATTTTCAAGTTGTCAAAATTAGCCTTATAAAGTTCAGTTTTGCAAAACGGCAACTTTAGTTCCTGAAAATTTCAATGATTGATAGAATTTACCCTGGACATTTTAAATTGGAAAATTAACATTTTTGGTCCTTTGGTAAATTAAACTTGGCAATTTTGGTCCTTATGATAACTTTGGAGAAGTATCATGTTCAGCCCCTCAACTATGCAGAAATTACAAGATTAGTCCTTGGGCTTATATCTTATACAAACCAAATAAACCAAAAATAAACCAAACCCAAAATCCTAACCCACTACAACCTGGCCCAACCCCGTATGCCCAATTCCCCCGTTTTATATAAAACCTGGGTCAACCCTTTAGTCAAACAAACCACCCTTTTATCTTTTCCCTCTCACCCTCTCTACAACACACTGAGTCATAAAACCAGGTGGATTTCACCACCACCTGTCCACCACCTCACCACCAACTATCACCACCTTGTCCCCTCCACCTCACACAACATCCCAAACCCTTTAATTGCCTTAAAAATCTCACACGCAACCACAACTGCTCCTAGGACTTTTTGGCGCCAAAAGGTGATTTTGACGACTAGGATTATTTTGACCAAATCAAGGGCTGAAGATTGGTGGGAAAGTCTCAATAAGCTGCAAGGAACTCAATTTATCACTATAAATGAGGAGAGAAGCAGAAGAAAAGGGTTGTCACAAGTTTTAGACCAATTCGTAGTGTAATATTTAAATTCCTGTTGCAAACTTTAAATTCAGTCTCAATTTCAATGTTGTATCATGTTTTCATGTCAATGAAAGTTTAAATTTCCAGTTTCTCAGTTTCAGTTACCAAGTTTGATTTCAAAATTTGCATTTTCAAGTGAAATTGACATTTTCACTTGAAAGTTGTTAATTGTTATGGTTTCTTGTTCCATCTAGCTTATTTACTGTCATTATAAGCTTTGTAAAGCTTTCAGATCACTCAGAGGACTTTTAGTTAGTTTCACTCAAAAATAATCAAAAATCAAGAAAATAGGTGTAAAAATAAAAATCAAGAAAAGAAGAAGGAGTAAGCTGAGAAGGGTGGATTATGGATTGATCAGGGTCTTAGAACCTCATGGGAGGCTTTAGGAAGTGAAATTTGATCCTGTGTACCTTGTTTCCAGCTTGGAGTAATTGTAAGCTTCATTTACAATTTTTTTTTTATATAAGTAATTTATGGGTATAAGTTGTTATTATGTATGGTTTTATGCTTTAATAATCTTATTTCATCATAATATAACTTAATTAATCAGTATCTTATCATAATTCAGCTTATTGCTTTGTAAATCTTCAATCTAGTTTTTTAAAGGAGTGTTTGGTTCATGGGTGAAAACGGGTAAAAAAGGTGGTTTCACTGCTCATTTACTACTTTGTGAACTTTGATTAAGATTATTGTGAGTAGGATAAGCAGTTATTAGTAGGTTGTTGGCTGTTTTGAAGCATTTCGTTGGTTCTAGTGCAATAGTTCAATATTAGAAGCTGGACTGTAAGAATAAGCTACCCATAAGCCTGAGCTTATGTAGCCTCATTTTTGCCTTTTGCATGTTCCTTATAGCCTAATTGAAGTGTTGCAATAAGTCCCTTAGTCTCTTGCAGTCTGCATTTGTTGTAACAACCTCAGGTTCTTGCAGACTGCACTGGTGTACTAGCCCCTATTTCATTGTCATTTTAAGCTAGCTGTAGTAACTTATAGATTCCAATTTTTGTTTTTCAAATAGTTTACCAGGTAGTTTAAATATGTTTCAGCTTATTTTAGATTTTAGAGCTCATTAGATTGCTTATTTAGGTGTGCAAACTGCCTCAGTTGGCTAGAACTCCCCTGCACTTCCCTTGCACCAGTCTCATCTGACCACTTTCACAAGCCCCTAGACTCCTACCCAGTTGAGCTTGTTGCTTGATTCTTGGGTGTTCTGGAAAGCCAGCAGTATAATCTTGATTTTGCCCCCGTCACTTTCCAAAAATTAGCTTATTAAGCAGCTTAAAATTAAGCTAGAAGTAGGGCCATTAGGCTTCTTTTATGCAAACTGCTCGTTACTCGAATCGGCTGACGGCCAGGGCATATCTGAGGTTTTTCGGTTTAATTGAGTTTGTTTTAGTATATTGCACCTTCCCTGAGGTTTTGGTGCATTCTAGTGCTTATTTGCTTATTTTTAGCTTATTTGTAAACTGCTTATTTAGCCCATTCTGCTTATTATGGGTTAGACAGTTCTTATTTTATTTTTCCTAGCTTTTAAATATTATTTTAGAATTACTTGAATTTTTTCAGATTTTTCTGTTTTCATTTTCTATTTTTAAACCATTTAATTAGTTTAAATAGTATTTAATTCATAAAAAAAAATATAAAAGTCAGAAAAATATAAATCTTTTTTCTAAAATTTTCTTTTATTATTTAGGATTTAAGAAAAATAATTTTGCACTTGTAGGATTAGTTTTCTAATATTTTAGTTTTTAGCCCGTTTTCGTAAGCGGCTGCTTTAATCTGCTTTTTTATGTGCTTATTTCAAGTTTTCAAAAATATTGTCTTTTATAAAAAGTGCTTATAATTAAGTACTTTATCAAAATAAAGTAAAATGGAATAATAAAAAATATATATATATACGGCTCGTTTTTAGTTCGTACGTAATTTTTATTTAACATACGCGTTTTTAGGTTTTAAACGTTTCTAAGTATTTTGCTTTTACATACTTGTTCTTATAGTTTCTTTAAGCTATTTCCTTTTATATTTCCTTAGTTTAATAAATCACAACCCTTTTCCGTTCAATTATCACCCGATCACAGATTCGTTTTATTACAGATTTCACACCTCGTTGGGACATAACGACCCGGGGATACACTGTACTCCTTTGGTAAATTGCATCGTGCCCTTAAGCTGTTTGACTCTTGTTAACCAAATCCTTGGTCGATATTAGTTGACTGTTTCGGGACGGATCAAATTTTGGCGCCGCTGCCGGGGAGGTGTGCTGCGTTGAACGAATTTGAAGTATTAGTGATTGTTGAATATACACCCATTGTATATTTACCATCTTTGTTCATATTTCCTTATTTTCATATAAAAACCAAAATTATCGTGAAGTTAATTCGTTTGACGGAACGATTGCCAAAAACATTTTTTATTCAAGTTTTCAACGAACGCAAAAAAAAACCCAAAAATATTCATCTTTACCCTCTTACCCTTTTTTCTTCTTTATCCCTTTACCCTCTATCCATTTGATTATAAACTTCTTATACCCTTCTTCTATGGCGTCTCTCGGGTACAAATGTTTTGATTGTAAAAGCCCGTTGATTGACAGCCATCGTTGTTCTAAGTGTGCGTGTGAGCGGTGTGGAAAGCATGCACCAAAGGATCGTGGATCTTGTTATTGGTGTGAATTATCCACTAAAGAGTCTCTCAAGGATTCTCAAAGTCCTTCCTACTACCCTCCACAGCCCGAGATACGTGCTATTAATGACAAACCGTCAAGAATCGATCCTAACCTTTCAGGGTTTACGGTTAAAAGTTTGTCAAGCAAACGTACAGAACTTAGAACAGTGAATAAAAAGAACGACTTGCCTAATCTTCACGTTTATCAAAAACCTGAGACCATAACGGAAGTGGTGGAAATTCCTAGCTCTCAGAGCACACCACTTGTCCTACCTCCGGATTTTATTCCTTGTGTTGGTTGTGGTGAGCGGCTTTTTGGTCTACCATGTCGTTGGTGTACATGTGAACAATGTGGTAATGATAGTCGAGACGGAAGTTGTTTGTTTTGTGGTTCGAGGAATTCATTTTCTTATGATCCTAATCCGAACTCATTTAACGACTTTTCGAATTTTACCAACTACCCATCACATTCATACGAGCAAGTATCATATTGTCCAAATCTCAATGATGCATCGTATCAAAATACACCGAACTTTTCTTGTGAGTACTGTGGAGGTCCACATTTTAGCTCTGATTGTCAAACAGGGAATCCATTTCCTTGTAACAATTACGACGATCCATATCACGACCAACCTCCACAGTGCCAAATAACTCAAATTCCTCAGCAAACCCAGCAAGACACTTATCTAGAGCTTCTAGAGTTAATGAAAAGAGCTGAGGAGTTTAATAAAAAAACATTTCAGAATGCTCCCAGTTTTTCTTGTGTATATTGTGGGGGTCCTCATGATGATAATCAATGTCAACCTTCTGGTTTTGACAGATCCCCACCCCCGCAATTTTCATTAATTCTAAATTCACATGAGAAATCCATGGCGGAATTATTGACTAAAGAGCAGGCTGCTAAAATAGATTCCCATGATGCCTTTGAAAAAGCTGTTAGGGAATCAATTGCAAAAGAAAAAGCAGCCAGATCGAGCTCTCAATTCCGTTTCATTCCTGATGACAGCGATGATGAAGATTCTATTCAAATGAAGGAATATCACAAGGATTCATCGAGTACATCAGTTGAAATCCCACCAGTCCAAAAATCACAGGATGATAAGAGTATGCAAGAATTACTAGCAGAAGAACATATGAAAAATATAAAATCCATGTGTGCTAGTCTTTGTCAACTCTCTCAATCTGCTGTTATCACACCCGAAGTTCCCACTAACTCTCTAAACATGGGGGATGAGCTTCTTGACACAATTCCTGCAAAGGAATCAGACGTATTCATAAAGTCTAGTGTTGAGAACCTTGTCCCAATCCCAAGTGAGTCACAGGGAATTCTTGATCATGTGTGTGATATCCCTTCCCCTCTTGAGTGTTCAAAAGATCATTCCGAGACTTTCTCCGATTCTAATGATGAATATACATCTTATGGAGAAGTTGAGTATGTTGAGGCATCACTGCCCCATTCTGATGTTGACCCTCTTCTTGAGGAGATTACTAATGAACTTACTCACATTGATCCACTTCCATCAGGAAGTGATGATGATCTCTTTGATTTCGAATCCAATCTGGAAGAAATCGAAAGTCTCTTAAATAATAATCTATCACTCAATTCTTATCCCAACCCCGAGCTTAGTGATTCACATACTGATGAAAATTCTTTATCTTGTGGAGACATCAGTCATGTGGAGGAACTACCTTCTGAGCTCGTCAGTCCAAAAGAGAATATTGATCATCTTGTTCCCGAAGCATTCAAAACGTCTTTCACCAATCCTCTGTTTGAATTCGAATCTGAATTCACTTTAATTTCTGATAATCCACTCTTTGATATTCAGAACGAGGTAGGTGATGATTCCATAATAGAGCAAGGGTTCACAGATTTACATCACGTGAATGATTCTCTTTACGAGGAGTTCTCCTTTGAACTCACTCATATCATATCTCCACCAGAGTATGATAACTTCCACTTTGATCTAGACAATAATAAACTTTGTGTTCCGGAGGGAGATGTTCTCAAAACTAAGAATTTGATTAATATCAAAATTCCATCCCTCCCACCCAGAATATGTCTTGATCAGCCGAGCTTAAATGATGAGATTCATGATACTGAAAGCATGAATTCTCTTTCTGATGATGATGAGTTAGTCATGATTTTTATCATGACTTTCTTTCTTTTCTTCACCTACACGGTGACATCTCCTGTTCTTCACTCCTTCGGGAATGAAGACACTATCTTTGATCCCGGCATTTTCATTTATCATTTATGAGCCGGATCTCTGTGTATATCTCATCGGTGTGGAACTTTCATGAAATTCAATGTTTTTCCAAACCACATTGAATGAAAGTCCGATGGAGATTGTTTGTTCCACATGCTTCCCCAAGAACAAATGAATGCGGGGTCGAGTCAAGCTAGTGACTCGGTGAACAAAAATTAGCTCACCATATGGGTTTTCACCCATATTTCTGACTTCTTTCTCTTTTCTAACACCCAAGTGTGGGGGAGATGCCCCACATGTTGTATATATATACCAAAAAAAAAAAAAAAAAAAAAAAAAAAATGTGTGTATATAAAATAATGGCTATTAGTATTTCCCTTTCACGTTCTAAGTGTTGGTTTAACAGCCGGTACTTTGAATATTGAGGGCAATATTCAGTTCTAAGTGTGGGGGGGAATTCTGGCGAATTTATTCACATATGTACCTTTTTAGTGCCCCAGTACCCCCGTTTTGGCCAAAATTTTAAAATTTTTTCTCACTTAGAACGCAATAAATGGTTATCAGTCCGCCATGTCTAACCCACATAAGGATTGGCTAATCCAGGAGCAAACGGCTCTTGGTAAAGATATATCAAATCCGTTTATGGCTTGCAATTTGCCCAAAATTGTATGGTATTCAACTCACCATATCCTTATAAGTGAAGAGTTGGCTAGCCCGCAAGGTTATGGCTTGTGGTAAAGGCAGTGGAAAAACCATAATTGGTAATCAGCTCACCAAAGATAATAGTAATAATTTATCTAAGAGTTGGCTAGTCCAGAAGCAAACGGCTTCTGGTAAAGACAAATCAAAACCGTTGACAGCTTGTGGTTTGCTCAAAATCACTTGGTTATCATTGTACCAAAGTTCTTACTTGAACAGAAACAATTGGCTACTCCAGAAGTAATGGCTTTTGGTAAAGAGATAAAATCCATTAAATTTTCAAAAATATTGCTAGGGACTAGCAATAGTTTAGTGTGGGGGATTTGATATGTGTCTAAATACACATATATTTACCTTGTTTAAACCCACATAAACAGTCAAAAACACTTTCAAAAGTCTCAAAAAGACAGAAAAATATTTAAACTGTGTTTTATTCATAAATTGTCAAATCTAGTCCCTAGTTATTCAAAACATGAAAACTTTTCATAAAAGGTCCTCAGGGATTTTCAAGTTGTCAAAATTAGCCTTATAAAGTTCAGTTTTGCAAAACGGCAACTTTAGTTCCTGAAAATTTCAATGATTGATAGAATTTACCCTGGACATTTTAAATTGGAAAATTAACATTTTTGGTCCTTTGGTAAATTAAACTTGGCAATTTTGGTCCTTATGATAACTTTGGAGAAGTATCATGTTCAGCCCCTCAACTATGCAGAAATTACAAGATTAGTCCTTGGGCTTATATCTTATACAAACCAAATAAACCAAAAATAAACCAAACCCAAAATCCTAACCCACTACAACCTGGCCCAACCCCATATGCCCAATTCCCCCGTTTTATATAAAACCTGGGTCAACCCTTTAGTCAAACAAACCACCCTTTTATCTTTTCCCTCTCACCCTCTCTACAACACACTGAGTCATAAAACCAGGTGGATTTCACCACCACCTGTCCACCACCTCACCACCAACTATCACCACCTTGTCCCCTCCACCTCACACAACATCCCAAACCCTTTAATTGCCTTAAAAATCTCACACGCAACCACAACTGCTCCTAGGACTTTTTGGCGCCAAAAGGTGATTTTGACGACTAGGATTATTTTGACCAAATCAAGGGCTGAAGATTGGTGGGAAAGTCTCAATAAGCTGCAAGGAACTCAATTTATCACTATAAATGAGGAGAGAAGCAGAAGAAAAGGGTTGTCACAAGTTTTAGACCAATTCGTAGTGTAATATTTAAATTCCTGTTGCAAACTTTAAATTCAGTCTCAATTTCAATGTTGTATCATGTTTTCATGTCAATGAAAGTTTAAATTTCCAGTTTCTCAGTTTCAGTTACCAAGTTTGATTTCAAAATTTGCATTTTCAAGTGAAATTGACATTTTCACTTGAAAGTTGTTAATTGTTATGGTTTCTTGTTCCATCTAGCTTATTTACTGTCATTATAAGCTTTGTAAAGCTTTCAGATCACTCAGAGGACTTTTAGTTAGTTTCACTCAAAAATAATCAAAAATCAAGAAAATAGGTGTAAAAATAAAAATCAAGAAAAGAAGAAGGAGTAAGCTGAGAAGGGTGGATTATGGATTGATCAGGGTCTTAGAACCTCATGGGAGGCTTTAGGAAGTGAAATTTGATCCTGTGTACCTTGTTTCCAGCTTGGAGTAATTGTAAGCTTCATTTACAATTTTTTTTTTATATAAGTAATTTATGGGTATAAGTTGTTATTATGTATGGTTTTATGCTTTAATAATCTTATTTCATCATAATATAACTTAATTAATCAGTATCTTATCATAATTCAGCTTATTGCTTTGTAAATCTTCAATCTAGTTTTTTAAAGGAGTGTTTGGTTCATGGGTGAAAACGGGTAAAAAAGGTGGTTTCACTGCTCATTTACTACTTTGTGAACTTTGATTAAGATTATTGTGAGTAGGATAAGCAGTTATTAGTAGGTTGTTGGCTGTTTTGAAGCATTTCGTTGGTTCTAGTGCAATAGTTCAATATTAGAAGCTGGACTGTAAGAATAAGCTACCCATAAGCCTGAGCTTATGTAGCCTCATTTTTGCCTTTTGCATGTTCCTTATAGCCTAATTGAAGTGTTGCAATAAGTCCCTTAGTCTCTTGCAGTCTGCATTTGTTGTAACAACCTCAGGTTCTTGCAGACTGCACTGGTGTACTAGCCCCTATTTCATTGTCATTTTAAGCTAGCTGTAGTAACTTATAGATTCCAATTTTTGTTTTTCAAATAGTTTACCAGGTAGTTTAAATATGTTTCAGCTTATTTTAGATTTTAGTGCTCATTAGATTGCTTATTTAGGTGTGCAAACTGCCTCAGTTGGCTAGAACTCCCCTGCACTTCCCTTGCACCAGTCTCATCTGACCACTTTCACAAGCCCCTAGACTCCTACCCAGTTGAGCTTGTTGCTTGATTCTTGGGTGTTCTGGAAAGCCAGCAGTATAATCTTGATTTTGCCCCCGTCACTTTCCAAAAATTAGCTTATTAAGCAGCTTAAAATTAAGCTAGAAGTAGGGCCATTAGGCTTCTTTTATGCAAACTGCTCGTTACTCGAATCGGCTGACGGCCAGGGCATATCTGAGGTTTTTCGGTTTAATTGAGTTTGTTTTAGTATATTGCACCTTCCCTGAGGTTTTGGTGCATTCTAGTGCTTATTTGCTTATTTTTAGCTTATTTGTAAACTGCTTATTTAGCCCATTCTGCTTATTATGGGTTAGACAGTTCTTATTTTATTTTTCCTAGCTTTTAAATATTATTTTAGAATTACTTGAATTTTTTCAGATTTTTCTGTTTTCATTTTCTATTTTTAAACCATTTAATTAGTTTAAATAGTATTTAATTCATAAAAAAAATATAAAAGTCAGAAAAATATAAATCTTTTTTTCTAAAATTTTCTTTTATTATTTAGGATTTAAGAAAAATAATTTTGCACTTGTAGGATTAGTTTTCTAATATTTTAGTTTTTAGCCCGTTTTCGTAAGCGGCTGCTTTAATCTGCTTTTTTATGTGCTTATTTCAAGTTTTCAAAAATATTGTCTTTTATAAAAAGTGCTTATAATTAAGTACTTTATCAAAATAAAGTAAAATGGAATAATAAAAAATATATATATATACGGCTCGTTTTTAGTTCGTACGTAATTTTTATTTAACATACGCGTTTTTAGGTTTTAAACGTTTCTAAGTATTTTGCTTTTACGTACTTGTTCTTATAGTTTCTTTAAGCTATTTCCTTTTATATTTCCTTAGTTTAATAAATCACAACCCTTTTCCGTTCAATTATCACCCGATCACAGATTCGTTTTATTACAGATTTCACACCTCGTTGGGACATAACGACCCGGGGATACACTGTACTCCTTTGGTAAATTGCATCGTGCCCTTAAGCTGTTTGACTCTTGTTAACCAAATCCTTGGTCAATATTAGTTGACTGTTTCGGGACGGATCATTAGGAATTTCGGAAATAAGATATTTCTTGTTGCTGCCGATAGTGAAAGTTGGTTCCTGCCGATAGTTGTGGTTCCTGCTGAAGCTCATTGCTGCTGATAGTTCTATCTTGTTTCTGCTGATAGTAGTTGTTACTGCGGGTATTGTTAGTTGTTATCCCGTATGTTTAGTATGTTTATTTTTAGAAGAGATCATGTTTATCCCTTTACACGTTTTCTTGTATGACGGGTTAGGGTTAGGGTTTCTTATCATTATAAAAGAAACACCCCGTCTATGAGTTTGATATATCTTTACGACTTAACAATCTTCAATAAAATTATCTTTTAGTTTATTGTACGATCCATAGAGGATCATAGTCTTAGTTCTTTTCTTTTCTACTTCGTATTCAGAGATTCTCTTGTAGTGTGCTTGTGATTACATAGGCATCCTACCGATCCACATAGGCTCAAAGATCTAGCAGGTGTGTTAGATTCAACATTCCTTATGGTATGCACTGCCCATAGTTCTTGGTTTAGGGAAAGTATTTGCCATATGACCATTTCCTCCACAATTGTAACAAGTGATTGACGTGTTTGCAATTCCTCTTCTGTTAGTGCCAACATTTTGAATTCTCCTTTGTGCATTCCCCACATTATTTCCACTGCCCCCAGCTGTGTTGAACCTCTGTCCACCTGAGTTAAACCTTGTACCATAATTTCCCATGTTTCCAGACCCAAATCTACCAGAAGACCGATTCTGAATCTCAACTCGACAATCATTTACAACTGCTTGATTCCTGGTGTTTGATGATGAACGAAGACGGTTGTTTGATTTAGAGAACTTGTTGAATGCTCTTACAATTAATGCAAGTCCTTCATTGAGAGAGTTGAACACATCGTCTTCTTCATCATAATCAGCATTGGAATAGAACATGGAGTCGGTATTGTTGTATGGGACCAGTTGGTTATTAGAATTGGAGATGGTGCTTCATAAGGAACAATCTGATTGTTTTGTTGTGGTTGGAAACTTGGTTGAGACAGTGTTGGAACAAATTCTTTATTTGAGGGTGGAAAGTGTGACTGAGCTATCAGAGCAAGAGAGTTTGTAGTTGGTGCATGTTAATAACCTCCTCTTGCTACAATGTCCTTGTATACCTCAGTTTGATGTTGCTTGAGATAATCATACAAAAGCCAATATGAAACTCGATTAATCTTTTTGGCTTGCCTCACGAATGTCACATACCTCTGCCAGTCTGGTCCAAGACATCCTAGAAATTTAGAGTTGATAGCAATCTTTGGTAGAGGTATGTTATGACGTTCCAGATCATTGACAACATTGGTGAAGCAGTGATAGTATGATTCTAAGGATTCCCCTGGTTCCATCATGAAGTTATTGTATTCCATGTAAAGTTTGGATTCCAGATCCTCTTGGTTCAATTCTGTGCCTTCCATCAAAAGATGCACATGCTCCTACATGTCCTTGGCTGTTTTCTGAGCATCAATACTCCTGAAGATTGGGTTAGGAATTCCCTGGAGTATGTAAGCCATGGCCATCTCATTAGCTTCTTGCTGTAAAGTGTGTTCATTGGTATATTGAGCTACTGGAACGGGAGTTGTGGATGCTTCTCGTGGAGGTATAGCAGTTGGATCACCTGGAACCACTGTTGAAGGAACTGGATAAGGTCCTTCCATGATGACCTTTTTGAGATATGGACCATGAGGTTTTCTTAGTTCAACAAATCTAATAAACCGACTAGACCATTGCACATAGTTTCCTGGTGTCAACATTGGTGGAGTTTCAAACGATCCTGCTTCATGTCTAGATTGCTGACTACTGATAGCTTCACACATCTTTGTAAACCAGTTAGGTTCTCTTGATGAAGGTTGGTAGTTTTGCATCTAAGGTTGTGGCGTGAATTGTTGCTGAGGTGCTGTTTGTTGAGGGAAAAATAGATGTTGTTGCACAAAAGCATGTTGTTGTTGATACTGAGGATGAAATTGTTGTTGTTGTGGATATTGTTGTAGCTGGTAGTAGTAATTGAAGTGTGGTGGTTGAGACATGTTTGGATCTTGAACATAATTAAGATTTGTGTTATGAGTTATGTGAAGTTGGTTTTGATTAACTTAAGATTTTGTCCAATTTCGATAACTACTGTTCACCCAATTGCGATAAGTACTGTTCACCCAATTGCGATAATCACTGTTCACCTAATTCCGATAAAAAAATGGAAATTGCGATAAAACTTAAAATTGTGATAAAATATGACAATTTTAATAAGTTATCTTAAATTGCAATAGAAAAGGCAATTTTCGATAATTTATCAGAATTGCGATAGATATGGCAATTTCGATAATTTTATCTAAATTTCAATTTCGATAATTTCTCAACTCTTGTACAAGAGATGAGAATAAGCAACCAAGTTGAAGTATTTTCACTTTCTTACACAAGGAAGTAAAATACTGAGTTCCAATTATGATAATTCCAAGATCTGCCAATTGCAATGTCCTTGTCTACCTCAGTCTGATGTTGCTTGAGATAATCATACAAAAGCCCATATGAAACTGGATTAATCTTTTTGGCTTGTCTCACGAATGTTACATACCTCTGCCAGTCTGGTCTGAGACATCCTAGAAATTTAGAGTTGATAGCAATCTTTGGTAGAGGTATGTTATGACGTTCCAGATCATTGACAACATTGGTGAAGCGGTGATAGTATGATTCTAAAGATTCCCCTGGTTCCATCATGAAGTTATTGTATTCCATGCAAAGTTTGGATTCCAGATCCTCTTGGTTCAATTCTGTACCTTCCATCAAAAGATGCACATGCTCCTACATGTCCTTGGCTATTTTCTGAGCATCAATACTCCTGAAGATTAGGTTAGGAATTCCTGGAGTATGTAAGCCATGGCCATCTCATTAGCTTCTTGCTGTAAATTTTGTTCATTGGTATATTGAGCTATTGGAACGGGAGTTGTGGATGCTTCTCATGGAGGTATAGCAGTTGGATCACCTGGAACCACTGTTGAAGGAACTGGATAAGGTCCTTCCATGATGACCTTTTTGAAATATGGACCATGAGGTTTTCTTAGTTCAACAAATCTAATAAACCGACTAGACCATTGCACATAGTTTCCTGGTGTCAGCATTGGTGGAGTTTCAAACGATCCTGCTTCATGTCTAGATTGCTGACTACTGATAGCTTCACACATCTTTGTAAACCAGTTAGGTTCTCTTGATGAAGGTTGGTAGTTTTGCATCTAAGGTTGTGGCGTGAATTGTTGCTGAGGTGCTGTTTGTTGAGGGAAAAATAGATGCTGTTGCACAAAAGCATGTTGTTGTTGATACTGAGGATGAAATTGCTGTTGTTGTGGATATTGTTGTAGCTGGTAGTAGTAATTGAAGTGTGGTGGTTGAGACATGTTTGGATCTTGAACATAATTAAGATTTGTGTTATGAGTTATGTGAAGTTGGTTTTGATTAACTTAAGATTTTGTCCAATTTCGATAACTACTGTTCACCCAATTGCGATAAGTACTGTTCACCCAATTGCGATAATCACTGTTCACCTAATTCCGATAAAAAAATGGAAATTGCGATAAAACTTAAAATTGTGATAAAATATGACAATTTTAATAAGTTATCTTAAATTGCAATAGAAAAGGCAATTTTCGATAATTTATCAGAATTGCGATAGATATGGCAATTTCGATAATTTTATCTAAATTTCAATTTCGATAATTTCTCAACTCTTGTACAAGAGATGAGAATAAGCAACCAAGTTGAAGTATTTTCACTTTCTTACACAAGGAAGTAAAATACTGAGTTCCAATTATGATAATTCCAAGATCTGCCAATTGCAATGTCCTTGTCTACCTTAGTCTGATGTTGCTTGAGATGATCATACAAAAGCCCATATGAAACTGGATTAATCTTTTTGGCTTGTCTCACGAATGTTACATACCTCTGCCAGTCTGGTCCGAGACATCCTAGAAATTTAGAGTTGATAGCAATCTTTGGTAGAGGTATGTTATGACGTTCCAGATCATTGACAACATTGGTGAAGCGGTGATAGTATGATTCTAAGGATTCCCCTGGTTCCATCATGAAGTTATTGTATTCCATGCAAAGTTTGGATTCCAGATCCTCTTGGTTCAATTCTGTACCTTCCATCAAAAGATGCACATGCTCCTACATGTCCTTGGCTATTTTCTGAGCATCAATACTCCTGAAGATTAGGTTAGGAATTCCCTGGAGTATGTAAGCCATGGCCATCTCATTAGCTTCTTGCTGTAAATTTTGTTCATTGGTATATTGAGCTATTGGAACGGGAGTTGTGGATGCTTCTCGTGGAGGTATAGCAGTTGGATCACCTGGAACCACTGTTGAAGGAACTGGATAAGGTCCTTCCATGATGACCTTTTTGAAATATGGACCATGAGGTTTTCTTAGTTCAACAAATCTAATAAACCGACTAGACCATTGCACATAGTTTCCTGGTGTCAGCATTGGTGGAGTTTCAAACGATCCTGCTTCATGTCTAGATTGCTGACTACTGATAGCTTCACACATCTTTGTAAACCAGTTAGGTTCTCTTGATGAAGGTTGGTAGTTTTGCATCTAAGGTTGTGGCGTGAATTGTTGCTGAGGTGCTATTTGTTGAGGGAAAAATAGATGTTGTTGCACAAAAGCATGTTGTTGTTGATACTGAGGATGAAATTGCTGTTGTTTGGGATATTGTTGTAGCTGGTAGTAGTAATTGAAGTGTGGTGGTTGAGACATGTTTGGATCTTGAACATAATTAAGATTTGTGTTATGAGTTATGTGAAGTTGGTTTTGATTAACTTAAGATTTTGTCCAATTTCGATAACTACTGTTCACCCAATTGTGATAAGTACTGTTCACCCAATTGCGATAATCACTGTTCACCTAATTGCGATAAAAAAATGGAAATTGCGATAAAACTTAAAATTGTGATAAAATATGACAATGTTAATAAGTTATCTTAAATTGCGATAGAAAAGGCAATTTTCGATAATTTATCAGAATTGCGATAGATATGGCAATTTCGATAATTTTATCTAAATTTCAATTTCGATAATTTCTCAACTCTTGTACAAGAGATGAGAATAAGCAACCATGTTGAAGTATTTTCACTTTCTTATACAAGGAAGTAAAATACTGAGTTCCAATTAGGATAATTACAAGATCTGCCAATTGCGATAAACCCTAACATGTCGGAATTGATTTGCGATAAACCCTAACTTGTCGGAATTCAACCATAAGCAAAATACTCACTTTTCATCAACTTTCCCAATACGCTAATTATGCGGATTTCACTAAAACGACTAGAAAATCAATGGAAACCGATTGTGTTTGACTTCTAACGATTAGTAACCACAAAATATGAAGAAATTTAAGAGTGATAACGTACGAAATGAAGATTTGATGAGATTTTTGAGTTTTTCACGAGATAAAACTACCAACAAAAGAGTATATTGATCGAACTTTTGAACAATAAAAACCGTACTTAAGCTAAAACCAATCCTAGATAACGATTAAAGCTACTCAAAAACACGATCCTAACTACCTTTTTGGCGATTGATACCACTTGTAGGTCCTCTTTAACTCAAACCCACACACGTAACACACTAGATCTACACGAACTACTACTTATATAAATAAGCTACGAATGAAATAAGCTAATAAGGTAAGATAGAAAATGAGAGATGAAGAGAAAAGTGGAAGATTATCATTCGAATGACTTAGTGACAAAGGTTCGATACAATGAATGAAAAACCAACAATAAACTTAGCACCCCATGCCTTCTATTTATAGGCTATGGATTAGGGCAACATGCACATGGGGTGTTTCTAGAAGATTTCACTTAAATGGCCGGCCCATGGACTTCTAATGGACCGAACCATAATTACAAACATAAAGTCCTATTTTGAGCAACATATTTATCGGAAATGAACAAGACTTTAAATATGAATAAAATGTGTTCCTAACAATTTGAGTGTGTATCCGTGGTGTACTCAAGTTGTATTCATAAAGAAGGATGATGATAGCATGAAGTTGTGTAGTGATCTCGGGAAGTTGAATAGTATCGTGGTTAGAACTGTTATCCGTTACCTCGAATCGACGATTTGAATTAATCAACTCCAGAGTGTGAAGTTTTCCCAATGATGAATTTTAGATCTGATTATTTTTTTTCAGTTAAGTTTAAGGGAGCGAGATGTTCCTAGAATTGCTTTCCGTATTCGTTCGATCTCTATGAGTATTGTGATGCCAATCGTATTGGCTACTGCTCCGACTGTTCCTATGAACTTGATAAATCGTGTCTTTCATGAATACTTGGACAATTTGTCATAGTATAACATATTGGTAGATTCAGAGACGAAAGAGAAACACGAAAATCATCTTCGTATTTTGTGTTGAGGTTTCTACATCAGAAGAAGCTATATGTTATACTCTCGAAGAGTAAATTTTGGAGTGGGATGAAGAATAAGGGGCGAAATTTTGAGAAGCTGAAAAGAGAATTCTTTCTACTCAAGAAAGGGACTTAGCTATTGTCCTTATGCAACACGGAAAGATTGTTGGTACTACTAGAACCGCAAGAAGTGAACTATCTGACGCATGACTTGGGATTGATTGGTGACAGGCATGAAGAAGCTCGGGAGCAAGACGGTGGAACATGATCTATGTTAGAAGACTTGAAGGAAATGGTTTTGATTGAAGCACACTATTTGCTCTATTCATCTTAGTTGTACTATTATGTGTAGAGACTTGCAGCAGATATTTTGGTGGAATGGTGTGAAGACGGTTGTGACTACATTAGTGGTGAAGTGGTTGGCATGTCAACAGGTTAAGATTCAATATCAGCGTACAAGTTTTTTTCTTTAGTGTTGGATGTTCGTATGTAGAAGTGAGATTAAACGTTCATGGATTTTGTAATGGGAATTCCACGCACATTTAGGAAGGACAACACAAATTGAGTTATTGAGGACGGTTTAACTAGCTCGGCTCACTTGGAAGATTGGCAGTGATTTCTTTCGGCAGGAGATTATTCAAAACTACATGGCGCACCTGCAGTGATCGTGTCAGAAATTTGCGTTTCAACATCACATTCCTAGGAAGAGCTACTGAAGGCTTGAGGGATCAGACTCGAGTTGTTAATGCTTTGCACCTCTAGACCAATGAATAAGCAGAACAACTATTCGATGCTTGGAAGATGTGTTGAGCAGGATTTTTGACGGAGATGAAGAACACCTTTTGGGTTAAATTAGCTTAGGGAGTTGTTTATTCAAGGACCTGAGTAAATTCAATAACTAATGGATTAGTTATCATGTTGGAAGAGAAATTCTAAAACTATAGACCGGGAATTGATGTGTTCCGTGTGATGTTCCGTACAACTGTGTTGGGAGTTTTGGCGTTTGAGGAAGATTTAGTTCACGACATATTAGACCGTAGATTTATTCTGATCCGTGCGATTATTCTACCTATTCCATTAGACTTCTGATACGTTTCGATATTCTAATATGTGCTTAGCTGATCGTCGATACGAATATGTTACCCACCTCTATTTGAAACTCTTGAGACGTTTGGTAATTTCAATATGTGCTTCTCAGATTATTAGCCAGTTCACTCAGAATCTCGATAGGGTTGATGAGATTTTACCATTTAGCACTGCCTCCGTATTTGCCTCATGTGTACATGTGTTTCATGTATCTCTTAGTGAGATTTCAAATATCATCTGTCATGTATATGTTCCGCATTCGTTCGATCGAGATTTGTTATGATTTGTCTGTTATTGAAGAAATTGAAGAATTATACGTATATGTCATCCACACATCTTTTGTGATTCGATACATTTCCATCTGATCTCTCTACTCCAATTTCGAGGACGAAATTTTCTTTTTAAGAGGGGAAGAGTTGTAAAACCCAAAATTTCCATTCATTTGAAATTTTCATTTTTGCCCCTCAAAATTTTTGAAGTTATACGAGAATAAAAATAAATTACAAGGACAAGTATATATTTTAACCTAAGTTATGCTAAGATTTATGAATACATTAAACTATATGTTATAATACGTTATACATATTTAACCTAAGTAAACTAAACAAATAAATTTTAACTCTCCAAATTATCTACTCTATAGACACGAATTATTTTCTTCGTACCTATCACATACAAGTTCCTTTTGCCCATTCTAATCTCTACAATTATACGACACTCATAAGAGTTTCCAAATCAAAATAGATGTTGTATAACTTAAAATAAGAAATAAACATTGTGTATATCCCAAAAGATATCAATTACCTCTTTGTCAGGCATCAATCACACGAAAATCACTCTTACTAATTGATACAAGTTATTTGGTTTCCATCTAAACCCACACGTATACCTAAAATACCACACGACATTACATCTTCTTTTAAAATGCACTTTGCCTTATTCTTTCTCAACCGTATAATATCCCTTTTTGCACTATCCCTTCTACATCGATCCAATAACCAGAAAACACACATCATTTGTCTCTTGTTTTGCAGCCAAGAAAGAAGAAGAGGAAGCCTCGTAGTGATCAAGATTGAGAGTGCTACACGTTGGGAGTTTCTTGGTGTATTCGAACACTAGCTCCTGTTTCCATTCGGTTCTGTTTTAAGTCGACACACAGGTTCTTTTTCCTACTGTTATTCCCTTTCAGTCGACCTATTATTCTCTTTAAGGCTTATAAACCAGTTAAGAACTATAAGAAACATGCTCGTAAATATGTTGTTATCTCGTTAACAAAACTATATGAAAGCATAAAGAACTACACGCCAAGTTATGTTGTTGTGTCGCATGTTGTGGACTGTTTCGGTGTCGGTTTTGTGGTCCGTTAGACGTCCTCGTTTCAGCCCTCAGTCGACCCTATTATAACACTGAACAAGACCTACAAACCTGTCATTAAAGGTCATTAATGTGGCGCTAAATATCACAAAACCATAGGATGCCTATTTAACATAAGAGATGTGATTCTATGTGAGTATGTTGGACTGGAGTTTGCATGTTTTGTGTGTGTGTAATCAGGTTTGAGTGTCTGATCATGTCACGTTAAAAGGGTCACACAAAATCATAAAAGTTACATGCCACATGTTGATGAGTTGTGTCGCGTTTGTGGGCTGGTTCTATATCTTTGTTTCCAGCCATTGTCGACCTATAAACACACCAAACCAAACCCTATTTGGCAACCTTGAGTGCACATTAAATGGATCTCAAAAATAGAAACACTAGGCTACATTTTAACGAGGGGTTTGTTTGATCTCATGTGGAGATTTTGGAGGGTATTTTGGCTCGTTAAATCCTCTATGTGTGGGCTGTTTTGTGTTGCATTCGTGTGAGTGTAAAACCTTGATAAATATGTTACTATGGTCACATTTTGTGTGGTGTTGTGTTGTGTTGCGTTGTATTGATGGTGGAACGTACGTAGTAGAGTGGCATGTGTACTGTCAAAAAAGGGTGAATTCGTGTGTGTAGTATGTGGGTTAAATAGGTCTAATATATATATGCATGTGTGTGTGTGTTAATCAGAAAGGGACAGGTGCAGATTGATTTTGGTTTATTATAGCATACGTATGAGTTGGGGCGTGATATTGTGTAATCTGTTTGCCTCCTTAAATTCATTTTCGACGTTAACAATTGATCACAACACTTTAGTGTCTTGTGCATTTTATCGTATATAATTGATGAAGATGGTCAAACTTATGAAGTTATTAACTGCATGGGGGTATATATGATCAAGATAGTCTAACCCACTTTTTTTCTTGTTCCTAAAGAGTATATGAAAATAAGATGGGTGTGGTTAATGGGTGATGTTGTGTGATGTCTTGGCTAGTTTAAATTCGTGTGTTTGCATCATAGATTATCGATTGTATAGGATTGTTAACAAGTGTGTGCCTAGCTTATGGGACAAATGAAAATGTGTGATATTCATGATTTGTTAAAAAGGTTAGAGTGTTAGGTGTGTTTTGTCTCTTGTTGTGTCTCGTTAAGTTGGTGGTCGAGTGGTGTGTGTGCACATGTGTCGAAAGTGTGTATGTTATGGGTCGTAAAGAGAGTTAACGAGAGGGTAATATGGGTGTAAATTATTGTGTCATACGCATGAGGAATATGTTGATATATTGGGTCTTAAAGACCTAAGTGGTCATTTATTTGCATTATTTACATTTCAAAACCTAAACTATGATAATTTACACCTTTAACCTTAAATTTATCAAAATGACTTATTAAACCCTAATCTTTGGAAATTTGTCACGATCAACCCTAAATATGATATTGGTAATATTAACCTTTAATTTTACTTAATTATCAATAGCAACTCTAATATATCAAACTTACTTAAAATGGTAAGTTACTAAAAATGGAAAGTCTCTAAAAATAGAAAGAAACCTTAAATGGGAAACCTGAATTACAATAAGCAGTAAACTTGTAAAATGAGCTTATAAGTAATATGTGATTATTTATTTGTATAGGTTCGGTAAAGAAGGAGTGATCCCCTATTTCAGTGTACCTTTTTATTTTGTTGGTTGCTTGCATAAGGTACATATATTTTGACCTTTCTTATAATGTTTCTCATGATCCCTTTCATATCTTTTGCTTTACTTAACTTCTGATTACGAACCTTTGCTATGTTCCCATTGATTATGAGCCTTCGGTATGTTCCCATTGATTATGAACCTTTGTTATGCACCCTTTGATATGAACCTATGATTATGATATTTTGATGATCTTAGATTCTGTGTCATTACTATGACATTCTGTTTGACCTTCAGTTTGATACCCGAGCTATCACTAGTCATGGGGGTTCCATGACCATGTCATTGATGTACCAATGGCATGATTCTAGGGTGGGGGAGTGATGACCCATCACGTCCCTTTTATTATATTATATGTATGGCCACGATGATGTTGATTTTCTACAGGGGCGTATGGATGCATCCAAGATCTGATCTGTTATGTTATATGCTATATTTCTGGTGATTGGTACTGTGTGCAATACATGCCCTTCACATTTCTGGGAGCTAGCTACTCCATTATGTTACTTATGTATGGATGAAGACCATGATTATGATGTTTATGATATGATATGTTTCTGGGCTCGTGGTAGATTTCTGAACACCTTTACACCTTTGATACATTTTGATATACCTTCTGTTATTCCCCAATGCACCATATTCTGTTTTCTCTATTTCAGTTGACTTATGATATTTGTTCAGATGATGTTGATCTCTCATTCTTTTGACAGATGAAATTCATTTCAGCAGGAGCTTGTGCTTCCTTTTCTTTACATCCATATGTTTGATTATTCGTTGTTATATATATCTGTTCACTGGTCTTTTAAGCTCAGCCGCATTTCTTTTCCTGCGGCAGGTTTTAGGTTGGAAGCTGGGTTTGAGTGAAGAGTGCATAGGAGCTCTAGAGGACTACCCTGACGATAGATACCTGTTTGCTTTTGGATTTGATTTTGATTTATCTTCAGTTAGATTTAAGCCTGGAGTTGTATTTCTGTTTTGGAAATTATTTTGTATAGAGTAGCTATCATTAGGAAACCTTTCTAACTTTTATGTTTATAAGTCTTCTGCTTGCGTTGTACGATCTGATTTGTCACCATAATGTAGCATTTTAGCCCTTGTCGGGTTGGGGTGTTACAATAAGTCCTGTCTACTACTTGTTTTTGTGTGTCAGTCATTAAGATACAACATGTATCTGTGTTTACAACTTGTTGACTGACCACATATGAAAGATATTATCTATCGTATATAATTGACTCTTATACACTAAATATCTTTTTCATTTTTATCCATTCATGAGTAGTATGAGTCACTCAGTTATCTTCTCAGCAGTAGCTTCTTTGCTCTGATACCAATTGCGAGGAATTCGATACACTTAATAGGATGTTAGTCCTTTATAACGAGTGTATGAGATACTTTGAGTGAATATGATTAAGTATGCGGAATCTACTTAACCACACTTAGAAGGTTATTTGTTATTGGAAATGGAACAGTGGTGGTTGTTGAATTTGATAATGAACAATGAAGTTTAACACCAAATGATTCAATATTATTTGAGAATAATACGAGTGATCTTCACTATCACTAGGGTTACAAAACCTTGAATCTCTATTACAAAGAAAACTATTTTCTGTTATGAACAGCTCAATGTAAGTTTTCTTAGTATTCGACTAGTTACAAATTTAGCACTTGGTTTAGTCTATTTTCAACACTTCAACACTCTAACTAAAACAAGATCTTCCTTTTATACAACTAAGGAGATCTTTACAATAAATAATAAGTCTTGTCGAACTACTTGCTTTGCTTGAGTGTGTCAGTCCTTAAGATACAACTTGCATCTGTGTACACAACTTGTTGACTGAACATCTATCAAAGATATTATCTACCGTATATCTTTGAATTTTATACACAAAATATCTTTGTATACTTATCCATACAGCAGTATAATACGCTACACTTATCTCTTCAACAGCAGTATCTGATGCACTAGCAGTAGAATGCTTGCGGCAGCAGAATCTCTAACATTAGCAGTAGAATGAAATACACTAGCAGTAGAATGATACTTAGTATATTACTTTGAGCAGAACTAACCTTGTGAACATTTAATTCCTAATACTAATCTTCAGAACATTTAATTCCCAACAATCCTCCCCTAAACATGTGATTTTCCTAATCAACATGTTTCTTCTGAATTAAATTCTGATTGTGAGGATCTTTCAAACACTTCATAGTCAAACTCTTGTTCTGAGCTTTTCCTCTGTTCTTCAAGATTAATTATCTTTCTGTCTAACTCATCTACCTTCTTTGAATCTTTTTCAGTAATAGCATCATCTTTCTTTGTCTTGAACAATAGCAGTTCTTTGAGTAAAAGATGGTGCAATTTACTTCGATTGAGGAATTATAAGAGGCAATGATGCTGTGTATCTTGGATGTTTGTTCCAAGAAGTTAAATCATCTTTCAGCATGCCTTTGCAAGTGATGAACAAACGTAGTGAACTGAAAGCTCCTAGATAGAACTTTCTCCATTTGAATGCTTCATCCCTTCTGAATATATATAATACTCCAGAATCTTCATTTGAACTTTCTTCATTTGAAGAGCTTATTTCCCGTATCCATCAACTGAAAAAGTTTATTCCCAGCATCTATCAACTGAATGCTTGTTCTTATTATTGGCTGAATAATAAGACATGTTAGCTTCTCAAAAAGCTGACATCATCATCTTGTATGCTCTTGTCTTTTCCATTGCAGGAGGAGATACAACAACTGCTGCTGAGCCAGGTGGTTTTTGAAGGGGTGTATATATTATATTGAGATGCTAAAAAGTGGAGTCATGAAACTACTCCCTTCCCAATCTTTCTCCCCTGTTTGATCAATTTCTCCCCTGTTCTGAGCATACACAACCACAACTTTTCTTCCCTTATTGGTTAATCTTCCTCCCCTGAGATTGGAAGATCTCTCACCATGTACCAAAATATATCCTCCCCTGAGATTTATCATTTCCTCCCCTGTTTGGAAGATCTCTCACCATCATCTGATCTACCAATTAGAACATGTTTTTAGACAATGTTGTACATGTAGCCATCAATTCCTTAAGAGTTTATTTGCTGCCCTCATCACTTCCAGGTGTGTTAACTCCTGTGAGAGGTGATTCATGGGGCATTGATTCATGGTCCATCATTTGATGGTTTTTCTGAGCCTCTTTGAAAATCCTTTTTAGGAAACTTTTGACTTAGCAGTACGAACTTGATTTTATTATGAAAAATCATACTGCTTAACAACCATTTTGAAGGGATTAAGTGTGTAACAGACACTTAATCAATTATTCATTTTAATTTAACCTCTGGTTGTGTGAGAACCAATGTTTTCAGTTATAAATAACTGCTTGTGTAAAGATAAACCCATTCAAAGGGCTTTCTTGACAGGTTTTCCAGCTCATAGCAATTGTTACCTCTAACACAAGTGTTAGATTCACTTTTTCTAGCTATTCTTTCTATCAGATGTCCTTAGACTTGCTCATTATACTAATTAAACTATAAAATGATAGAAAGTGAGTTGTGTCAGTTACTATCAGACCAACTGAGCCATCAAGTCAATGTGAAACATCATAATCATGTTTCAAGAAAGAAGTTTTAAAGAATCAATTAACTTAGGTGTAAACATTTTTAATGAATTCCCAAACTCAGTCCATCATAAACCTATTATCTTAGCAACAAAGATAATCATTCTACTGCTTCCATTTCACTTGAAACTTCCTTTGTGCTCAAATGTTCATACCTGAAAATGTTAGTCCAAAACCAGGAAACAAAATGCAAAACATTTGTCTTATAGAAGTAGAATCATATGACTAGCAGTATGAACTTAACAAACAAAATTTGTACAAGCAGTACAAACTTTTCATTAACAATAGTAATTAACAATGCTAGCAGTACAAACAAAAATTTATATACAAAAACACAGAGTTTAAAATCATTGAGGATTAAGCTTTCCAATACTTGCTACCAAGTACTGAAACCTTCCAAGATCAAAAGCTTTTGTGAGAAGATCTGCAAAGTTGTGATCAGAATCAATTTTAAGAACTTGAATCAACTTTTTCTCATTGCAGTCTCTAATAAAATGATGTCTAATTTCAATGTGTTTTGTTTTAGAGTGTTGCACTCTTTTTTTAATTATACAAATTGTACTACTATTATCAATATGTATGACAGTGTTCATGAAATTGTACCCATAGACAAGAAGTTGGTTTTGAAGCCAAAAGACTTGACCACAGCAACGTGCAGCAGCTACATATTCAGCTTCAGTTGTTGAAGTAGCTACAATTGTTTGCTTTTTACACTGCCATGAGATAAGTCTACACCCAAGGAATTGACATCCTCCAGTTGTTGACTTTTTGTACAAGCTTGCACCTGCATAATCACTATTTGAAAGTGCTACCAAGTCAAAAGGTGATTCTCTAGAATACCATAGACCCAACCTAGGTTGACCCTTGAGATATCTAAAAATCCTCTTGACAGCTGTGAGGTGAGAAACCATTGGAGTTACTTGAAATCTTGCACAAGCACAAACAGAGAACATGATATTAGGTCTTGATGATGTGAGATACATCAAAGAGCCTATCATAGATCTGTATGTGTGTACATCTACATTTTCTCCATCTAAATCTTTAAGAAGTGGCTTATCAAAGTCCATTGGTGTGCTTGCCACTTTTGAATCAGCAAATTGAAAATTTCTAAGAATCTCTGCAACATATTTATCTTGGCTGATAAATATGCCTTCACTTGATTGCTTAACTTGGACCAAAAAAGAATGTAATTTCCCCCATGGAACTCATCTAAAACTTATCATGCATAAGTTTCTCAAACTCTAAACACATCTCCTTCCTTGTAGATCCAAAGATGATATCATCCATATACACCTGAACTAGCAAAAGATCACTCTTGTGCTTCTTGATGAATAATGTCTGATCTATCTTGCCTCTTTGAAATCCATTTTCAATTAAATAGGAAGCCAGTGTTTCATACCATGCCCTTGGTGCCTGATGAAGGCCATAAAGAGCCTTTGCTACCTTCTACACCTTTTCTGGATGATCTGGGTCAGTAAACCCTAGAGGTTGTGTGACATATACCTCCTCTTCAATAGTGCCATATAAAAATGCACTCTTGACATCCATTTGATAAACTGTGATGCCCATAAATGAAGCATAAGCCAAAAATAACCTAATGGCTTCAATCCTTGCTACTGGAGCAAAAACCTTTTCATAGTCTATCCCTTCTTCTTGTTTGTACCCTTGGGCTACTAATCTAGCCTTATTCCTAATCACTATGACCCTTTCATCCCTTTTATTTCTGAAAACCCATCTAGTGCCAATTACCCTTACACCCTTGGGTAGATCAACTAGTACCCATACCTTCTGAATCTTGAACTGAAGAAGCTCTTCTTGCATAGCTTTTACCCAGCTTAAATCATCTAGGGCTTTAAGAACATTCTTTGGTTCTGCTTGTGATAGAAAACATACAAACAAGCAAGAGTTGGTATACTCATGCTGCTTTGATGCATAAACAGCATTAAGAAGCCCTTGTTGGTCTGAAGACATCAGTTGTTGCCTTGTCTTCACCCCTGATTGTACATCTCCAATCATATTGTCCAAGGAGTGGACTTTATGAATCCTTGTGTGTGGTGTAGAAGGAACTTGATAGTTAGGTGGGAGATTGTTGAAATCCACCTCTTCTTCTGAAAATTCTGCTTCATTTGGTTCTGATGGGCCAGCAGTAGAAAAATTAAGCCTAGCAGTAGAATGCTCTGTCTCAGCAGTACTATCATCAGTAGAAACATTCTCTTGTTCCTTTGTTCCATCTTCCTTGTTTTCATCTTCAATCCCTTCTTTATCTTTCTCAGAAGAAGGTTCATCATTTATTGAAGTTGAAGCCACACTCGTACTTATTGGCATCATCACATAATCTTGATCTGTCTCCTTTTCTAACCCTGCCTCATTTGTTGTTTGTGAACCTGAAAAATCATTAGTTTCTGCCACAACAGGCACATAATTCATTGATTGGGTTAGTTTCTCAAGATCAAATAGCCAATTAGGACCTTCACCTGCTACATTGGATTTGTTCTCTAAAAATTTCACATGCAGGTTTTCCTCTACTCTTCTAGTTCTTGAGTTGTATACTCTAAAAGCTTTGCTGTTAAGAGAATATCCAACTAAGAATCCTTCATCTGCTTTACCATCAAACTTTCCTAGATGGTCTAAGGTATTCAGAATTGTCACATGACATCCAAAAGGTCTATGAAATCCTATTCCAGGAGTTCTACCTCTAAAAATTTCATATGATGTCTTATTGTGAGATTTGACTACCAAAACCCTATTTTGGACATAGCAAGCAGTATTAACTGCTTCAGCCCAAAAAGTGATAGGCAACTTAGAGTCGGCTAACATGGTTCTAGCAGCTTCTATGAGTGTTCTATTTCTCCTCTCAGCAACTCTATTTTGCTGAGGAGTTCTAGCTACACTAAATTCTCTCCTAATACCTTTTTCCTTGAAGAAGTCATCCATAACTCTATTCTTAAACTCTGTCCCATTATCACATCTAATGACTTTTACTCTTTTGCTTAATAGGTTTTCTATCTCTGTAATTAATGTTTTAAGAATGCTAGAAGTCTCATCCTTAGAACCTAAAAAGAAAACCCATGTAAATCTACTATAGTCATCAGTAACAACTAGACAATATCTTTTATGCATCATACTACTAACATAAGTAGGTCCAAATAAATCCATATGAACCATAAACAATGATTGATCAATAGAGTTAAAAATTTTGGGCTTACAAGTGGCTTTGTGTTGTTTGCCTTTAAGACAAGCAATGCATGTTTGGTCATTTTCAAATCATTTTTGAGGTAAACCTCTTACCAAACCATTCTTAACAATCTTATTTATGGTTTTGAAATTTATGTGACCAAGCCTCCTATGCCATTTCATAGATTCATCCAATATGGCCTTTGCAACTAGACAAGTAAGTGCCTCTTTAGGAACAATCTTCTTCATGTCAACACTGTACATGGTGCCCTTTCTTGGAATTTTAAGAAATACTTGACTTTCATCAGGCATCTTAAAATCAGAAGAAAGTACAAGACATTCAGTATCAGTAAAAAGAACTTTGTTCTTTTTGTCACACATGTGTGAGACACTAAAAAGATTATATTTTAGCTCTTGCACATAGTACACATCTTCAAAATATAATTTACCAGTTTTAAGAGTACCTTTACCAGTAATCTTGCCACCGATACCTCCTCCAAAGGTAACATATCCTCCATCTAATTATTGAAAGTTGGAAAGATAAGACATGTTGCCTGTCATGTGCCTTGAACACCCACTATTTGAATAGCCTTGATCTTCATGATCTGTTGGTGAATGTTCCTGCACACAAATAAGGAAATTAGTTTCCTTGGGGAACCCAAGCCATTACTGACTTGGATTTGCCATGTGCATCAATGTAATTAAATCTCTTTAGTACAGTTGATGCACCATTAGATTTAAGAGGTTTCCAAATCCAACATGCTGAGGCCTTAACAGCATTGGCCCTTTTTTCCCTAGCAGTAGAACCCTTAGGTTTCCAAATTTGTTTTAGTGAAACTGCTCTTGTTGAAAAAGGTCTCTTAGCAGTTTTTTGTGCATGTTTGTAAGTTGTTTTTGCGTTTGTACTGCTGGTTTAGGGTAAACAGAGTAAAAAGTTCTGGCAGTAGAAACTGCTTGTCTAGCAGTAGATTCTTTTGGTCTAGCAGTAGGAACTGCTTTTGGTCCAGACTTTGATGAAACAGCTCTGGGTGTTGTTCTAGTATTATTAGAGTGACTTTTAGGTGTTTGCCTTTTGAAATTCACCATATTGTTTGTATACTCAGATACCCTTTGGTTGCAGAAAGCTGCAAGATGGTCAAATTCTCCACAACTGAAACAAGCTTTGTTATAAAAGTCAAAGTCATCACCTAGTTGGTAAGACTTAAGGCCATTCCAATTCCTTTGGTTGCCTTTAGGCTTGTTTATGGTTCTATATTGTTCACAATATCTAACTGGTTTCCTAACATGTTTAACATTGATTTTAGGCCTATGAGTATCATGTTTGACTATCTTAGGAACACTTGTTCCTGCTTTCTTAACCATAGCAGGTTTAGGCATAACCTGTTCATCTTCATCATCATCAGATATCCAGTCCTCAATGACTATTCTATCTGATCTTCTATCAGAGGACACCTTGTCCTCAAGAAGTGAAGTTTTATATAAACTCTCACTTACTTTCTTAGGTTCATCAACAACTAACTTTTCTTTTGGCTGAACACCATATTGTAGCTCAGGTTGTTGAAATTTAGCTACTCCTGAATTCTCTATGTTTATCCCTGGGGGAACAGGAATTCCTCTGTAAGGGGGTGGGACAGCATTATATCCTAACCCTGACTTGGCTCTATTAATCACTTGACATTCAATCATGTTGGTTACACCTCTAGAAGCATGTTCTAGTGTTTCTACAGTAAAGTGAATGTTTCCATTTTCTTTTTTGATCCTATCATAAGCATCTCTTAAAAGCTTAATTTCAGCATCTCTAAAGAATATGTCCTGTCTAAGAAGAGCTTTGTCATCAGAAAAAGCAAATTCATTTTGTTTGTAGTGAATGATCTGCTTCTATAGGGATTCTAAACCACACTTATAATCTACTAAGTTTTGTTGAGTTCTGCTTAGCTCTTTCTTTTGGTCATCATAATGTTTAATTAAAGTTTTTAGTTCTTTAAGAGATGTGCAAGCATTAGAACAAACTTTATGATTTTGTACCTCAGTAGAGAAAGCCATGAGTGCCATCTGTGAAGAAGCTTCTTCTTCATCTGCCATGACACTCCAATCAAAACGTAAGCCATCAATAGCTACCATAGCTTTTGAGTTTGGCTCAGAAACCTCCCCTGTTTTGGATTTGCTTCCAAAACCTCTATTCTTGCTATCTTGCTGGCTTGGTCTTCTACATTCTCTTGAGAAGTGCCCCATCATGTGGCACTTATAGCATTCTATCTTTGACTTGTCAAAACCAGCAGTATCATTGTTGCTGATTGTGAGCTTCTTCCCCGTCCTTTGATAGAACTTCTTAGCCCTCATGCTAAGAAGAGAAATTTGCCATTTTAGGTCCATTTCCTCCAGATCATCATCATTGATCTCTTGGAGGTCTTCATAAGTGAGCATGGACCCATCATTTCGACTTGTGAGGAAAGCACAACAAGTCTTCTCATAAAAAATGCCCATGGTACTGCTTGATGAACTAGCAGTACCATCACTCTTCTGGTAAGCTTCTCAGAAATTTTGAGTTTAAATCTTCTTGAGGTATTTCAACCCCAAGAATAGCAAGTTGGCTCACAATATTCTGAAGCCTATTAAACATGTGGTCAAGAGATTCATTGTTGGTAGAGGAGAAGTTTTCAAACTGCTGCTTGAGCAGAGTCTTGTGGGTTTTCTTGGTGGCTTCATTTCCACCATACCTGGCAATAATGGCTTCAAATAATGACTTGGCATCTTTGAACTTGCTGAAGTTTAAAAGTTGATCATTAGGAATGGTCATCATCAGCATACTTCTGGCCTTGACGTCATTTTTCTTCTATATTTTGTCTTCTGCAGATGTTGGATGGATCTGTAGAGTTGTCACCACTTTGCCCTCAACTGTTGATATAGTGGTTGTAGGCTGGTAAGAGTTTCCATCTTCAATAATTTCCCAAAGTGCATAGTCTTGCACTTGGAAATATTGCTCTATCCTCAGCCTCCACATCTCAAACTCATTCTGTTTGAGCATGGGTAATTTTGCAGCAACATTCGTCTGAATAGATTCCACATCCATTTCTTCTTCTTCTAAATCAAAGATATCAGCCTTGCTCTGATACCAATTCAGAGGATATTCGATACACTTAATAGGATGTTAGTCCTTTATAACGAGTGTATGAGATACTTTGAGTGAATATGATTAAGTATGCGGAATCTACTTAATCACACTTAGAAGGTTATTGTTATAAGAAATGGAACAGTGGTGGATGTTGAATTTGATAATGAACAATGAAAGTTAACACCAAACGATTCAATATTATTGAGAATAATACGAGTGATCTTCACTATCACCAGGGTTACAAAACCTTGAATCTCTATTACAAAGAAAAACTATTTTCTATTTTGTTCTATCAAGTTAGTTAGTTTTTCTAATAGTTACATTAAGCACAAAGTCACGCACATATAACTAAGATAAGATCTTCCTTTTATACAACCAAGAAGATCTTTACAATAAATGATAAGTCTTGTCGAACTACTTGTTTTGCTTGAGTGTGTCAGTCCTTAAGATAAAACTTGTATCTGTGTACACAACTTGTTGACTGAACATCTATCAAAGATATTATCTACCGTATATCTTTGACTTTTATACACAAATATCTTTGTAGACTTATCCATACAGCTGTAGAATACGCGACACTTGTCTCTTTAACAGCAGTATCTGATGCACTAGCAGTAGAATGCTTGCGGCAGCAGAATCTCTAACACTAGCAGTAGAATGAAATACACTAGCAGTAGAATGATACTTAGTATATTTCTTTGAGCATAACTAACCTTGTAAACGTTTAATTCCCAATACTAATCTTCAGAACATTTAATTCCTAACAATCCTCCCCTAAACATGTGATTTTCCTAATCAACACGTTTCTTCTGAATTAAATTTTGATTGTGAGGATCTTTTAAACACTTCATAGTCAGACTCTTGATCTGAGCTTTTCCTCTGTTCTTCAAGATTAATTATCTTTCTGTCTAACTCATCTACCTTCTGTGAATCTTTTTCAGTAATAGCATCATTTCTTTGTCTTGAACAATAGCAGTACTTTGAGTAAAAGATGGTGCAATTTCCTTGGATGGAGGAATTATAAGAGGAAAGATATTATCTACCGTATATAATTGACTCTTATACACAAAATATCTTTTTCATTCTTATCCTTTCAGCAGTAGTATGAGTCACTCAGTTATCTTCTCAGCAGTAGCTTTTTTGCACTAGCAGTACTAACTGCTGCCTTCTTTGCACAAGCAGTACTAACTGCTACCTTCTTTGTACTAGCAGTACTAACTGCTACCTTCTTTGTACTAGCAGTACCAACTCAACAGTTAGTACTGTTAGTTGTAACTTGAGTAAACTTCAACAATACACTAGCAGTAGAATAAAATACTCTAGCAGTAGAATCTTTTATGCCTAGCAGTAGAATCTACTTGGTGTATTTTGCTTATCATTTCAGTAATCCTCATGTTTCATTCTTCTTGTTTTGTATCATCAAATCTATGGAATATATAAAACCCAACATATGTCATTGTGGTATTTTCGTGTAAAAAGAGTTAGATCGACAATACCTTTTGTGAAGTTGTTCTGAAGTAAGAATGAAGATAGTTCATCCTACCATGCATGTGGAGCCTATTTTAGACCGTAGATGGCCTTCTTTAGCTTGTATACGTGGTCTGGATGTTCCATATCAACAAAGCCTTCGGGTTGACTCACATAAACCACTTCTTTGATAGTGCTGTTCAAGAACGCTGTCTTGATATCCATTTGATAGACTGTGATGTTCTTGTGAGCTGCGTAGGCTAGAAAAATTTGAACCGCTTCTAGTCTTGCCACTGGCGCATATGATTTTTCAAAATCTATCCCATCTTCTTGAGAATATCCTTTAGCTACCAGACAAGCTTTGCTGCGAATTACAGTCATTTCTTCGTCTCTTTTGTTCCTCCATAAGCACTTGAGATTGATGACCGGTTTGTCGATTGGTCTTTCAACTTTTTCCCAAGAGTCATGTATTTCGTATTGTAGAAGTTCTTCCTGCATCGCTTCAATCCAGCTGTCCTCATCTATGCATATAGCAAGTGCAAAGATACAAAGTTCTGGATCTGTTGCTAGTTTACTTCTCGTTATTACTGGCTGTTGTGGATCACCGAGCACTTGGTGAATTGGATGGGCTCGTGTCCATTTAAATTCTGAAGGATACCATAGAATTACCAAATCCGTGTCATTAGCTCTTGAAGATGATTCAGCAGATCCCGTTTTTTGAGTAGCAAATGGATTATTGAATTCCTATCACTCCTCATTGTTATGGATTGGTGTTCGTTCATCTTGAGATTGTTGGTTTTGCTCGTTTGCAACATTTTGTGGTTGAGTGAGTTCAATGACGGGTGTTTGTGTAGTTGATGTAGATGAGTTTGTTGTAGTTGGTGCTTCCACTTCGAAGGTTGTTGATGCATCTTGTGGTTGTGGTTGTCGATTTTGTTGAGTGAGTGCAGCGGAATGATGTCTTGATGCATTTGTTGAATTTCCACCTTGATATTCATCAAACATTAACTCAAAGAAATTTACCAGTTCTTGATCTTTAGGCTTGTCACAATATGTTGTTGGAGCTTTTTTAGGTACGAGTCCTAATCTGTTGTAATTAGATGCCATCGGGTTAAGCACGGGTTCTAGAGCGAGTCTCTCAAAAGCCATCTGTTAAATTTCATCAAATTTCACATTCATTGTCTCCATGATTCTTCTTGTTCTTTGATTGTAGATTCTGAATGCCCTTGAGTTTTCCACATAGCCAATGAAGATTCCAATATCACCTTTAGGTTTCAGTTTGCCTAAATCTTCTCTGTCATTTATTGGATAGCATAAGGTGCCAAACATGTGAAGATGTGAGATATCAGGCTTTCTTTTGTTGATTAGTTCATAGGGTGTGTTGTTGAAACGGGTATGGATTAGAGATCGGTTTTTGAGTAAAGCATGCAATTGCAACAGTATCAGCTCATAAAAATAATGGTGCATTAGAATAGACCAACATTGTACGAGCTACTTCGACAAGAGTATGATTTCTTCGTTCAACAACTCCATTTTGTTGTGGTGTACGTACGACCGAAGTTTGGTGTGTAATACCGACTTCTTCAAAGTATTTTCGTAGCTCCTGATTGATGAATTATGTGCCATTTTCCGTTCTAACTATCCTCACTAGAGCTTGTAGAAGGACTTGTATACATTTTAAGAAGGTGATGACGATGCCTGGGGTTTTGTCCTTTGATCTCAAAAATTTTACTTAAGTATATCTAGAATAATCATCGAAGATTACTAGAATATACTTCTTCCCATTTAAACTTTCAATCCTCATTGGACCACATAGATTCATATGCAACATATGTAACCTTTGTTTCAAACTAGGTATGGTTTTGGGTTTGTATGATGCCTTTTTGCTCTTTCCTAACTCACATGAGGGGCATAAATGATCTCTTATGTATTTGAACTTTGGAAGACCGTTGACAACATTGTCTTTTGCAAGTTTGTTGAGTGTGTCAAAGTTGAAGTGAGACAAACGTTTGTGCCATAACCATGATTGAGTTTCGGATGCTCTTGTCATGAGATAAATTGGTTATGTAGAGGCCAGTTGGGAAATATTGATTGCATGCACGTTGGTGCAGCGATCGCCTGGAAGTAGGTCATCGCCTTCCAAGTTCTTAATAAAGCACGTATTTCTCCTAAATGCAACTTCTAAATCTGCATAACAAACTGTCCAACAGAGAATAGGTTGTGTCCTCAACCTTCGACATAATACACACGTGTTATCAAATAGTTTCTGAATTGAAGATCTCCATAACCAAGAATAGCGGCTACGTGATCATTTCCAAATCATACAATGCCCATGAATTTCCACACGAAATTGATCAGCAGCTTCAAATTTCCAGTCATGTGCTTGGAGCAACCCGAGTCGACGATCCAAAGACATATCTCAATAACCTGTGGAAAAAAGAAGATTTTGTTTTTGGAAACCTTTTGGATTTAGGTCTCGTTTGATTAGTATTGAAAGATTCATAACAGTCAAAGAATTGTTCTAGGGTTCAATCCTAATATTTATTTTCTTTCCTTTTCGTTTCAATACAGTGCACTTTTTTCCAGTTGGTCTCCAGCTTAGGCAAACACTAGTTGATGTGTCACTAGAGGGTGATCTAGGTCGTGCAACTAGATTTCCTGTAGGTTTAGCACGCGTTCCTGAAGGAACATCTTTCTGTTTTGGCTTAACATTCAACGGAGTACACACATATTCATCATTAACATTAGTACGAAAGAATGTCTTGCATGATAAACAAACAGAGTCATTACATGCATTTAACACAGTATGATTAACAGTAAATTCCAATGAATTATGTCTCTTATTATAAAGCGGTAAATTCCTAGGGTGTTCTTCTACTTCTTTAACTTTATTCGTGCAACTATTCTTAGAGACATGGAAGACTCTATTGTTCCTTGTATTGCATCTAGGCCGTAGTCTGCTGCTCCTAGATGTGCTTTCTAGTCCTGTAGAAGTTGAGGTAGACTCATTAGAATTCACATTGGTTGAGTAAGACTTAGCATTAGTTTTCCTAGGCACTTTGGGATTCTTAAGTAAGCTCATGTCATTTGTTCCATATTGTTTAGATGTGGAATTAGACGTAATGTTTGTACTAATCCTATAAAGGCCGGGTACAAAAAATTTTGGTGTCTTATCAATCGCTTTATTTTCATTTGATTGTTTTCCTTTTTGAATAGGTAAGGGTTGTGGAGTGACTTGGTTTTTGGAAACGTTTGGTTCAATGACTTTTAGAGGAAACATCGAAATAGATATTTTTGGTTTTGCAACCGGTTTTAAAGCTTGTTGTTTCTCCTTAGTTAAAGCTTTGTCACCTTGAGTGTCCACACCCTTCCGGTTTTGATTTTCCAATTGTTCTTTCAAAAAACTGATTTGCTCATTCAAGTCCTTTTGAGTACGCTCATATGACATTTTTTCGTACTTGCATTCCTACTTTTTATGATCAAGTTGTATAGAATAGGAAAAGTTTTCGCTTTCAAGTTTTATAAGAGCATTTTCATATTTAGAAACTATGTTCGAAGTTTCAGAATGAAGTTTTTCATGATCTTCGGCAGAATAAGTTTGCAAAATGATGGAGATTATCATATCTTCCTATATAAAGAGGACATGGGGCATAGGTTTTATTATCAGATCTTCCTCAATGTATTCAGAAAAGTATGTGTGTGTACCTAGGCGTGAGTCTTTGTTTAGACGCCTAGGGTTAGGGTTTGTAATCATTCGACAAACCTTGTGCAATGATAATGATTTGTTTATGGTATTCCGCTGTGTACAACTTGTTTTATTCATTATTATTGTTATCCTAGATATGAGGGATAACAAACCTCGAGCTAATCGATCTCCACACATTATATCTGTGGTCATAAATGCTTCTAGAAGAGAGTCATTTAGATTTTCCAATTCAGTGATGTTTTCAAGAGTCTCATTAGTTGTCTTCAAAAAGGATTTGTGATCCTGAATGAAGTCCATTGTGAAAACTCGATTTCCAAGTGTTTTTGGTAAGGCTTGTTTTTTATTCAACAGTCCTTTGAAGTTGCTCAATTCTTGTTTTGATATCGTCAAGAAATCCATTTGCAACACTTGTGTGAAAAGTATTGTTAGAGGACATTTGTTCAAGTTTTGAAAGATGTTTTGAGACAACTATGGTTTTGAAACTTGTTTTCTAACACTTGGTTTTTTGAAAACAGTTGTTGAATTCAGTTTTTGTGGAACAAAAGTAATTCCCAAAATCTCATTGAGCTTCTTATAATCTATGGGTTTTATTTCTGGGGTCTTTTGTTTCATTTTTGATCTACTCAACTCAGCAAGATCTAATGTTTCATCTGAGTTCATAACGCTAATGGGTTCATGTTTCTCATACAAAGCATTTCCATTATACAAAACATTTTGAGCTTTCTGAGCTTTCTTGAGATTCCAAGGGTTTTCACAACAAAGACAAATTTTTTTAGCTATGTGAAAAAGTGGATCTTTGTTTTTCATAATCATATTGATTGTCTATTGAGAGTGCCCAGTTGTAATAAGCAAATTTTCCAGTTGTAGAATTTTCTCAAGTATCTCATCAAGAAGTTCGTTTTCGCGTTAGGAAAAATTAACTTTCAACTTTTTCTTTTCTTTTTCAAGATTAGAACAAGTTGTTTGATGTTTAGAAACTTGGTTTTTCAAAACAGAGATTTCTTCCTTTAAGGATTTAATCTTTTTGTTTAAATTGACATCCAAGGTGTCAAACTTAATTTGAAGTTGTTTTTCTCTTAAAACGGAGTTTTGATAACCAGTTTCTAATTCTGTCACTCGTTGTTTGCTAAAATCAAAGACTTTTTCATTCTCCTTGTATCTCTCAAGCTCAGCAGTTAACTTGAAATTCGCGTCTTTAACGTCGTAATTGTTCAATTTAACTTTCTAAAACTCTGAACTACATGTCATAAGTAATGATTCAAAGTAAGCACGAGTTTGCTCATCGTTCACTACATTCTGGGTTTCGGAGATTCGATTCGAATCCATATCTGGAGTGCTAGAATTAATATTGCTATCAATCTCCTCCTCCACATATGTGTTCATAATAGATTTTGTAGTCGCAGAATGCGGTGTCTCATGAGTATACATATCATAGATATCATTATCATAAAATGTGGTATAGTTACGTACCTCTGAGAGTCCATCTGAGTCATAGACGGGAGGTGTGATTGCCTCGTTATCATACGATGAAACTTGAAGGTTTGCCATGTAGATGCAGTTTGCATTGACTTCTTCTGTATCCTCTTCACAGTCAGTGTAACACCCCAACCCAGCAAGACTAGAAGTATCACATTAATGGCTTCATATCAGATCAAACAAAGCATACTTCAATAGTAATACAATAAAATGTCAAAGGTTACAAATGAAATACTATTATAAGGTTAAGAATGAAACAAAACTAAATACTAAGTCTGCAAAAGAAATCCTGCTAATGACTTCTACTTCAGAAATACTATCAAGGTCTTCTATGTCCAAAAGTCTCTTCACTCATACCCAAACCCGTCGTCCTGCTTATAACCTGCCGCACACGAAAAGAAAACGTGCGGCTGAGCTTAAAAAGCCCAGTGAATAGATATAACGGAAACAAAGCAGTAGCATAATGAATAATACATGAGTAAATGAGAATGGAAGCATGAATACATGGTAAGAATACATGGTATCATAAGGGAAAGGAAAAAGGTGCATGGTAAAGAAAGGTCAGTAATCCACTACGAGCCCATAACATGAAATCATAAGCATAATCATAATCATAAACATGTAGAGGGGAGACCTCTTAGTATCCTGTAAATATGAGGGGTGTCCTCATCATGGGTTGGAGTAGCTAGCTCCCGGAGTGTGAAAGACGTGTATCGCACACACCATCAGTCACCATGAATAACATAACATAACATGAACATGAACAAATCTAGGATGCATCCATACGCCCCAGGTGGCCATAATCTGCCTCTACATAAACATGAATCATAAACATAACATGCAGGGACGGGATAGGTCATCACTCTCCTAACCTAGAGTCATGCCATCGGTGCATCGACTGACATGGACATGAAACCCTCATGCCTAGTGAGTGGCTCGTAGTATCAAACTGAGGGTAAAGGTCAAGTATCATGAATCATGTTTTTAGTTTACTTGCATAGGTCAATATCTTGTTTCATAAGTTCATAATCATAGGTTCATAATCATGGTTCGTAAGCAAGGTTCATAAGCAAAGTTCATAAGTAAAGGTTCATGAATGAAAGGTTCATAATCACAAAAGGTTCAATATCATGATGGTTCAATAATCGGAGTTCATGAATGAAGGGGACATAGCAAAGGTATAGGGAACCCTAACATGAATCATAATAAGAGAATGAAGGCCTCTTATTAAAGAAGCAGAATATCTGTACCTTATTGCTGACAAAGGAAAATATTGAATAAGATGATCAAGAGCACAAGACTACTCCCTCTTCACACCTAGAGGAGTAAAGACATGATTACTAAGATTCCATTTCCATATTAAGTAACTTTCTATTTTTAGCAGGTTTCCATTTTTGGAAAGTTTTCATATTTAGTAAGTTTCTATATCTAGCAATATTCAAATGATACGAATTAAGTTAAGTCATTAATTAGCTTATTATGGAAATAATATTCATGTTAACAAGTTATACAAATTTAGGATCAATTATGATAAGTTCTCATAGTTTAGGGTTACAAGTGTAAATTTACCAAAGTTCAAGGTTCACATTAGAAATATTATCATTATACCATTCAAACACTTATGTTTTCCAGAATTTCATATTTAGCCTTCAAGTTCCATAATTTACAATTCACACCCCTTTAAGTAATTAATTTACAAATTAAACTTTATAATTATATAACTTACACTTTAACCTTTATCATATTTACATTACACATCAAGTCCTTTTATTTCACCCATTTCAGAAAATATCCTTCAATATTAATATGTTACAAACAGCCCCTTAAAGTTTCGGTATTTACATATTTGGTCCTTATACTTTTAAATTACAAATTCGAATTATATACTAACTATAATTACACATTAGACCCATAAATACTCAAAATTACACAAAACACTCTTAACATTATTATTTACACAAAACCACTTCAAGTTTCCAGAAATTACATTTTTAGTCCCTCATTTTATTTATTTTCCAATTCGAATATACATAATTAACAAATTACATTTTAATTCCAAAACTTCCATATTTTACAAATAGAACCCTCAATTTATATTTTATTCATATTGCCCTTGATCTATAGAGTATTACAAAAATGACCCACGAGTTTTAAAAATTACAAAACACCCCCTTAACCTTTTAAAAAAATCAATCGGTAAACACCTATATCTCCCAAAATCAAACCCTAATTTCCCAAAACACTTTACAATCATTAAATCATCATTAGAACATTATTTAGACCAGATCTATATCATATCAGGAACCCTAAACCATTCGTTCCATTTTTAATCCATATATACGATTTATATATTACACAACCCGATTAATCCAATAAATTCGAAATAATTATATTAAGCTTCTATAATTTGAATTATCATTTTTCTCAGATCATATGGGTTACATAGAGTCTAAATAAAATAGATTTCAAGCCATGAAAATTCGTATGCCATTATTTAGAGATTTAGTTCGTTTTTAGGGTTTATAACACTTTAATTCGAAAACGCCTCATATATCTTGCATGGCTCGATTCCAACATCTTATACAGGTTATATGAACTGAGTAGAAGGCTAGAAAAATACCAAAAGGGTTTTAGAACGATCGGATGATTTATGGTGATTTTGTGCTACTCGGTTTTAGGTATTCGACACCAACAATTCTCCACGACCCCACGAACGATCCCACGACCTTGTAGCTATTTTTCCTAGATCATAATCAATGTGAAGGACATCAAAAAAATAAGAAACGAATTTTTAGGTTGTCGAATGAATTAAGGACGAATATACTTACATTTTAAAATAAATCGGCAAAACAAATACTAGCGAACAAACGAGTGCCTCCACGACTCCAAAACTATTTTTCTCCACTCCTTTAGATGATGATCTAACCCAGAAAAATGATCCTTGAATTTCTTGGTGGCCGGATTTTGATATACGAATTATGTGTGTGTGATTGGCTTAATCGGTATTTGATAATAGGGTAAATAGGAGTTTGTTATTTTTAAATAAAGAAAGACCGAGTATGGAGGAGAGGGCATGGGCACAAATCACGGCTAAATTACAGAAATTCAAAGATTATAATTTTGTTTCCATTTTTGCATTTTATCATATCTTTTAAAATCAATTTATAATAATATAACTAATTAATAAATATTTCGGTATAATAAATTGTATAATTATAATTTTGTTACTTCCCAAAATGTCAAATGTAGCATTAGAATAAATTTTACTTCATATCTTAATCATCTCCCGATGTTTGGAATTTATTTGGTACTTTGTAAGCTTATTATTCAAAGTTTTAGATTGTAAGGGCATTTTGGTCTTTACTTGCTTTCAGATTTTAGGGTTTTACAACTCTTCCCCTCTAACAGAAAAATTTCGTCCTCGAAATTTGCAGGAAGCAGAGAGAAAGAGAACGGAATACTCATACGGAATGCGAACAAGAATTTCAAATCTAATTAATTGTATTTACAGCAGAGAGCTCTTCAAGGAGTTTAAGGTTCATAACTGAGGTCAACAGAATGCAACACCAGAGTCCAAACTAATCCAGATATTTGACGAACAAAGGCAGAGTATACACATAGGTAGAATGAACCTAAGGTCTCACTATTCACAGATAATCCATCGGGAATTAAGTTCTAAACTTCTTAGGTACTTCCCAAGATATCCTATGGCCACAATGAGGGCACGTTATATGGTGTAAGTATTATCGCGTTAATAATACCAGCACCACATAAATATGCCTTCATGATGATCATACTTTATCTCGAGTCGTAAGCAAAACAATTTATCTTCATCCACCTAGTACTTCTACAGTCTCAGAGGTCAACAAAAAAAAACAAAGGTCATAATCAAGAGGGAAAAACAAACTACTTGCAAGAGTATCGGAATCCCAGATTGCCTAGCAGAATAAGGTACACCGTCCACAAGCGTCAAATCTTCCACAATTCGCCAAAATTTCCCCAGAACAAACCATCATCGAACGTACGAATAGACACAGAACTGAAATGCTTCTCAGGAACTTAAATCATTAGAGGGTCTTACTATTATATAACGAAGTTTAAGTGAGTCCATCAATCAAGAAGCGAAACAAAATCGTGAACTTGTATCTGCAGTTCTCCTTGGAATGATGGAGTAATGAGAATTTCTTGACACGATCCTTCATCATCTAGTCTGCTTCCGCTCTCAATTCATCTTAGTACAACCAAGGTGAATAGGGAAGTTAGTCTGCATGTCTTCATCAGCTCCAGGTTCGCCGTCTTGAGTAGATTTCTTCTTCTGCATCGCCAACACTTCTGCCTTGTAAGGGATGTCTTCACTCTTAAGGGTAGCCGCCGTTGTTGTCAAAATTTCGAATGCTCAAACAACCAATCCCTTATCAAAATAAAATCGAAGTTGACTATCCAAGAAAGACGGATCAACAAGGTAAATCTTATCGTTCAAAAGTGAGAGGGAAACATCCTTATACTCATGGTTAAACACCACAAGACTTTTCATAGGGAATAGAGAGGGGTAAGACGAGGTCAAATAGCGTCAGAAAATTCACAGATGCTTATCAAAAGCAAGAGACAAACAACAGAATGTATCGAGTACGTCATTGCTATAGAGATTCTCAGAATTGCCCGAAGAGGTATCACATGATTAACAAAGGATCAGAGGTCAGAGTCAGAATCCGAAGATAAGGATCAAATAGTGTCAGGAATTTTCTATGCAAGTCTCAATGTTTCAAAACTTAATTAGGTTTCAAATCTTAGGTGTAAGGCATAAGCTTTCAATCTCCAAGAGGGATTCAACAGGCTTAAACCAAAAGTAAGGCACGAATCAGAGTATTGCGGAAGCAAAGATACTTAAACAAATGCCTTATAGTCTACCCATTCCTCACCGGTCAGAACTTAAGCTCCTATAGGGAAATCCTAGAGCAATTCTTACAGGTCATCTTATGAGCGCCTACAGTGGAAACTTAGTGGTCCAAACTTACACAGGTCAAGGGTAAATGTATTACGAAATCGCAGCCTGTCTCTTTGATACCATAATTGTAACACCCCAACCCAGCAAGAGTAGAAGTATCACATTAATGGCTTCATATCAGATCAAACAAAGCATACTTCAATAGTAATACAATAAAATGTCAAAGGTTACAAATGAAATACTATTATAAGGTTAAGAATGAAACAAAACTAAATACTAAGTCTGCAAAAGCAATCCTGCTAATGACTTCTACTTCAGAAATACTATCAAGGTCTTCTAAGTCCAAAAGTCTCTTCACTCATACCCAAACCCGTCATCCTGCTTATAACCTGCCGCACACGAAAAGAAAATGTGCGGCTGAGCTTAAAAAGCCTAGTGAACAGATATAACGGAAACAAAGCAGTAGCATAATGAATAATACATGAGTAAATGAGAATGGAAGCATGAATACATGGTAAGAATACATGGTATCATAAGGGAAAGGAAAAAGGTGCATGGTAAAGAAAGGTCAGTAATCCACTACGAGCCCATAACATGAAATCATAAGCATAATCATAATCATAAACATGTAGAGGGGAAACCTCTTAGTATCCTGTAAATATGAGGGGTGTCCTCATCATGGGTTGGAGTAGCTAGCTCCCGGAGTGTGAAAGACGTGTATCGCACACACCATCAGTCACCATGAATAACATAACATAACATGAACATGAACAAATCTAGGATGCATCCATACGCCCCAGGTGGCCATAATCTGCCTCTACATAAACATGAATCATAAACATAACATGCAGGGACGGGATAGGTCATCACTCTCCTACCCTAAAGTCATGCCATCGGTGCATCGACTGACATGGACATGAAACCCTCATGCCTAGTGAGTGGCTCGTAGTATCAAACTGAGGGTAAAGGTCAAGTATCATGAATCATGTTTTTAGTTTACTTGCATAGGTCAATATCTTGTTTCATAAGTTCATAATCATAGGTTCATAATCATGGTTCGTAAGCAAGGTTCATAAGCAAAGTTCATAAGTAAAGGTTCATGAATGAAAGGTTCATAATCACAAAAGGTTCAATATCATGATGGTTCAATAATCGGAGTTCATGAATGAAGGGGACATAGCAATGGTATAGGGAACCCTAACATGAATCATAATAAGAGAATGAAGGCCTCTTATTAAAGAAGCAGAATATCTGTACCTTATTGCTGACAAAGGAAAATACTGAATAAGATGATCAAGAGCACAAGACTACTCCCTCTTCACACCTAGAGGAGTAAAGACATGATTACTAAGATTCCATTTCCATATTAAGTAACTTTCTATTTATAGCAGGTTTCCATTTTTGGAAAGTTTTCATATTTAGTAAGTTTCTATATTTAGCAATATTCAAATGATACGAATTAAGTTAAGTCATTAATTAGCTTATTATGGAAATAATATTCATGTTAACAAGTTATACAAATTTAGGATCAATTATGACAAGTTCTCATAGTTTAGGGTTATAAGTGTAAATTTACCAAAGTTCAAGGTTCACATTAGAAATATTATCATTATACCATTCAAACACTTATGTTTTCCAGAATTTCATATTTAGCCTTCAAGTTCAATAATTTACAATTCACACCCCCTTAAGTAATTAATTTACAAATTAAACTTTATAATTATATAACTTACACTTTAACCTTTATCATATTTACATTACACATCAAGTCCTTTTATTTCACCCATTTCAGAAAATATCCTTCAATATTAATATGTTACAAACAGCCCCTTAAAGTTTCGGTATTTACATATTTGGTCCTTATACTTTTAAATTACAAATTCAAATTATATATTAACTATAATTACACATTAGACCCATAAATACTCAAAATTACACAAAACACTCTTAACATTATTATTTACACAAAACCACTTCAAGTTTCCAGAAATTACATTTTTAGTCCCTCATTTTATTTATTTTCCAATTCGAATATACATAATTAACAAATTACATTTTAATTCCAAAACTTCCATATTTTACAAATAGAACCCTCAATTTATATTTTATTCATATTTCCCTTGATCTATAGAGTATTACAAAAATGACCCACGAGTTTTAAAAATTACAAAACACCCCCTTAACCTTTTAAAAAAATCAATCGGTAAACACCTATATCTCCCAAAATCAAACCCTAATTTCCCAAAACACTTTACAATCATTAAATCATCATTAGAACATTATTTAGACCAGATCTATATCATATCAAGAACCCTAAACCATTCGTTCCATTTTTAATCCATATATACGATTTATATATTACACAACCCGATTAATCCAATAAATTTGAAATAATTATATTAAGCTTCTATAATTCGAATTATCATTTTTATCAGATCATATGGGTTACATAGAGTCTAAATAAAATAGATTTCAAGCCATGAAAATTCGTATGCCATTATTTAGAGATTTAGTTCATTTTTAGGGTTTATAACACTTTAATTCGAAAACGCCTCATATATCTTGCATGGCTCGATTCCAACATCTTATACAGGTTATATGAACTGATTAGAAGGCTAGAAAAATACCAAAAGGGTTTTAGAACGATCGGATGATTTATGGTGATTTTGTGCTACTCGATTTTGGGTATTCGACACCAACAATTCTCCACGACCCCACGAACGATCCCACGACCTTGTAGCTATTTTTCCCAGATCATAATCAATGTGAAGGACATCAGAAAAATAAGAAACGAATTTTTAGGTTGTCGAATGAATTAAGGACGAATATACTTACATTTTAGAATAAATCGGCAAAACAAATACTAGCAAACAAACGAGTGCCTCCACGACTCCAAAACTATTTTTCTCCACTCCTTTAGATGATGATCTAACCCAGAAAAATGATCCTTGAATTTCTTGGTGGCCGGATTTTGATATATGAATTATGTGTGTGTGATTGGCTTAATCGGTATTTGATAATAGGGTAAATAGGAGTTTGTTATTTTTAAATAAAGAAAGACCGAGTATGGAGGAGAGGGCATGGGCACAAATCACGGCTAAATTACAAAAATTCAAAGATTATAATTTTGTTACCATTTTTGCATTTTATCATATCTTTTAAAATCAATTTATAATAATATAATTAATTAATAAATATTTCGGTATAATAAATTGTATAATTATAATTTTGTTACTTCCCAAAATGTCAAATGTAGCATTAGAATAAATTTTACTTCATATCTTAATCATCTCCCGAAGTTTGGAATTTATTTTGTACTTTGTAAGCTTATTATTCAAAGTTTAAGATTGTAAGGGCATTTTGGTCTTTACTTGCTTTCAGATTTTAGGGTTTTACAGTCAGCTAGTGCCAAATAATTATGTTCTTCAGCAGTGAGTTGTATCCCCGCTTCTTCTTTTTGAGCCAATAGCAATGCTTCCTGGAAGTATCTAACATCCTTTCTAATTGTTCCAACAGTGCAATTCCTAGCATAGTGTCTGATACCCTTACAGTTATAACACCAAATCTAATTACCCTGATTAGCATTTCCCATAATCCTAACTACTTGAGCTGCAATATTCCCATTCTGATTTCCTATATTCTGATTCCTTTGATTCCCAACAAACTAACCCGCGTTTTGCCTCTGATTTCCCTTCTGCATACCCTGAGCATATCCTTGTTGATTACCATTAACTGAAACCAAGTGTCCTTCTTGACCCATATACATACCCAGTTGTGCAATCAGCCTGTTAAGGGTATTTGATGATATCCTTTGGTTGTTGTTAGTTGGTGTTGGGAATTAAAGAATTAAATATTCTTGGATAGAGTATAGAAAACTCTGTCAAGCTTTGTCCTTCATCACAATCAGTGTGTATTCAGAACTTGGGTAATGTTTACTTGGTAAAAGTACTGCTGCTTCATCAAAGTACTGCTGATCAGTGACTCATAGGATAAGATCGAAAAGATATTTATTGTATTTTGGTCAAACATATACGGTAGATAATATCTTACTCCATGTGCTTAGTTAACAAGTTGTATACATAGATACATGTTGTATCTTATGTACTGACACCAATATGAATAAGTTAACCAAGTAAGTCGGTCAAGACTTTTAGCAAATTTGTAAAGATCTCTTGCAACTATAAAAGAGATCTTAGACTTAGATATTATTACTTGACACAATAGAATACACATGCACATGCATAACTGTTAGAACAAGAACAAAAACAATATCACAAGTCTAAAACATAAGATTCAAGGTTTTGTAACCCTAGTGAAAAACTCAAGATCACTCGTATTATTTGGAATAATATTGAATCGTTTAGTGAAATACTTTCTTTGTTCATTGTTAAGTAACAAACATAATTCTTCCATTTCCATAACATACATAACCTTCTAAGTGTGGTTAAGTAAATTCCGCGTGCTTAATCATATTAAGTCAATATATCTCATACACAAAGACACAAGGTTTAACCACTTTAACCGTGTATACACAAGATCCTCACAGTTGGTATCAAAGCCTGAAGTTGATATATTTGAATTAGAAGAAACAGAAATGGAAGCTCATGATGTTTAAACAAATGTTGCTGCAAAGTTGCCCATAATCAAACCCAATGAGTTTGAGTTATGGAGGATGAGAATTGAGCAATATTTCATGGTCCAAGATTATACTCTTTGGGATATAATTATATATGGTGATTCCTTTTCACCAAGCTACTCAGAGGTTGTCCTAGAAGGTAAAACAAGTAGAAAAAGAAATACTGGACCAGTGTCAAATGAAGAGAAGATACTGAAGAGAAATGATCAGAAAGCAAGAAATTTGCTGCTTATGACCATTCCTAGTGAGCAGATGCTATCATTCAACAAGTATCTTGATGCAAAAACTCTTTTTGAAGAGATTTGTGCATATTTTGGTGGTAATGAAACTACCAAAAAGACACAGAAGACATTACTAAAGCAACAATTTGAAAATTTTACTGCTTTTAGTAATGAGTCTCTTGATAAGCTATTCTCAAGATTACATAAGCTTGTCAGTCAGTTAGCTGTGTTGGGTGTTGAGACAGAGAAGGAAGATCTCAACATGAAGTTTTTAAGAAGTCTACCTGATGAGTTTCCATACTCATGTTATTGTCTGGATGAACAAACCAGACATTGAAACAATGAAGCTCAATGATTTGTACAACAACTTCAAAATTGTTGAACAAAGTCTTAGGAAGTCTGGAACTTATGGTACTAGTTCTGGAAACGTGGCACTCTTGTCAGTTCCTAGTATTAGTAAGAATGAAGAGGTAGATGAAGGTGAAAGTACTGCTTCTACAAGTTCTCACAAGGATGTTGCTGGTCTTGGAGATTCAACATTCTATGCTTTTATTACCAGTCAATCTAACGGTTCTCCTCTCAACCATGAAGACCTTGAGCAGGTAGATGGTGATGATTTGGAAGCTATGGATATTAAATGGCAGGTTGCTTTGCTTAGCATGAGGGCTAAGAAGTATTGGCAAAGAACTGGGAAGCAGATTACCATAAATGGTAATGATACTGCTGGGTTTGATAAAAAGAAAGTAGAGTGTTTCAACTGTCATAGGTTAGGACACTTTGCTAAGGAGTGTAGAAGCCCAAGAAAGCAGGAGAATAGAAACACATGGTATAAGCAAGATAGGAAAAAGGAAGTTACTGTTGAAGAGCCAAAGGCTATGTTGGCTATTGATGGTATTGGTTATGATTGGAGCTCTATGGCTATTGAAGAGGATGCACCACCTAATGCTGCTCTTTTGGCCAATGAATTTGCTCTAATGGCTCATTCTGATTCAGAGGTAAACAATATTACATCTTGTACTGAATCATGTCCTAATCTTAAAGCTTATGAAGACCTTAATAAGAGATTTGAAGCTCATAAACAAGAGCTGCTTGATTCTTTGTTTAATTTGGCTAATCACAAAAGAGGTCTAGGTGTTTTGGAAAAACAAGTCTTACATTTTAAAAATAATGAAATTCATTTTGCTGATGACATCAATATACTAAAAAATGACATTAAGATCAGAGATGAGTGTATTGTTGAGTTGAATGAATCATTAGCTAAACATAAGAATGAAAGAGAAAATGTAAAGGTTTCTGTGGATGTTTTAGCACATTCCTCAGAAGGATTCAATAAGCTTTGGGAAGCCCAAGTTATTGATAAGGTCAATTCTGGTGTTGGATTTAAGTCTGTACCTCCACCATACAGAGGTGTTCATTCACCTTCAGGTATTGATTTAGCACACACAGGGTTACCTGAGTTTCAAGAACCAATCATGGAATATGGTTCTAAGGTCACTAAATCTCCAAAGATAGAAAAGGTAAGTAAAAGTTTAGATAAAACTTTATCTTATCAGGACAAGGTGTCCTTTATTAAGAAAGGAGATACTATAGTTGTTGAAGATTGTACAACTGATAGTGATAGTGATGAAGAAGAACAGGTTATGTCTAAACCTGTATTGGTTAAGAAAGTAGGAACAAGTCTTCCTAAGATAGTCAATCACAACACTAACAGGCCTAAGTCAAATGGTAAAGGTACTGTTAGGAAACCAGTTAGATATTGTGAACAATATAGAACTACAAACAAGCCCAGAGGTAACCAAAGGAATTGGAACAACCTCAAGTCTAACCAATTAGGTGATGACTTTGCATTTTATAATAAAGCTTGTTATACATGTGGTAGTTTTGACCATCTTGCAGCTTTCTGCAACCAAAGGGTAACTGGGTATGAATACAATAGGGTGAATTACAAAAGGCAAACTCCTCAAACTCTTTTTCACTCTAATACTCATAGATCTAAACCCAGAACAGTCTCAAACAAGTCTGGACTCAAAGGTCCTGATAGACAAAAAGGTCCTGTTAACAAAGTACTGCCAGTTCAAACTCAAAGTACTGGTAAATCTAAAAGTACTGTTAGACCTTTGATGACTGTTAACCCAAAATCAACAGCTAAGGATGCAAAAACAACTTTCAAACATGCATCTAACACTGTTCTAAGGCCCATTCAAACAAAAGCAGTGGTTCACAAACAAATTTGGAAACCAAAGGGTGTGATTTCAAGGTTAGCAGACTCTGCTGAACATGTTACTCACTCTGCTGCTAAGGGTAATAGGGCAAATGCTGTTAAGGCCTCAGCATGTTGGATTCAAAAATCCAATGTTGCATCAACAGTTCTTAAAAGATTAAACTATATTGATGCAAGAGGCAGATTCAAGTCAGTAATGGCTTGGATCCCCAAAGAAAACTAACTTTCTTATTTGTGTGCAGGGACATTCTATTGATCATCAAGATCAAGGATACTCAGATAGTGGATGTTCCAATCACATGACAGGCAACATGTCTTATCTTTCAGATTTTCAAGAATTCAATGGAGGATATGTTACCTTTGGAGGTGGTTTTCGTGGCAAAATTTCTGGTAAAGGTACTATTAAAACCCGGGAAATTTAGATTTTGAAAATGTGTACTATGTACAAGAGTTAAAGTATAATCTTTTTAGTGTTTCACAAATGTGTGACAAAAAGAATAATGTGCTTTTTACTGACACTGAATGTCTTGTTCTATCTAAGGATTTTAAGATGCCTGATGAAAATCAAGTACTTCTTAGAATTCCTAGAAAGGCCAATATGTATAGTGTTGATATGAAGAACATCATTCCTAAAAAGGATTTAACTTGTCTTGTATCAAAGGCCACATTGGATGAATCAATGTTATGGCATAGAAGGCTTGGTCATATTAACTTCAAAACCATAAATAAAATTGTTAAGAATGGTTTGGTAAGAGGTTTACCTCACAAAAGATTTGAAAATGATCAAACATGCATTGCTTGTCTAAAAGGCAAACAACACAAAGCCACTTGTAAGCCCAAAATTTTTAACTCTATCAATCAGTCATTGTTTATGCTGCATATGGACTTATTTGGACCAGTTTCAGTAAGGAGTATACAACATAAAAAATATTGTCTTGTTATAACTGATGACTATAGCAGATTTACATGGGTTTTCTTTTTAGCCACTAAGGATGAGACATCAAGCATTCTTAAGGAATTCATTACACTGATAGAAAACCAAGTAAGCAAGAAAGTCAAAGTCATTAGGAGTGATAATGGGACAGAGTTTAGAAATAGAGTTATGGATGATTTCTGCAAAGAAAAAGGTATTAGGAGAGAATATAGTGTTGCTAGAACACCACAACAGAATGGAGTGGTTGAAAGAAAGAATAGAACACTAATTGAAGCTGCTAGAACAATTTAAGCTGATTCTAAGCTACCAATAATCTTTTGGGCAGAGGCAATTAACACTGCTTGCTATGTTCAAAATAGAGTTTTAGTTGTGCAGCCTCACAATAAGACATCATATGAACTCTTTAATGGTAGAACTCCTGCAATAGGATTTCTTAGACCTTTTGGATGTCATGTGACAATTCTCAATACCTTAGACCATTTAGGAAAATTTGATGGTAAAGCAGATGAAGGTTTCTTAGTTGGATATTCTCTTGTTAGCAAAGCTTTTAGAGTTTACAACTTAAGAACTGAGAAAGTTCAAGAAGAACTACATGTGGAGTTTCAGGAAAACAAATCCAATGTAGTAGGTCAAGGACCAAAATGGATATTTGATCTTGATTATCTAACAAACTCTATGAATTATTTACCTGTTGTTGCAGAAACTAATAATTTTTTCAGGTTCACAAGCAACAAATGAGGTGGAGTTAGATAAAGATCAATCTGATGTCATTATGCCATTGTGGTCAAGTACCAGTGTGGATTTAGCTTCAAACAATGATGAATCTTCTTCTGATAAAGCAAAAGAGGATGTTGAGGCTCAAAGAAAAGATGTTGGAACAGAGGAACAACTCAATATGTTGAATATTGAAAGTACTGCTGAGACAGAGCAAGGTACTGTGAGTACTTCTCAAGGTACTGGTGGTTCATTTGAAGGAACTGTTAGTTCAGTTGAAGGTACTGCTGGTCCTTCACACTCAAAAGATGCAGAGTTCCAAGAAGATGAAGTGGATGTGACTAATCTTACACCATCTTATCATGTTCCCCACTACTCCACACACAAGAATTCACAAAGTTCATTCCCTAGATAATGTGATTGGAGATGTACAATCTGGTGTGAAGACAAGAAGACAACTAGTCTCTTCAGACCAACAAGGGATTCTTGATGCCCTTTATGCTTCAAAACAACATGAACTTTCAAACTCATGTTTATTTGTATGTTTTCTCTCTCAAAAGGAACCAAAGAATATTCTTACAGCCCTAGATGATTCAAGCTGGGTAGAGGCTATGCAAGAAGAGCTTCTTCAGTTCAAGATTCAAAAGGTTTGGGTGCTAGCTGATTTACCTACAGGTGAGAAGCTAATTGGCACTAGATGGGTTTTTAAGAACAAAAGGGATGACAGAGGAATTGTGATCAAGAATAAGGCTAGACTAGTAGCACAAGGGTACACACAAGAAGAAGGGATAGATTATGATGAAGTTTATGCTCCAGTAGCAAGGATTGAGGCAATTAGGCTGTTTCTAGCTTATGCTTCATTCTTAGGCTTCACAGTCTATCAAATGGATGTCAAAAGCGCATTTTTATATGGTAAAATTGAAAGAGAGGTGTATGTTTTACAACCTCCTGGTTTCATTGATCCATTACATCCAAACAAAGTGTACAGAGTAGTGAAAGCTCTCTATGGCCTTCATCAGGCACCAAGAGCTTGGTATGCAACACTTGCTTCCTATTTATTAGAAAATGGATTTCAAAGAGGAAAGATTGATCAGACACTTTTCATCAAACAGCACAAGAAGGATCTTCTGTTAGTGCAGGTGTATGTGGATGACATTATCTTTGGATCTACAAGGAAGGAAATGTGTTTAGAATTTGAGAAGCTTATGAAAGATAAGTTTCAAATGAGTTCTATGGGAGAACTTACATTCTTTTTGGGTTTGCAAGTTAAGCAATCATCTGAAGGCATATTTATTAGTCAAGACAAATATGTTGCAGAGATACTTAGAAAATTTCAATTTGCTGATTCAAAAATAGCAAGCACACCAATGGACTCAGAGAAGCACCTTCTGAAAGATGAAGATTGAGAAAATGTAGATGTACACAATTACAGATCTATGATAGGCTCTTTGATGTATCTTACATCATCTAGACCTGATATCATGTTTCCTGTTTGTGTCTGTGCAAGATTTCAAGTTACTCCAAAGGTTTCTCATTTAACTGCAGTCAAGAGAATTTTTAGATATCTTAAAGGTCAACCAAGGTTGGGTATATGGTATTCTAGAGAATCTCCTTTTGATTTGGTAGCATATTCGGATAGTGATTATGCTGGTGCTAGCTTAGACAGAAAGTCAACAACTGGAGGATGTCAATTCCTTGGGTGTAGACTTGTCTCATGGCAGTGTAAGAAGCAAACAAGTGTGGCAAATTCAACAACTGAAGCTGAATATATAGCTGCTGCAAGTTGCTCTAGTCAAGTTCTATGGCTTCAAAACCAACTCCTTGATTATGGGTACAATTTCTTAAACACTGTTATTTATATTGATAATAGTAGTACAATTTGTATTATTAAAAATCCGGTACAACACTGTAAAACAAAACACATTGAAATTAGACATCACTTTATAAGAGATTGCAATGAGAAAAGATTAATTCAAGTTCTTAAAATTGCTTCAGAGCATAATTTTGCAGATCTGTTAACAAAAGCTTTTGATGTTTCAAGGTTTCAGTACTTAATAGCAAGTATTGGAATGCTTAATCTTTAAATTTTCAATATGATGTGTTTTTGTACATAAATTTTTGAAAGTACTGCTGGATTTATAAGGTACTGCTATATCAAAATTTGAATTGTGTTATTCATACAGTTGGTTTTATGATTAATCTAATGCAAGACAAGTACTTTGTACATTGTTCTTTTGGTTTTAGACTAACTATTTCAGGTATGAATATGTAAACACAAAGGATATTTCAAGTGAAATGGGAACAGCAGAATGCCTATTAAATTGCTGACCATAGTAGATTTATGATGGACTGAGTTTAGGAATTAAACCTCCTTAAAACTTCTTTCTTGAAATCTAGTTATGATATTTCACATTGAATTGATGACTTAGTTGATCAGATAGTAACTGATACAACTCAACTTTCTATCATTTTATACTTTCAAGTATAATGAGTTAGTCTAAGGACATCTGATAGAAATAACAGCTAGTAAAAGTGAATCTAACACTTGTGTTGGAGGTAACAATTGCTATGAGCTGGAAACCCTGTCAAGAAAATCTTTTGAATAGATTTATCTTTTCACAGGCAGTTAGTGATAACTGAAATACATTGGTTCTCACACGACCAGAGGTTATTTTTAAACCGAAATTTTGATTAGGTGTCTGTTACACACTTGATTCTTTCAAAATGGTTGAATGTAGTATGATTTTTCAATTCTAAAATCATGAACATACTACTAAGTTAAATGATTTCTTAAAAGGATTTTCAAGGATTCAGAAAAACCATTCATTTATGGATTATGAATCAAAATGTCCACTGATTCACCTCTCATAGGAGTTAACACACCTAGAAGTGATGAGGACAGCAACTTAAACTCTTAAGGAATTGATGGCTTCATGTACAATATTGTCTGAAAATAAGTTCAAACTGATAGATCAGGTGATATGAAGAGAAGTTCTGTAGTACATAGTGAGATCTTCCAAACAAGGGGAGGAAACAAAAGTTATTTACTTCAGGGGAGGTTATAATCTCAGAGAAGGAAATAATTGCCCAGAAAAGGAAGAATAAACCAATATATGGAAGGAGAAGACAAGAGCATACAAGATGATGTAGAGGTTGAAAATGATTAGAACAGATCAAATATCTAGAAGGGATGAAGCATTCCTAAAGGAGAAAGTTCTATCTAGATCAAACGAAGAAAAGTTTCAATTTCACTTCAAAGACATGCTGGTTAGATGATTTCACTTGTTGAAACAAGCATCCAAGATACACAGCATCATTGCCTCTTACAATTCCTCCATCCAAGGAAATTGCACCATCTTTTGGTACAATGTTTTGAATTGCTGAAGTCAAAGAAGAACAAAGCAGATGAGTTCAGATAAAAGATAGTTCAGATTCATGAAGTGTTTGAAAGATCTTCACAAGTCCTCATTTAATTCAGAAAACATGTTTGAATTAATTCACATGTTTAGGGGAGGATTGTTGGGAATTAAATATTCTGAAGATTAGAGTATTAGAAATTACTCTAAGTCAAGGTACTGCTCGTACATCAAAGTACTGCTAGTACATCAAGGTACTGCTAGTTCATGATCAAAGTACTGCTGCTTCATCAAAGTACTGCTGATCAGTGACTCATAGGATAAGATCGAAAAGATATTTATTGTATTTTGGTCAAACATATACGGTAGATAATATCTTACTCCATGTGCTTAGTTAACAAGTTGTATACATAGATACATGTTGTATCTTATGTACTGACACCAATATGAATAAGTTAACCAAGTAAGTCGGTCAAGACTTTTAGCAAATTTGTAAAGATCTCTTGCAACTATAAAAGAGATCTTAGACTTAGATATTATATACTTGACACAATAGAATACACATGCACATGCATAACTGTTAGAACAAGAACAAAAACAATATCACAAGTCTAAAACATAAGATTCAAGGTTTTGTAACCCTAGTGAAAAACTCAAGATCACTCGTATTATTTGGAATAATATTGAATCGTTTAGTGAAATACTTTCTTTGTTCATTGTTAAGTAACAAACATAATTCTTCCATTTCCATAACATACATAACCTTCTAAGTGTGGTTAAGTAAATTCCGCGTGCTTAATCATATTAAGTCAATATATCTCATACACAAAGACACAAGGTTTAACCACTTTAACCGTGTATACACAAGATCCTCACAGTTGGTTTCTTGTAGCGAACATTGAATGCTTTGGATAGCATGGCAAAAGCTTCTGTCAACGCCTTTGTGCCTTCATCACAATCATGTGTTGTGTTGTCAGCAACTTGGTAATGTTGTATCGGTTGTTGTGGAATAAGTTGTGGAATGTGGTTTTGAGGAATTGTTTGTTGCATGAAGTTGTGATTGGAAGATGACGGTTGATGTGGGTTATAAGTAGGTATCTTTGTTGGTGTATTAGCAATCAATGCTAGTGATCGTGATTCTTCAACATCTTCTCTTTCTTTACTTCATCTAATTCAGCTTGGTTTTGCTTTAAGAAATCATAGAGTTGATAAAAGTTCACCACAAGCAAATCCTTGGTTTGGTAAACTATAGTGACATATCGTCCCCATTCTTCTTGAAGGTTCTTAAGGAACTTGATGTTGCTAACTATTACTGATGGAGTCAACTTGTTTCTTGTAAGTACATTCATAAGAGTACAGTAGCGATGATAGTAAGATTCAATGGTCTCTCCAAGTGTAGATGTGAATTTCTTAAACTATGTTAACAGCTTATTCTCCATTTCCTACTTACCAATTTATGTTCCATGGCATAATCTTCGAACTCTTTCCCACATTGCATTAGCACTTTCACAGCTATCCACCGCAACAAATATCTCTCGTGACAATCCTAGTTAGATTAAGTGCATAGCAAGATCATCAGCTTCTATTTGAAATTTGTCATCCTCACTGTATTATGCATCTGTTTGATAATGAAGGTGAGGTAAAACTGGTGGTGTAAGGTTAGGATCTCCCTGATCTTGAATTTTTTGAGGCTTAATAGGTCCTTCCATAATGGATTTTATCATGAGTTTTCCGTTAGGCTTGGTTTTTAGATAACAAAGCATTCGACTTTGCCATTGAAGATACCCACCTTTCTCAAGCATAGGAGAATGGTTTTCATTACCTGCTGCGTAAATATCTTGTTGAGTTGACATTGTGTAAGTTGATTTTGGATTGATGATGTATTATCGGTTTACAAAAATTTCTCAAAGGCTTAAAAGGTCCTCCCATAATGGATTTTATCATGAATTTTCCATTAGGCTTGGTTTTTAGATAACGAAGCATTCGACTTTGCCATTGAAGATACCCACCTTTCTCAAGCATAGGATAACAGTGTTCATTACCTACTGCGTAAATATCCTGTTGAGTTTACATTGTGTAAGTTGATTTTGGATTAATGATGTGTTATCGGTTTACAAAAATTTCTCGAAGGATTATGTTTCTTGAAAACTTTACTTACTTATAAGTTTAAGTTGGTTAAAGTTTCTTTGAATGTGTTTAAGATTATTCGAAATTTTTGTCTTTAAGTAGTTAGGTTCCTTTTCCACAAAAGTCCAATAATTACTCAAAATCCCAATAGTTCTCGAAACGGTATGGTTCTCGAAGCGTAAAGTTCTCAAAGTCTGAATTTCTCAAAACGTTCTAAGTTGCTAGAAAGGTATCTAATGACGGTGAAAATTTCTCGAAAATCTTATTTTCAGGTTGAAAAGGTTCTTGGCTAAAAATATGGGTTTTTTCTCGAAACTCTCTTACAATTACTCGAAACCTGAATTTCTCGAAACTCTGAACTTTACTCGAAATGCTACATCACCAAAGTAGTGGAATCTCAACTAACTAAAGTACTCGAAACTACCACATAGGATAACTCGAAATCAAAATTACTCGAAAAGCTAAAGTATTCGAAAGCCAAATTACTCGAAAGCCAAACTATTCAAAACTGCCACGTCAGCCAGGCAACGGAACTCCAACTAAAAAGCACTGCCACCTAGATTTCGAGAAAACTCAAATTTTTCGAAAACTTTTGAAGATTGCAATTTTTTGAAAACTTTTCTTCTACAGTAAATTTCTACTAAATCCTAAAACAGCTTCTTTGGTGATTCTTTTTGGGTTTTTCTTAGATGGATGGCTAGGTAATGTCTAAAACTACTCTAAAGTTCAAACCTTTAACTAATCTAACCACTAGTTCTAAGATTCAAGCCTTATGCAGTTTTTCGAAAACCTGCGTTGTACTATCTTTTTTTAAATCGACCAAAACGAAACTAACAAACCTAATAATTTAACCAATAACTATCATTTGGCTCTGATGCCAATTATAGGCTCCCATTTATATCAACGCACTACACTATAAACTTGGGGACTTGATGGTGTTCATGGTGGTGGTAGTGATGATGGTGCGACGGCGATGATAGAGAGAGAGAGAGAGATGGAGAGAGCTTTTGTATTATTACACACTAGAAATATACACACACAAGCACACACATGAATTAATCTTGTATGGGTACATGTATGCCTTCCAATGCCTTATGGGCTTGGGTTGGGCTTTATGTTCTTGTGGGCTTTGGCCTATATTCTTAGCCTATTAGATTACTACCTATTGCCCATTACTTAGACGTTACATTGTTCCTAAATATAAAATGACCATCACTTCTATTACTTTATCTAAAAGTAATGCTAACACCTATCTAGTGTATTTTACAAGTTTAAAAGGGGGTTTTGATTGATTTGATTAATTAACTACTAGAAAGCCTAAAATGTAAACTAAACTAATTATACTGAAGTTGTGATCAATGAGAGAAAGAAGTGCTAGCCATGCTAATCCTATTCCATTTTAGTTTTCCATTCATTAGTGCAATGATCTAATTGTAAAGTACTGGTGACGTCAGGACGTGTGGGGGATGTCTCCTTCGTCCAGATAGCACCCCCACACTTCCTATCTAACTTAGACTAGACCACTTGGTCTATGTATCTAGACACTATACAAGTAATCTCCTAGGCCATTTGGTCCATGTACCTATCGGACTACAAGAATGCATAAAGTTGTGTCATCTAATCTATGTGATTTTATTAGTAGTATCCACTTGGTCAATGTAATACCGTACCAATTCTCCACTTGGTCCATGTAAGAAAGGCACGCCCCTACTTAAATGTTTTCATAATATACATCCAATACCCACTTGGTCCATGTGATACTAGACTTAAACTACTTAAACAAATAAAAGAGGATTAAAACGACAAACATATAGACTAAGCAATACAAGACAATAGATCTAAACAAATGGAAATACTATCATAGATATTCATAAACATGGCTAACACCAAAGGGTGTTAGCCCTTAATGTATGTAAAAGCACAAACGGATAATTCAAACGATACACAAATCATATGGAAATAATATGCAAACCGAATGATTAAGCCTAGTGTAATGATACGCGACCTTCTCTCCTTGTTATCCAAGCTCTTGGGACTGATCTTAGGGCCTTAGAATGGTGAAATTATGCTGTAGTTGAAAGTGGTGGGTGAAAGATATCAAAAACTCCCGTTTAGGGCTTGAATTTATAGTCTTCTATTAGGGTGCGCTTACGGCGTAATAACAAGGGATTACGGCGTAAACTAGATATCTTGATTGCTGACGAAGAAAGCATATTGTTAGGTTTTAAATGCTTTTTGAGTTACTGCTACTTACATGGTTAAGATTGCCCATGGTCTACACAAGAATTGTTCTAAGACATTACTACTGCTAGTTATGATTGTTAATACTACTATTTAAAGTTAAGACTGCTAGAGTACATTATGACTACTAAAAGACTTCAAGGAAAAATACTCTAAGTGGTTAATGCTGCTAGAAGGAAACTTAGTACTGCTAGTACTAAGTTACAACTGCTTCAGAGTTAGTACTGCCAGTGTAAAGAGTTAATGCTGCTGGTTGATTCTTATTACTACTGAAGAGATTGAGTTAGTTTATGTTGATACAATATCCTGTAATGAAAGTTTTGTAATAGATAAATATAAAAAAGATATTTATCTTGTGTAGAAAGTTATTGTAAGCCGACTAGGACTCCTTAGTCTATAAAAGGAGGTCCTAGGGAATAGGGTTCGATACGTTTTTATTCATTGCTTCAACGTTGTAAAACCTAATACTTTCAGAGTATTTGTATTAATATATTGAAGCTGTTCGTTTGTTTACTATTGTGATCATTGTTCTTCTTAATACTATTGTTTAGATTCCGCATAAACCTTAGTAACTCAACACAGTTTCTATAACTAGTTGTCTTATTTTATCTAGCATAACTAAACCTTTATAAGCTAAGGGAATTCGATCAAGTACATAGCTGGGATCAACAAGTGGTATCAGAGCTTGTGATCTAGAAGCTGTGATAAAGAAGAACTTATTTAAAGCTCAAGATTGTTTAAGATCTTACTAAAGCCATGGATTCAGAAACTACTTACATGATTGCTGCATCAAAGGTTCCAATGCTCAAGGCTGGTGAATATGAGATCTGGAGGGTGAGAATAGAGCAGTACATCCAGATGCTTGACTTTCAACTCTGGGAGGTTATTGAGAATGGTAATGAACCACCAAAAACAACAACATCTGCTGAAGGTGTTGTTATAGTGATTCCTCTTACAACTGCTGAGGAAAAAGCTAAGAAGAGATTGGAAGTTAAAGCCATGAGTACTTTGATGATGACCATTCCTAATGAGTATAAATTGAAGTTCAACTCCATTAAAGATGCCAAGTCTCTGATGGAAGCTATTGAGAAAAGGTTTGGAGGTAATGCTGCTACTAAGAAGACAAGGAAGAATCTCTTGAAGCAGCAGTATGAAAAATTTTCTTCTTCAGGTTCTAAAAAGTTGGATCAAACCTTTGATAGACTACAAAAGCTTATCAGTCAGTTAGAGATGTTGGGTGAAGTGATTCCTCAGGAAGACATGAATCAAAATTTTATGAGAAGCCTGTCATCTGAATAGAGCACACATGTTGTTGTCTGCAGAAACAAAGATACTTTAGACACAATGAGCATGGATGATTTGTACAACAATTTGAAGGTTTATGAACCAGAGGTCAAAGGATCATCTAGCTCCAGTACAAATACACAGAACATGGCTTTTGCGTCCTCCTCAAACAACACTAGCAGTACCAATGAAGTAGTTACTACTGCTCATGGAGTTAATACTACTGGCACTCAAGTTTCTACTGCTACTTCAACAAATGTTGACAACTTGAGTGATGCTGTGATTTTTGCTTTCTTGGCTAGCTGAGCCAATAGTCCTCAACTGGTGAATGAGGATTTAGAACCAATTCTTCCTGATGATCTTGAAGAGATGAATTTGAAGTGGCAGATGGCAATGTTGACAATGAGGGAAATGAAATTTTTGAAGAACACATGAAGGCAGCTCAAAGTCAATGGGCAGGACAACATTGGGTTTGATAAGTCAAATGTTGAATGCTACAATTGTCAAAGGAAAGGACATTTTGCCAGAGAATCCAGGGCACCAAGGAGCCAAGATCAAAAGAATGGTCAAAGCTCAAGAAGAACTATGTCTGTGGAAACAAGCAATTCCATAGCTTTGGTTTCCTGTGATGGTTTAGGTAGCTATGATTGGAGTGACCAGGCTATAGAAGGACCTAACTATGTATTGATGGCTTATTCATCTTCATCAGGCTCCAGTACAGACTCTGAGGTATCTAATGATTATAGTTGTTTATATAAATCTTGTGTAGATATTGTTGAGACACTTAAATCTAGGATTAATAAACTATTAGAAGATTTAAGAAAGTCTGAGTTGCTGTGTTTAGGGTATAAAGTAGGCCAGGAGTCTGTGGAACAAAGATTAGAGTTCTTTAAAGAAAATGAGTCTGAGTATGTTGAAAAAATTAATATACTTAAAACTGAACTTTATGTTAGAGATGAACTTATTAAAGAACTTAGAAAGAGACTAGAAGTTGCTAAGAATGAGAAAGATGCATCCCAAAAAGAAAAAGCAAACATACAACTAAGTGTAGATACACTTGAATATGCATCTGAAAGAACTCAAAAGATAATTGATAGTCAGATTATAAACAAGTGTAAGTCTAGTGTAGGATACAAGTCTGTTCTGTAACACCCCCAATTTCGGATAGCAACAGCGGAAGACTTAATTGGGTGTTACGTAGAGGATCTTTCGTCATAATCATAGAAAACGACTTTAGAAAGACGTTTTTAAGTTTATCATTCAAAATACAAGTATTTAAAATACAAAGATGTTTTATAGTTAACACATTTATTTAGATTTGAATGATAAAACATTTATTTAAACCACCCGTACAGGGTTTAATGCCCACTCCGCGCCTAGAGTTCCAGCCTTTAGTTTCCTGAGATAACATGCTAAAAGTCAACAAAAGTTGAGTGATGTTCATAGGTTTAAGTTTAACAGTTTGAACACAAGTATAAGTGTTAATTGCATCGAATTACAATTAAACAAGTTAAAATCAAGTTATTATTGCATTAAGCTCATGACACGCAACGCTTAACGGGCATCAATTATGATGTAAAGTATATAGGCCCTCGTGATGGGTATTTGCCAATAACCTATAAGTTTGTTCAAATAAAGTGCGCCTGGGTGGCTCATCCTAGCAGACCCAAACGGGGATTGTCAGTCCCTAATAGATCTATTCACAATTATTTACGTTCACTCGCAAGTGATTAAGGTTCATGATTGAGGGACTTTCGGCAATAGCTACTTAAGCAATAATAATAACAGTCATAGCATACAAAAAGTTTGTGTTCAGGTTTTGTAGCATGTATCTCCCCACAAAAGATTTAAAGTTTAAGTGTGGGCTATGAACTCACCTTGTAGTACAGTAGTGGCAGTAGTATCGTTATTCAAACGATGAAAGGAAACGGCTTCAACACACGACCTAAATAATATATGGCATGTTTTAGTGATCTGATAGTCTAAGTTTGGTTTATCGCGAATCATAACGTTTAGGGTTTTCTTGATTTGATGATTAGTTTGTAACATTTAAAATATATGTGTTTAAATGTTTAAAGTTCAAAACTAAAGTTATATATATAAAATATAAAGTTATATATAAAAGGGTTATAAAGTTATATAGATGGATATATATATATATATATATATATATATATATATATATATATATATATATATATATCATCTTGGATGCGTGCTCGTTCGTCGGAGTATAATGGTTGACAAAAGGGATCGTCGTTTTATAAACCAAAGTTGGTTGACGATAAGTTAGATTCCACATTAACGATTTCGTTAAGTGATTTTTGTATATATATATATATATATATATATATATATATATATATATATATATATATATATATATATATATATATATATATATATATATATAAGTTATAAAACTACGTATATAGAATTATTAGAAAAATTAAATGTCAACTAAACATATTTGTTTCGGGTTTTGGGTTTGTAAAATTTTACCACAAGTATAAAATCTGAAATATCCTTTAGGTTTTTACAAAATTACACTTTTGACCCTAACGGCATAATATTTGCACCGTTAGTCCTCGGTTAAGTTTTATTACACTTTTAGTCCAAAACATTTAATATTTACAATTTATACCCAAAAGTTTCTGAATTTACAGTTTTCATCACAATATTATCAACATGACAGTTTTTACCGAAAGTTTCCAATTTTGACAATTTTAGTCCTTCGGTTAGTGGACTTTTGCAAAACAAGTCCAAAATTTATAAAAATCAAAGTTTACTATTTTTATTTTATAACTAAGTTCAAAATAGTTTTTCTAACTTATGTGAACAGCTTATTTTGCGAAAAGCTTATTTTTCAGCTTATGGGCTTTTAACGAGTCCATTTATGGCCCGTTAAGGTTTTTAGTTTCGTTGGGCTTAAGAGAGTATTGGGCTTGGTTACGAGCTTGTTTAAAGGTTACAAAAATATAACAAGATAGCTTATGAGACCAGCTTATTCGAAAAGCTTATAACGAGTTTAGTGGGCTTATAAGCCCACTCGTAATTTTTATAACTTTATAAAACTGTGGTGAGTGCGGTTTACTTTGGGGTTCGATAAAGTTCAAAATGAGTTTTATAGGTCGACTGAAATATTGGACTTGTTAGTTTGGAAGCTCGACTATTAGGTCGAGTTATAAAATATAGGGTTTGTACGTCTAGATAAGAAAATACGAGACTAAAGTAAATGTGACTTAGCTCATTTGAAACAGTTTTAAAGTTAAAAATAATTCTAAGTACTTTATAGAACTCGAAAGTTGCCAAGGTGACATGTAAACGTGTGATGTTTGTGTTTTATACGTTTATATAGAGTTCTATATTTGTGGTTCTCGATAGTTAGTATGATAAACATTTAGAATGTCGAATAAAATCTATATGTTGTAAATGTAAATAACGAAATATTGCATCGAAGCAAAGCATGATTCTTGATAAAATGAAAATGATAAAATGATAAAAGTTCAAGACTTGCGTATCTCACCTAAAAGGTGGGGCGTATCACGAATTTGGGACTGCGTTAGACCGATGAAAATGTGAGACTCGATTCTTTGTCGTCCAAAGATATAGAAGCAAGTAAGTCGTGGACCTTAGCTTGATTCGAATTCCTCCAAAATTTAACAAAGCTAGTCGACTTTTGGTGGTTTTTAAGGACTTAGTGAATATTTGTGTGTGACATGTTTTTGGGTGTGTATGAGTTTGGTCGAATGCATGCATGCATGCTTTTATAGGGTCTTTTGGTTCACGCATGCGATATTTATCATGAGGAAAGTAGGGTATGAAGTTAGTAGCATGGTATGATGAAGTCTAAAGAAGAGTTATGATTAGAATCGTCCTTGTGCTAGTTCGAACAAGAAGAAGAAGTCGAAAGTTCCATGTTTTGCGTTGTCACTTGTTGTGAGAGTACGAAGGTCAATCCCTTTTAATATAACATGATACATGGTGCATCATGATTGCCATTGAAGTCCAAGAGTAAAGAAGGAAGTTAGCGTACGAATGTGGCTCTTAATGTCTAGCCGAGAAGCAAGTAAACAAGGAAGCATCATTGTGCTTTGTCTTGGCTCTAGTTGGTGTATCCTAAAGTAAATTATAATTTCCCAATGTGGTGATGATGATAGAGTGTGGCAGTGCAATTTCATAATGGTTTCTTGTGGTTGTGTTGTCGGCGGCTAAGGAACAAATATAAGAGACAAAATGGATTTTTTTAGAGTTGGTTTTTATGATTTGGTCGTGTATTTCAAAAGTTTGTTCACATTTTAACATGACAAAATATAAGGTAGGATGCGTTTGATAGCTTGTTCAGCCGATAAGAGTGTGGGACGAACACACTTGTTGGCCAAAAACCTGTTGTGTCGAGTTGGGTATTATACGAAAATCAACTAGGCCAAATGTGGAAAGTTGGGTGGTGTTCATCAAAGGTCGAATGAGTTGAACTTTGATAGATTTAAGGCTATTAAATGATCGAGTTTGAGTGAGATGTTTATTTCCCTCGATTCTTAGCTAAGTTGAGAGTGGAGTCGGGTAAAATATTAATATCGTTGTTAAGTTAAATTGCTCGCAATCTAATCAAAGTGTTCGACAATTGAGCAGCCAAACCGAAATCTTGTATATAGAACTTGGGCTTTGTTTGGTGATTGGACTTGTTCGGTGGATTGGCCCAAAGAGAAAAAAAAATGAAGATAATATGGGTTCGTTTGGTATGTTTAGCCGAATTATTGGGCTAAGGCCCAATGAGTTTAATCGTTCATTAGGGTGTTGGGTCGAGCTCCAATATAGTTACTGAGTATTTGTGATAATTTCCGGGAGTTCGGGAATGTATTTGATCATATTCGGTTAATTGTCGAAACGTATAAACGTTAATTGTTTTAAATAATTCACGATTTTTAGACTATCAAGGCTCGTATGTAAGCATCGTTTCAAGGTAAACGGTAATCATAAGTGTCGTTGTGATTAGAATAGTATAGTATGTATAACAAAAATTTTGTTACTAGTAGAAATGGGGTTATTAAATAACCTAATGATTTATTAATCATCTATTAGCATTTACTATTCATACGGGAAAATTACGAGAGGTTACAGTACCTACCACTTACACTGAATTCCGTCCCGGAATTCCAGTCTAAGATAGGTAATAGAAGTATCTACGAGAATAGATGTGGGTATTTGGCTCGAATTTGGTCTTCGCGTTCCCAAGTATATTTCGGTCCTCGTTTAGAGTTCCATCGGACTTTGAAAATGGGAATGCAGTTCTGTTTTAGTTGTTTGACCTCTCTGTCCATGATCTCCACGGGTTCTTCTGTAAAGACGATTTTGTCGTCGAGTCGAATCTCTTTCAAAGGAATTACAAGAGATTCATCTGACAAACATTTCTTAAGGTTTGATACGTGAAAGGTGTTGTGAACTCGATTAAGTCCTTCTGGTAGTTCAAGTTTGTAAGCCACTGGTCCTATCCTCTCTAGGATTTTGAATGGACCAATGTATCTCGGGTTAAGTTTTCCACGTTTTTCGAAACGTACCATTCCCTTCTAGGGAGATACTTTCAACATGACCTTGTCTCCAATCTGGAATTCTATAGGTTTTCTCCTTATGTCGGCATGGCTCTTCTGTCTATCTCTTGCTGCTTGCAGTCGTTGTTTAATCTTAACTATCTTTTCTGTTGTCTCATGAATGAGATCGGGTCCAGTGAGTTGTATATCTCCAACTTTGGTCCAACAAACAGGCGATCTGCACTTTCGACCTTAGAGTGCTTCGAATGGTGCTGCCTTAATGCTGGCGTGATAACTGTTGTTGTAGGAGAACTCAGCTAGAGGTAAGTGTGTGTCCCAACCTTTTCCGAAGTCAATAACACATGCTCGGAGCATATCTTCTAAGGTTTGGATTGTCCTCTCGCTTTGTCCATCGGTTTATGGATGATAGGCAGTGCTCATATCCAATTTGGTTCCCAAGGCTTTTTGCAAAGACTTCCAAAAATGAGATGTGAAACGACTGTCACGATCCGAGATGATTGAGATCGGCACTCCATGTCGCGAAACTATTTCTTTTAGATATAGCGTTGCGAGTGTGTCCATCTCGTCAGTTTCTTTGATTGCTAAGAAGTGAGCGGATTTTGTGAGACGATCAACGATAACCCAGATGGTGTCAAGTCCAGTTGATGTCTTAGGAAGCTTAGTGATAAAGTCCATTGTAATACGTTCCCATTTCCATACAGGAATTTCGGGTTGTATGAGTAATCCGGACGGCTTTTGATATTCCGCTTTTACTCGTGAACAAGTCAAACATTTTCCGACATACTCGGCTATGTCAGCCTTCATGTTTGGCCACCAGTAAAGTTTCTTGAGATCTTGGTACATTTTGTCAGAACCTGGATGAATGGTGTACTTGGATTTATGAGACTCATTCAAGATGAGATCACGTATACCTCCGTATAGAGGAATCCAACTTCTTTCTTTGAAACAGAGCATCCCGTCTGCTCTCTGCACAAAGCCATTCTTATTTTCTGGCATACCATGAATCTTTTCACTAGGTCGGTTCTCTTCCTTAAGAGCTTCGGATTGAGCGGTGAGTATTTGTGAGGGCAGGGGTGAACGAATGGTTATTCCTAATGATTTGACTCTAAGAGGTTTCAGTCGTTCCTTCTGACTTAATGCATCTGCCACAATGTTGGCTTTTCCTGGGTGATAACGGATTTCACAATCATAATCGCTAAGTAACTCTAACCAGCGACGTTGTCTCATGTTTAGTTCCTTCTGATCTAAGATGTGCTGAAGGCTTTTGTGGTCGGTGAATACTGTGCACTTAGTACCATACAAGTAGTGTCTCCATAACTTAAGGGCGAAAACTACTGCTCCTAACTCTAAATCATGAGTCGTGTAATTTGCTTCGTGTGGTTTGAGTTGTCGTGAAGCATAAGCTATCACTTTGTTTCGTTGCATAGCACAGCTCCCAAACCATGATATGAGGCATCACAATACACTACGAAGTCTTCACTTCCTTCGGGTAGTGCTAATATTGGTGCTTCACATAGCTTATTCTTTAATAGCTGAAAAGCTGATTCTTCCTCCTTTCCCCAGATAAACTTCTTGTTCTTCTGAGTTAATTCGGTCAAAGGCTTTGAGATTTTTGAAAATCCTTCAATAAATCTTCTGTAGTAACCCGCTAGACCCAAAAATTGGCGTATCTCTGTGGGGTTTGTAGGAGATGTCCAATCTTTTACGGCCTTAATCTTTGCAGGATCTACGTGAATGCCTTGACTGTTGATAACATGCCCAAGGAATTGTACAGTTCGAATCCAAAAGTCGCATTTGGAGAACTTGGCATACAACTGTTCCTTTTTGAGTAACTCTAAAATAATCTTTAGATGTTTGGCATGTTCCTGTTCGTTGCGGGAGTAGATTAGGATATCGTCTATGAATACAATCACGAACTTATCCAGATATGGTTTGCACACTCGGTTCATTAGGTCCATGAACACTGCAGGTGCATTGGTTAAACCAAATGGCATTACTTGGAATTCGTAGTGTCCGTAACGCGTCCTAAAAGCTGTTTTTGGAATATCCTCCTCTCGAACTCTTAACTGATGGTACCCGGACCTTAGGTCGATCTTCGAGTATACACTCGATCCTTGTAATTGATCAAACAAGTCGTCGATCCTAGGTAGTGGGTAACGATTCTTTACAGTTAGTTTGTTCAATTCCTGGTAATCAATACACATTCGGAAAGATCCGTCCTTCTTCTTAACGAATAGAACCGGAGCTCCCCAAGGTGATGAGCTGGGTCGGATAAAACCTTTATCAGACAATTCTTCCAATTGTTCTGACAATTCCTTCATTTTAAACGGCGCTAACCTATAAGGTGCTTTCGCCACAGGTGCCGCTCCAGGCACTAGTTCAATCTGAAATTCTACTTGACGTGGTGGTGGAAGACAGGGTAGATCTTCAGGGAATACTTCTGGGAACTCTTTAACGATCGGAACGTCTTCAACTCGTTTATCTTTTGATTTGTTTTCCGTTACATGAACCATGAATGCTTGGCATCCTTCGTTCATGTACTTCACCAATCTGATATATGAGATGATACCATATTGTGTTTTATTCTTGTCACCATGGACAATAAGAGTTTCACCATTACATGGAATATGCACGGCTTTCTCGTCACAGAGTATTCTAGCGCGGTGTTTGGATAACCAATCCACACCAATGAATTTGGTATGTGCTTAAACACATACCTTTTCTTGACCAAAACCGGACCCAAAATGACCAAAAACCCGACCAAAATGCCAAATATATTGTGTTTTTGTGTTTATGTTTGTGCAGGCACGGATATCGAGAAAAAGGACAAAAACAAGCAAAGACCGGGAAACCGAGCACGAGATATGGAAGTGTTATTTTTAGCCGATGCCGGGATGCAATAAAGTCAAAAATCACCCTTAGATCATCTTTTGAATATTGGCAATATCAGTCCTTTGAGAATTCAGTAATTACAACTATGGTCCCTAGAACTTTAATCCCTTAATTCCTTAAACTAAACCTTTAAACCGGATCCCACTTTAAAATAATCCCACAAGCCCAATCCACATCCTAAACCCACCACACTACACAACCCAGCCCAGTCCAAACTCTCGACCCGACCCATTACCCACACCCCGGTCAACCACACTTAAACCATTTCAGTCAAAATAAGAAAAAAAACACACTCTCCCTCACACACTCAAAACGCGCCCAATTCTTCCCCAGAGTTACTATTCAACCGCAACCCTAACATTTACCGTACGAAAAATTACGGTAAGTAAGGGTACAATAGACAATGATTGGTCCTTCTAGAAGACCCTGACGAGAAGAATGACACATGGCAGCGAGTGATTGGTCAAGACACGCATCGATTCTGATCCAAGGGCCAGAGATGAAGGATTGTTGATCAAGGGAAGATCTAAGGGTGGATTTGAGCTCAAGCACGCACGGATTGCCAACGTGGACATCCCAGAAGGTTCAGCCGAGCTCTATAAATAGGAGGATTTCTCTTCATTGAAAGCAGTTAGTATTTTGAGTTTTTTATATTGTAATTTTTTTTCCATTTTGTTTATCATTTTCAGTTTTCATCCTAGTTTGTAGTAGGTTTAAAGCTATATCCGAATTTGTAGTTTCAAGTTTGTACTCTTTGAATTTTTCATGAATGAAAATTAATTTTTAGTTTATGTCGATTCTTCATATTATGAGTTGATGTGTTGAGTTTTAGTCTAATAATTTCATTAGTAGCTCTTATAAATACTATTCAGATTAATAGTTTTTGTTATTATAATTTGTTCAAAATTCCAAAATTACTCTAAAAAATATATAAAAAAATAAAAATAAATAAATAAATTAGTTTAGTCAATCAAGCTTCAACAAGCTTGTTTTCTGTTTTTAAATGTTTCATTTAAGCTCACATAGCTTTTGTGAAACTTAGTATTGGCACTTCATTAGTTCTTCTCGAAAGCACCACAAGTCAACTGTGGTCAAAGGTGCATTGTTCAATGGATATGGCAGTTTGGAGTGATGGACTAGGAGGGGATTTGGAAGCCTCTAGCCTATCTAAAGATAGGCAAGCTCAGTGAACTCCCTCTGTTCTAGCTGAGGGAGAATAATTTTGTAAGTTTTTCGTTCATTTTCATTCTACTCACTGTCATAGTTTAATTCTGCTGTTGTTAGCTTAAATTCTGGTTGATATTGGTTAGTTAAAGGTTATTTGATAGATTTAATATTGGTTTAGATTATTTAGTCATTAGTTGATAAGTTTAAGTTAGAATCTGCCTAGTATAGTTTCTGAATTGATCGTGTTCTGTGAATCTAAGAATCTGGTAATCATTGTTGTTGATAGTTGTTAATCTGAGGATTTTTGATATTAGTAAGTGATTAGTGATGATCGTTACTGAGTATTGGACTTGAAATTCAGTTTTATAGTAAACAGGCATTATAATAAAGTGTTTGGATCATAAGCTTTGCTGAGTGATTATGGTTTGATAGGTTGTGGAATTTTTGATCAAATTGTACTGCATTCATCATATAGTACTCTCATTAGCTTAAAAATAGTAGGCAACTTCTTTAAATGGTCAAAACACTTTGAAATTTCAATAACTGTTGTGGTCTGCTGAAATTGTGAGTCTGAGTTGCATTAATTAGTTAGATAATTAGTTAAAATTTGTTAGTTAAGTGCTTATATAGCTTAAACATAAGTAGATTGATAGATTTAAGGGGCTGAATCTCACATAAGTCATCATTTGGTAGTGTCTAATTAGTCAAACATCATTCTGCTGTCAAAAGGAATTAGAACTGATTTTGAGCTGCTGAACTAAGCTTCTTTGTGGCTTAACAACTTAAGCCCTAGGCTTGATCTTTGGCTTGGAAGAAGTTCTTATAGTAGGCTGTTAGTAAAATATCTGGGATTCCCCGTCTCAGCTTATTTGGTAGCTTAAACTTGGTTTGCAAATTAGCCCGTTGGACTGCTGTTAGTCTTGCATCAGGATTTTGCTTCATGGTCATCTAATTTCAGCTCAAACTGATGTAGCAATTGATGGATTAAATTGGTCATTTTTGGTTTTTAGATAGATTTCCACCTAGGCTATAAGCTTATCATCTGGGATTTGGCAAATCAGCTTATTGGAAGGCTTATTCAGAGCTGAAAAGTAGGGTTAGAGGCTGTTTGCTTTCTCACTTGGTTTTAAACTGATCAGCTGATTTTCAGCTTATTGCTTGTGCTTATTTGACCATTTTCAGTCCTATTACGCTTCCAGTAGTTAGATTTACATGTCCTTAGCTTTTCATAGTTTTTGGCTTATTTTTGCTTATTTTTAGCTTATTTACTATTTGCTTATTAACTGTTTTAGCTTAATCAGTCATATTTAGCTTCTAAAAATATTTTTATTAAATTTCTCATTAAAAATTAAAATTCCTCAAAAATTTTCAGAATTTTTTATTCAGTTTTACTATTTTTTAAGAATTTAATTAGTTTTAATTAGTTTTAATTCATAAAAAATTATTAAAAAGTCAAAAAAAAATATTTTTCTTTTTCTAAAAATTTTCTTTTATCAGTTTTTATATAGGAAAATTATTTTTATATTTTTAGGTCTTAAATTTTAGAATTTTACTTTTATTTACGTTTTATAATTCGTCGCGTAACGTTTTTAAAATTCAAATTTTCGTTTTTAAGTTCGTATGCTTAGTTTAATTGTTTCATTAGCTTAATTAGTTGTTTACTTTTATTATTAGTAGTGTAAATCAAAATCAATCACTCTTATTCACTTCACATTTTCACGACTCCGAATCGACTTAAACGCCGTCAAACCTTCGTTGGGAGAACGACCCGGGGAAATATTTTCACAAATATTCCTTTGGAAAACGAACTTAATCAACTACGTCAAAACTACCGAGCTGAATGGGCATGAGGTCGATGGGAAAAGGGTTGTTTTGTAGGATTATGGTACAACCACGAATTACGGAGTCGGTGCCAATTAGGTTTCCGTCCGCCATTTCAATTTCAAAAGCGGTGTTTAGTTTGTAAGGGGTAATGTTAAGCAAAGAAGCAAGCGTAGTTGACACAAAACTTCTATCTGCTCCGGAATCAAATAATACTCTAGCATTATGTTGATTGAGTAAGAACGTACCCATGACGACGTCAGAGTTCAGTGGGGCATCTTCCTCTTTTAACACATATGCTCTTCCTCGAGCGTTATTTGGCTGACTGTTTCCTTTCGGACAGTGGCTCTTGAAGTGACCTACTTCTCCGCATGAGTAGCAAGTCGGAGTTACAGGCTGTATATTGCTACCAGTAGCGGGATTCCTGCAATCCTTTGTCTGATGACCCACTTTCTGGCATTTTAGACATTTGATTGTGCAAGGTCCACTGTGGTGTAGTTTACCTCTGTTACACTGGGATTTCTGACCTTGATATCCCTTGCCTTCAGTAGCAGCATAGGCCTTGGCGGTTTCTTGTCTCTGGTTTTGATGATGGTGACGATTGTTTCGGTTTTGATGGTACGGGTTATTGTTTCTATGGTTGTTGTTATCGGGGTTTGGTTATTGTTACTGTGGTGGTGAGTGGTTCTTTTGTCATCGAGCTTTCTCTTGAGCTCATTGTTGTACTTGACCTCTCGGTCCAGTAGTTTTTGAGCAAGTTCGATGGCTGCCTCTAGAGTTGGTGGGTTTGATGAAGTGACATTTCCCTCAATACTACGGGGAAGTCCTTCGATATACTTTTCCAGTTCTTTTTCGAAAGTTGGTACAACAGTAGGGCATAGTATTTTAAGCTCTTGGAATCTCCTGTTGTATGTTCTAAGATCAATTCCTTTTACTACTAGTAGATGGAATTCATCCTCCAATTTTCTTAGTTCAGAACGGGGACAGTATTGCATCTTGGTCTTAAACTCAGTCCAAGTGAGCTTATAGGCTGCTGTCATTCCCATGGCTTTGACTGTAGCATTCCACCATGACAAAGCATCTTGCATGAGAGTTCCAGTAGCAAAAATGACTTTGTTGTCCTCGGTACAACCGCTTCTCTGAAAAACAGTTTCAGATCGTTCGAACCAGTGAGCAAGTTCAGTTACTCCTTCAGTACCTTTGTAGAAAGTTGGTTGACAACTCATGTAATCTTTGTAGGTACACTTGCGGTTTGCAGCAGTTACACTTTCCCCTGTCGGTAGACTAGTGCCACTGTTGCGAGCATTTGCTGCCGCCTGTTCTGTCAAGACTGCATTTACACCGTCAGCGATTGCTTTTCGGATAGCTTCTGGAGTCATAGTAGGCGTAGCAGTTGAAGTTTCATGATTTGCAGCGGAGGTTATTTTCCTTGTACGTACCATAGTTCTATCAATATTTCAAAAGCATATTTTTAGAAATCTCATAATGATCACGTTAGGTTAGGATACTTTGGAAGGTAATTGAATATGGATTATAATAATATAATTTTAACCATAACAATTGAGTTTAATAAATTATGGTTTATCTCTGTAGGTACAGCAAATATCATATCATAAATTCATTCACAATATGTTTGAATCAATTCACAACACACATGAGAACATAAATGATTGAATTGCACTGTATGAACCAAAATTTCGCAAGAAAATATATGGCAAATCATAACACATATGCAAGAAACAACCATGGAATACATAAATCAACATCAATATAATACATCCACACAACATAGGATTAATAACTTGTTCGATTTGTTTTACAAAACATAAAGATACAAGATTATTTATTAATACAACATTAGTAGACTAAGACATCTCTTACTTATATTGACACATCTCTGATCTATGGTCCTCCTGGTGCACCATCTAAGCGGCGCTGAAGATCTGCAATTGCTGCCATCAAGGTCTTCACGGTCTGGTCTCGAGCTCTTTCTCTAGCCTGGGAATCCTCCACCATAAGTCTAAGAATCAGAACCTGAGAGCTAACTCGGTCAAGCTCAGAGTCTAACGTCTCAATCACTGTCTGCATCGAAGTAGTGGCCTCTCCTAGTATAGAAATAGTCTCAATGGCTTCTTCTAAACTAGTACCTACTCGATCAAAGACTGCCTCCATCGCCAACTGACCAATCACAAGGTTCTCCACTTCTTCCCCAAGTGCGTCAATCTGCTCTAGTGGTAAGTCATCAAGAATCTCTGCAATGTCATCCAGACGATCCTCATGTCTGACTAATCTGGCTGCCAATAGAGGTATGGTGTGATGGATGGGTTCTCCGGTAACCGGAAGAATCCTCGAAGTAGCTGTAGCCGAACTCTCTCCTAGTTCCATGGCTCTCGGTGCTCCTTCCTGGGATCTCCAGTGACGGATGATAGGTAGTAAGTAAGACCATCGGCGTGCATCGACCCTCTTGTGGGTCCCGGTGCGAACTGTAGTCTCATCTCTAACCTGGGCATAGGGGTCCGATAAAGATGGAATCAAGCGGTATGTCCTCTTGCAAGGTGGCAGAGGCTCGCTGAGAGTAGCTGAGGGTGGAGAAGCAAGGGGTGGAATAGAAGATGGTAATGGAACAGTAGTGGTCTGATGATAGAAGATAGTAGGTGGTGGAGCTGAAGATAGTGGTGTAAGCGGTGGTGTCCTGGAATGCTCAGGAGCTGGGGGTGGTGATGTTACGGGAGTCGAAGTTGGTATGAGTGGGACTGGTGGTGGTATGATCAGTGCTGGTGGTGTACGTACTCGTTTTCGGGGAGTATGTTTGCGAACATAACCTTCTCCGGGGCGTCGATAAAGTTGGTCAAAGGATTCGGGTTCATATGGCTGGAGTTGTCTTACTCGTCCATGCCAGAGAATCGGGTTAGGTGATGGTATGGGTGATGCTGGAGGGGAAATCTCCAAGTCGGATGCCGGTAGAAATTGCTGGCTTTCCATGTACCGGTCAGTAGCAGGTGACATCGGTATAGCTGTCGTAGCAAAGTCTGAGGTAAATGGCATAGGATCCTCATTCTCTGAATCAGATGATACAGCGATGGGATGGGGTTTCGAAGACATAGTACTGTAATAATCCCGAATAGTAAATGTAAGCTATTAACATAATCATAACTATGTTAAACTTTGTTAAGAACTCGTATAGTAAGCAACATCTAAAATGTTGGAAGTGTGTAGGCACGGAGGGCATAAGGTGGTTTTTCTTTACAATGGTCCGTTTTTAAAAATGTAGTTATAGTCCAATGTTTAAAATACATCTGGTTCTCTATAACCTTGAGCTCTGAAGTAAGGTGGTTTAAATGTGATTTTATAATTTTTACAACTTCATCATATTTTATTTTGTTCCGTTAAAATTCATTTCTAGCTAACTCGGTACCCGGTATCACCTAACATACACAATATCTAACTATAATACACCTAAATACTTCACTTACTTACACACTCAAACCACCACATGTTTGCCGCCCCCCCCCCCCCCTCCCACCATACCATTCAACTTACACATTTGAAATTTCTTACTAACCCTCATTATTAACTTGTACCATTTATCCATAATATTTTCCAACCTGTAGGATATTCACTAACACATAAACACAAGATTGGAGCTTGTTATGGATCGAACTAGATGAGAAGTTAGAGAGAGAAAGGTGGGAACTTAGAGAGAGAAATGTATGTGTACTAGATTAGATAAAATGAGAAGTTCCACCCTTTCCCTTGTGTGGGAAAGGGTATTTATAGTTCTTACATAATATGCCCCTAGCGGGCTGTGGAGCGAGCTGACAGTGGGTAAAGACCCGACCCACTCCACAATACTAATAATAATAACTAAGCTACTACTAATATTACTAGTTATCCTACGAGCTATGATGTGCTAATAAGTACTCGGGGTGACCGAGTCTTCAACTGAATATTCATATTCCTAACAATCTCCCCCTAAGGGAGGTCACCCCTGAAGTAATGTTCTGAATTTTTGCACTTCATCCATGGCTCTTGACTTCATAGCTCGTTAAACAATGATTCTTCACAATCCTTGATCATTGTGCAGCAGCAAATCATCAGATGACTTTTTCTTCTGTCTTGGATGATCTTTGTTGATTCTTTGGAGTTATCATCCACCATGTGTTTCCATGTCATCTTTCAGTGGTATGTTTCAGATTTAGCAGAAGCTGTGTTGAAGGTCATTTAGGTTGTCATGACTTCATTGAACATGATGATGGAGTAGAGCGAACATGTGGTGATGGATTGTGTTTGTTGCGCCAACATGCTCACACTTATCTGGATCATGATCTTCAGCTTCAGAGTTGCGGAAGCAGTGTTGAAGGTCTTTTCGATTGATCATGACTTCTTTGTTAAAGATGATGTTGTAGTGTGAACATGTGGTGGTGGATTGGCATCTTTTCAGCAATCTGCTAGAACCGCAATTAGCTGCAACTTCAATCAGCTACAACCACAAACAGCTGCAACAATAATCAGCTACAATCGCCAGATGTTCCTGCATACGAAAATTAGCAAAAAAAGTCCGGTACTTACAGGTTTGGACTTCGAGATTGTTAACAACATAGTGTGAAAACTCTCTCTAATCCTTACCAAGACCGTTCCTAATCAAAAACCCACAGAGGGCTTTTTAAGATCGTACCGTAGTATATCAACGATTAGGTGAGTCGCTGGAGATCACTCCACGACTGTAGACCGTTTGAAACCGCCGCAATCACTAAGCGTAATCCACAGGGAATTACCAAAGTGACCTGCTTTCAGGGCTGCTTGATGTTGACCCTGGCAGGAATTTTCATTCAATCATTGAGAATTACATTTGTAAATTCCCTCATAAATGTTCTAGCAGATTGCTAAGATCTGCGTAGGACTCTTAAGTTTACAAATGGTGTCCTTAATGTTGAACAACCAGTGTAGAAGTAGCATGTGTTCCTATGAGATCTTATTATGCATCTCGTGGCTCTAGACTCGATAGTGCATTTTGATTTAGTGAGCGGAGGCTGGAGAGAACTGCCACCTTTTCAATATCATCTAACTCGGAGTAAGAGAGACGATAGAAATGTATTGATCTTCGTGACAAGTGAAACAAGAGTCCTTTGAGGGACCTTGAGTGGCTAGGGAGGGTTGTGCAGCGTATCACTGGGTCCATGATACTTTGTCTTCAATGCCAGCAATCAACTTAAGTTATTCTGACAGCATATGTAATGACCCGGTTTCTGCCTAAAGTGTAAAGAGGGCTTCTTTCTTTTCACCCTTTATCTTTACATTTCTTTTTCATTCTTTAACCCCTTCAGTGCTTACCGAGACTTCATAACTAGCACCTTGTTGGGTTTGTTCCAGTGCTAGCTCCATCTCAGTCGGCACTCTTCCCTTATTCACTTTTCTCCTTTTTTTTAATCATATCTAAGGACTTCTACACTAACTAGTGGATTGTCCCTGGGTAGATCCCTCCGGCTCTGGCGGGATCGTGGGAACTTATACCTAACCTTACCATCCTTATAACTTCATTCATTAATAAAGTGGTCGGTCTTTGGTGTTCTACCACAATTGCCATAAACCAAATCCTTGAAAAATCTCTCCAAGTGTTCATAATTATGAAAACTCATTTTTCTAACACTTTGAGAGTTTTATATTTTTCAAATGCTCCCCCTCAACATGTGCTCGGATGATTGTTTTATAAATTTGCACATGTTGGGTGAAGCTTGCACTTTTGAATTGATTGATTTTCCAAGAACATGATCATCGCGAGACACACTTACATCACTAGTGAACTAGCTTCAAATTATTACCTGTCCAGATCACATTCAAGAAAAATCGCTCGAAATCGGTACACTCTACTCAGACACATCCTTTGCGAGACACGCTTACATCACTAGTTAGACTAGCTTGAAATTATTACCCGTCCAGGACATGTCCTTTCGACTACTGACTTTTAGCTATCGTCAATTCATTGGTTAAGTCTGAGTCACGATCACATGAGATGCCAAATCTTTTGCTCCCCCTTAATAAATGCATGGGAGAGCATCCTACCACATCCAAAACATTTTGCTCCCCCTCAATATGTGCATTGTTATACAAAATGGTTTAGCACATATAGGAGAGCTTACATATATGTCCAAAACATCACATTTTATCAGATTTCATATTTAAATCACATTCTCTCCCCCGATCAAAAATTTCAAACCCTTTGAGGTTTGTGATCGCAATTGATTTAAATGAGTTAGAAAATTCTGGGAGAAAATGTGTCCGATTAAATGTTTTCTGATAAGTGAGCAAAGAAGACTTCTCTTCTTATATATGAAATGACGCACTGAAACGTACATCAGATCAAAGAAACATGGATATAAAGTAATCCATGCCCAGGTGAACATCACCCAGTTAGAGGAACAACTGTCATTTAGGCGACAAGCTTTCCCCAATGTATAGTGCGGGTTGCTATCTGAAGTAATAGCAAGCCATTAAGACATGTTTTAACTGATTAGTATAAATTCTGCTCGAGCTTCATTTAAAGATCCGTGTCATTGTTGAATGACATTTCTAGATCCGTAAATCTTATCGATAAACAGAAGACATGCCTAGGTAGGACTATTTTTGTTATTTTCTGATTTTTTGATTTTTATGGATTTTATAGGTTTTATATTTTTTTATTTTCTTTTTGTTTTAAGATATATACAACTATGTACAAGGATATATGAAGTCAATCCATTACTCCTCCCTTTCTTCCTGAAGACTCTTGAGGGTTTCAGGTGTCAGGCTCTTCATCCCAAGACGTGGGAGAATAAACTGAAACCTTTCTCTTGGGAGAGCCTTGGTGAAGATGTCTGCTAACTAAAATTCTGTCCTCACAAAATACAGCTCCACAATTCCCTTCTCAACCTGTTCCCTGATGAAGTGATGCCTGATGTCGATGTGTTTGGACCTGAAGTGCTGGACATTGTTACAACAAAGAGCAATGGCACTTTTGTTGTCACAATATAAGGGAATATTGTTGTATGAGAATCCATAGTCTGAAAGTTGTGATCGCATCCAAAGGATTCGAGCACAGCAAGCAGACATAGCAATATACTCCGCTTCAGTAGACGATATGGAAGTACTCATCTGCTTCTTTGAAGACCAACTAACTAACTTCTCCCCTAGAAACTGTGCTCCTCCTGAAGTACTCCGACGAGTGTCTTGACATCCCGCATGATCAGCATCAGCATAAGCCGTTAACTCCATTGTTGTGTCCTTAGGATACCAGAGACCCATATGAACTGTGCCTTGAAGATATCGGAAGATCCTTTTCACCGCTTCAACATGCTTCTTGGTTGGCTTGGATTGATACCGAGCACACATACATACAGCAAACAGAAGATCTGGTCTACTAGCAGTGATGTACATCAAAGATCCAATCATGCTTCGATACTTTGTTTTATCCACTGGAATCCCTGAAGGATCTTCATCCAGCTTTGTTCTATCAACCATGGGAGTGTCAACAGGCTCACTTGAATTGAATCCAAACTTTTTCAAGATCTCATTGGCGTATTTGGATTGATTAATGAATATGCCTCCGGGACTTTGAGAAACTTGTAATCCTAAGAAAAATGACATTTGACCCATCATGGACATTTGGAACTTGGAATTCATCTCCTTTGAAAATCTATCACATTCACTAGGATCTGTTGAAGCAAAGATGATATCATCTACATAAATCTGAGCAAGTAGTAGATGTTTACTTGACTTCCTGGTGAATAGTGTGGGATCAACAACACCCTTGGAGAACCCGTTCACTAGAAGGAACTTGGACAATGTATCGTACCATGCCCTTGGCGCCTGCTTCAACCCATAAAGAGCCTTCTTCAAGCGGTAAACATGAGTAGGATGTTCAGCATCCACGAATCCTTCGGGTTGGCTCACATAAACTTCTTCCTTTAAGTCGCCATTCAAGAAGGCCGTTTTGACATCCATCTGGTAGACTATCATATTCCGACTAGCAGCATTTGCAAGGAAGATTCTTATGGCTTCAATTCTAGCAACCGGAGCAAACGATTCTTCAAAATCAATGCCCTCTTCTTGTCTGAATCCTTTTGCAACTAGCCGTGCCTTGTTCTTTAACACATCACCATGCTCATCAAGTTTCACTTTGATGATCCACTTTAAAGCAATGATCATTGCAAGCTCTGGAGTAGGCACTAATTCCCATACTTCAAGTCGATCAAATTCATGAATTTCATCCTGCATAGCCTCGAACCAACAATCTTTTGTCATTGCATCTTTGGCATCTTTAGGTTCGACTTTGGACAGCACAGAATTGAAGAAGCACCATAGTGCATCAGTGGCTAGTTGATTACGTGTGGATACTGACGTGAGGGATTGCCTATGATGTTGTCGATTGGATGATCGCTGGTCCATTTTCTGAGATGGTCGTGAGGTTGAGGGTTTTGAACTGATGTAGCAGTGCTGTGTTCTTCAAGAGAGGATGTGTCTGATGAATGTTCAGGAGCAAATATGTTTTCAAAAGGAACCTCATCAACAGGAGCAAAAGGATTAACTTCCAAAGAATGGTTATCTGCAGATTCTTGAAGTACTGGAGAGGGTTGAGTATTTGATGATGAAGGCGATTGACTGGCAGCTGGAGCATTTAGACTGACTGATACTGAAGCTGTTGGGCCTTCTGTGCCTTGCGGAGCTTGAGCCTCAGCCATAGGAAGTACAGCTGGTGCACTTGGGATGGTTCCATTCGTTGGCTCAAAGTATTCATCAAACATAGGATCAAATAACTTCTTCAACTCCTCACATGTAGGTGGTACATAAGAATCCGCAGGCGTGGAATTCTGTACAAGTCCTGAACTAATGGGTCCAGGTGTCAAAAGTTTAAGATATGGTCCAGAACTAATTTGTCCTGAAGCATGTTGCTCACTCAGCTCGTCGAACGTAACATGAATGGTTTCCATGATTTTACGGGTTCTCTTATTATAGATTCTATACCCTTTACTGTCTGGTGCGTATCCAACAAAAATACCTACGTCTGCTTTAGCTCTTAACTTTCCCAAGTCTTGACTATCATTAGTCGGATAGCAAAGTGCGCCAAACACATGAAGAAAGGAAATATCTGGTTTCTTGTTATGAGTTAACTCGTAGGGAGTCTTTTCATGAACAGGATGAATTAGAGATCGGTTTTGGGTGTAACATGCTGTTGCAATAGCCTCTGCCCAGAGAAACATCGGTGCCTTTGAAAATATAAGCATGGTTCTTGCAGCTTCCACCAGAGTACGGTTCCTTCGTTCAACAACTCCGTTCTGTTGAGGAGTGCGAGGGACACTTTTCTGATGTGTGATGCCAATACTTTCATAGAAATTACAGAGTTGTTGGTTAACAAACTCAGTACCATTATCAGTACGGATGATTCTGACAGTTTTATCGAGCCTTAATTGCAGCTGTTTTATCAGTTTAATGATAACCTCTGGAGTTTCGTCCTTGGTTCTCAAAAACTTTACCCATGTGAACCGAGAATAATCATCTACTATCACCAAAACATATTTATTTCCATTTATGGTTTGTATTCTCATTGGACCGCACAAGTCAATGTGTAGGGTATGAAGAACTTCCAAGTTGGTGTTAACGGTTTTAGGCTTGTGGGTTTGTTTCTTGCTTTTGCCCAGTTGACATGCAGAGCAGAGATGATCTTTCTCATATTTTAGTCTGGACATCCCTCTAACAAGATCTTTACGGGAAAGATTATTTATGGTACCGAAGTTCAAGTGGTTCAAATGACGATGCCACAGCCATGATTTTGTTTTAGAGGCTTTTGAAAGCAAGCATATGGGAGAGGACTTCAACATTTCTTCAATCGATATGGTGTATAGATTGGTGCCCCGACTGCCCTTAAGGAGATCTATACCATCCAATTCTCTGACGAAACATGTATGTTTTCTGAAAGCCACTTCCAGATCTGAATCACAAAATTGACCCACAGAAAGCAGATTGTGCCCTAATCCTTCCACATAGTATACCCTTGAGATTACACTGTCACCGAACACATAATCTCCATAACCCATAATCGCACCAAAGTGGTCGTTCCCGAATCTAACTGTCCCGATAAACTTTTTCACGAAGTTCTTGAGCCGTGAGCGATCCCCAGTCATATGTTTAGAGCAGCCTGAGTCCAAATACCAAAGGACGATTTGTACGACCTGCATTTGAAGACAGACAACGATGGATAACTGAAATATGTGGATCCCCACGTGTAGTTGGGGTCCGTTTGGTTAGCACACACAAATTAAGGAGCAATAGAAGTATCAATCACTGAGGTTACTATAGTGGAATCTACCCTAGGTTCAGCAGATGACTTATGATGAAGGCATTGTGTTCCTAAGGGCAAAATTCGACCTGTTGGTCTCCATTCCTTAACTTTTACATTCTTATGTTTATTCACCTTAGGTAATGGATGTATATTTCCTAAAGCAAATTTCTTTCCAGTGGGTCTCCATTGATACCCAACATTTGAAAAGTTTTTCCTGTAGCCTTCCAAACTTTCTTACTTCTTTCAGTTTTTCTAACATTTTTAACATGGGGTGGTGCATGAGACATCAAAAATGACACAACACATTCATCATGATTAGCAGAAATTAAGCATTTGTCACATGTTTTACAGACCGCATTAGAACTTGAATTAATTACAGTACTTTTAATACTAGAATCAACACGATTCAATCTAGTCTTTGCAAACTTATTGTTCCTAGGTTGGCCTTCTACACTCTTCTTGTGATCACTCTTAGCTGGCGCAGTCCTATCATTCCTTGTATTGCCTTTAGGCTTTGACCAGCTAGCTTGGGTGTCACTTTTCACTCCTGTAGAAGTAATGATGGGAACATTAGTTTGTTTCACTAACACATGTTTTCCTGATTTTGATGTCCTGGGTTCTGACGTTGTACATGGTAAATCAAAGGCTACATGTTTGTTCTTAATAGTGGATGATGATGCATCAAATCTATCTCTATGGCTGTTAAACTTAGGGACTGAGCCTATGGCATATTCTAAGTTTTCCTGAATCCTTTTCGTGAGTTTGCAGGCATAAACAACTGCCCTATCAAGTGGCTTTTCAGTTCTATCCTCTTCAACTACCTCACGAAGTGTGTCAAGGCCCTCTCTAAGATGATCGAGATATGTTTGATGGGCAAAGCTATTATTTCTAAGGTTAAATGGAATACGCCCAACATCAACATCATACTTTTTACTAGCAGTAGCCTTTGGTGCATCACAATTACAAGTGGTGCATGGCATTTTACCTTTCACCTGAGCCTTAAGATTCTCAATTTCATTTGACAAAGAGGTTATTTGATCATTGTGATTGCTTCTTGTAACTTTAATAGAATCATATAACTCTTTGTAATGTTGTTTGATTTTAGAATTTTCTTCTCGAAAACACTCATTTTCATGATGCAACTTATTTATGGTGTTTTAATATTGAAAATACTGAGAATCTAAAGGCGGAGGTTTATTGGAGCCATACTCATCACACTTGTTGGATTTCAATTGGGCAATTTGGGCCCTCAGCAGTCGAATCGTGTTCGTGTGAGCTTGAACTTTCTCATCTCGTTTGCTTAATTCAAAATAAGTATCAAATTCAGGAGCATCCAAGGATGTCTTGTCATTTGATATTTTGTGTTTTTCATTTAAATGTTGATGTTTCATTTGCAAATTTAGATATTCAACTGCTAGTTTTGAAAAACGTTTAACCATATTATCATGGTCACCATTTTGAATTTTTTCAAGCAATTTTAAATTCTCCCCCTCAAGCTCAACAACACGATTCTGGGTGACATTTAACGCAATAGCATACTCATGAAATTGACAAGCAGACAATGCAGAATCAGTAGCAGTGTAAAATACATCTTGTGCAATACATTTAGCAATCAAGTTGTCATTAGTGATGAGTATGTTTTTTCTTTCAATCTCACGACTCTTAAGTTCTATTGCATATTCATTCACCTCATTTTCCATGTATTTAAACACTACTTTCATTTCTTTTATTTCTGTGTTGAGGGCAGTTTGCAACCCTTCAAAATGTTCTTTAAGTAGTTTAAAGAATGGCATGACCTCAGTTAAGTAACACCTTTTTGCATGTTCAAAACACCTTTCCCCCTTAGTAATGCCGGTTGGTGTGATTCTCTTCTTACATGTTTTATCAAAATCAGCAAACAGTTGCCAAAGCACATATAAGCTAATTAAGGTTTTGCATTCAGTGGGAAAAGACAAAGGCACCAAATTCCTAGGTGTATTGGGAGGATACACCGTTATGGACGCAACTTTTCTAATGAGAGGGGTGTTGGCCTTAAGTTTTTCTTCCTTAAGTTTTTCATTATCTTGTTTCCATAATATCTGTTCAGGTGTTAACTTCTTTTGAGGAACAAACACAGTCAAACGATTTTCCTCACTATAGTCATGGGGCTTGACTATTATTCGTCTGGCTATGCACTCGGGATCCCTCATTTTCTCATTCATTCTTTCCCTTGTTCTCTCACTTATCTCATCCTCCTCTTTAGTGTAGATATGCTCAGGCGGGTCATGATTAGGCATAAACATCACATTGGAATCATTTAATGCATGTTGGGCTACCTTAGCAATCTCATGAATATCTATTTTAGATTCACCTACATTGCTTTCACTATGCTTGTCACTTAACTTTCTGTGCTTATACATCATTTGGGCAGTCTGTCTGGTTTGGTCTTGTGTGTACAACTTATCTTCAAGCTTATTCTTTAAGGTTTTGAGTCTAGAAAAATCATTTAAGAGTTCCTTTTCTTTTTCTTTGAATTCTAGCTTAAGTGTAGTTATACAATTTTGTACTTCCTGTTTCTGTTTGACAGACTGTTCAAGCTGATTTTTCAAAGAATTCAACTCTTGTTTTAATGTTTCTTCTCTTACTCTAGACTCTTTAATAAGTGTACTCATTTGACCTTCTAATTTCTGCTCGCGTTTATTAAGTTCAAACTTAGCACGCTGTTCATACATAGCCACTTGTTCTTTATAAATGTTTAGTCTAGTGATCAAGTTATCATCAGGGACAGGCAAGTTGTTCTCATGACACTCACATGCATTATCTAAGTTACACGCATTATCTAAGGCACACACATTACTTATAACACAAGCATTATTATTTACAGAAGATTCACCATTTGGTACATCAGGCGAGTTGTTGTGATTCAAATACTGTTCATATGAAATAATATTGCTATTTTCCATGTCAACATTATTTGAATCAGAAACATCTGCCTGTTGTACTTCTTTGGGATTCTTTTGTCCATCAACTATATCATATGTGTCATAAATTTTTAGTACCTCAAATATCACAGATGCACTAGAGGAACCAGCTTGTCGAGGTGATGAAGCCAAGGAAGACAAGTTGGCCATGAAGATGATTTGAGCAGTAGGTTCATCATCTACATCTGAGTCAAATGCATCACAATCATCCGCTTTGAAGATGTTGGGGTCGTTAAGAGCTAGATCCTGCACTGGTTGCTCATCCACATCTTCATCAAACGTATTTCCCCCATCACCAGCCAAAAACAATAACTCTTCCTCATCCAATACGACTCCATTTTCTTGAGCCTGCATTAACAGCATCTTGCCTTTGAAGTAATCTGAGTTCTGAGGACATTTAGGTTGATTTCAGTTTTTGGCAATGTGTCCTAGCCCCCCACAATTATAACACTTGATCTGTTTCCCTTGCCCCTGATTGGCATTCCCTGCTCTATTCTGCACATAACCTCGACCCATGTTTCTTCCAGCTCTCCCTTGCACATTCTGAACCACAATTTTCCCATCCTCCACCATTGCTAGATTGCGTGGGTTGGATGAATTCCTTAACTGATTGTTGGTCTGAGGGAGTGATGCTTTAAACTGTTGAACCAGTAATGATACTTGATTGGTGAGGTTGTCAATCATTTGGTCGATTTGAGAGTAGCCTGAATTAAGTTGAGAACTCATAGCAGGTACTGGTGAGTGAAGTTGATGATAGCTTGGGTTGGATGATGATTGGGTTGTTGGTAGAACATTTGTCATAAAAGCCAGTGGATCATTTGGAGTTGAAGGATTTAACTTTTCTCTCAGCACCCGATCGTAGGCAGCATGCTTCTCATGTTGTTGCAGGTAGGCATATAGCTGTTCATAGTTGGTATCCCTTAAACCTTTGTTGAGTTTGACAGCAGTAACAAATCTGTCCCATTCAGGAGTCATGTTGTTCACAAACTTTGAGTTTAGTTGGATGTTGGGCATAGTCATTCTGATCATCCTCATATCATTCACCAACTTATGAAATCTCACATAGTAGTCTATGATATTCTCTCCTGGGTTCATTTTGAAATGCTCGAACTCATCATACAGCTGTGACTCACGGTCTTCCTTTGTGAGTTCAGACCCCGCCAACAACATTTTAACATTGTCCCACACAGCTTTAGCTTCAGTGTTGAAATTGATGAGCTTGTATACATCCTTTGGCAGACCTTGAATGACAATGTTTGAAGCTCTAATGTCAGCATCATACCTCTTCTTTTCTTCATCATTAAGATCATTGTACTCGCGAGGTCTGTCAATTCCAAGTGTGACTGTGCCATCTTCACCAGTAGTAACAACATCTCTGGTGGTACCCATCTGAAATGGTCCTTCATCAATGGACTTAAGAATGTTTGCTCCATTTTCTTTTCCCAAGCAGTAAAGTCTTATACGTTGTGCCCAAGACTCATAGTCCGTCCTATCTAGCATAGGTGGACGAGTGTCAGATCCTGCTGCTTGAATATCATCTGATGAGGTGCTTGATATGGTAGCCATAGTAAATACGGGATTTTACAGATCTTGTGATTTAACCGAGAAATCAAATCTTTCGCGGGACTTTCTAAAATCACCAAGAAACAAACCGTAAACTAAACGTAACTTGCCACTACAAATCACAATAGAAAAATCGCCACCCTGAAGACACAACACGCCACGGACAAAACGCTATTATGATAGAACAAGTCGCTACTTTGGTGGACACAAATCTCTACCCACAAAGCGCTATCTTTTGGAAATAGGACAAAACGCCAGTCACAAGACAAGTCGCTACTTTTAGAACTAGGACAAATCACTGCTTTTGGAAATAGGACAAAACGCCAGTCACAGGACAAATCGCTACTTTTGGAAATAGGAAAATCGCTATCTTGACAGAGACAAGTCGCTACACACAAAACGCCACTTTCTGAAACTTGGACAAGTCACTACTTTGACACAAAATGCCAGACACAAATCGCTAAGTTGCTAAAAGACAGAACAGTCACTATCAGGGACAAAACGCCAGCCACAAAACGCCAAACAAGTCGCTATCGTAGCAGTTTGTCGTTTTTGCCAAATCCGGTAAGGGGACAAATTGCTAACTTGAGAAAGACACAAATCGCTACTTTTCTTTCCCAGCCAGACACAAATCGCCACGAAGAACTTTTTACTGTGAGATAAACCTCCACTACGAACAACCTTCTAATCTTCCAAAAACCACCACACAACGCCTAGATCTGTGATTCCAAACACCAAACACTACTCCTATGTAATCCCTAAGCTAGAAAGTACAAGATTTAACAACTTTTAACCTAGCCAGACACAAATCGCCACGAAGAACTTTTTACCGTGAGACAAACCTCCACTACGAACAACCTTCTAATCTTCCAAAAACCACCACACAACGCCTAGATCTGTGATTCCATACACCAAACACTACTCCTATGTAATCCCTAAGCTAGAAAGTACAGGATATAACAACTTTTAACCTCTAAACAAAGCGTAAAATGGATTTTTAGGAGCAAGCTATTCGAACCAAAAACAACCCCAAACTACACAAATTCGTGAACATCAACACACATGGACCTAACCATGGCTTTGATACCAATTGTAGGATATTCACTAACACATAAACACAAGATTGGAGCTTGTTATGGATCGAACTAGATGAGAAGTTAGAGAGAGAAAGGTGGGAACTTAGAGAGAGAAATGTATGTGTATTAGATTAGATAAAATGAGAAGTTCCACCCTTTCCCTTGTGTGGGAAAGGGTATTTATAGTTCTTACATAATATGCCCCTAGCGGGCTAAGGAGTGAGCTGACAGTGGGTAAAGACCCGACCCACTCCACAATACTAATAATAATAACTAAGCTACTACTAATATTACTAGTTATTCTACGAGCTATGATGTGCTAATAAGTACTCGGGGTGACCGAGTCTTCAACTGAATATTCATATTCCTAACACAACCCTTTTTATATACATCAATACTTCAAGTAAGAAAACTAGCTACAAAAAAATACCACTCTCATCTCTCTCACTTATATGATCGGCCAAGGAAGAACACGAAGAAGAATCCATAAAAATTTCAAGATCAAGTATTATTCAATTCCCATTAGTGTTACTAGTTAGGGTTTTGAGATAAAAACCTCAATGTTTCTTAAGTATTTGCTTCAAAAATCATCAAATCTTCAAGTAAGTATCTACATAATTTTTTCTAATCTTTTATACTCTCATTTAATCTATTTTCAAGTTCTAGTAACTAATCATGCAATTATACATACGTTTGATACCACTTAATGTTTATTTTTCTCCCTAAAAATAGATCTAAGGATTTTATTAGTAACCTCATGAGATCCACCATTTTTGGTGAAGATTAGAAACCTATGACACCCTAAGAAGGTGTATGGTAGGCTTAGACTAGTTGTGGTGTTGATTGGAAGTGTTATATTCAAGCCTTGAACTAGAAAATTGGTTTTTACAACATATAGAAAAGGGTCTGTCCGTTTTTGTGAAATCTGGAAAACTTAGTAGGTCTTGAGTCATTTTGGCTAACAGTTTTAGAAAATACGCTTAAAAACAAAACGGTGGGCGTTGGAATGAGCAAAAACGAGCTTACGACGAGAAAGATACACTAATTTCAATTTTAGCGACGAAAACTATTTTTCTGAAAATTACGTGCTGTTTCCCGAATTTCAACGGGTAAAATGAGGCGTTAGATGTGATCTAGAAGAGCCGACATACTGAAAATATATTAGTTCAGATTAATACGAAGCCGTGGATATAAAGAACGTAGAAAACGAGTTTATAACGACCGATATACAAACGTTTGAAAACCGACGAATAATAAACATTTTTAGCAACTTTTGGTAGAAAAATATTCCAAGTCTAAAACAGTTTTTGCAAGGTTTCTAAAAACGCCGAACTTATTTACTAACCCTCAACGTACACCATTTTATGACGAGTTTGCGAGGCCATTTGGTCATTTTTATAAGTTGTGAAAAATGCTAAATTACGACGGAAAACACTATATTTATCGATAGATAACCAAACGACGATCGTGGGGTATCGTTGCCACGTATTTACACGAAAAGTGTTTTATAACTTAATGAGGCGTCAAAAATATATTTTCCGACGATAAGCATTATTTTCAAATTTCACGAGTGGTATCGATAACATACGTATTTTCATGTGTAGCATCATTTCATGACTTACATTAGATCCTATCATTCCTATTAGGTTGCGGTTAGAGATCGTCCCTCATTTCAGTGTATCCACTTTTTTCATCATAACTATTGCATCAGGTGAGTTTTCATGGCCCCTATTTTCCTTGTTTTGAAATATTTTTGGGGGAGAATACATGCTCGTTTTCATCTAAATGCTACTTGATTTGCTTGAATATGCTACTTATTTAGTCAAACCATTATTTGTTCTACTTATGACTTTGTTATTCACTCGAATGCGTTATATATTCACCTTTCTCATATTAAATTCTTATTACTCATGGACACAAGCACTTTAAATGATTATGCATGCTTAACCTAATGAACCGGCTCCACCATTATGTACATACATGACAGAATGAATGGGTCACATAATCGAATGTACGGGTAATATGACCGACTGAACGAGTCACATGACAGAATAAACTGGTCACATAACCGAATGAATTGGTCACGTAACCGAATGTACTGGTCGAACTAAACTTATTTTAAATCTTGGTCCACCTATTACTTTTGTTCACCTAAACCAAATCTTATTTGGCAGTGAGTTGTAAACACACAGGTTGTAAGTCTTGTATGGGCGGGACTTGGGACTGAGTGGATTTACAATTCCTTTGCTGGGGAATCGTTATTCTAATGCTTTACATTTTACACTAAACTCTATGAACTCACCAACCTCGTGTTGACACTTTAGCATGTATTTTCAGGTTTAAAGTAATAGCACGCTACTAGAGGCTTTTGGCAGGGTCATAGAAGACTCTGATATATTCGGGACCACTTGAAATCTTTTATGGGCTTACATTTCTACACCATCTTTGAAATGTGTAAACGAATCACTTTTAAATAAGAAATCAATTTTAAATGGTTGAGATAAAATTTGTTCTCTTTATTCCGTGTTGTGGTACCAATTTAGTAGCACCCCAGCGACATGTATGCTTCCGCTGAACCCGATTTTTGGGGTGTTACAATATGTGGTCGGTTTTGCGGCAAAATGGTACATAATTTCATTAGTTTACACTAGTTAACATAATATAACATAAAATTATTTATAAGTTTTAAACTTGTTTTTAAATATTTGTACATCATGATTCAACAGAGTGAGCATATATAGTATAGCATAAACATGAGAAATAATGAGTGATGATGTTGATGAGTATAAGCTAGGGCTTACAACTTCTGGTTTTCAAAGAAAGGATAAACAAGGACAAGGACTAGGACTAGAATACAACTCCATTATTTAGAAGTCTTCCACACTTCTTGTAAGCTTGTAGAACTTATGCTAGACCTTGGTTACTTAAGTAGCTTTAAACTTAAGATAAATCACAAAAGGTTTGCTAAGAATTGATAAGGCTTGCAAATCACCAAAGGAATGAGAAAATTAGTACAAGGATCATGTGAAACTTTACAAAAGCTTCAACAATGATATAGACTTTGTTGCTTGAAAATCAAAGATAAATAGTAAAAGGGTTTTGTTCATGGGGCATTTGATTATGTAGAAAAGATGAGGAGATGATTTCCTTTTATAGAGTCTTGAAGAGGTTAGTTTACATTATGACATGGTTAAGAATGAAACACATGATACATAAACTTTCTATGGCTTATAATGATGCACATACATGCTTAAGGTTTCTATGGTTCATCACCAAGCCACCAATGCTTGGTGATGTACATAAATTTCTTCCATATGGTTATATGGATGACTTGGTTAATCATTTTGATATTATCTCAATTTACGGTGTGAGTTTTGGTCCCGGTAATTGCTAACGGTAAGTATTTAAATCACAAAAATTAATACCGGGTATTGTAAAAATATGAAACTTATAGAAATGGTTAAACTCATCAATATACTCTTTATTAACTTATAAAATGAGTGATAAGTTTAATGGGTCGCGTAAACGATGTTTAATCTGAAAACGTAGGTTTAAAATACATAAAACATAAAATGTACGAAGGTTTATAATGTCTAGATTGGGCCTAGTCTAGTGTCGGTTGGTATTAAATGCTTGTTAAACATAAAACTGGAAGTGTTAAAAAATCAAGGAATAATTTGATAGTCAAAGGAGGAGGGAAATAAGTTTGACTTTTTCCAAAAAGGTAATAGTGTCTAAATGTCTTAGAAAGTGTGGTGCAGGTATAGGTTAAGGTTACGTATAAGTAAAAAAGCTTAAAACGCAAGTTTAGTTTCGTAAGTCACAGGGTCTACTTGGTAACATTTGAATTTAAATTTTAAAAATTCCACAGATATGTTACTAAAAATTATCTATTGATAAAAATTTTAAAAATTCCACAAATGATTATGAGTGAACTAAAAATTAATCTGATGTGATAAAAAAATTTCAGAGTTGGTTTTCATTATGCTCGGGATATTTAAATGGCGTTTAGACCAAAACGTAAATTTAAGACAAGGTTTTCTTAATAACTTTTGTGAAAATGACCCAACGAGTGTCAAACTTTCATGTCATCATGGAAATGGCGTTTAGACCAAAACGTAAATTTAAGACAAGGTTTTCTTAATAACTTTTGTGAAAATGACCTAACGAGTGTCAAACTTTCATGTCATCATGGAAATAGATTAGCTTATGAGAATGTAAAATAAAATTTTCGGGAGTGAATAGCAAAAATGAATAGTAACCCGAAAATGTTAATTGTTACAGTACCTACCCCTTAAAGGGAATTCCGTCCCGGAATTCAGTGTGTGTTATCTGGTGGTGAGGGGTCTAGGAAAGGTTTTGGGATAAAGGACGTATCATACAATATCTAAGTCAACTAAAGTCTTTGGTGTAGACTAATCTCATGGCAGTGCAAAAAACATACTGTAGTTGCAAACTCCACAACTGAAGCTGAATATGTGGCTGCTGCAAGTTGCTGTAGACAAGTGCTCTGGATTCATAATCAATTGCTGGATTATGGGTACAATTTTATGCTTACCAAAATATTTATTGACGATAGCAGTACTATGTGCATAATTAGAAATCCCGTTTATCATTCTAAAACAAAGCATATTGAGATAAGACACCATTTTATAAGAGATTGAATGAAAAGAAGTTAATTCAAATGGTTAAAATTCATACTGATAATAATGTTGCAGATTTGCTCACAAAAGCTTTTGATGTGGGTAGATTTCAATTTTTGATTGCTAGTATTAGAATGTTAAATCTTTAAAATCTCTTATCTCTTTGTGTTTTTGTAAAGTTTTGTATGGATTAGTTCTGCTATGTATGTCAATTAAAGTTTCTGCTGTTAAGAGTAATTAGTGTTGCTAGTTATGATTTCAATTGGTTATTTCTACTACTTGTTATAATTACAACTGCTAAGTATAATTGAGTATGTGATTCTTGGAGAATGTGTTTTTGTTTGTGTTTTGGTGTTTTTGGACTAATCTTTTGCCGGATAAGCAATAAAAAGTGTTGGAGTGCTTATTATTAAGTTGTTTGGAGTGGAAAACAGACTTAGTGCTGCTGGGCAAAAGTTAGTGCTGCTATGCCTAACTTACTACTGCTAGGTTTATGCTGCTATGTCTGAGAGTGCAGCGACGATTCTGTAACTTTTTTACTGAAGGGTTTAAATTCCCAATTGATTAACATAATCAGTTTCATGTGCACATAATTCACTCCAAACCAAAACCTAATTCAGTTTTAATCATCAAATCTAAAAATCCCAAAATCAAATTATCATGTCGCACTTAACTTTTACAAAACCACACAATAATGTTGCATTTTTGGAAAAACCTAAAGAGTCTATACATTTTACTGAAATCATTGATTTTCTTAATGCAACCTCTATAAGGTTTGCTTTAACAGTAAAACCTACTATATATGTTTCCAACATTATCCAGTTTTGGTCGTCTGCTAAGGTCAAAACTCATAATGGGGAAGAACAAATCCATGCCCTTGTAGATGGGCAGAAGATACTCATTACTGAGGCATCTATTGGAAGAGATCTTCATCTAGATGATGCTAAGGGAATTGAGAATCTTCCTAATTCTACAATTTTTGAAAAACTTTCACATATGGGGTATGAGAGGAAAAATGATGCATTAAAATTTTTCAAAGGTAACTTATCTCTTCAGTGGAAATTCTTAATCCATACTGTCTTAGTGTGTCTTAGTCCAAAGACCACTGGTTGGAATGAATACAACAGCAATTTGGCATCTGCCATAATTCGTTTGGCTGGTAATCAAAATATTAATTTTTCTAAATTAATTTTTGATAGTATAGTTAAGAACTTGGATAGTTCTTCAAGCAAATATTTCATCTATCCAAGGTTTTTACAACATTTTTGGGACAATCAGTTTGTTAACAAGAAAAGTCATAAAAATATTTATCCCACTCCCTCTCTTACTAAAAAGGTTTTTGCTAACATAAAGAGGGATGGAAAAGATTTTTCAAGCAGAGTTACACCATCGCTTCAAACAATGTTGGAACTAGCTCAACAAACACAGGGTGAAGGTTCAGCAATCCCAGCTGAAACCCATCACACACCCACTCTTTTGGCCTCTACCGCATAACCTCAAAAGATATACAAACGTAGGAATCACCAAAAGAACTGTAAAACCTGAAAATCTAAAACATGCAAAAATTACCAAATTACCCCTGAAACTTTAAAATATAATTAAAGCTTAATTAAGGTACCGAATTAATCCCGAATCTCTGGAAACGAACTACAAATCAAGCAAGATAATTTTGAGGCAAGCTCTAATATTTTTACAAAGTACAAAGAATGTATTATTTCACCACAAATACACATTGGCCGAATGTTTTAATTAAATTACAAAAGTTATAATATTTATTTGTTTTAAAAACACATTTCAGCTACAATTAAATTAAGAAAAGTGTTAATTAAGGTAAATTGATCCCTTGGGCCATCAAGGCCGGTATTCTAGCCATATCCCTCCCCCAAATATTTGGTCCATCTCAACAAATAGCATTCCATAAATTATTTCACCCATTAAACCCTAACAAACTATTAGCCGCCACTCATAAAAATCCCACACACCACATCCGAATTTTCTAAAGAATGGGACTATTTTTCTAGTGTTCTTCATAGTGCAAAGGAGGTGGGAAAAATAGCTAGACAATTTTGGGAGTGTTCGTTTGGGCGTGAAGAATTATTTGGTCGAAAATATTGAAACCGAGCAACACAAAATCACAACGTGTGATTCCTTTGATCTATAATTTTTCTGGTAATTTTCTAGCCCTCTCCTAATCATATATAACGTGGAAAAAATAGTAGAATTGAAGCATGCACTATATTTTGATCGAATGAAAAATAATGAACTATTAAACCCTAAAATCGAAATCGGGTTCCATAAAATTATAGCGAATTTTTTGGGCTTTGTTTATATTTTTCGTGAGTCCCTTATACATCATAAGATCACAGAAAAATGGTACCTTGAATTGTTTGAGTCGAATTTGTGGTTTTTGGGAATTAATTGTATATCGGGTTTTTTAGAACAAAAGGGGAAATTGTGGAAAAATTACAAAACCAATCGATCTAGGGTTTGTCATGGATGAAATCTGGATATAAATGATGAATAATGATGCTATAATGATTACCTATTGATTGGGATGTTTAGGGCTTGATTTTTGATAAAATATTTACAAACCGATTGGAAAATAATTAGTCAAGGGGGTGTTTTGTAATTCTTAAAACTCAAGGGATATTTTTTTAAGTTATTTTGGACCTAGTAGAATTTGAATAAACTATAAAATGAGGGCTTGATATATAAATTTTGTATTTAAAAGGTTAAATGGGTAAATATATATATTTATTAATTCGATTTATAATTAATTAAACTTGAGGGACTAAAAAAGTAAATTCTGGAAACTTGAAGTTATTTTGAGTAAATGATAATGTTAAGAGTGTTTTGGGTAATTTGGTGTATTTATGGGTCTATTGTGTAATTAACATGGAATTATGATTTAATGTATAAGTTTTGTAAACTTAAGGGACCATTTGTGTAAAATCTGAAATGTGAGGGGCTGTTTCGTACTAAATGTAAACTCGGATGTGACATTCTGAATTTTGGTAAAATAATATGCTTGGTTGGTAAATATGGATATTATAGGGTTAAATTGTAAATTACATAATTATAAGGTTTAATTTGTAAAATAATAACTAAAAGGGTGTAACTTGTAAATATTTGAAACTTGAAGGCTAAACGTAAAATTTTGGAAAATTAAGTATTTGAATGGTAAATTATAATATTTCTATTTTAACCTTGAACTTTGATGAATTTACATTTATAACCCTGAACTATGAAAGCTTGTCATAATTAACCCTGAACTTGTATAACTTGTCAAATGATCATGACTTCCATAATAAGCCTACATTAAAGACTTAACTTGAATTATACCACTTGAATCTTGCTAAGTATGGAAACTTGCTAATTCTGGAAACCTGTTAAGAATAGAAACCTGCTAAAAATAGAAAGTCACTTATAATGGGAAGATAACTGAAACCCCTTTCTTATTTCTGTCTTCTACTCCTTTAGGTTCGAGGAGGGAGTGATTTTGATCCCTGTCAGCTACTCTTGTGTTTGTGCTTGCTATTTGAATAAGGTACGGATATTCTGCCCTTTTCAGTAAGGGGCCTTCGTTCTCTTGATTTATTTGATTCGTTTAAGATTTCCCGAACCATTGCTCTGTATCCCTTGTATTGTGAACCTTGATCTGTGTACTTACTCTTGGACCCTTGTTTGAACCCTTGCCTTGATCTTTGTTTTATACCTTGTTCTGAACCTTGCCATGAACCTTGATATGAACCCTGCCATAAAACCTTGACTTGAACCTTGATATTTTGATATTATAACTGGACGAGAAAATCTTTTTAATTAATTATGAAAATGTTTTCAAGAAACTATTTTGAAGACTATCTTTATAGAAACCTTTTGAAAAGACCTTCTTTATGAAAACCGTTTAAAAATCATTTTATGGAGACCAGTACTTAAGGATTATTTTGACACCTATAAAATGGACTTTTAATAGTAAACTTTTAAAGTGAACTTTATTATGAACCTTTGAACCTCCTGATATTGACCTCCTGATATTGACCTTCCTGATATTGAACCTTCTGATATTGAACCCTCTGATACGAACCTTCTGACTTGATACTTGATACCTGATACTTGACACCTGACACTTGATACTTAACCTTGACCCACAGTTTGATATTACGAGCCACCCACCAGGCATGAGGTGTTCATGTCCTTGTCATTGATGCACCGATGACTTGACTCTAGGGTAGGAGAGAGATGTCCTATCCCGTCCCTGACTTGATTATATGGCGTGTATTGGTAGACTCTGGCCACCTGGGGCGTATGGATGCATCCTAGACTTGACCTGATTTGTTTACTTGTTATACCTGGTGACTGATGGTGTGTGCGATGCACGTCTTTCACAACCCCTGGGAGCTCATGACTCCAACCCTGAGAGGTAACCCCTCACCCTGTACTTGGTACCGAGGTCTCCCCTCCGTACACCCTGATTACTGGACTTGATATGATTTCTGATTTCTGGGCTCGTAGTGGATTTCTGTTACCCTTACACTTAACCGTATTACTTTCCTTAGCTTTGACATATTTACATGACCTTGATATCACTTATCTTTTATTACTGTTACATTATACTTGTACCTTGACTCTGACCGGTTCGTATTTCTCTTCCTGTTCTTTATTCTATATTATTGCTTTGTTTCTGTTATATCTGTTCACTGAGCTCTCGTAGCTCAGCCGCATTTCTTTTCCTGCGGCAGGTACATTTAAGCTAGGAGCTGGGTTTTAGCTTGGGATGAGAGCAACTTGTGTGAAGTTTAGACCTTGTCATTTTAGAGTGACCATTTGGATATTTATTTTGGCATGCCATTGTTGGCACTTGGATTATATTTTGTACTTCGTTATTTCTGTCTTGTACTTTATATAAGTCGTGTTGACTTATTTTCCTTTTGATTTTTATATTAAGACTTCCGCTACTTTAATTCTTGAATGCTTGTATCTGATATGAAACCATGTACTTGTGACGCCTTTGCCCTTGCCGGGTTGGGGTGTTACAATTTATGGTGTCAGAGATAAGGCTTCAGAAACCCTTAGAGCTTAGGCTTGACCTGTGAGGATTGGGTAGACATTAGGTTTCCGCACGCGCACTCTCTTTTCCTGTTATGCCCTGTCATCTTTCCTTGATTCTGCTCTGTCATATTTTCCTGTTCTGTTCTGTCATTCTTCATGTTCTGTTCTGTCATATTTTCTTGATCGTCGGCTTAATTCGGAGTTTGCGAATCCGTCAGCATGTTGCGATGCAGCTCACAACATCGAGATTTTCATGAGGGTGTTGGTTACAAACGAGACCGTGATGGCGACAAGGTGCAGCAACAGATTCAGAGTCAGGACGTCAAGGAGTATTCGGACAAGAGCTACGACCAGAAGAAATCAGATTCGAGGGGCCGAGATTCGAGGTCAGTTTCTAAGCAGGATGGTGATCGTCAGGAGCGCAGCGTCAACCAAACGGCAGCGGAGAGATCATTCTTCTAGAGGCTATCAGCAAGATCGGGCTACTGGATCAAACTCACAGAGGAGATCATCTGAGTACTCTACTTCCCTACCTGTTTGTGGTTCTTGTGGGAAAAACCATACTGGAGCTTGTCGTATAACGTCTGGTGCTTGTTTCCGATGTGGTTATTCTGAGCATCAAGTGAGAAATTGTCCTAAGCAATCTACGTCAGCACGTGAGAAATTCCTTGATCCTCCTCCCCCTGTTCCTCATACCGGTCGTGTCTTTTCGCTTTCTCATGATCGGACTGATAGCGCGTCTGGTATGTCCTTGTTTTGTTTTCCGTTCTCTTTCATTTCTGATTACTTGCAAATTTCGAGGACGAATTTTTCTTTTTAAGAGGGGAAGAGTTGTAAAACCCAAAAATCTAAAACATGCAAAAATTACCAAATTACCCCTGAAACTTTAAAATTTAATTAAAGCTTAATTAAGGTACCGAATTAATCCCGAATCTCTGGAAACGAACTACAAATCAAGCAAGATAATTTTGAGGCAAGCTCTAATATTTTTACAAAGTACAAAGAATGTATTATTTCACCACAAATACACATTGGCCGAATGTTTTAATTAAATTACAAAAGTTATAATATTTATTTGTTTTAAAAACACATTTCAGCTACAATTAAATTAAGAAAAGTGTTAATTAAGGTAAATTGATCCCTTGGGCCATCAAGGCCGGTATTCTAGCCATATCCCTCCCCCAAATATTCGGTCCATCTCAACAAATAGCATTCCATAAATTATTTCACCCATTAAACCCTAACAAACTATTAGCCGCCACTCATAAAAATCCCACACACCACATCCGAATTTTCTAAAGAATGGGACTATTTTTCTAGTGTTCTTCATAGTGCAAAGGAGGTGGGAAAAATAGCTAGACAATTTTGGGAGTGTTCGTTTGGGCGTGAAGAATTATTTGGTCGAAAATATTGAAACCGAGCAACACAAAATCACAACGTGTGATTCCTTTGATCTATAATTTTTCTGGTAATTTTCTAGCCCTCTCCTAATCATATATAACGTGGGAAAAATAGTAGAATTGAAGCATGCACTATATTTTGATCGAATGAAAAATAATGAACTATTAAACCCTAAAATCGAAATCGGGTTCCATAAAATTATAGCGAATTTTTTGGGCTTTGTTTATATTTTTCGTGAGTCCCTTATACATCATAAGATCACAGAAAAATGGTACCTTGAATTGTTTGAGTCGAATTTGTGGTTTTTGGGAATTAATTGTATATCGGGTTTTTTTAGAACAAAAGGGGAAATTGTGGAAAAATTACAAAACCAATCGATCTAGGGTTTGTCATGGATGAAATCTGGATATAAATGATGAATAATGATGCTATAATGATTACCTATTGATTGGGATGTTTAGGGCTTGATTTTTGATAAAATATTTACAAACCGATTGGAAAATAATTAGTCAAGGGGGTGTTTTGTAATTCTTAAAACTCAAGGGATATTTTTTAAGTTATTTTGGACCTGGTAGAATTTGAATAAACTATAAAATGAGGGCTTGATATATAAATTTTGTATTTAAAAGGTTAAATGGGTAAATATATATATTTATTAATTCGATTTATAATTAATTAAACTTGAGGGACTAAAAAAGTAAATTCTGGAAACTTGAAGTTATTTTGAGTAAATGATAATGTTAAGAGTGTTTTGGGTAATTTGGTGTATTTATGGGTCTATTGTGTAATTAACATGGAATTATGATTTAATGTATAAGTTTTGTAAACTTAAGGGACCATTTGTGTAAAATCTGAAATGTGAGGGGTTGTTTCGTACTAAATGTAAACTCGGATGTGACATTCTGAATTTTGGTAAAATAATATGCTTGGTTGGTAAATATGGATATTATAGGGTTAAATTGTAAATTACATAATTATAAGGTTTAATTTGTAAAATAATTAACTAAAAGGGTGTAACTTGTAAATATTTGAAACTTGAAGGCTAAACGTAAAATTCTGGAAAATTAAGTATTTGAATGGTAAATTATAATATTTCTATTTTAACCTTGAACTTTGATGAATTTACATTTATAACCCTGAACTATGAAAGCTTGTCATAATTAACCCTGAACTTGTATAACTTGTCAAATGATCATGACTTCCATAATAAGCCTACATTAAAGACTTAACTTGAATTATACCACTTGAATCTTGCTAAGTATGGAAACTTGCTAATTCTGGAAACCTGTTAAGAATAGAAACCTGCTAAAAATAGAAAGTCACTTATAATGGGAAGATAACTGAAACCCCTTTCTTATTTCTGTCTTCTACTCCTTTAGGTTCGAGGAGGGAGTGATTTTGATCCCTGTCAGCTACTCTTGTGTTTGTGCTTGCTATTTGAATAAGGTACGGATATTCTGCCCTTTTCAGTAAGGGGCCTTCGTTCTCTTGATTTATTTGATTCGTTTAAGATTTCCCGAACCATTGCTCTGTATCCCTTGTATTGTGAACCTTGATCTGTGTACTTACTCTTGGACCCTTGTTTGAACCCTTGCCTTGATCTTTGTTTTATACCTTGTTCTGAACCTTGCCATGAACCTTGATATGAACCCTGCCATAAAACCTTGACTTGAACCTTGATATTTTGATATTATAACTGGACGAGAAAATATTTTTAATTAATTATGAAAATGTTTTCAAGAAACTATTTTGAAGACTATCTTTATAGAAACCTTTTGAAAAGACCTTCTTTATGAAAACCGTTTAAAAATCATTTTATGGAGACCAGTACTTAAGGATTATTTTGACACCTATAAAATGGACTTTTAATAGTAAACTTTTAAAGTGAACTTTATTATGAACCTTTGAACCTCCTGATATTGACCTCCTGATATTGACCTTCCTGATATTGAACCTTCTGATATTGAACCCTCTGATATGAACCTTCTGACTTGATACTTGATACCTGATACTTGACACCTGACACTTGATACTTAACCTTGACCCACAGTTTGATATTACGAGCCACCCACCAGGCATGAGGTGTTCATGTCCTTGTCATTGATGCACCGATGACTTGACTCTAGGGTAGGAGAGAGATGTCCTATCCCGTCCCTGACTTGATTATATGGCGTGTATTGGTAGACTCTGGCCACCTGGGGCGTATGGATGCATCCTAGACTTGACCTGATTTGTTTACTTGTTATACCTGGTGACTGATGGTGTGTGCGATGCACGTCTTTCACAACCCCTGGGAGCTCATGACTCCAACCCTGAGAGGTAACCCCTCACCCTGTACTTGGTACCGAGGTCTCCCCTCCGTACACCCTGATTACTGGACTTGATATGATTTCTGATTTCTGGGCTCGTAGTGGATTTCTGTTACCCTTACACTTAACCGTATTACTTTCCTTAGCTTTGACATATTTACATGACCTTGATATCACTTATCTTTTATTACTGTTACATTATACTTGTACCTTGACTCTGACCGGTTCGTATTTCTCTTCCTGTTCTTTATTCTATATTATTGCTTTGTTTCTGTTATATCTGTTCACTGAGCTCTCGTAGCTCAGCCGCATTTCTTTTCCTGCGGCAGGTACATTTAAGCTAGGAGCTGGGTTTTAGCTTGGGATGAGAGCAACTTGTGTGAAGTTTAGACCTTGTCATTTTAGAGTGACCATTTGGATATTTATTTTGGCATGCCATTGTTGGCACTTGGATTATATTTTGTACTTCGTTATTTCTGTCTTGTACTTTATATAAGTCGTGTTGACTTATTTTCCTTTTGATTTTTATATTAAGACTTCCGCTACTTTAATTCTTGAATGCTTGTATCTGATATGAAACCATGTACTTGTGACGCCTTTGCCCTTGCCGGGTTGGGGTGTTACAATTTATGGTGTCAGAGATAAGGCTTCAGAAACCCTTAGAGCTTAGGCTTGACCTGTGAGGATTGGGTAGACATTAGGTTTCCGCACGCGCACTCTCTTTTCCTGTTATGCCCTGTCATCTTTCCTTGATTCTGCTCTGTCATATTTTCCTGTTCTGTTCTGTCATTCTTCATGTTCTGTTCTGTCATATTTTCTTGATCGTCGGCTTAATTCGGAGTTTGCGAATCCGTCAGCATGTTGCGATGCAGCTCACAACATCGAGATTTTCATGAGGGTGTTGGTTACAAACGAGACCGTGATGGCGACAAGGTGCAGCAACAGATTCAGAGTCGGGACGTCAAGGAGTATTCGGACAAGAGCTACGACCAGAAGAAATCAGATTCGAGGGGCCGAGATTCGAGGTCAGTTTCTAAGCAGGATGGTGATCGTCAGGAGCGCAGCGTCAACCAAACGGCAGCGGAGAGATCATTCTTCTAGAGGCTATCAGCAAGATCGGGCTACTGGATCAAACTCACAGAGGAGATCATCTGAGTACTCTACTTCCCTACCTGTTTGTGGTTCTTGTGGGAAAAACCATACTGGAGCTTGTCGTATAACGTCTGGTGCTTGTTTCCGATGTGGTTATTCTGAGCATCAAGTGAGAAATTGTCCTAAGCAATCTACGTCAGCACGTGAGAAATTCCTTGATCCTCCTCCCCCTGTTCCTCATACCGGTCGTGTCTTTTCGCTTTCTCGTGATCGGACTGATAGCGCGTCTGGTATGTCCTTGTTTTGTTTTCCGTTCTCTTTCATTTCCGATTACTTGCAAATTTCGAGGACGAATTTTTCTTTTTAAGAGGGGAAGAGTTGTAAAACCCAAAAATCTAAAACATGCAAAAATTACCAAATTACCCCTGAAACTTTAAAATTTAATTAAAGCTTAATTAAGGTACCGAATTAATCCCGAATCTCTGGAAACGAACTACAAATCAAGCAAGATAATTTTGAGGCAAGCTCTAATATTTTTACAAAGTAGAAAGAATGTATTATTTCACCACAAATACACATTGGCCGAATGTTTTAATTAAATTACAAAAGTTATAATATTTATTTGTTTTAAAAACACATTTAAGCTACAATTAAATTAAGAAAAGTGTTAATTAAGGTAAATTGATCCCTTGGGCCATCAAGGCCGGTATTCTAGCCATATCCCTCCCCCAAATATTCGGTCCATCTCAACAAATAGCATTCCATAAATTATTTCACCCATTAAACCCTAACAAACTATTAGCCGCCACTCATAAAAATCCCACACACCACATCCGAATTTTATGAAGAAAGGGACTATTTTTCTAGTGTTCTTCATAGTGCAAAGGAGGTGGGAAAAATAGCTACACAATTTTGGGAGTGTTCGTTTGGGCGTGAAGAATTATTTGGTCGAAAATATTGAAACCGAGCAACACAAAATCACAACGTGTGATTCCTTTGATCTATAATTTTTTTGGTAATTTTCTAGCCCTTTCCTAATCATATATAACGTGGGAAAAATAGTAGAATCGAACCATGCACTATATTTTGATCGAATGAAAAATAATGAACTATTAAACCCTAAAATCGAAATCGGGTTCCATAAAATTATAGCGAATTTTTTGGGCTTTGTTTATATTTTTTGTGAGTCCCTTATACATCATAAGATCACAGAAAAATGGTACCTTGAATTGTTTGAGTCGAATTTGTGGTTTTTGGGAATTAATTGTATATCGGGTTTTTTAGAACAAAAGGGGAAATTGTGGAAAAATTACAAAACCAATCGATCTAGGGTTTGTCATGGATGAAATCTGGATATAAATGATGAATAATGATGCTATAATGATTACCTATTGATTGGGATGTTTAGGGCTTGATTTTTGATAAAATATTTACAAACCGATTGGAAAATAATTAGTCAAGGGGGTGTTTTGTAATTCTTAAAACTCATGGGATATTTTTTTAAGTTATTTTGGACCTGGTAGAATTTGAATAAACTATAAAATGAGGGCTTGATATATAAATTTTGTATTTAAAAGGTTAAATGGGTAAATATATATATTTATTAATTCGATTTATAATTAATTAAACTTGAGGGACTAAAAAAGTAAATTCTGGAAACTTGAAGTTATTTTGAGTAAATGATAATGTTAAGAGTGTTTTGGGTAATTTGGTGTATTTATGGGTCTATTGTGTAATTAACATGGAATTATGATTTAATGTATAAGTTTTGTAAACTTAAGGGACCATTTGTGTAAAATCTGAAATGTGAGGGGCTGTTTCGTACTAAATGTAAACTCGGATGTGACATTCTGAATTTTGGTAAAATAATATGCTTGGTTGGTAAATATGGATATTATAGGGTTAAATTGTAAATTACATAATTATAAGGTTTAATTTGTAAAATAATTAACTAAAAGGGTGTAACTTGTAAATATTTGAAACTTGAAGGCTAAACGTAAAATTCTGGAAAATTAAGTATTTGAATGGTAAATTATAATATTTCTATTTTAACCTTGAACTTTGATGAATTTACATTTATAACCCTGAACTATGAAAGCTTGTCATAATTAACCCTGAACTTGTATAACTTGTCAAATGATCATGACTTCCATAATAAGCCTACATTAAAGACTTAACTTGAATTATACCACTTGAATCTTGCTAAGTATGGAAACTTGCTAATTCTGGAAACCTGTTAAGAATAGAAACCTGCTAAAAATAGAAAGTCACTTATAATGGGAAGATAACTGAAACCCCTTTCTTATTTCTGTCTTCTACTCCTTTAGGTTCGAGGAGGGAGTGATTTTGATCCCTGTCAGCTACTCTTGTGTTTGTGCTTGCTATTTGAATAAGGTACGGATATTCTGCCCTTTTCAGTAAGGGGCCTTCGTTCTCTTGATTTATTTGATTCGTTTAAGATTTCCCGAACCATTGCTCTGTATCCCTTGTATTGTGAACCTTGATCTTGGTTACTTACTCTTGGACCCTTGTTTGAACCCTTGCCTTGATCTTTGTTTTATACCTTGTTCTGAACCTTGCCATGAACCTTGATATGAACCCTGCCATAAAACCTTGACTTGAACCTTGATATTTTGATATTATAACTGGACGAGAAAATCTTTTTAATTAATTATGAAAATGTTTTCAAGAAACTATTTTGAAGACTATCTTTATAGAAACCTTTTGAAAAGACCTTCTTTATGAAAACCGTTTAAAAATCATTTTATGGAGACCAGTACTTAAGGATTATTTTGACACCTATAAAATGGACTTTTAATAGTAAACTTTTAAAGTGAACTTTATTATGAACCTTTGAACCTCCTGATATTGACCTCCTGATATTGACCTTCCTGATATTGAACCTTCTGATATTGAACCCTCTGATATGAACCTTCTGACTTGATACTTGATACCTAATACTTGACACCTGACACTTGATACTTAACCTTGACCCACAGTTTGATATTACGAGCCACCCACCAGGCATGAGGTGTTCATGTCCTTGTCATTGATGCACCGATGACTTGACTCTAGGGTAGGAGAGAGATGTCCTATCCCGTCCCTGACTTGATTATATGGCGTGTATTGGTAGACTCTGGCCACCTGGGGCGTATGGATGCATCCTAGACTTGACCTGATTTGTTTACTTGTTATACCTGGTGACTGATGGTGTGTGCGATGCACGTCTTTCACAACCCCTGGGAGCTCATGACTCCAACCCTGAGAGGTAACCCCTCACCCTGTACTTGGTACCGAGGTCTCCCCTCCGTACACCCTGATTACTGGACTTGATATGATTTCTGATTTCTGGGCTCGTAGTGGATTTCTGTTACCCTTACACTTAACCGTATTACTTTCCTTAGCTTTGACATATTTACATGACCTTGATATCACTTATCTTTTATTACTGTTACATTATACTTGTACCTTGACTCTGACCGGTTCGTATTTCTCTTCCTGTTCTTTATTCTATATTATTGCTTTGTTTCTGTTATATCTGTTCACTGAGCTCTCGTAGCTCAGCCGCATTTCTTTTCCTGCGGCAGGTACATTTAAGCTAGGAGCTGGGTTTTAGCTTGGGATGAGAGCAACTTGTGTGAAGTTTAGACCTTGTCATTTTAGAGTGACCATTTGGATATTTATTTTGGCATGCCATTGTTGGCACTTGGATTATATTTTGTACTTCGTTATTTCTGTCTTGTACTTTATATAAGTCGTGTTGACTTATTTTCCTTTTGATTTTTATATTAAGACTTCCGCTACTTTAATTCTTGAATGCTTGTATCTGATATGAAACCATGTACTTGTGACGCCTTTGCCCTTGCCGGGTTGGGGTGTTACAATTTATGGTGTCAGAGATAAGGCTTCAGAAACCCTTAGAGCTTAGGCTTGACCTGTGAGGATTGGGTAGACATTAGGTTTCCGCACGCGCACTCTCTTTTCCTGTTATGCCCTGTCATCTTTCCTTGATTCTGCTCTGTCATATTTTCCTGTTCTGTTCTGTCATTCTTCATGTTCTGTTCTGTCATATTTTCTTGATCGTCGGCTTAATTCGGAGTTTGCGAATCCGTCAGCATGTTGCGATGCAGCTCACAACATCGAGATTTTCATGAGGGTGTTGGTTACAAACGAGACCGTGATGGCGACAAGGTGCAGCAACAGATTCAGAGTCGGGACGTCAAGGAGTATTCGGACAAGAGCTACGACCAGAAGAAATCAGATTCGAGGGGCCGAGATTCGAGGTCAGTTTCTAAGCAGGATGGTGATCGTCAGGAGCGCAGCGTCAACCAAACGGCAGCGGAGAGATCATTCTTCTAGAGGCTATCAGCAACGATCGGGCTACTGGATCAAACTCACAGAGGAGATCATCTGAGTACTCTACTTCCCTACCTGTTTGTGGTTCTTGTGGGAAAAACCATACTGGAGCTTGTCGTATAACGTCTGGTGCTTGTTTCCGATGTGGTTTTCTGAGCATCAAGTGAGAAATTGTCCTAAGCAATCTACGTCAGCACGTGAGAAATTCCTTGATCCTCCTCCCCCTGTTCCTCATACCGGTCGTGTCTTTTCGCTTTCTCGTGATCGGACTGATAGCGCGTCTGGTATGTCCTTGTTTTGTTTTCCGTTCTCTTTCATTTCTGATTACTTGCAAATTTCGAGGACGAATTTTTCTTTTTAAGAGGGGAAGAGTTGTAAAACCTGAAAATCTAAAACATGCAAAAATTACCAAATTACCCCTGAAACTTTAAAATTTAATTAAAGCTTAATTAAGGTACCGAATTAATCCCGAATCTCTGGAAACGAACTACAAATCAAGCAAGATAATTTTGAGGCAAGCTCTAATATTTTTACAAAGTACAAAGAATGTATTATTTCACCACAAATACACATTGGCCGAATGTTTTAATTAAATTACAAAAGTTATAATATTTATTTGTTTTAAAAACACATTTAAGCTACAATTAAATTAAGAAAAGTGTTAATTAAGGTAAATTGATCCCTTGGGCCATCAAGGCCGGTATTCTAGCCATATCCCTCCCCCAAATATTCGGTCCATCTCAACAAATAGCATTCCATAAATTATTTCACCCATTAAACCCTAACAAACTATTAGCCGCCACTCATAAAAATCCCACACACCACATCCGAATTTTATGAAGAAAGGGACTATTTTTCTAGTGTTCTTCATAGTGCAAAGGAGGTGGGAAAAATAGCTACACAATTTTGGGAGTGTTCGTTTGGGCGTGAAGAATTATTTGGTCGAAAATATTGAAACCGAGCAACACAAAATCACAACGTGTGATTCCTTTGATCTATAATTTTTCTGGTAATTTTCTAGCCCTTTCCTAATCATATATAACGTGGGAAAAATAGTAGAATCGAACCATGCACTATATTTTGATCGAATGAAAAATAATGAACTATTAAACCCTAAAATCAAAATCGGGTTCCATAAAATTATAGCGAATTTTATGGGCTTTGTTTATATTTTTCGTGAGTCCCTTATACATCATAAGATCACAGAAAAATGGTACCTTGAATTGTTTTAGTCGAATTTGTGGTTTTTGGGAATTAATTTTATATCGGGTTTTTTAGAACAAAAGGGGAAATTGTCGAAAAATTACAAAACCGATCAATCTAGGGTTTGTCATGGATGAAATCTGGATATAAATGATGAATAATGATGCTATAATGATTACCTATTGATTGGGATGTTTAGGGCTTGATTTTTGATAAAATATTTACAAACCGATTGGAAAATAATTAGTCAAGGGGGTGTTTTGTAATTCTTAAAACTCAAGGGATATTTTTTTAAGTTATTTTGGACTTGGTAGAATTCGAATAAAATATAAATTGAGGGCTTGATATATAAATTTTGTATTTAAAAGGTTAAATGGGTAAATATATATATTTATTAATTCGATTTATAATTAATTAAACTTGAGGGACTAAAAAGGTAAATTCTGGAAACTTAAAGTTATTTTGAGTAAATAATAATGTTAAGAGTGTTTTGGGTAATTTGGAGTATTTATGGGTCTATTGTGTAATTATCATGGAATTATGATTTAATGTATAAGTTTTGTAAACTTAAGGGACCATTTGTGTAAAATCTGAAATATGAGGGGCTATTTCGTACTAAATGTAAACTCGGATGTGACATTCTGAATTTTGTTAAAATAATATGCTTGGTTGGTAAATATGGATATTATAGGGTTAAATTGTAAATTACATAATTATAAGGTTTAATTTGTAAAATAATTAACTAAAAGGGTGTAACTTGTAAATATTTGAAACTTGAAGGCTAAACGTGAAATTCTAGAAAATTAAGTATTTGAATGGTAAATTATAATATTTCTATTTTAACCTTGAACTTTGATGAATTTACATTTATAACCCTGAACTATGAAAGCTTGTCATAATTAACCCTGAACTTGTATAACTTGTCAAATGATCATGACTTCCTAATAAGCCTACATTAAAGACTTAACTTGAATTATACCACTTGAATCTTGCTAAGTATGGAAACTTGCTAATTCTGGAAACCTGTTAAGAATAGAAACCTGCTAAAAATAGAAAGTCACTTATAATGGGAAGATAACTGAAACCCCTTTCTTATTTCTGTCTTCTACTCCTTTAGGTTCGAGGAGGGAGTGATTTTGATCCCTGTCAGCTACTCTTGTGTTTGTGCTTGCTATTTGAATAAGGTACGGATATTCTGCCCTTTTCAGTAAGGGGCCTTCGTTCTCTTGATTTATTTGATTCGTTTAAGATTTCCCGAACCATTGCTCTGTATCCCTTGTATTGTGAACCTTGATCTGTGTACTTACTCTTGGACCCTTGTTTGAACCCTTGCCTTGATCTTTGTTTTATACCTTGTTCTGAACCTTGCCATGAACCTTGATATGAACCCTGCCATAAAACCTTGACTTGAACCTTGATATTTTGATATTATAACTGGACGAGAAAATCTTTTTAATTAATTATGAAAATGTTTTCAAGAAACTATTTTGAAGACTATCTTTATAGAAACCTTTTGAAAAGACCTTCTTTATGAAAACCGTTTAAAAATCATTTTATGGAGACCAGTACTTAAGGATTATTTTGACACCTATAAAATGGACTTTTAATAGTAAACTTTTAAAGTGAACTTTATTATGAACCTTTGAACCTCCTGATATTGACCTCCTGATATTGACCTTCCTGATATTGAACCTTCTGATATTGAACCCTCTGATATGAACCTTCTGACTTGATACTTGATACCTGATACTTGACACCTGACACTTGATACTTGATACTTAACCTTGACCCACAGTTTGATATTACGAGCCACCCACCAGGCATGAGGTGTTCATGTCCTTGTCATTGATGCACCGATGACTTGACTCTAGGGTAGGAGAGAGATGTCCTATCCCGTCCCTGACTTGATTATATGGCGTGTATTGGTAGACTCTGGCCACCTGGGGCGTATGGATGCATCCTAGACTTGACCTGATTTGTTTATTGTTATACCTGGTGACTGATGGTGTGTGCGATGCACATCTTTCACAACCCCTGGGAGCTCATGACTCCAACCCTGAGAGGTAACCCCTCACCCTGTACTTGGTACCGAGGTCTCCCCTCCGTACACCCTGATTACTGGACTTGATATGATTTCTGATTTCTGGGCTCGTAGTGGATTTCTGTTACCCTTACACTTAACCGTATTACTTTCCTTAACTTTGACATATTTACATGACCTTGATATCACTTATCTTTCATTACTGTTACATTATACTTGTACCTTGACTCTGACCGGTTCGTATTTCTCTTCCTGTTCTTTATTCTATATTATTGCTTTGTTTCTGTTATATCTGTTCACTGAGCTCTCGTAGCTCAGCCGCATTTCTTTTCCTGCGGCAGGTACATTTCAGCTAGGAGCTGGGTTTTAGCTTGGGATGAGAGCAACTTGTGTGAAGTTTAGACCTTGTCATTTTAGTGTGACCATTTGGATATTTATTTTGGCATGCCATTGTTGGCACTTGGATTATATTTTGTACTTCGTTATTTCTGTCTTGTACTTGATATAAGTCGTGTTGACTTATTTTCCTTTTGATTTTTATATTAAGACTTCCGCTACTTTAATTCTTGAATGCTTGTATCTGATATGAAACCATGTACTTGTGACGCCTTTGCCCTTGCCGGGTTGGGTGTTACAAGAACACTGAGCTACCTCAAGCTAGTGGTTCTGCTCACAATGTTGCAAATGAGGTTGTCATAAAAGAGGAGGATGACATGTTGGCAAGGGCTGCCAATACTGTGTCTAGCTTAGCAGCAGCACAGGACAGTGGTAACATCCATAAGACCTAAACCAAGACAACTTCTAATGAGTCTAGTTCCCATGGAATTTATTCAGGTGAAGGACTCAGTCAAATGGATACAATGTGGGGCTCAGATGCTCAACCTAGGGTTGAGGCTGAGCTTAACATTTCCAGTAATCCACCTCTCGGGCTAGGTAACACAAGTCGAAGTGGTGAGGATAGAATTGAACTTATTAAGGAATTGATGACCACATGTACAAAATTGTGAAAGGATGTTCTTGATCTCCAAAAGCTTACTACTTCTCAAGGTGCTGAAATTACACAATTGAATAGGAGAGTTAGATATTTAGAAGGGAGACAGAGGTCAAGAGCACACAAATTGAAAAGATTGCATAAGGTGGCTATAACTAATCAGGTTGTTTCATCTAGTTCTGAAGATGTTTCCAAGATTTTCAAGAGGATGCTCCCAAACAGGGGGGAAATGAGAGCTTGGCTTCAGGAGAGGATATTGTTATGGATAAAGATGAGGCTGGAGTTACTCTGATTGGTTGTGAAGATATTGATGAAGAGGTTCTTTTCTGCTGGTGATGAATTTGTGGTAGCAGATCAACATGGGAATGAAATTATTTTGGATAATGCTGCTAAGGTTGATAGTGTTGCTGAAATTGATGCTGAAAAGGTTGTTCAAATGGCTAAAATTGTGGTTAATGCTGTTACTAGAGTTACTACTGTCAGTGAATCTGTCAAGAATGTTGAAGACATTAGTGCTGCTGGTAAAGATATTAGTGCTGCTAGTGAGCAAGTTCATGCTGCTAGTGAAAAAGTTTCAGTTGTTGAGTCAAATGTTAATGCTGCTGCTATCAATGATGATGATGACTGGACTTTAGCTCAAGCCATGATTGATCTAAAGATGACAAAGCCAAAAGAACAAGGTGTAGTGATCAAAGACCCAACACCTACAACAACACAATTACAACCACCACAACATGGCAAAGGAAAAAGCATTATGGTAGAACCTGAAGAGCCTGAAAAGATTCTTTCAAAATCAAAGCAAATGCTCTTAGATGCTGAGATAGCAAGGAAACAACAAGAAGAGTATGATGCTGTAAATCAGAGAATACTTGATGAAAGAAGAAAGGAGGAAGAAGCTAGTCTTGCTATGATAGATGAATTAAATGAATGGGATGACATTCAAGCTAAATGTGAAGCTGATCACATGTTAGCTCAACAAATGTGGCAAGATGAACAGGAAGAGCTATCAGTGGAAGAAAAGTCAAAGCTCTTCATGAAATTTCTAGCTGACCAAAAGAAGTTTTTTGCAAGGAAGAGATCTGAAGCTAAAAGGAACAAACCACCTACTCAGGCACAAAGAAAGAATTTTATGCAGACCTATCTGAAAAATATGGGAGGATGGAAACAAGCTCAATTCAAAGGGATGAGTTATGACAAAATCAAAGAAGAGTTTGACAAAGTTTTCAGAAGGAAAAATACTTTTATTGCTATAAGTTCAGAGGAAGTAGTGAGGAGTTCTAAGAAAGCAATGACAACTGAAGATAGTAGTAATAAAAGAACAGGTTCAGAGTTAGAGTCTGTAAGCAGCAAGAAGCAGAAAGTTGATGTGCAAATAGTGCAAGCAGAGCAAATTAAGAAACAAAAGCTAGATATGGAAAGCCTTAACAAGCAGAAGATGGAAGAATTGAGAAGTTTAAAGGCTGAGCAGGCAAAGAAGGCGCAAGAAGAAGCAAAAGCTAAGTTAATACTTTTAACTGAACTTGCTTCAGACCATGATGAAGAAATCATTGATGTTGTTCCATTGAAGACCAAGGTACCCATTATTGACTGGAAGACAGGGTATCATGGAAAAACTACATGGTGGGAAATTATAAGGGTTGGTGGAACATCTCAATGATTTGTTACTTTTGATCAAATGCTCAGGAAGTTTGACAGTGAAGATCTAGAGACATTATAGGGACTGGTTAAAGCTAAGTATGGATTAACTAGGCCTGAAGGCATTTTGGATTGGATTCTCTAGGGAGACTTAAAAGTTATGTTTGAATGGCATCATGAAGATAGTGTATGGGCAGAACAGAAGGGAAATAAACTGGTGGAAACTTTTTCAATCATGTGGAGTACATACAATGATGATGAGAGGATTACATATCTACATGCAAGTTGAGAAAGAATATCCTCTAAGTAAAGCTACTCTTAATATGATGCTTAATGGTGCTGTTAATCTGAAGATTGATTACTGGTCTGAGATGGTTTATCAGTTGCTCAAGAAAATGGAGAAACCACTCTATGGTGCTGATTATAAGAAAATGAGAAAATAGAGTGTTTGGAAGCATCCTCCTAGTGAAGGTTCAAGCTTTAAAGGAAACTTGATGATTTTAAGGGAAAATATCAAGTTTAGGGGAGGATTGTTGGGTTTTAAAGGCTTTTTAAGTTACTACTGCTTACATGGTTAAGATTGCTCATGGTCTACACAAGAATTGTTCTAAGACATTACTACTGCTAGTTATGATTGTTAAGACTGCTGGTTGAAGTTAAGACTGCTAGAGTACATTATGATTGCTGAAAGACTTCAAGGAAAAATACTCTAAGTGGTTAATGCTGCTAGAAGGAAACTTAGTATTGCTAGTACTAAGTTACAACTGCTTCAGATTTAGTACTGCCAGTGTAAAGAGTTAATGCTGATGGTTGATTGTTATTATTACTAAAGAGATTGAGTCGGTTTATGTTTATAGAATATCTTGTAACGAAAGTTTAGTAATAGATAAATATAGAAAAGATATTTATCTTGTGTAGAAAGTTATTGTAAGCCGACTAGGACTCCTTAATCTATAAAAGGAGGTCCTAGGGCATAGAGTTCGATACGTTTTTATTCATGGCTTCAAGGTTGTAAACCCTAATACTTTCAGAGTATTCGTATTAATATATTGAAGCTATTGGTTTGTTTACTATAGTGATCATTTTTCTTCTTAATACTATTGTTTAGATTCCACATAAACCTTAGTAATTCAACACAGTTTCTATAACTAGTTGTGTTAGTTTATCTAGCATAACTAAACCTTTACAAGCTAAGGGAATTCGATCAAGAACATAGCTGGGATCAACACATATTCCAAGTATATTCTGTGTATCTACTAAAATATGGCGTAAACTATAGATTCGTTACACCGTAATCTTCAAATCTTCTAAATACTTGGACGGGGGATAAGATCTTCATTACGGGATATGGCCAGAGTTTCATATGCCGTAATCCTTCAATGGTTGACTTGGGCTTTGACTGTAGAGCTTCTAATTACGGCGTATTGCCATAGTTAAATACGTCATATTCTTCAATATTCACCAAGATTAGTGACTTCTTCTAGGTACCAATACGGCGTAAGGCCAGAGTTACTTACGTCGTATGCTCTTTTACAGCTTGCATACAAAATAGCTCCAAATCATGCCTAAAATCTGTACTTTTTACAATATTGCTCCAAAATCAATGAAATGGGAAAACTTAAGCAATTTAGTATCAATTGAGATATAAACATGCATAATATGAGCAATAAACATGTGATAAATATTCAACAATTTGGGACTTATTAGTACGCTTCAGTGCGTCAATCCTTCAGAAAAGAAGAGAAATCTTCTTAATTATTGTGAGCAAAATTTATACAAGATTTTTCAAAAAGCTTTTTATAAAACATTTTTCTAAAATTTTTTGCTCATGATAAACAAGTTTTGAGCATGTTTTTATTATTATTCATTTAATCGTTATTAGCTCAATACTTAATAAAATTTCAAAAACAATGCTACCCATTTAAATAATAGATCAAAAACAGTTTAAAATATTAAGCTATTTTTGAGGGTGAGAAAAATAGAAGTTTGTTTTTGAAATCAAAGAATAAGTTGTTAAAAGTTGTTGAAAAATAAAAACAAAAATGTTGTTGATAAGAAAAATAAAAAAAAATGTCGTTAAAACGTTGGGAAAATACCATCACTACGAGGGGGAGTGACAATTTTATTTAAACATTTTTTATATGACGGAAACAATCAATAAAAAGATCTAAAATGTTTTCAAAATTTTGTTAAAAAATAAAATGTTAATAAAAGGGACTTTGTGTGAAAGAGAGCATAAACCAAGGGAGAGTTTTGCTAAATTATTTAAACTGCTTTGAACCCTCCCCCTGTCCAAAACTCTCACAGAACTAGGTCACAATTATAAAGTTCAAAAGGTCCAAAAAGGGTTAATAACCAACCCATTGACTGCGAGAGAAACACACACAACCTTTTTTCACTATCATAACTCTCTCTCTCCTTCAAAACGCTCCCATCGCAAAACCCTTGCATAATCTGTGATTTTTGATTCTTGTGTTTCCCGTGCTTAAGTAAGACTTCTAAAACCTTTGACACATTATTTTACCTCTTTGTTTTGAATATCTTTACTTGTTATCCATTACATTGATAGAAAATCTAAGGTTAAGGTTGTGTATTTGGTTAAACACATAGATAATCATAAGGTTTGCGATTTAGGGCGTTTTGATTTAATTCTTGTGGTTAGACGACTGAGATAGGATGCTTAGATCATTTTTATGAAAGAAAATTGCCAATTAAATGGTTTGATTTGGGTTTAAATGGATCAACTTTGGGACGGAGGTGAATAGTTAGGGTTGCGACACCAATAATGATGGTTTGCGAGACCTTAGGATAGATCCAAAACTGATTTTAATAGTATTTTTAAATCTGCAAGACTTTTCTTGTGACAGCTTTTTCCAAAGAGTTGCGACACCCTTAGGTATCACAACTTTAATGTTGCGATAGCTTCTTAGTATCACAATTTTTTAGTTGCTATAGTAACAAATGTCACAACATTCTAGTTGCGAAAGCAATTAGTGTCACAACTAATTATATTGTGATACCTTGCTTTGCCTTATTGCGACAGTCGACTTTGTTGCAAGTGTTGACTATTTTTGCGATACCAAAAATCCTGCGATAGCAGATCTTGTGAACCTTTGTTACCCACCAATTTCTAAAGGTTACTCTGCCAAAAAAATTTAAAATCTTTGCGAAACTTTTATAAGTTTTACACTTATACAAACATTCAAAATAATTTTACTTAATTTCAACATAGTAATACTTATGATCAAACATTCTTTTAAATCAGTCACATCTTGTTCAAAACTTAAAGTTTTGGCAGAATTACTTTTCAAAACTTGAATTTTTTATAAAATTGAGTTCATTTTAAAAACAAATGTGTATTTCTCAAATTTTAAATTCATTTCAATGAGAAATATCAAATTTTTTATAAAGAAGAATTTTTAAAATACGATTAGTTTAGAATTGATTAGACTAGGATTGTATCCCGGTATTGCCTTTAAGTTGTTCGAGATGCATATGTTTAATTAAAATAATTAGACTTTTCTATGATTTCACTTTGTTACATATACACTTTGTGTATGACATTTTTTATGTCAAAGTGAATGTATGATTTTGACGGATTCAAATTTAAATTTTTCTCGGTTGCCAAAGCTATAAATAAACATTTAAAAACAATTTATGCAACCTTGAAATATTTTCACTCAAATCTGTTTTTCAAATGGTTTTGAGAAAACTCGACACGGTCTTAACTAAGAATATCTCGTCTTCAAGGTGGTTATTAGGGCTAGTTGTCACGTCAAAAATGATAATGTATCCCTTTAGCTACACAACGTAATAGAGTATTCAAGGTTTTGATACATTTAGGGAGATCTCACTTTTATGCAACAAAAGCTATTTTGAGACGACTTGTACTTGAATTAACCTAAAACTTCACATCTTCAAGATACTTATTAGGAATAGTTATCACCTAAATGCTAATGATGGACTTCTTTAACTAGGCAACGTAATAGAGAGTTTGACATTTTGTCATTTTTCCAGAAATCTCACGCTCGTGCAATTAAATTTTCTTTGCAAATGTTTTCTAAACAAATTATCTAGTATGCACTAGATTACTTAAGTTTAAAGTAAATGTTGATACTTTTTCCCAAAACATTCAAAGACGGTAAGATGAACGTATATTTTAAGCATGAGCACGTAAAACAACGTTCAATCCAAATCTCAAAATTCTTTGAAAAAGTATCACAACAAACAAACTTTTGGTGAGGAAAATCAAAAATAGACAGAGAGAATTAAATCGCATGTTAAAAGAAAAGAGGGCATGCGCTTATGCTATAAAAGTAAGAAAGCATAAGAAAAGAAAAATAAAAGAAATATGCTCCAAAAAGAAATGCCAGAGCATACAAAAACAGATAGAGTGAAATAAATAAATTTAAATTTATCCTTAAACTTATCATCTTTCATATCATTTCAGAATCATATTCAAAAAAATGGCTTAAGACACAAGTTTAAGATCAACTACAAAATGTTCAAGGAGAAGTTCCAGCTGTTCATGTTCCCACAAATGAAGAACTTATTCCCGAAGCTGAATTTCTCAGAATTGGTGATTGTAATCATCGATTCATTCTCAACCCCTTTGAATGTGATCACAACATAATCCCTGAAATACTCAGAAAGCATCCCATTTATCCCGCATTATCATCATTATACTCAACCGCTCCCATGATCTACATAGCACAATGATGGCGTCATGTTGTGCTCCTAGATGAAGTAAAGCCTGATACTCTTCAAAGCACAATTGAGACACAACAAGTTAATCTGACATCAGGAGATCTTTGAACTACACTAAATCTTCAAGCTGTAGATCGTGATAGTTTTGAAAACTTTGATGAACCAGCAAATGCCAACCAGCTAATTGATTTCTTCATTGAGCTGGGATACGATAAAGATGTTGAAAGCTTCAAACGGTTATCAGCATTTAAAAGGAAGTATCTACCCATGAGATGGGCTACGTTCAATTCAATTCTGAGAAAGAAACATGGATGGATCGAGGCACTAGCACACTTTTCCAAATCATGTATGGTATCGTGAAACAGCATTACCTCGACTATGCTAAGATGATCTGGGTGGATATCGTAGATCATGTCAATGGCAAGAAGTCAATGAAGAAGAAGAATGTATGCATTCCTTTTGTAAGATATATCAAACTGATGATTGCTCAATTCTTTAGGCAACATCCGAATATCTCATGACGAGAAGAAGATCCTATCGCAGAAGAATCTTACATGCGTAGTACACATAGTACATCAATTGTAACTGATAATGCACCAATGCCAATACCACAAACCCGGCTGGATCTTGCTAAAAAGGAAACGAATGCATACAAGGAGTATGTAGACTTAGTTAACGCTTTTATGGAAAGCTCAAAACCTAGAGGACCTACCCCTAAAGCACATAAGGTTAAAATATAGTCTAGTGCCAAAGTAGGACCCCCTAGGATGAGGAAGAAATCTCAAGCTAGAAAATGAACTAAGCCGGGTAGAAAGATTGCAAAGCAAGAGACGCTTAGTAGGTCTGAAGGGGTAGATGATCAAGAGGAAGGGGATACACTTATCGAGCCACAAACCGATGAGTCTAGGAAAACAAACGAATGCGAAGATGATGTGGGGAAGGATAAGGAGAAAAGTGAACCTTCTAAGGAGAATAAGGATAGTAAGGAGCCTAGGACTAGTGATGATCGTCCAGATGACGATGATGGAGATGACAAGGGGGACGGAGATGACACTCATAGAAAGGAGCCTAGGACGTAGATGAAGAATGAAACAAGTAGGTCAAGGTCCACTGAGTTACACCATTTGTACCAACAACAACAACAACACTAACATCATCAACAAAACCAACAACGATACCACTCACAACAACAACAACAATCCCTATCATAACTCACACTTCACAAAAACCATCATCAACAACAATAACATTAAAACATATCCCGACAACATCAACATCAACTCTATTTAAGAGAATCTGAGCTGAACCAGTTCCATTTGTCACAACCGCACACTTCAATGAAGTAATGGGAAAGATAACAGCTGATATGGACGCAAGATTCTCAGCCCAATGACAACGTCAATCTCACACTGGATGTTCGTCGTCCTAAAAAACACTGTCATTGGAACGTCTTTCAGAGATAATGCAAGATAGGTTTTTGAATGATCAATCATTACAAGAAGCTCACCCCAACATATATGATGCAGAAGCTTACAAGACCTCACAAGAAATTTTACAATCCTCCTAGGCAGTGTACCTAATCGTTGTAATGTAGTATGTAACACCCCCAATTTCGCGATACGCAGCGAAATTCAAACTGGGTGTTACTTCATGGCACAACAGTTATAACAATAGAAAACGAACTCTAATGAAGTCCTTTTAAAACATTTATCATTCGAATTATATAAATATCATAGTTTACAAAATTGAGGTCCTAGTTGGTTCCATGTTTACAAAATACATCAATATAAAGTATTTGATGTTTGTCGAATGATAAGATAGTTATAGCCTTCTTGATTGATCTCGTGCCCCTCCATGCCAGCCTCGATCATCATGGACCTGAGATACATGCTTAAAACAGTCAACACAAAGGTTGAGTGAAATTCATAGAGTTTATTAAATGTTTGAACACAATATGTTTGTAGTGTGAGTTAATTAGACTCATACTCATGGTTTGAAAACAAAGCAGTCATTATTTCACTAAGCTCATGCAACCAAAGCGTTAACGTGTACTAATATCAATTGGCGTGTTTATCGCCCCTGTAGGTAATTTGAAATTATACCCTATGTTCTCAAATATAGTGCGCTTGTTTGAACATACATGGTCAACACAAACGGGATTCGTCAATCCTAATAGGCCTATTCACAATATTCACGCTCACTACTCCTAGTGATTAACTGGTTCATGATGTGGCGCCTTATGTTTGGCAATGATGTTACTGAGTGACAATAAAACAATCAGATAAGCATACAGTATTCAAATGTTTGTGTGTTCATGTTAAAAAATCAAGGAATAATTTTATGGTCAAAGGAGGAGGGAAATAAGTTTGACTTTTTCCAAAAATGTAATAGTGTCTAAATGTCTTAGAAAGTGTGGTGCAGGTATAGGTTAAGGTTGCGTATAAGTAAAAATGCTTAAAATGCAAGTTTAGTTTCGTACGTCACAGAGTCTATTTGGTAACATTTGAATTTAAATTTTAAAAATTCCATAAAAGATTATGAGTGAACTAAAAATTAATTTGATGTGATAAAAAAAATTTCAGAGTTGGTTTTCGTTATGCGCGGGATATTTAAATGGCATTTAGACCAAAATGTAAATTTAAGACAAGGTTTTCTTAATAACTTTTGCGAAAATAGCCCAACGAGTGTCAAACTTTCATGTCATCATGGAAATATTTTAGCTTATGAGAATGTAGAATAAAAATTTCAGGAGTGAATAATAAAATTGAATGGTAAAAATGAATAGTAACCCGAAAATGTGAGTTGTTACATAGTATAGGTAAGACTCGGGAGATTCATCGTTCTCTAGGGAATAATGTCGTTAGGTCAAAATGTATGTCGAGATAGGTCTAAAGGTGAGGGATGATTCTTTTTGTATTTTTATATTATTTAGAAAGCAAGTAAAAATCTTGGGGTTTGAAGAGTGGACGGTTTAGCTACTAGCTAACTAAACCAAAACTAATATTAAAACTAAATTAAACTAATAACAAGAAAAGTAAATTGGTGGTAACTCGTATGATAGGGAAAATGGGTTCACTTAGATATCCTTACTCCCTAGTTATCTCCTACTGATTTGTCGAATTGTCATGTCATTGTTTTAATTGAAGCAAAGAGGTCTTTTAAAGGGTTGTAATGTTAGGTGTAAGGGCAAGGAAAAACACGATTTTGTTGGATATAGGGAATTTTAGTGGTGGCAAGTCAATCATCTTAGTCAATTACATGTACAATGAGGCGTTGCTAAGCCAAGACTCGACTCGACTCTCTAACTACTAACTCTTTTTGTATTTTTTTTCTTGACTCTATTTTGACTTCAACAAAAATAAAGGAAACGGGATGGTAGTCCGTATGTTTTTTCTCTTTTCTTTTTGTTCTCTTTTTTTTATTTTTTTTCATACACTCTTGCCCTACCATCCAAAATAATACATCATTACAAAGGGATTTCTTGCAACCTCTCTACACTTGAACTTTTACATAAATAAAAACTAACTAATGACCCGAATTAAGAAAATCAAAACACATGGAGTACTTTAAACATTTATGCACATATGGGGCTAATAACATTGACATTCTTCTCCATTACTCCATAATAACTAGTACTTTACCCATGAGTCCCAATCGTCCCAAAACTGTATTTACAAGATATGACTCGACTTAGCAACCATGTAACTAACCAGACAATTAACAAAGGGTTTAGCACATAAGTTGTAACAATATGCACTAAAAATGAGTGCATACAAGGTAGGCTAAGGAGATTTGGGTGTACATTTGGGGGTGGATTGTAAACAATGTTCTTCATTGATATTTCAGAATCCACCAAAATAACACGAGAACCGCGAAAAGGATAGGCTCTGAGTGGTGTACTAGGGGTATCGTGTAGTAAAAATGAGTACATCGCAAAGGTGTGGGAAAATTACTTGACCAATGAAGCCAACGTAATTATAAAATAGGTTAAAAACAAGTGTTATCCTAATCCCTCTTATCATTTAGTTAATCCTAACTACACGAAGGTAGTCTCACTAGCGATCTCAGGATGCATCACAAACGCAAGTTCTAGAATCTATATACTACCGGTACACTCATAAGCATTAAAGGTGAATGCTTTTTCCTAAATATCTAAAGGCGAACCTCACATTTTTGGGGTGGAAATTTTTTGAGTGGTAGGGTTTTTGTGCTAGCTATATAATTCCTATCTATGAGACGCTTATTTAAACTAAAGTTTCACTCCTATTTGTAAAAAAAAATTAATTTGGTGCTAAAATTACCCTAACAAGTATCTCTTTTAGTTTATTATACATTTACTAGAAAACAAAACAAATATCAAGCGAGTTATAGTTTCTAAGGTATCCCATTTTACCCTCCCTTCCCTTAAATTGAACATTGTCCCCAATGTTCTTGAAAAGTATCAAAGTTATGACAAATGGAAAAATAAAATAGATGAAAGAAACTAATACTCCCCTGATTTGGTCAGCATAGGCGACGTGAAATATGGTTAAATTCTCCTCCAAGAAAATAAACTTCAATAAGTGCACATCATACTTCTTCTTTTATCTTCTTGTCCAATATAACTTGTAATTCACTAAGAAAACAAACACGAAACCTCGCATAAAATCAGCGGCAAACACTATATATATATAAATAAATCCTAGAAAGTGAATGAAATATAATGCTTGCAAAATAAATGTTTACAAATTCCCAATAATTTAAAAATTCTGGAAATATTCAAAAATTAAGTTCCAGCAGAAAAACAAAATTCTGGACAACTATGCTGCTACAGTGCCTGACGCCGTCAGGATTGACCTGACAGTATTTTTACGTTTTGTTTCTGGGAAATTTCTGGAAAGATCTGAGTATTAAAACCTGAAAATTCTGCAAAACATTCATTGTGACTAGATACAAGTATTTGACTCAATCAAACACACAAATATATGTTAATCATTCATTGTTAACTTTCATGTTCGAATTTGTTCTTGAAAACAAATATGATCTTCCCTACACTTATCTTTTTGTAATATACCTTTATATGCAATTAAGATGTGAAGATGTAATTAAAACAACTTCATGGATCGTTTAGGCAAGGGATTAAACAATAATAATGAATGAATACGATGCGCAGCGGAATAAACAAAACTATCATTATTATTGATACAAGGTTTCTTCGTCATCATCTCTAACACCTACTAACAAACACAAACAGCCCCAATGCTACGTGATCAAGTGTAGCACGGTTACCTACTCTAACAGGGATCAAAGATCTTTGAGGCTTATCACAAAACTCTAACCTAGGCGTCTACATAAAGACTTAACGCCTAGACACACACGCACCTTTCCTGGATGTTACATCTCTAACATCTGTATCAAAAACTATATGCCCCATCTCTTTATATAATAGAGATTTAGGGTTACAAAGACTTTAACATAATACATAATAAGTCCTTCATCTTTGTCTTCATAAGTCTCCTTCATCTTTTATGTTTTTTCTATTATCAACTCAAATTTAATTCCCAACAATCTTCCCCTAGTTGATAATGACAAAACTAAGTATGAAAGATCTCGACTTCCCTTTAATCCATGCTATATCATCAAGGATCTTCAAGTTGCAAATCTTCAATGTAAATATTCTTCCCCTTTTTGTCATCATTAATTAGGGGAAAAAAATAAGCAACCTTGATCTTCATAACCACGAACCAGTATCATACTTCAAATCTAGTCTTCCAATGTCTCGAATTGCCCACCATTAAGAGCACCAAAACGCTTAATTTGATAAATGAACTCAAGACAGAAAAATCCTAAACCATTAGTAAAAATACCAACTAGTAATTGTGAAAAACCTTCATCTCGATGTAGCATATAAATGGTTAATCATTTGAACATTAAGCTTCCCCTGAAACTCATATGTTAACCATTTGTTGAATCTTCAATTCTCTAAGCTGTATGTAATGATGAAGAAAACTAACCATTACCAACTTGATGCTGAAGTAGAATAACCCAACCTTGTGTCTTATATCTTGTACGAAATATGACTTCGAACATATACCTAAACTGATGTATAGGGAGACCGCAATCTCTTGACAATAAACTCATCTTAAATGAGACACTGAGCACAATAACGTAACTCCTTAAAGTGTTTGTCAATTCGTAGTCATCACTTGAACGCCCAAACAAGCTATCTCTAAAGTGTAACACCCACTTTAAGATATGATAAGAACACAAACTCAAAAAATTCCACTTCATCGTCAAATAAGCAATAAATAATCTTCTTCGAATCAATCAGAACAAATTAAATTCGAGCCATAAATCTTTTAAGCATCAAAAACCAAAATCCAAAAATCAAACATCTTCTGTGTGTGTTGGAACCACCGTTCCAAATCGAGTATCTCTTCCCATTACTGCTCGTAATTAACTCCTAAATACAAAACATGGACTAGCATGAGCACCATCAGTCATTACCATGCAACAATAAATAACTACCAAAAATCCTTAAAACCCCACAAGGCACGTTGCATGAAATAATATCCAATATTTAGTTACTGCTATCTAGAAATCAAACTCAGAGTAGAATATATTCACACCGACCCATTATATCCAAAACCAAAACATGGGAGTGCAATACCAAGTCACACCGAATTATATCTTTCTCTTCACCGTCCCATGATCTAATATTTAAATAGATCAAAGCATGCACCGTCCCATTATCTTCAACAAGTAACATGCATGGTCACCGTCCAGTACTAAACCAAAAACCCTTTCCATGTCGAGCCTCTAAACTGCCATAAACATGTGGTACAATCTGGATGACATTCGACAATATCGAGCTTGACTAGTATCGAGAAGTAAAGGTGTTGCAGTACAAAGAATCGTCGCCAACAGTACGAATTCGAGATAAACATGGCAGTACTAATCCAAGCCAGCAGTACCATTGCGTGTGAGCGAGCAGTACGAATGTAATAGTCGAGCAGTACAAACTTGTTCGATAGCAGTACAAATTGCTATAACTAGCAGTACAAAGGCGATTGCAGTACTAAATAAATACAGGCAGTAGAAACGTATGGTATATCGAGCAGTACTAAAGTCATCAATAAACAGTACTAACGTTCACTGATGAAAGCAGTACGAACAAGCATAGGAAGCAGTACTAACCCAAAGAGAACTGCTATAGATCGAACACATGAACAAATCAACTATAACAAAACCAATCTAGGGTTTATGAAACCCTAACATTCGGAACATCAGTACAAATCATCAACTCGCAAACAACCAGTTGCGAGTAGAGCAGCATCAAGTGTTTAATAGTAGTAAACAAACTCTATCAACCATCAGTAGAACATTCCTGCATATCTGCTCTCGTATCCAAATCACGACACTCTTTAAATCATCATGAACATAAGGTAATCAATAGCATAAGTCTCTTCGTGATTCTAGGGTTTCCATTAATGAATAAATAAACCCTAACTGGGAATCGAAAAGAACACACCATTGCTGCTTCCATACGTGTATAGTAGACATCAAATAATGAATAACCAACTTCCATAATGATTTAACATGAATAGAACACAAATGCATGAAGTTGAATCAAGAAAACCCCAAAAATTCAAAAATCATAAATTCCTCTGCAGTAGTTTTGAAAAATTTATACCTGACGATCAAGAGCTCAGATTTAAGATCGCTCTGGTGAAAGTGTACCTTGATATGTGAAGACTATCCAGTACAAAATTCAGCCCGATCCAACGGTTAACGAAGGAGTTATCGTCCTTTGAAAACAGCCCTACAGTGAGTTGCGAAAATTGAACCAGTTACGAATTTTTCTTGTTTTCTTGTTTTCTTCGTTCTTCGACAAACAAAACCTTGTTTAATCCCACGATCACGATCCCCTATGGCTCTGATACCAATTGTGAAGATGTAATTAAAAAAACTTCGTGGAACGTTTAGGCAAGGGATTAAACAATAATAATGAATGAATACGATGCGCAGCGGAATAAACAAAACTATCATTATTATTGATACAAGGTTTCTTCGTCAGCATGTCTAACAACTACTAACAAACACAAACAGCCCCAATGCTACATGATCAAGTGTAGCACGGTTACCTACTCTAACAGGGATCAAAGATCCTTGAGGCTTATCACAAAACTCTAACCTAGGCGTCTACATAAAAACTTAACGCCTAGACACACACATACCTTTCCTGGATGTTACATCTCTAACATCTGTATCAAAAACTATACGCCCCATCTCTTTATATAATAGATATTTAAGGTTACAAAGCCTTAACATTACTATAGTCTTTCATCTTTGTCTTCATAAGTCTCCTTCATCTTTCATGTTTTGTCTATTATCAACTCAAATTTAATTCCCAACATAAGACGAGGTTAAAAACAAAATAAAGCATTTTCACAAACTTATTCAAAACATAAAAGATTAAACAAGAAAGATGAAACATAAATATGACACAAACAAAAATAAAAATCAAACAATCAAATAAAAAGCTTTGGTTGCCTCCCAAGAAGCGTTTTTCTTTATTTACGAGTCTTGTAGCTAGTCTCAAAGTCATGGCGTATTACGTTATTGCAAGTTCCTCACTAAGGACATCATTTTTGGATCAAATTTCTCCTTTAAGATTCTCTTTGTAGGCTTTGTTTTGTATGACTTTTCAAACTTCTCACCATCGGGATCTATTAATGTCATCCTAATATGCCACAAACCATCTCCATCTTTTAACAGCTTATCCCAACTCCATTTACTCTTAGGATCCTCCCTACCCCATCTGTTCATCTTAAGATTAATTGGTAGAACCCCTAGGAACTCAATCATCTTCCTAAATACTAGAGGGTCCTCAAATGGGTCAATTTTGGTTTCCCTAGAAAATTGTTGTTCCATGTAAGATGCATTCTTCACAAAGTCATCTTCTAAGAAAAATGGGCGTTGAGGTCCTATAATGTCTTTACCTATTCGGGGGCCATATCTAGGTGGTTTCATATCCCTAACTAACCAATCGGGCATAACTTCCCCTTCATTTTCATACTTATGCTTATGGACATCATAGATTGACCTAGTGTATCCTTCTCGTACCGCTATTTTAGACATCTTGATGAGTGTCCTTTTACTCATCATTTTATACCCGAAAAACCTCACAAAAATGACAAAAAACACCCAAATAGACCCAATATTATTACAAATATCCTTGGATTGTGTTTTATGTGTTTCAGGTACAAAAGGATTGAAAACGGGGCAAATATGGACAAAACCGAGCTTAATATGGAAAAGAGTTCAAAAGACGAAGCCGAGAAAGATATTCTTCACGCGGATTTAGTTCGAGCTCAAAAATCCCAAAATGACCCTTGGATTATTTTCACTTGGTAAAATTGGTCCCTTGATTAACTTTGCTAAATTAGCAGTTTGGTCCCTACAATTTCTAAATGTACAACTTTGGTCCTTGTGTTTAAACGATTTCTATCCTAAACTAAAAATGCGACCGGATCCTAAGGAAATAAACCCATCCCAAAGCCTTAAACCCAAAAGCCCAACACAAGGCCCAATCCTATCCCTTTTAGTTAAACAACACAAAACACGGGGTCAAATACACAAAAGAATAGTCAAACCCAGACCTAAGCTACTATTCATCATCTCTCTAATCACCTTATCTCGCTTAAACCTGCTAATCACCAATCCATCACTTTCACCCTCACCCCAGTCCAAAACCACCCACATGATCATGTTTCCCCCACCTCTTTGCCACCTCATCAATCCTTAGTACAATCAAACCCATCTACGGCCAAGATTTCATGTTGTGGGGAGCAAGCAAAATCCAAGGGACAAGAAAGAAGCACAAGAGCACGTTTGGGATTTCCCTTACAAGACAAGCACAATCCCAGAAGAGTAGAACCCTAGTTTTTTAGTATAAATAGGAGTAGAGTACTGTAGCATAGTTAGGTTTTATTTTAGCTTAAATTTTTAAGGTATTGTAATTTTCTTTAGCTTATTTACATTTTCAGTACTGTAATTTACTCTTTTTAATCTTAATTCAGTTTGTGTTCTAATATTTAAGAAAAAAAAAATAGTCTTATAGCTTATTTACTGTTCAAATGCTTGATCTTAGCTTATTTGTTTTTTTTTTTTTTTATGCTTTAGTTATTCTGTGGTATGTTTAAGTAAGTTAGTTTGATAACTTAAGTAGTCTAGTATAGATTTTGCCTAAAAAAGCTCATTAACAGTTTGTTTAGAGATGTTTGATTAATGCATTTTTAGTCAATGGTTGAACTGTTGTTTGCTTTTGTTGACTTTGTTAAGCTTATTTTAGGCTATTTATATTGTTTTTAATAGGCCTTAAGTCATTATGAAGCCTTTTGAAGTTTTTGAGTAGCATAACCAAAACTAGGACATATACTGCCATTATAAGCTCTCCATAAGCCCCAGCTTATTCAGTCCTTATTTTAGGTACATTTTGGTTGTTAAAATTAGAATACAAAGTTTTGTTGTGTGCAATTGAGTTTTGCATGTTCTGAGGTCCTAAAACCAAGAATGCAAAATTTTCATTTGTAGAAATCTCTTTTGCCCACTGTTCTAATCCAAATCTTATTCTGTTCCTAATTTTGCTTTTTAGAAATAGTGGTCTTTATTAATATTGCTTATTGTTAAGTGCTCTTCAAGTTTTTTAAAAGAAAAAACCAAAAAAAAAAAAAAAAATAATAGTTAGCAAAAAATGCCAAAACTTGGGTTCGAACCCCAGTCTCCTAGCTCACCACACAACACACAATCCAACTGCCCTAGGGACTTTTCTCATTAGCATCATACACCCTTTAATACTTAACCACTATTTTCTCTTATTGCTTATTAAAACTGATTTGCTTAATTCTGCTTATTCTCCACAGCTTTTTCCACCTTTTTATTTTTCTTAAATTCCTTTGTACATCAGTTAATTTTTATAAAATTTTTAGATTTTTCTGAAAAGTTTTAATTTTTTTAAACATTTAATATCTTTAAATAGTTTTTAATTCGTATTTAATTATTAAAAAGTCAAAAAAAATATAATTCTTTTTTTCAAAATTTTATTTTGTCATTTAGGACGTAGGAAAATTAATTTGGTACTCGTAGGGTTAATTTTTAAATATTTTGACGTTTAGGCTCGTTTTTAGATTTTCGTTTTTATTCGCGTTTTCTTTATTTTAATTTTTGTTTTCCTAGACTTATAACCAAAAAAAAAAAATGTATTTCAAGCATTTTAATAACAAACCACAAACGATATCCTCAATTCACGCCTCGCTGGGACCACGACCCCGGTATTCGCTTATCCAGTTTATTATAATTGATTGTTGCCTTAAATCGTCGCGAGTTAACTTTTCTTCGTGAGAGGTTTTGACTTGTGACCCGTTTGACAGCCAACACATCTTACAATCTATTATCGCACTAGCAGTTGCCAAAAATCCTCTTCCAACAAGCAATGGGCACTTACGATCACTCAAAATATCAAACACATGAAAATCCACCAGAATAGTCAATCTATCTATATGTACTACCATGTCTTTTAGTATCCCAACCGGATAAGAAACACTTCCATCTGCCAATCCTATAATCGTAACCATTGCTTCAATCCTACCTAAGTTGAGGCTCCTATAAAGGGACAACGGAATTATATTGATGCATGATCCTAAGTCGGCTAAGGTATCATAGGCCTTGGAATTCCCAATCCTACAAGGTAAAACAAATATGACCGAATCATCTAACTTCTTAGGTAACTTGTTTTGGACAAAAACTGGAACCATTCTTACCCAACTTAACTTTCTCCTTATATCTTTCCAAAAAGGCATTATAGTAGGGAGCATTAGATAAGACATCAAGAACTAGACGTTCAAGATAAAGATCTTTGAATCCATCATCAAGGGTTGAGTTAGTTCTTGTTTGGGTGGTGTTCCAATAACTTGATTCACCGACAAGTTAGTTGGTGTATTGTCTTCTTGGTCTTTTTGAAAAATTTGAGTTTGTTTGAAACACGGGTTTATTGCATTGACCGAGTAAATTTGAGGAGAAGAACTAGAAGATGAAACCGATGAGATAAAGTTAACATTTATTTGTCATCTCGCTTTGTTGTTGTTTGAAATCGGCTTCAAACTTAGACAAATGAGCTTCTTGAGATGACATAAAACTAGACACTAATCCTTCAAGATTATTGGAATTGTTGGAAGGGATTATTGCTAAATGTACGGTTCGAGGACAAACCGTTTGGCTGGAAACGATTAGGTGGATTTGAAAATTTGTTTTGAGAAGAAATTTGGTTTTGTTTCCACCTAAAATTTGGGTGATTTTTCCAAGATGGGTTGTATGAATCACCAAGAGTGTTTTGCTCGAGCTAGAAAGTGAACCACTTATCTCCCGCTCCGTCGGTACGCGAGAATGTATAATCCGCAAAAGCTTGTTCGGGGAGTTCCATGCAATTACGAGTGTCATGGGGACCACTACATAATTCACATGAGGAAGTGACTTTTTTCACTTGACTTGATGGTTTAGGAGCTTCGTAGGATTTCATGAGAAACTTGACTTGGTCTTCTAGTTCCATGATCCTACGGTCGGGAATGCTTGAGTTATTCGAAGGCAAGGATATCGCGTTCAACTCGCGGAGGCATTCCAACATTCGTTGTAATAAAGAGCAAGATCTTCTATGATTCCCCACGATTCTTCCGCATTCTTGTCACGTAGTTTACCACCGGCCGCTTTGTCAATGGTTTGCCTTGTGGATTGATTGACATGATCATAGAAAATTTGGATTTGGAGCCAAAGATCAATGTCATGATGAGGGACTTTTTGGAGTAAGTCCTTGAAACGAGTCCACGCTTCAAAAAGAGTTTCACCTTGACGTTGTTGGAACATCAAGATGTCATTCCTTAGCTTTGTAGTTGTCCTCGTAGGGAAAATTTGAGTGAGGAAACGAGAAGTAAGATCATCCCAAGTTGAGATAGATCCCGCGGGTAAACGCTCAAGCCAATGACTAGCTTGGTCACGTAGAGAGAATTGGAAGAAACACAATTACGTCGTCTCTTGAGTTTCAACATCAACTTCTATGGAATCAATGATTTTGAGGAAATCCTTGAGATGTTGGTTTGGATCTTCGGAACGAAGTCCATGGAATGCACATCTGCTTGGCACCAACCGGATGGTGTCGGATCGCAAGGGAGACACATTGGCTCTTTGAGGGAGCTCAATGGTGTTTCGATAGCCTTGGTGGCTTGGTTTGGAGTACTCACCTAGAGTACGGGATCGAGGTGGGTCTTGGTGTGGTTGTTCTTGGTGGGGTTGCTCTTGGTGTGGTTGGTCAAGAGGTTCAAAGACGCCTTCATTCACCATGATGGCAAATGAAGAGAATTACGAAACAAAGGGAACGAAGAAAAGAAAGACTACAAGAAAGCTAACAAAAAGAAAATAAAAATCTCACTTGATAGGAAACTAGTGAGTAGACCTAAACGAGATAGTAATTGAACCTAAACTATTAACTATTCCCCTGCAGCGGGGCCAAAAACTTGATGCAGAAGTTTGCAAGACCTCACAAGAAGATTTACAATCCTCCTAGGCAGTGTACATATTCATTGTAGTGTAGTATAGGTAAGACTCGGGGGATTGATCGTTCTCTAGGGGAATAGTGTCGTTAGGTCGAAATGTATGTCGAGATATGTCTAAAGGTGAGGGATGATTCATTTTGTATTTTTATATTTTTTAGAAAGCAAGTAAAAATCTCAGGGTTTGAAGAGTGGGCGGTTTAGGTACTAGCTAACTAAACCAAAACTAATATTAAAACTAAATTAAACTAATAACAAGAAAAGTAAATTGGTGGTAACTCGTATGATAGGGAAAACGTGTTCACTTAGATATCCTTACTCCCTAGTTATCTCCTACTGATTTGTCGAATTGTCACGTCCTTGTTTTAATTGAAGCGTTGTATTCCTTAATATTGGTCATGGAGAGTTGCCAAAGTCCCCAACTCTATGAACATTAGTCTCCCTTAGATATCCTTTAAGTTTATTAAGTTTTCTAGGATCTATAAGCCGCAATTCACGCAATAAATACAATGAAAAAAACCAATAGTGCACTCTATGGTTACGTTTTATAAGACGTTCAAGCTAACACATATAAGAAACTAGCCAGTTTTCTTATCCTAACGCGAGGCAATCAATTAAACAAGAGATGACAAATCAATATTCAATAACTATGTTTCATTAGATCTAAGCAAACACTAATTAACTTAAGCTAGCATATTAAAGTGAAAAAAAGAGAAACAAGTAATAAAACAATACATAGACATATTGAATGATTAAAAGGATAACTTATCTTCAAAATATGTGCTTTGGGGGCTGTAAAACCCTTACAAAAGCTGAGAAAATCGTTCCCTAAGTGATACTCCAAGATGTTACACGAATTATGAAAAACATAAGAAAGTATATATAGTTTTACAACTCTGACGGCGTCACCTTATAGGTTGTGACGCCGCCAGCTCGCCGTCATTAGGGTTTCGTCTTGTGCAAGTCGCCATTATGACGGCGTCACTTATGATGTCTGACGCCATCATGAATGTCTTGACACCGTCCTTTGGTAAATCATCTGGGCCGTCTCTGGTTAACTTTGTTCGTGACTTTGTTCTTCAAATACACCTGACGCCGTCAGGTTGTAATGTCTTCAAATTCTTCTGGGGCGTTGCTTGTTAATTTTCCACCAAAAATCCATCTTCAGTAACAAGTGACGGCGTCACTTGGTAGAGTATGACGCCGTCAGACTCCCTTGTCTGACAGATTTTGAGACTTGGTCGTTTTCTTCTCTTTTTTTGTCGTTTTAAGCCCAAAACATGCCGATTTCTAGATTTTCCGTCCCAAGTACCTAAAATACAAAAAGAAACGATTTAGGGCAATATTTGATCATATAAATACGATTTTGGCCTTAAATGACCCCTTAAAAAGGTACCAAATAAATCCTTATCAATATACAATGGACTACTGGAGCCCGAAGCCGAACTACCGACTACAACCCAAGCTGACAATCAATACAAAGACCTCGAGAAGAAATTGAAGCAAAATAATAACGAGGCAATCAAGCTACTCAGGAAGTTGTCATCAAGGGTGCTCGAGTTAGAAAGTCATTGTCGTCCACAGTCACGGAAGCGCAATCAGGATGATCCCGATCAGGATGATCCTGAGGGGGAGAAAAGCGCTAAGAGACCAAAATATACAACAACTACAACTTTCACATCACAACAACAAGCTTCACTTCAACAACAACAACACAACAACAAGTCCAGTTCACAACAACAAACAGATGAACACGAAGCAGTGAACATGGAAGAAGACTTGGCTGGGATTGAAGCACATAAGGAAAGTGTAGAATATGATGACTTTTGGAATGACATGACGTATCATGAAGGGGACATACCTCCAGATCTCGGAGGTTTTGATATTTCAGATATTGATGATGATGATGATGATGATGAGTTAGATGATGTGTTAAAAGATCCAATGCCAACGGTTGAACAATCTGAAGATCCTCTAACACAACTGGACCAGTTATTCTCTAATCTGCATGAAAGATTTGGATTAAATATCAGGGATGATGATCCATTGGAGAAATTAATGGAAGATGTCTATGACTCAGTAATCTACAAGTTAAAAAGTGATAGAGACTTGAATACAAGATTTATCGATCAAGAAGTGTCTAAAGCTTTAAATGCCTCAACTTCTTGGGAAAAACCACAACCGAAAGAACAAGCTTCAAGTTCTAAGAATGAAGTGTTCAGACCAAGAAAAAGAGAATGATCTCCATTATGGAAACAGATCTCGAGAGTTTCAAGATTAGGTACTGCACCATTAGTTCCATATATCAACGATGATCTTTTGTACATGCTTCACAGTCCAGACAAATACCAACCATCAACCAAAGAAGTAGCAACTTATAAGGAAATTCCGGAACCATTTCTAGAAGAAGGTAGATTTACAAACATCTTTAATGAAACAGAATTCGATCCAAGTAAGTACAACAGAGATACATATCTGGGTATTATCAACGTAAATGAAAGATCGAGGGGTTTCTATCAACTAAGGCAACTCAGACGCTAGCCTCGTGAAGAAGTCTACTCGAAGAACAGAATCATAAGATATTTTGAAGTCAACTCACATTATCACTTCTTACATGGACCAGTTGAATATCATGTTTTTCGAACAGATAACCAACACTATCACTTCACTGAAGTTGACTACATCAACCTTCATCCTCATGACCTTGAAGATATTTTGAAAAGAAGAAGAGACTGTGTTGGTCCACACGAATTATGGATCCAAGTAGCCTTGTTACTTGTTTAGACGACTTGTATAAACCAAATCGATCTAAGTAAGAAACTCTAACACTTTGCTTATTGTTAATGCGGAATCTTAACAACAAACAATGAAGAACACAATAACTAACTTCGTATATTGATTTGTTTAATCTAAGTGATTACAATCTTCATCGTTATCTCTAAACTAATGACTAAGGTTCCTTTTATACACCAAGGAAACCCTAGATACAAAACTTGTTGAAGGATATACGTATCTTCTCTAAAGATAATTACGTATCCTTTCCTAACTTATATCTAACAAACTTTCCTAACTTTCATGACCAGACTTAACACTAAAGTCAAACAGACTTAACTTTACTCTACAAAAACTTAATAATAAACAACCAGACTTAACTATTACAAAACTTAACTAATAACACTAACAGACTTAATAACGTAGTCCACCAGACTTAATTCTGTTCTTCCATTAAGTCTTCTCTTGTCTTGTGATAATTCCCAACAATCCTCCCCTAACTTGATCTTCATGCTTCATGAACTTCAAGTTTCTTCTGAATAAACTTCTGAGGATTTTAGTCTTGAACTCTTGGAATTATCTCTAACACTTCAAAACTTCAAATCTGATCTTTATGCAGCAACTTGATTTGAATAATCTTTTCACCTTCTGATATGCAATCCATCTGATATTTCCAACAACCATGACTACTTGTACATCAATACTTTTAAGTTTCATACTATTCTCATCACTTCTAGGTGTGTAAACTCCTGTGAGAGGTGAATCATTGAAAATTAATGGATTTGATGTCTCTTTACCAATAGCCATCACTACTGGAGTAGCCAATGTTTTGGTGTGTAAGACCATGGTACATTAATAACCATATGATTTTTAGTAAACCATCAACTATCAACGGATTTGTTTTGTCTTTACCAAAAGCCGTTTGCTTTTGGACTAGCCAATTCTTTTGATGGAATGCACCTCATCTTGGTGAATTGATTACCATGTATGGTTTTCCACAGCCTTTACCACAAGCCATACCTTGTGGGCTAGCCAACTCTTCACTATCTCAGATATGGTGAGTTGAATACCATACAATTTTTGTGTTAGTGCTATGCACCTTCACCAAGTGAGAAGTTCCTATAGTCTCACTTACTACTTGAAAATTCTTTCAAACACTTCAATCCAACAATGTTTCCTTCAAAGACTGTAACTTAATTAAATCCAAAATCTGTTCATATACCTCATCCCTTTTATCTGCATATAACTTTTTCTTTATCATTTCCTTGCAAACTGAAGGTGAGAGGGGATATTCCACTTCTGCAAGCATATAAACATCAGCATTTTGCAAAGACAAACAATGTACCTTACAGTTGTGAAAATATCTCCAACTGACAATATTTTGCTCCTCAGGAAGTTTCCACACTGCATCTAACTCAGCTAGTGGCTCAAACATCACTTTCAAATCTCCCTAAAATACTCTTTCAAATGCTTCCTCAGGTGGATTATCTCCATGTTTGATATTCACCAATTTGTAAAGCTCTTGAAGATCTTGTCTACTCACATCATTTAAAATCCCTGGGAAATTAGTATACACAATATCAGAATTATCCTCCCTTATAATTTGATATGCAGCTCTTTTCCCAGACTTGATAATTTGATATCTGACAATCTTAGCTAGTTCCTTAGAAATTTCAGGAATTGTTCCCATAGTACAACCCTCAGATGAAGGTTCTTCTTCTGATTCCTCCTCATGTACTACCTTTTTGGACTTGCTCTTTCTTGCTATACTTTTCCTCCTTGTAAACTTTATGACTGGCTTTTTGACTTCTTTCTTTTCTTCCACAACATCAGACACTCTTTCAGCATTAGACTCCTTTTCAATTTCACTAGATGCTTTCTCAACTTCAGTTACCTTTTCATCCATTTTCTCAGCTTCTATTGTTGGCTCAGATTCTGCTACTTTCTGTCTCTTGAAACTTCTTCTCAAAGAACCTTCATAATCCACTAGCCTATAGCCATGATCTCTCTGATATGCACCCACATATTCAGCTTGAATTTCCTCAAATGATCTTCCTCTCATCTTTTCCCATGTTGAGTGCAACATGTTCTTTAGATACACCTTCATCCTATGCATTTGATCTGCTTTAGACATCTTCTTGGAAACTTTGGTTCTCTTCTGAGTTTGTCTTATCACTGACATAAAATCCCCCAAAGTTTCTTCATTCCTTCTAGCATTTATGAACTCTGCTAGTTGTTTAGCTCTCTCCTCAGCAGTCAAACCTGGAATAGCTTTAATTTCTTCAAACTTTGCCCTCAACTCAGCATCTTTTTCAATCATTTCCTTTAGTGGATCATCATTAACCTCTTCTGATATCATTCTTGCAAGCATTTCATCTTGCCTTTTCTGCTCTTTCTCCTTTTCTATCTCAGCCTTTTCCATTGCTTGTATCCTTGCAATCTCAGCCAAAGAAACTTGATCTTCTCTTTCTTGTCTCTTTGTCCTCTTGGGCTTAGGACTCTCAATCATAACTTGTTTTCCTTCTCTTTGTTTCATAGGCTGTTCCTTATCAATAGACTTATCTTTATGAATAGAACTAACAACCTCTACCACAGACTTCATTATTGACCACCAGACTTAATTTCATTACCAGCATTAACTTCACCAGACTTAATCTCACCAGAATTAATACCTTCAGCAGACTTATCCAATTCTTCATCAGATTCTTCATCAATTATCAACTTTCTTTTTGGATATCTACTTTTCTTCCTTTGTTGTTGAATTTTACTCAGAGATTGAGCTAGTGTTTCTGCTGCCTCCTTTGTTTCAGGACTTATATCTGCTTCAACAGCTGGTTTATCCTTTGCTGGTGTCTTTTCAACTTTTTCTTCCTCTAAATTCCTCCCCTGTTTGGAAGAATTTTCATCCTCACCTTCTTGATCATCAAAAGCAACTCCTTTCTCCTTCATAACTTTTTCCAACTTTTTAACCCTCTTAACCAAGGTTAAAATAGCCCCACTCTTAGCATTGTTTGCCTTCTCCAAGAATTCTATTCTCTGAACCAAAGCAGGCACCAATGTTAGAAGATCCTCCACAGTCATAGGGTTGGATTCCTCCTCCTGAATAGGACTTGGAATATGGGTTTGTTGTGGTGGTGAAGATGGTGTAGGTGTAGGTACTCTTTGTTGGGATGGTGATGAACTTGGTTGTGGTGTTGGTGATCTTGGTTCTTCCTGAGCTTGCTCTACATTGGTTGGTTGTTCAACATGAGATGTACCTGCAATGTTAGTGGAACCAGGAAGCATAGCAGGCAAAAGTGGCCAATGTGCCCCATTGAATCCCCTTTTCATGTTTGCAAAGATTTTAGTAGTAAAAGCCACAATTACATAAATTTGCATTTTATCTTCAGGTTCAAAATTTAAAATCATTTGCAAAAATCTTGGGTACATCAAAAACTTATGTTTTGCATTTTTGACATTTGCAACCATGCCATCAAAAATCAATTTTAAAAATTTTAAAGGCCGTCCAAGTGCAAGACAGACAAATGCAGAAGCAATGTTGCTTCCAAACTGATCCCATCCACCACTCTTGGGACTTAGGCAATGGAGCAAATGATGAAGTAAAAACCTCCACTGTGGTGTAAAATAGCTTTTCCAAAAAGTAAAGGGACCATCAGTGGGATATCCTATAGTTCTCATACCCTCAAAAAGATCATCATTAGACAATATGTATTCTCCTGAAGCATCACCCAATTGGAGACTACTCCTAATGGAGGCTTCAGTAATGGTGAAGTCATGGGTGTCAATTGTTGCCCGTAGCTGTGGTGTACCATCAGCTAGGGTTTCATAGGTCACAGACCCCCAAAATTGCTTAACAATAGATGCATAAATAGTAGGATTTGAGGTTAAAGCGTACCGAAGGTTAGAACCTTTCAAGAAGTCTACTATCTGCTCAAAGCCGTCATTTTGGTTTGGTTTCTTCAAGAAACCAACTTGATTGTGCTTGTCAACAAACTTTAGTGAAGCCATTGATGAGAGAATGACTAAGTGCTGGTTGAGAATTTAAATTAGGGTTTTTACTGGTAGTAGAAAAACAGAGTGTTGATACAAAAGTTGGGCATTTCTTGATTCCGTACCAATCAGATCTTAATGCTTGAGACCTGCGCACTAAGAAACAAAAAGACACCGTTAGGCTTATCGTGGGATTGTCTCCCACGATTATCCTCCGGCGTGAGAGTAAGTAATCGATTTAGGGTTTGTAGAAGAGTTAGGGTTTTGTAAGTCGTACCTTTGTGAGGGTTGAGATGCCCTCTATATATGGACACGAAATCCTTATTGGTTTCGTGTTCCCCAATCTTCGGTCTATCCCGCGTAGGGCAGTTAGTCGATATATATCCCATAAATAGAAGATATATTATGGCAGCCATAAATAACGTTGGGTTTGGGCCATCGTAAGCCCAAACCGTTATCACAATAGCCCATATCGTGACGGGCTAGAGTCCATTCGTGATGGACTTAAGTATGGGTCGGGTTCGTGACCCGAATACGGACTATACGTCATCATGTCCCCCCAGTCTAGTGTGCGCAATGCGAAATTGCGGATGCTAGACTAACTAAAAAATATTCCTTGATGCGTAGCGGGGAAGTTTCAAGTATTTCCCGCCAAAATTAGCAAGTTAATCTAGTCCAAGTATCTTCTTCAAAAATCGTGAGGGTGGGTGAAAAAGTGTTTTACCTTTTGGGTTCCCAACCATCCGATTGGAGCAAGTGGGGTACACATGTCGTGCATCCATGAATATGTGTACCCTATATAAACTGTAGCCGTCATTTGACTGTGGTTACCACAGTAAAAAGAAATCATCATTTTTCGCCATTGTTAAACCTTCAAGAAAGCGATCAACAAATCAACAAAAGCGAAGATAATAGCGCGTACGCCGATAATAGGTATCATGGTTCTTCAATTATCTGAGATTAGTTCCGATATATCTGAGGATGAACTTCGTCAGTTCACCTCAGACTATTATATCCCTCTTGCATTGCATCCGGTAGTTCCGGCCGCGAATGCGTCAATAGCGAATTTCCCGCAAGGGAAGGTGGGGGTTTATACGCGCTTCTTCGAATTTGCGAACCAGCGTGTTCCCATTTCCCTGTTTTTGTGCGATATCTTAAACCATTATCGCTTGCATATCTCTCAACTGCACTGTATAGGTGCGGCGAAAGTTACCAATTTTGAGGTAAATTGTCGCCTGTTGGGGATTGAACCCACAGTCCATCTATTCCGCGCGTTTTACCACACGTCGTGGTCAAACGGGTGGGTCTCTTTTGCTAAGCGCGCGGGATCTCTGCAGTGTTATACAAAGAAATTAGACGCACTAAGGGTATGGAGGGAAAAAATTTCTGGATTGATAGTGCATTTTTTCCCTGGGTATTTGAGTTCTATACTCAAGAATCGTTACCGAGAGATGAGCGCCCAGACCCCGGATTGTATAATGTGGCGGATGCGGATACGATAGACACCAATCGCATACCTATTGAACCGTATCCAGAGGAATTTTTGGTGCACATGGGCATCAGTCGCAACTACTTTGGTAGCCCGGGAAGAGGTGCCAACATTTTTGGATGAAAACAGCCGGGGTGGGTGCTTGTCTCTTCCTTCCTCTTCACTTAGTAGTTGTAAGCATTCTTTCCTTTGTAGTTTATCTAACACCTTTGCTATTTGTTTGTTGCTTTGTTGCGCAGAGATGGACTTGTTTGATGTTGTTCGTTTGGCGAAGCCCACAAAGGTGATTGTAGGGGTGCGGGCCCTTGAGAGATGGGGAGCAGCCATTGCTTGAGGCTACTGCAGGGCGCACAATGTTGATTACGCAGGAGGAGACAAAGAGACAGAGGAGATAGGGGAGGTTCCTGCAGGTGTCACTATGGCAACTCCCCTGCGTAGCTTTCCCTCTGCTGGGTCACAGATCCTTGTTGAGTTGTTGCACGTAGACTCGTCGGAGAGTGCGATGGACGAGTCTGGAGAGGAAGGCTTGGTGCGGAAACGCAAGAGGTCGTCTGGTGATGATGGCGCGGGGACATCAAGTAAGCGCCCTGCTCTTTTTGTCGAGCGACCCACCGAAGAGGATGCGTCATCGCATAAAACTCCTCCCCCCACGTAAGCGTTTGTGTCTTTAGATCTTCAGTCCTTTATTTCGCTATTAGTATGATAGAGTAACTTTGTTATTTGCGTGTAGGGCTGAGACTGCTGTTGATGATGATGCGCATGTGGAGAGTTCGCCTCCCAAGACTGATGTTGGTGAGTTTGGGCCTGAGAGTCCAGTGGATGAGGAAAAGTCCGCTGGAGATGCGCCAAGAAGTAGCCTTCTTGAGGAGTTGGCGTTGGCTGCTGCGCACCAGGCTTCATTGGTTGCGCGGCTACAGGCTGAGTATGCTGGTGAGAGCAGCCTGGTTGCCCAGAGGGATAAGGAGATTGAGCTTCTAAGGGCGCAGTTGGCTGAGGCGCAGGCTGAATTGAGAACATCCGCTATGTATGACCAGAAGGTTGCTGATGAGAAGATGTTGCTCATGGCTGATCTGGCTAAAGAGCGCACTGGAGCAAAGGAGTACAAGGCCTCTACCTTTGGGCCATGAGATATATGGAGCTGAACAAGGGGAAGCTCATGTCTGATTTGGATGGATTCCGCAAGGCTGTGGAGAGCTTGCTGGAGAATCAGGAGAGCAAACTGCGCAAACTCATCATTGAGTATGATGAGGAGTTGTATCCTCATTTGGTATCAACTATAGCTGAGCGCAGGTGGCTTATCAGCCATGGTTTGCGTCTTGCCGCCATGACCACGCTGGAGTCTCGAGAGGTTAAGGAGTCCTTCGGGAATGTGGTTCAATGTGCCTTAGTGCGTGGTAAGGCGGAAGCAGTAGAGGAACTGTGCGCGGCCAAGGTTTTGGCGATGTCTCCCTCAGAAGTGCCTGGTTATAATGAAAATGCTTATGGTGAGCTTGTTTCTGCTATGGAGAGGTTAAAACTTTTTGAGCTTCCTCATATAGCGCAGCTGGAGCGTGACCAGGATTTCCCTATCAGTGTGATTATGGAGGGTTTGACCTTGGCTAGGCATTCATCCGAGGGTGCTGAGGAGCAGCTTGACTATTTTTTGAAGCCGGATGTGTCGCAGCTACATGTGCCCATTTTCGCGCGCGCCCTCGTGATATCCTCAACCCTTTTGCTCTTGAGAAAAAATTTCATTGAAGACATCCTTGGAAGCTCATGAGATGAGACTTGCCAAGAAGAGGGGTCAGAAGGGGAAGGCTATCCTGTGTGGTCTTGGCGCAGCCCACATTCCTAGATCTGATGGGGTGCCTGTTAGCGTACCAACAGTAGCGCCCAAGGATGCTGAGTTGTTGCAGATGCTTACAGATGCTGGTCGTGTGGCGCACCAGGCAGGTAGCTCAGGGCTAAGGCGTACTCGTAGCATGTCTTGGTAGTTTTGGTGTAGTGGTATTTTGTTATATGTCCACTTTTTCCTTGTACATATGCTTGTTGGATGTGTACTTTTGATAAACTTGTTATAATGAAGCGTTGATTTTGAATAATACCATTGTATGCATATTATATCAAATTTGGCTGTTTGTATAAACACATTTGAAGAAGGTTTACAGAGATTCGTAATCACTTATACTTATCTTGTATGAAATTTATGACATAGTCGTGTATGACATGGTTGTATATAACATAATTGTGTATGAAATTTACAAGTTGCTGTGTACCCATCGTGGGGTGCACAAGTGTATGGATTGCAGCGTGCTACTAAGACCATACTAAGGGGTTAGTTGTCTTAACTCCTAATTTGTTAAACGCGCACAGTGTGCATTGATGTGTATCCGTCGTGGGGTACGCATGGAACTTACTCCAACGTCTTGAGAATAAGGTGTTTAACAAGGATGCGTGATCCGGTGTTGATGGGCTTGCAACCCTCTTACTCAACGAGTTATTTATTAGGTTTACTCATCCTTTTACCATCGTGGGTTTTTAATTAGTGCATGCACGCCATGTAGGCAAAAGATAATATAACAAACAATATTGAGACATAAATTATATGTAAACAATAAAGTAAAGTGTGTCGCGGAGTTAGCTAGAAACCGCAACATTTTATTAATACTTGCAAGTTTTTGTAAAAAGATAAAAACATTTGTCTAAATGAAACAAAGAATGTAAATACACGGATATTTATTTGGCACTTACTAAAGTGCGTATGTGTCCATGCATTGGGTCGTAACCTTTCCTAAAGATAGCATCTCTTGAGATTGCAGATATTCCATGTGCGTTGTAGCTCACGGCCTTCCATGTCGCGCAGCTTGTACGCACCTTGTCCTAGTGCTTCGATGACCTCATAGGGTCCTTCCCACTTTGGTCCAAGTTTTCCTGTGTCTTTTGCGTGGCTTGCATCATTAGCGCGGTACACAAAGTCGCCAGGTCTGAATGAGGTGCTTCGAACTTTAGCATCGTAGTATCCTTTCATCTTTGACTTGGTTTTTGCCTCTCGTATGGCTGTGCGCTCGCGCCTTTCCTCCAGCAGGTCCAAATCTATCCGTCGTTCGTCGTCATTGGTCGCGACATTAACTTCCGCGGTGCGGATAGTTGGCATCCCAATTTCAGTTGGTATAACAGCTTCTGTCCCGTAGACAAGGGAAAAAGGAGTGTCTCCATTGCTAACTTTAATTGTCGTGCGGTGCGCCCATAAGACATGCGACAATTCGTCCACCCATCTTCCTTTGTGTTTGTCCAGGCGCGCTTTAATTCCTTCGCCTAGACTGCGATTTGCGCGCTCAACTAAACCATTGGTTTGTGGGTGTTTAACTGATGCAAAATGTTGTGTGATATTTAGCTCCGCGCACCAGTCTTTGAACGGGTTATCACGGAATTGTTTTCCGTTGTCCGAAACGATTTCCCCAGGTAATCCAAAGCGGCATACAATATTTTCCCAAACAAATCATTTTACTTGGTTACCTGTGATTGTCGCAACTGCTTTTGCCTCAATCCACTTAGTGAAGTAATCTATTGCCACAATAAGGAATTTCAGTCCTCCTGCTGCGACAGGGAAGGGACCTTCAATGTCAATGCCCCATTTATAGAATGGCCATGGAGAAGTAATAGGCGTTAGCTCTTGTTGTGGTCTGCGCGGGATGGGTCTATGAACTTGGCAGTCGTTGCATTTCCTTATCACATCGCGCGCATCACGGTGCATAGTAGGCCAGTAGTATCCTGAGCGCAATGCGCGTGCTACGACGGACCGTGGTCCTGAATGCATACTGCATGAACCAGCGTGGATCTCTCGGAGTACGTAATCTGCCTGAAGAGGTCCAACGCATCGAAGCCATGGTTGTAGGAATGAGCGCCGATATAGGATACCATCTCTAAGCTCGAACCTCTGCGCTGTGCGCCGTATACGTCGAGCGTCCTTCTGCTCATCGGGCAAGTTGCCCTTGCTTATAAAGTCGATGATAGGGGTCATCCATGTAGGATCCTGCTCTTCTATCACCGTAGAAATCTCCATCTCCGAGATGGACTTGTTCTTTAGAATCTCCACCAATACTTGTTTTGACAGGTGCGCAAAGCTTGTAGATGCGATTTTGCTCAGTGCATCTGCTTTTTTGTTTTCCCCTCTAGGAACTTGTTTGATAGTAAACCTATCAAAAATTTGTATTAGTGACTTTGTCTTTTCAAGGTATTGAACCATGTTGTCCTCTTTAGCCACATATTCACCCAACACATGGTTGGCTACTAATCGAGAATCCACATTTGCTTCTAGGTTACGTACACCCATTCGATTTGCAATGCGTAATCCAGCGATTAGGGCTTCATATTCTGCCTCGTTGTTCGTGGCTGTGAATTTAAAACGCAGTGCATAAGTGAACTCCATTCCTTCTGGATTAGTTAGTATAAGGCCAGCGCCTGACCCATCCACGCATGAAGATCCATCCGTGAATAAGATCCATGGCTCTTGTAGTTCTGCCTTGCTTGGTGGAGGTGCGACATCGGTGTCTGGCTTTTCGATGATAAAGTCTGCTAGTATTTGCCCTTTGACCGCAGTACGTGGCCTATAGGAAATGTTATGTTCGCCTAGCAGCACACTCCATTTTTGTAATCGCCCCGATGCGTCAGGTTTAGAGATAACTTGTTTGATTGGTTGGTCTGTGATTACCGCTATTGGATGCGCTTGAAAGTATCTGCGCAATCTTTTGACGGCGAACACTAATGCTAAGACCAACTTTTCCATTGGGCTATAGTTAATCTCTGTCTTCTTGAGCGCTTTGCTTACGAAGTATACCGGTGTTTGTACAGAGTTCCTCTCTGTCAGTAGTACTGCGCTGACTGCTCCATGAGTCGCAGATAAGTAAACGATTAATTCCTCCCCTGGTAGGGGTGCGACAAGCTTAGGAAGCGCTGCTATACGTTGCTTAAGCTGTTTGAAAGCCTCTTCTGCTTCCGCAGTCCAACGAAAGTCTCCCTTTTTTGTACACTTCTTGAGTGTTTTAAAAAGAGGGAGTGACTTATCCGCTGATTTGGACAGGAACCTGTTCAAACCGGCTAGTTTCCCATTTAGAGACTGGACTTCTTTCAGCGTGCGTGGTGAAGGAAGTTGGATGACAGCCTCTATTTTTTCTGGGCATGGCTTAATGCCATCTGGTTCTATCAGATATCCCAAGAACATGCCTTCTGTAGCGCCGAAAGTGTACTTCTTGGGATTTAGCTTCATGTTGATCGCCCGTAGCGTTCTAAATGTTTCTTCTATATCGCGCACCACTTCGTCTTCAGTATGGCTTTTTATGACAAGATCATCCACATAAACTTCTAAGTTGCGGCCCACTTGCTTTTCAAATGCGTTATCTACCAATCGCTGGTAGGTGGCGCCCGCATTCTTCAGGCCAAAAGACATCTTTGTGTAACAGTAGACCCCTTGGCTTGTGTGGAAAGCTGTTTTTTCCTCGTCTTCCTTGGCCATTTAGATTTGGTGGTATCCCTTGTATGCGTCTAAGAAACATTTAAATGGATATCCACACAGAGATTCTACCTTCCAGTCTATCTCTGGCAGCGGATAGCAGTCCTGTGGACATGCTTTGTTGAGATCAGTGAAATCCACACACATCCGCCAACTGCCATCACCCTTCTTGACCATGACTGGATTAGAGAGCCAGTCATGGTAATAGACTTCACGCATGATGCCTGCGTCTACAAGTTTGTGTACTTCCTCCAGAATGGCTTTTGCGCGCTCTGGAGCTTGGCCGCGCTTTTTCTGCCGCACTGGAGAATATCCTTGTCGGATTTTTAGCTTGTGTTCTGCGATCGAGCGTGGCACACCAGTCATGTGCTTTGGTTCCCAGGCAAAGATATCCAGATTCCTCTATAAGAGTGCGCATACGGCCGCTCTGCCTTTGTCAGACAGCGATCCTCCGATTGATATTTCTTGCTCTGGGTAATCAGGGTGAATTGCGACCTTCAAATTTGGAACTTTAGCTGCGCTCTGTTCTGGGACGTGCGTTGTCTCACATGTAATCGTGTTAAATTCTTCTGGTGGCGCAGCGTTGTTGTAAATGGTGACGATGCCGCCTTCTACTGGGAATTTGAGCATCCCATGCGCTGTGGATGGTACCGCGCGCAACGCCGAGATTCCTGACCTTCCAGTAATGCCATTGTATGGCGAAGGAGATTTGATCACCATAAAGTTCATCCAGGCTGTCGTGGAGTGTTCCTTATTACCGACAGCGACTAGTAGGCGCAGTTGCCCCATAGGCCATATCTTTTCTCCTGTAAAGCCAGTAAGCGCAGCCGTGGCTGGACTTAACTGTCTTTGTATTTCAGGATGCAATCTCTTAAAGCAATGTTCATACATTATATCCGCTGATGCACCCCCATCGACATACATGCGGTGGATGTCGTGACCCCCCACATTTATTTCAATGGTAAGTGGTTCTGCCGCTGCGTTGTCCGCAGTCAAGGTGGGGAAGGAGATTTCGCTTCCATGAGAGAATTTCTGGCTCACCTTTTGCCTAGCCTTTCGCTGCCATGATTGTATCATGTTGATAGTATCACCTTTTTCCTTAGGCGCTTCTTTCTTGCCTCCGGTTCTCTGCTTGTCTTTCCCCTCCTTGATATTTTTAACGAGGTGGTCCAATCTGCCTTCTTTCACTAGTCTCTCGATTAGTTGGCGTAACTGGACACACTCATTAGTGGTATGGCCCTTCTGTGCGTGATACTCGCAGTATCCGTTCCCTACGCGCCGATCCTCCGGGGTGCGCATAGGTGGGGGTCTTGGAAAGTTCGCACCTTCCGTCGCGAATATCTCCTTTGGAGTTTTTGTTAATGGGGTGTACTTGTCGTTTCCCCTTCCGCTCCCTTGGGTGCGATAACTTTTGCTACGATTGCCACTTTGGTCATTGGATTGTCTCTTTGACTCTTCTTGTGACCTATGGTTCGAGTAGCCTTTCTTGCTATCCGCAGCGGCTGCTTCTCCCTGGACGAAGGACCTTGTGCGCTTCATGAGTTCGTCAAAGGTTAGGGGAACCCTATCATTTAACTTTTTTATCAAATCTGGGTTATTGATTGCATTCATAAAACCCGATATTTTTAGTATCTCTGGGCACGCCTTGACTTGCATGCATTCGTCCTTAAAGCGTTCCATGAAAGCGCTTGTGGATTCCCCTTGTCGCTGTTTAACCCTAGCGAGTTCGACAGGGTTTTTGGCGCACTTCTTCCTTTGAGTAAAGTTTAAACGAAATGCCTTGCGCAACTCTTCAAACCCCAATGCTTCTACGTGGAAGCTTACTAAACCAGTTGCGCGCATTCCCTACTAATGTAGAGTTGAACATATGGCACAACACAGGTTGTGGCCAATTTTCGATAGTGGCTGCTGATTCGAAAATTTTTAGGTGATCATCAGGATCACCTGTCCCATCATATGTTTTGACGTTAGCAGGCATGCGCCTTTTCTTATTCTCCGAAAAATCGCTGATGCGCCTAGTAAACGCATCAACTTTTTGGCGACGCCAGGGAAGAGACATGTCTTCCTCTTCCTGGTTGCGGTATTTTCCTCTTGATTTCCAGTGTCCAGTTTCTTTGTCCTCGTTGTCCGAGGAATCACTTGAGGATGAGCGTACTCTTTTGCGACGCTTGCGTCGACTATCATCGGAATCTGAGCTTGCTCCTCTGTGGCGCTTGCGCCGACTATCCTCGGAATCAGAGCTTGAAGGGCTTTCACTTGGGGAGCACCGTCGCCCAAGCCTATCCTGAATCCTGCGACTGCCAAGCCTAGCGTGGACATTGGCGAGCCATTCCCCATCTTCATGCTCCTCCAGATGCTGAAAGTCGGCTGCTTCATCATCCACAACCTTCCTTCCAATCCTGGTAAACACTGGTTGTTTGCGGCTATCCTTCTCGCGTCTTTCCTTTCGGTAGCGCGGTGGGGATGCTTCGTACTCAGGGTCGAAGTTGAGCCTGGCGTGCAGTCTTTGGCTTGACCTCTTCTTTGCCTCCTTTTGCATGAGCGCAGCCAAGGCTTCGTAGTTTTGAGATACGAAGTCACTTGGCGCTAGTTCAGGCGTGACTCCTTCTAGCGCGATGGAGTCCGTTTCCAGAACAAGATCCTTGTTTCGGATAGGCGCATTTGGTGGCTCAGTGAAGTTTACTTCTGGCATGGCGAGAGGAGTGCGCTGTGGGTCTACCGCGTTAGTACTTGTTGTAGTAGCATTGGTAGTCATAGTGGGCGGTTCTACTGGAGTAAAGAGCAGATCTGAGTACGCTCCTAAGCTTCTAGGCGCACTGGTTGTTCCAGAGGTCTGCTTGGAGGCCGCATCAGTTTGCTGTTTCTTCCCTAGTAAATCGTCATGCGTTTTCTTCGCATGCGGAGTCCGCTCCTTTCCATGCTTCGTCATTCTAGTTCTTAGCAAAGCTCTTAGTGTAGGGTCCCACGGATGGCGCCACTTGTTGATACAAAAGTTGGGCGTTCCTTGATTCCGTACCAATCAGATCTTAATGCTTGAGACCTGCGCACTAAGAAACAAAAAGACACCGTTAGGCTTATCGTGGGATTGTCTCCCACGATTATCCTCCGGCGTGAGAGTAAGTAATCGATTTAGGGTTTGTAGAAGAGTTAGGGTTTTGTAAGTCGTACCTTTGTGAGGGTTGAGATGCCCTCTATATATGGACACGAAATCCTTATTGGTTTCGTGTTCCCCAATCTTCGGTCTATCCCGCGTAGGGCGGTTAGTCGATATATATCCCATAAATAGAAGATATATTATCGCAGCCATAAATAACGTTGGGTTTGGGCCATCATAAGCCCAAACCGTTATCACAATAGCCCATATCGTGACGGGCTAGAGTCCATTCGTGATGGACTTAAGTATGGGTCGGGTTCGTGACCCAAATACGGACTATACGTCATCACAGAGTAAATCTTGGCCGTGAATAAAGATGGTAGAAATTAGAAGTAAATAATGGATAAAGATGAAAAATTAATTAAATCTTATCCATATATACCTCTTACCCAAAAAATATCAACGGTCATATTTAAATAAGATAAAAAAATTTATATTTGACTGACCAGACCTAACGGTTAGAAATTAATTACCTTTGACACTACCAGACTTAAAATTAGTCAACCAGACTTAATCACTGACTCACCAGACTTAAATAAAGAATCAGACTTACACACTGAGCAAGACTTCATATCACCAATCCATATTGTTCTGTAAAAGTTAGTCCCAACACCAAAAGAAAAACAAGAAAAGCACATAAATTTAAAAATGATATAATTTTTTTTTTTAACTAGCATTAAATCTACTACAAGGATTAACTCCTAAGATTACCAGAATTAAAAATAACTACAAGAATTAACTTCTTATACTACCAGAATTAAAGAAAATCCTAAGTACTGGTTATTATACAAACTTTACATTTTGACCTCCCCTTAAGTTGAACCTCCCCTTAAGACTAACCTCCTCTTAAGTCCAGCTATGGGTTTATCATACCAATGCTAACCACTAAGTAATTAAACCTAGAGCCATCAAATGTTTAGTTAAGAGGTCTGGAACATTGAAGTCTGTGTGTATTTTATCCACTCTAATTAATTTCTTTTCATAGCAATCCCTAATGAAATGATGCCGGATTTCTATATGTTTAGTTTTAGAGTGATACAACGGGTTCTTACCTATACAGATAGTGCTCTCATTATATATGTGAATTATAGTGTTCATAAAGTTCAAACCATAATCCAGCATTTGGTTTTGAATCCACAAGACTTGTCCACAGCAATTGGCAGCTGCTACATATTCAGCTTCAGTAGTTGATGTAGCTACAATGGTCTGCTTCTTGCATTGCCAAGAAATTAATCTTCTTCCAAGGAATTGACAACCTCCAGTTGTGGATTTCCTATCAAGGCTTGCACCTGCATAATCACTATCTAAATAGGCTTTCAGGTCAAAAGATGACTCTCTAGGATACCAAAGGCCCAAATTGGGTTTGCCTTTTAGGTATCTAAAGATCCTCTTCACAGCATGAAGATGTGAAGTCTTGGGGTTAACCTGAAAACGTGAACAAACACAGACTGCATACATAATGTCAGGTCTAGAAGCAGTAAGATACATTAGAGAACCTATCATTGATCAGTAAAGATGCACATCTACATCAGCAACATCTTCATCCTTTGTCAAAGGTACCTTGTTCTCCATGGGAGTGACAGCAGTCTTTACATTTGGAAAGGCAAACTTCGTCAAGATCTCTGCTACATACTTGTATTGAGAGATAAAGAGTCCATCTGCTTGTTGTTTCACTTGCAGTCCTAAGAAAAATGTGAGTTCACCCATAGAACTCATCTGAAACCTCCCCTTCATTAATGCTTCAAATTCCTCACCCCAAGACCTTTTAGTAGAACCAAATATGATATCATCCACATAAACCTGGACTAAGATGATATCCTTCTTGTTTCTCTTTATGAACAAGGTCTTGGAGAGAGTTGCATACCAAGCTCTAGGAGCTTGATGGAGACCATATAAAGCTTTGATGACTTTGTACACTTTCATGGGTTCTGCTGGATCAACAAAGCCAGGAGGTTGATGAACATATACCTCTTCTTCTATAGTGCCATACAAAAAGGCACTCTTCACATCCATCTGATAGACTATGAACCCCATATATGATGCATAGGCTAAAAATAACCTAATAGCCTCAATCCTGGCTACCGGAGCATAATCTATCCCCTCCTCTTGTCTATACCCTTGTGCTACTAATCGTGCCTTATTCCTTACAACTACTCCTCTTTCATCCCTTTTATTCCCAAAGACCTACTTTGTGCCAATCACACTAGCTCCACTTGGTAGATCTACAAGAACCCAAACTTTTTGCAATTTGAATTGCAATAACTCCTCTTGCATTGCTTCCACCCAACTCTCATCTTCAAGTGCTTCAGAGACTTTGGTGGGTTCCTTTTGAGAAAGGAAACAAGCAAACAAGCAATGTTGTTGGTCCTTGTGGTTGACCCTCTGCTACTTCTTAATAAGACTGATAAGTGCATGAGATGTAGGAATCTTTTGCACTTTACTTCTGGTTTGAATAGCTGATTGAGGATCACCAATTATCTGACTTTTGGGATGAACTTTGTGAATTCTGAGTGTTGGAGCTAGACTTACATCTACTTCAGTGGGTAGGTTGTTGAAGTCAGTAACTACCCCTTCTTCATCATAAGAAGCCCCATCAAAAATGCCTTCATCTGACTTATCAAAGACCTCAAGTTCAGGCATCTCAGAATCATCAAAATCAGCATTTGGAGTAGACTCAGGTTGAGCAAAATTAACAGCATCTCTACCAGACTTAACTGAGTTAATGCTGGTAGGCTTCTCTCCACCAGAATTAATGACAATACTACCAGGATTAACCAGATTAGTGCTGGTAGCCTTCTTCCCAAGATGTTTGTCAGCCAAAGCATTCATTTCTTCTCTAAGGATAAGATTTCTTCTGAAACTTTTGTAGGAGAACTCTCTTTTTCTTGAGGCTTGTTCACAGTCTCCTTCCTATTTGTAGAAGATTTCTTTGTTCCTTCATTTGCAACAACATGGTTGACTTCTATGGTAGGAATTACAATAAGCTCCTCAATCTCTTTGCCTTGATCAGTAGTGCTTGCATCTTGAGTATCTGCATTGTTAGGCACTCCTATGGAACCTGCATCAGGGTTAGCCTGATTCTCCTTGGAGACAGGAATATAGTTCATAGAATCAGTTAAATAATCAAGATCAAACATCCATCTATGACCTAGTCCCTTCACATTGGGTTTTTCCTCAAGAAAATTAACATGAAGATTTTCCTCTACTTTCTTGGTCACTAAATTATAAACCCTAAAGGCCTTACTAATTAGTGAATACCCAACTAGAAACCCCTAATCAGATTTTCCTTCAAATTTTCCAAGCACACTTAAGGTATCAAGAATGGTCACATGGCACCCAAAAGGCCTTATATAGCTAACAACTGGTTTATGGCAAAAAAATAAGCTCATAAGGTGTTTTATTCTGAGGCTTGGTCACTCTAACCCTATTGAATATATAGCAAGCAGTTGCAACTGCTTCAGCCCAAAAGGTTGTGGGTAAGAATGAGTCTGCTAGCATGGTTCTAGCTGCCTCAATCAGGGTCCTGTTCATTCTCTCAGCAACTCCATTTTGCTGTGGAGTTCTAGCATTGCTATATTGTTGCTTAATTCCTTTTTCGCCACAAAACTCAATCATGCTCCTATTCTTAAATTTTGTGCCATTGTCAGTCCTAATGATCTTAACCTTGTGATTGAGTAGGTTTTCTATTTGCCTAATGAACCTTTGAATTAAATCAGAGGTTTCATCTTTAGTAGACATAAAGAATACCCAGCAATACCTGGTGCAGTCATCAGTAATGACAAGGCAATAACTAGCATGGTTGATACTTCTAACAGATGTAGGGCCAAACAGATCCATGTGTAAGGTATGCAAAGGCTCAGTAACAATTCTATCTAACTTAGCCTTACAAGAAGCTCTATGCTGTTTGCCCTTATTACAAGCTACACAGGCATGGTCATTCCTAAAAACCTTGGAAGGTAAGCCTCTAACTAAATTACCCTTCACAAGTTTGTTCATATTCTTGAAATTAACATGACCTAACCTTTTATGCCATAATTTAGATTCATCCAAAGTAGCTTTAGCAAGCAAACAAGCAGAACCTTTTGCAACCTCAGGTGCTTTCATATCAAAACTGTACATGTTGTGTTGTCTAGGAACTTTAAGAAGTATCTGACTTTCATCAGGCATCTAAAAATCCGAAGTCAATACAAAACATTCAGTTTCACTAAAAAGCACCTTATGCTGCTTATCACAAATTTGTGATATTGAGAAAAGGTTAAATTGCCCTAGTTCCTTTACAAAAGATACATTGTCAAATTCTAAATTGCCTACAACAATTCTACCTTTACCAGTTATTTGACCTTTACTTCCTCTAAAGGTAACAGAACCTCCTTGGAATTCTAGAAAATCCTTCAGATGATTCTTGTTACCAGTCATGTGCCCAGAGCACCCACTATCAAATATTCCTTTGTCTTCCATGTTCTTCAGTGGATCTTCCTGCACAAAAGTAGAGAAATTAGTTTCTCTTTAGGACCCAAGCCTCTGAAGACTTGGGTCTGCCCTATGGATCAACAAATTTATAGGTCTTGTATGAGCTTGATCCACTGTTGTTCTTGGATTCATAGGTAAGTGTATTCTTAAAAAGATCCCAAGACCAACATGCTGGGGTCTTAACAGCAGAATCCCCATTTTCCCTTACAGCACTTGAGCTTGAAGCTTGTGTTGTACTATTAGCAAAAGGATTCCTCACAGGTGAATGAGGTTTGTAAAAATTGTTTCTTTGATTATATGAGTTCACCTGTGGTCTATTTATTGGTTGCCTAGGTCCAGAATGATTAAACCACCCAGAATTAACACTTGGCTTCACATAATTAACATTTTGACCAACAGAACTAACATTTGATCTACCAGAATTAAAATTTGGCCTACCAGAATTAAAATTTGGTCTACCAGTACTAACAGATGACCAACCAGAATTAACACTAGACATACCAGAATTAAATTGAGTTGGTCTAGTCACAAACTTATTAGCATGATTAATCCTGTTAGCATTATTCCAAACTGGTTTATCAATCATATGGCCAGCATTAACACACTTATCCTTTCTAAGTTCAGCCTCTCTTTTCATCCTAACCTCATGAAAATCACAGTCCCTAATCAAATGACTTAGACTACCGCACACAAAGCATCTTTTAGGACCAAAATTGTTGGTCCACACAAATTATGGATCCAAGTAGCCTTGTTACTTGTTTAGACGACTTGTATAAACCAAATCGATCTAAGTAAGTGATGCGTGGGTTTTGCAACCTTACAACAGGTTTTACCTCTCGAGGGATCTCAAGAGGCTTACAACCCCACCAGGCAGTGTACCTGACCGATGTAGTATAGTGTAGTGGTAAGTACGGGGGATTGATCGTTCTCCACAGGGAATAGTGTTCGTTAGGTATGAAAGACTACTCTAATAGGTCTAAGGGTTGAGGAAGATTCTTTTTTATGTTTTTATATTTTTATGAAAGCAAGTAAAATCTCGGTTTTGAAGGAGTGGGCGGAATTAGTTGCTAGTCAACTAACCCAAATAACTACAATTGCAAATAAAGTAAATAACAAAAAAAATGAAAATGTGGGTGAGAAACTTATGTGTAGAGAAATGTGTTTACTTAGATTTCCTTACTCCTTAACTATCTTTTACCGGTTAATTAGTGTGTATTAGTCGCGTGGATGACGGGTGTATTCCTTAATACCATTCGTGGGGTGGCGTACTTACTTCCCCAACTCTACAAGCTCCTACTTCACTCCTATGTCGAGCCGGCTAGGAAGCTCCTAACATGGGATCACTAGAATTCGCTTGTGCATTAAATACAACCATAAAAACCTTTAGTACGCATTTGGTTCATGTTTCTTAAGACGTTCAAGCAAGTTACCGAATAGGAAGTTAGCCAGTTTTCTTAAGCCTAACATAGATAAACAATCATCCAATACAACTAACAACACACTAATAACCAATAATCAATAGCTAGGTTTCATTAGATCTAAGCAAACACAAGATAAATTTAGCCTAACATGTTAATCAAAAGACAAGAATAAGATAAAATCAAACAACACATAGACATATTGAATGATTAATTGATACCTTATCTTCAATGTAACATGGAAGATCTCAAGGCAAAAAGCCTTGAAAAAGAATCTAAATTCGTCCTAGGGTTTTCTCCCAAAATTCCACACACTAAGCTCTCCTTAATGACAAAAAATTAGAAAACTATATATAGACTTTTGGATCTGACGGCGTCACGTTATGGAGTGTGACGCCGTCACCTCGCCGCTTCTAGGGTTCCCGGATGACCTTCTTGACGCCGTCCCTCTTTAGCTCTTCAAAAATCCATTCTGGCTTATCAAGGCTTGACGCCGTCAGCTCGTGAAGGTGACGCCGTCCCCTTATGATTTAAGCCGTGACGCCCTTGATCAAGTTAAAGCGTGACGCCGTCAGAATTTACATGCTATTTTCACTGGCTTATCATGAGTAAATTTCACGTCCACTTTTTCTTGCCAAAGCATGACGCCGTCTAGAGTAAATTGTGACGCCGTCAAAGGTAACTTTTAGCCGATTTTTGAGACTTTGCCGTTTTCTTCACTTTTATGCTCCAAAAACGTCCAAAATGCCTCCTTTTCCAGATTTCTCCTCAAAAGTACCTAAAATGACAAAAGGAACGATTTAGGGCGATATTTGATCAAATAAATACGATTTAGGGCTTAAATGACCCCTTAAAAGCGGTACACTTTTCGCTTCATCAAATACCCTTACACTTGAGATTTGCTTGTCCTCAAGCAAATGCGCTTTTATTCTAATCAAAATACAAGTTAGGGGTCATTTAATGCAAACATAAAAGTAATTACAACAAATAATCGTTCCACTTCAATCATAATAAGCACGGAGATTACATACTAGCACCTCACAAGTAGTGTTTAGATACTCACATCTCTCAAGTGTCATCAAAATAAATCTCATAAATGAAAACGGATAATATCTCTCACTACCTGTCATAGCAAATAGATTACCATAGGCTTGGGAAAGGATCGAAAACCTCCTCCACTAGGCGTAAGCACCAAAGATAAACTATCAAAGAGGGCTTTTTCATGGGTTATAACGTTAGGTGTAGGGAAAAGGAAAACACGGTTTTGTTGGATAAGGGATATTTTACTGGTGGCGAGTTAAAGATCTTGATCAATTACATGTACTATACAACGTTGCTAAGCCAAGACTAGACTCGATCTTAAGCTAATGAAAGAAAATAACAAAAACATAAAAATAAACATAAAATGAAACGGGATGGTAGTCCGTATGTTTTTTCTATCTTTCTTTTTCTCATTTTTTTGTGTTTTTCTTGATTTTTTTTTTTTTTTTTTTTTTTTTTTTTTTTTTTTTTTTTGCATACACTTTTGCCCTACCATCCAAAATAATACATCATAGGGGCATTGCATCCCCCTTACACTTGAATTTTTACATAACTTTACAAATACTAATCTAATGACTCGAATTAAGATAATTGAAAAACTTGGAGTACTTTTAAAACATTTAGCACATATGGGGGTAATAATGTTGTTCTTCCCCATTACTCCATTACACTAGTACTTTACCCATGAGTCCCAATCGTCCCAAAACAATATGTACAAGGATATGACTCGACTTAGCAACCATGTAATCAACTAGATAATTAACTTGGGTTTAAACAAATGTTGTAACAATAATGCACTAAAAATGAGTGCATACAAGGTAGGCTAAGGCGATTTGGGTGTACATTTTAGTGGGGTGTAACAAATTCTTCCTTTAAGTAAAATGCTTAAAGGTCGAAACGAAAAGATAGGCTCTGAGGGGTGTACTAGGGGTATCGTGTACTAAAAATGAGTACAACGCAAAGGGGTGTGGGAGAATTACTTGACCAATGTAGCCAATGTAATTATAACAAAAACACAGGTGTAAAACAATGGGTTAATCCTAATGCCTCTTATCATGTAGTAAATCTAACTGCACGAATGTAGTCTCACTTGTGGCCTTGGAATGGTCCTAACGCAAGTTCTAGAATCTAAGTGCTACTGGTACACACATCATAGCATAAATGCTTTTCCTACCAATTCTAGGGGCGAACCTCACATATTTGGGAGTGGAAAATTTTTTAGTGGTACGGTTTTTGTGCTAGTCATATAACTCCTATCCGTGAGACGCTCATTAAGATCAAAGTTTCACTCCTAAGTGTTGTAAAAAATTTTAAATTTGGCACTAAAATTACCCTAACAGGTATTTATCTCAGTTTTATTACACATCTATTATTAAACAAACAAAAATCAAGCGCAATGGCATTCTCTAAAATCGTACTTTTACCCCCCCTTACACTTAAGATGAACATTGTCCCCAATGTTCAAATAACAAGATGTAAAAGCAAAAAGTAAAAGAATGAAATCAAATACTCCCCTGATTCGCTCGGTGGATAGTGAAATTACACGGTTAGATCTTCCTCCAAAGAGAATGTTGAAGCTCCATGACTAATGCATCGCCAAAAGCTTGATTCCATAAACATCTCCTTGTCCAAAATAACCTGTTAAACCTGAGAAAACAAACACGAAAACCTGCATAACATCGGCGGGATAAATCTATATATAAGGATATAATGCTTGTGGAATGATAATTTTGCAGATTCCTGGAGATTATAAGTTGGAGATTTTAATAAAAACTTTTTATGAAAACAAAACTTTCAAAAATTTCTGAAAATTAAATCTGACGCCGTCAGGTTATGAACCCTGACGCCGTCAGAAATGACCTGACAAAAATTTTCATTTTAAGTTTCCGGAAAATTTCTGGAAAAACCTTTACCTTACTTCCTGGAATTCCTGCAAAACATCATTATGACTCGATACAAGCATTTGACTCAAACAAATACGAATATGTATGCTAATTTATTATTATTACGATTCATGTTCATATGTGTTCTAATAAACCGATTTAGATTTCCCTTACACTTATCTTTTGCAAAATACCTTTATATGTAGTTAAGACGAAGTTAAAAACAAAATAAAGCATTTTCACAAATTACTTTTGAACATGAATCAATACTAATAAAAATTAAACACACATACGGAAAATAAAATCAAACAAACAAATAAATAAACACACAAAGCAAATAAAACAAATAAAGCTTGGGTTGCCTCCCAAGAAGCGCTTTTCTTTATTAACGAGTCTTGTAGCTAGACTCAAAGTCACGTGTTCTACGTTTTTCCGTTTTGCATAAAAAATATGGTTTTAAAGCTTTGTATCACTCTTTCATCCCACTTGTATTCCGGACCTAAGGCCAAACACATCGAATACTTAACTCTAGCCCTTCCTTGGTTATTGTTATCAACCTCGAGTGCTGGGATATTATCGACATCCAAGCCCTTAATGCCCTTAAATTTTGGTTCGAATTTAGAGAAACGAGACACATTATGGGGCATCAGGTACTTGATGCATCCGATTTCGCTGGAGAATGTCACACTACCTTCATCCTTATCATAAATTGCTTGGGACGTTCTTATGAAGGGTTCTCCTAAAACTATCTCGCCTAAATACGGATCTATAATCCCCCTTATATCTTCTAGGATCACAAAATCACATTGGTAAACGAAATCTCCGATAAAGACGTGTAAACCACTTGCTAGACCTACAAAATTGAACATCTGATTGGGGTCATACGGGTCTTGTCTAGGGTTCAGTTCATTGCTCATGATCCAGTTATAGTAAAGCCTAGACATGAAATTCATTGGTGCCTTGAGATCAATATAGGTATGCTCCCTAAACATGTGACCAATCATGCATGGAACCTTCACATTAAAATAACCCCCCTTTCTAATCCATGGGTACTTACGATTTTTAGCGGGGCAAGGACATTTAAAGATAAACTTATGGTGATTTAATCCTTCTAGAATTGGTGAGGAATTGTGAACTAACCTTAAGTCATCTCTAAGCTCAATCTCACTGCTCGTGCTAAGGCGGGCGAGTCTCTTCTCTCTATCAATTAACTCATTAAGCACATTGAATGCCTTAATCTCCCTATCCATAGTGACGAACCAATTACGAACAAACACACAAAGAAAGTAGATAGACTAAAGAAAACCTAGAAAAATAAAATAAAAATCTCACTAGAAAGGAATCTAGTGAGTAGACCTATAAAATAAAAATTCAACCTAAACAATAACTATTCCCCGGCAGCGGCGCCAAAAACTTGATGCGTGGGTTTTGCAACCTTACAACAGGTTTTACCTCTCGAGGGATCTCAAGAGGCTTACAACCCCACCAGGCAGTGTACCTGACCGATGTAGTATAGTGTAGTGGTAAGTACGGGGGATTGATCGTTCTCCACAGGGAATAGTGTTCGTTAGGTATGAAAGACTACTCTAATAGGTCTAAGGGTTGAGGAAGATTCTTTTTTATGTTTTTATATTTTTATGAAAGCAAGTAAAATCTCGGTTTTGAAGGAGTGGGCGGAATTAGTTGCTAGTCAACTAACCCAAATAACTACAATTGCAAATAAAGTAAATAACAAAAAAAATGAAAATGTGGGTGAGAAACTTATGTGTAGAGAAATGTGTTTACTTAGATTTCCTTACTCCCTAACTATCTTTTACCGGTTAATTAGTGTGTATTAGTCGCGTGGATGACGGGTGTATTCCTTAATACCATTCGTGGGGTGGCGTACTTACTTCCCCAACTCTACAAGCTCCTACTTCACTCCTATGTCGAGCCGGCTAGGAAGCTCCTAACATGGGATCACTAGAATTCGCTTGTGCATTAAATACAACCATAAAAACCTTTAGTACGCATTTGGTTCATGTTTCTTAAGACGTTCAAGCAAGTTACCGAATAGGAAGTTAGCCAGTTTTCTTAAGCCTAACATAGATAAACAATCATCCAATACAACTAACAACACACTAATAACCAATAATCAATAGCTAGGTTTCATTAGATCTAAGCAAACACAAGATAAATTTAGCCTAACATGTTAATCAAAAGACAAGAATAAGATAAAATCAAACAACACATAGACATATTGAATGATTAATTGATAACTTATCTTCAATGTAACATGGAAGATCTCAAGGCAAAAAGCCTTGAAAAAGAAGCTAAATTCTTCCTAGGGTTTTCTCCCAAAATTCCACACACTAAGCTCTCCTTAATGACAAAAAATTAGAAAACTATATATAGACTTTTGGATCTGACGGCGTCACGTTATGGAGTGTGACGCCGTCACCTCGCCGCTTCTAGGGTTCCCGGATGACCTTCTTGACGCCGTCCCTCTTTAGCTCTTCAAAAATCCATTCTGGCTTATCAAGGCTTGACGCCGTCAGCTCGTGAAGGTGACGCCGTCCCCTTATGATTTAAGCCGTGACGCCCTTGATCAAGTTAAAGCGTGACGCCGTCAGAATTTACATGCTATTTTCACTGGCTTATCATGAGTAAATTTCACGTCCACTTTTTCTTGCCAAAGCATGACGCCGTCTAGAGTAAATTGTGACGCCGTCAAAGGTAACTTTTAGCCGATTTTTGAGACTTTGCCGTTTTCTTCACTTTTATGCTCCAAAAACGTCCAAAATGCCTCCTTTTCCAGATTTCTCCTCAAAAGTACCTAAAATGACAAAAGGAACGATTTAGGGCGATATTTGATCAAATAAATACGATTTAGGGCTTAAATGACCCCTTAAAAGCGGTACACTTTTCGCTGCATCAGTAAGAAACTCTAACACTTTGCTTATTGTTAATGCGGAATCTTAACAACAAACAATGAAGAACACAATAACTAACTTCGTATATTGATTTGTTTAATCTAAGTGATTACAATCTTCGTCGTTATCTCTAAACTAATGACTAAGGTTCCTTTTATACACCAAGGAAACCCTAGATACAAAACTTGTTGAAGGATATACGTATCTTCTCTAAAGATAATTACGTATCCTTTCCTAACTTATATCTAACAAACTTTCCTAACTTTCATGACCAGACTTAACACTAAAGTCAAACAGACTTAACTTTACTCTACAAAAACTTAATAATAAACAACCAGACTTAACTATTACAAGACTTAACTAATAACACTAACAGACTTAATAACGTAGTCCACCAGACTTAATTATGTTCTTCCATTAAGTCTTCTCTTGTCTTGTGATAATTCCCAATAGACTGCTACAACAAGAAAGCCATTGATCAAGACGTAATCGAATCAGTAATAATTTTCATGAGATCTTATGTTGTAGTTGCTCACATTGAAGACTTCTAGATGGACATTCAAAGTTGTCAGAGGAAGATCAACCTGACTCCTCCAATGGTAGCTTGTCCTGGTATTCAGAAAGTCGTAGGTTGGACATGCTTCACAAAACCCGGCCTTGGACTTTGTCTCATGTACGTGACCGATAAGAAGCAGAAAAGACTGTTCAAAGTCGTTGAAGTAGCCAAGTTCTCTTTCGTTACTCTGATATGGATACTAAAGAGACTTGAAAGGTAAATAAAAAGGTGGAGAATCTGTAGATAGAGATGACTGCCGGGAATCATCGTAATGCTGACCAAAGTTGTGAATGTGATTAGAGAAAGGTTGACGCTTCGAGCATCATGGAGAAGAATGGAACAAAGAATAGGATTTCAAAGCTGGCCTGACAAGAAGTCCAAATATAGAGGACCCGAATGATCTACCCTTAGGGGGAGATTGTTGGAACACAAAAAGTGTAAATCATTAGAGCAGGTACTTCTTTTTATCTATTTCTATAGAATAGGGTATGTTGTGTAATATGTTGTATGTTATGATAGCATAATACTCTCGCAACACTTGTATAGTTGCGAGAGGATGCTAGACGGTTGTAAGGGTATAAATACCCCCTACCTCAAGGGTTATGAGGTGTGTGTCTATTTCATGTCTTACGAGACTTTCTTCTTTCTCTCTCGTTTCTCTATCTAGGATAAAGTGCTCACACCCACTTTATCTCACTAAGATTATTATAGTAGACATGATATTCTTGAAACAACATGTTAAAACCAAGGTTGCAAAAATCGCTAGGCAGTAGCTGGACGGCCAGGTACTGCCTAGCGATTAATCGGTTAGGCAGGGATTAATCAGGGATTAATCGGATTGGATTTTTTACATATAAAATTATAAAGTTTTGAAACTATATGCCTGATTTGGCCGATCTAGCCGATTTTTTTCCGATTTGGCTTATTTTTATCTGATTAATCGGTATGTTGACCGATTTTTTACCAAACCGGTTAATAAGGCCGATTAGTGAAAATCGTGGCGGTTAATCCCCGCCTAGCAATTAATCACTGATTAATCAGCCGCCTAGACCGATTTTTGTAACACTGGTTAAAACTATGTATTAGTGGTATTTGTGGAAAACTAAAAAGAGGTTGAATAGGTTTAGCATTTTAAAATCTTAGTTTTGAAATTTTTTATGAACTTAAACAATGAACTCGTCTAATGGAAGTGATGACAAGTCCTTGAAAACTTCAATACTTGTTACCTTCGGCCTCCACTTTAGATTAAGAGCCCTAAGAAATTTCCTAACATACTTTTTTCTTGAAACACTTTCATTAGGTGCTTTTAAAGTAGTTATAATGCTATTAAATTTAGCAAAGCAACTATAAATGCTTTCCACTTCAATGATAGAAATTTGTTCATATTTTATTGTCCTTGACTTGGGAATTTCCGAGCTGAGTGACTACAAAAGGTTCCCAAATTTCCTTAGCCATTTTACACATGAAAGTTCTTTCGGATTCCTCTTTAGATAGAACATAGAACCATTTTAGCATCATTAATTTTCGAAATCATTTTCTTCATGTCGTCGGTTCGACGATCATGAGGAACTGGTTCATCTTTTTAAGTAATAATGTTTCTAACAACGGATAAGTAGTCACCATTAAGGATAATATGCGAAAGATCAATGTCTTTTGATTTTATATAAGTTTCAAATCTGTTTTTCCTATAAATAAAACCATCACATTCAAATAGTGGTGGTATTTGCATGGATTGCCCTTCTTTGTAGTTTTCTACAACCATAGATCAATTCAAGTTTTAAAATACCATTTACTTTAAAAATATTTGGTAACGTAGCTCTGGTACCAATCATGTTAAATTAAAAGGGGGTGAATAGTTTTAGCATCTTAAAATCTTAGGTTTCGAAACTTATTGTGAATGCAATGATAATAAGTAAAAGTATGTGCAAGACAAGAAATGAATAAACAAAAGATCAAACCAAGATATAACGATTTATAGTAGTTCGTCACGAAGCTCCTTCCTCGCCCTACTCCACTCCTCGAGTTTCTGACTCTAGAGTTACTTCACTATGTCAATAACCTCCCTTTTTGGCAAAGAGAACCGTATAACGTCACTGAAACTTTTACCGATACAAAGCTAGATATCGAGTCTCAATCTAGGTAGAACCAACATTTCTCTCTATGTGTTTTGAGGACTAGAACATTAACCTAACTCTCTATTTTTGGTGTATGATTGTGTTTATGAACTTTGAAGTATGGTAGAGAAATATGATAGCACAACAAGGTTGCATACAAAACTAAAAACTACAACACAAAAGACTTGGTAACTTCTTATGTTCTTCCCTTGCTAGAGAATGTGTTGGGAATTAAATTTGAGTTGATATTGGACAAAACATAAAAGATGAAGGAGACTTATGAAGACAAAGATGAAGGACCTAATATGTATTATGTTAAAGTCTTTGTAACCCTAATCTCTATTATATAAAGAGATGGGGCGTGTATATTAGAGAACATATGTTAGAGATGTAACATCCACGAAAGGTGTGTGTGTGTCTAGGCGTCAAGTTCCTATGATGGACGCCTAGGGTTTGTTTGTTAGTAGTTGTTAGAGATGATGACGAAGAACCTTGTAATGATAATATTGATTCTATGTTTGAATATTCCGCCTATGTTATCATATTCCTAGATATAAGACGTAATAAGTCTTGAGCTTTAAATGATTTTAACATGTGGTATCGGAGCTTGGGAGCTCGTGATATCTAGGATTCACAAGGTTTTGTTTGTCGAAGATCGACGAAAACAAAAAAAAATTGTAACTGGTTATATTTTCGTAACTCACTGCAGGGCTGTTTTCAAAGGACGATAACTCCTTCGTTAACCGTTGGATCGGGCTAAAATTTTTACTGGAGATTCTTTATATACCAAGGTAGAATTTCACTGGAGGGATCTTGAATCTGAGCTCTAGATCGTTAGGTACGAATTTTTTTAAACTGCTGCAGAGGCGTTTCTGATTTTCAAATTTTTAGGGTTTTCTTGATTCAACTTCGTGCATTCGTGTTCTATTTGTGTTAAATCATCATGTAAGTTGTTTATATATTGTTTGTTGTCGATTATACACTCAAGAAAGCAGATTTGCATTGGATTTACTCACTTTGGACTTACGGTTTTCCTGGAACATGTTTATGCTACTCTTGAATAAACCCTAGTTCATGTACCTGCGCATTAAAACCCTAGATATTTGCTGATATTCAAGAAGCATCATGGTGATCGATCTGTGCTTTAGGGTTTGTTTGACCCTTGTTGGTATTTAATGCGTTATGGTACTGGTCTTTTGATGTGTTGGTACTGCTATAGACATACAAGCTATTCGTACTGCTCGTCTTTGTACTACTACTATCTCGATAGTACTGCTATGATCTTGGATTCGTACTGCAGGTTTTCGTTAGTTTGTATTGTTGAGAGGAGTTTGTACTGCTGGCTTCAATTTGTACTGCCAATAGATAATTCATACTGCTCATGTGATGTTTTCTGTGTGGAGGTCGATGTTCATGCATGCAAGTCAGGGGAAGATAATGGGTCACTATTCTTTTATATTTCTCCTCATTATGGGTCGGCGATGATATTTGTAGTTTACTCATTCGAAGACTTATGCATGGTTCGGTTTGATCTATTCCATTTTATAATTCTATCATGAGATAATCATTCAGAGGTCGGTGGAAGCTATAATGCTTGGTTTCCTTAATGTTTTCTCTATCATGGTGTTAATGGCTAGACACACAAGGAACTTGTTTTGATCTTTTATATTAATCTATCATGGAACTGGTGGCAGCTTGATGGATTTTCGTGTTTTATTAGTGTTGCATATTGATTATTGGATGATCTTAAATTATGCATGCTACGATGTGAAGTTAATCTTTTAATGTTCAATCTATCACATGGGTCAGTGAGGTCTTTATATGGTATGTTGATCTCTCAATTACATGCAACTCATTGTCATTTATTGCATGATGCCATCACTATTGGATGACAAGAATGGTGGAAATGTATCATGGGACGGTGACATTTTAACTATTTGATGGCAGTAATGTTTTGGTTATTATTATACGTAGCATGTGCAAGGATCACTTATTTGATATTATGGTTTCATGCAAAGTTATGATGGTACTGGATTCGTTTGAATACTTCTCGAGGGAAGTCAGTGGTGGCATGAGACTACACGAAGTGAGGGGAAGCACATGTTGTTGATTGGAGATTTGGAACAGATTGGTTCCAACACAAACACAAGGGGAAGACACACACACAAGTAGTTGGATTTGATTTTTGGATTTTGGTTTATGATCTTAAAGATTTATGGCTCGTTCTTATTTATTCTCATTCGCGAAGAAGTTTATTTATTGCTTATTTGACGATGAAGTGGAATTTTTCAAGTTTGTGTTCTTATCATATCTTAAGTAAGATTTAAAGATAATTTGTTTGGTCGTTCAAGTGATGACTAGGAATTGACAAACACTTTAAGGAGTTACGTTATTGTGCTCAGTGTCTCATTGAAGATGAGTTTATTATCAAGAGATTGTGGTCTCCCTATACGTTAAGTATACGTTCGAAGTCATATTTAGTACAAGACATAAGACACAAGGTTGAGTTATTCTACTTCAGCATCAAATTGTTAATGGTTGGTTTTCTTCATCATTACATAAAGCTTACAGAACTGAAGATTCAACAATGGTTAACATATGGGTTTCAGGGGAAACTTATTGTTCAAATGATTAACCATTTTTATGTTACATTGAGGTGAAGGTTTTTATAACTGCTCGTTGGTATTATTACTGAAGGTTTAGGATTTTTATGTCTTGAGTTCATTTATAAAAGAAAGCATTTTGTAGTTCGTTCATGGAGGGCAATTCGAGACATTAGAAGACTACATTGGAGGTATGATACCGGTTCGTGTGATGAAGATCAAGGTTGCATACTTTTTTCCCCTACTTGATGATGACAAAAAGGGGAAGAATATTTACATTGAAAATTTGCAACTTGAAGATCCTTGATGATATTGCATGGTTTAAGGGGAAGATGAAATCTTTCATATTAGGTTTTGTCATTATCAACTAGGGGAAGATTGTTGGGAATTAAATTTGAGTTGATATTGGACAAAACATGAAAGATAAAGGAAACTTATGAAGACAAAGATGAAGGACCTAATATGTATTATGTTAAAGTCTTTGTAACCATAATCTCTATTATATAAAGAGATGGGGCGTGTATTTTAGAGAACAGATGTTAGAGATGTAACATCCAGGAAAGGTGTGTGTGTGTCTAGGCGTCAAGTTCCTACAATGGACGCCTAGGGTTTGTTTGTTAGTAGTTGTTAGAGATGATGACGAAGAACCTTGTAATGATAATATTGATTCTATATTTGAATATTCCGCCTATGTTATCATGTATCTAGATATAAGACCTAATAAGTCTTGAGCTTTAATCGATTTTGACAGAATGGATCACTAGATAGGATCACTTTGATGAATATAAAAGCAAGATAATGATCAAAGAAAAATGTGTATGAGAATGGCGAATGATATGCTAGAAATATGTTTGCAAGGGGGATTGTTGATCCCAGTTGTTGAGTTCTGGTTGAACTTTAGATCGAATTCCTTTAGGTTGTTAAAGGTTTAGTTATATTAGATAAATCTAACACAACTATGGTAGAAACTGTGTATGAATGTATTAAAGAATATGCGGAAGCTAACCTTTAATATTAAGAAGAATTGTTTAATGGAACAGTGAAGCAATGAACAATATAATTCAACAAACAATCAAGCCTCAATATTATAAAGAATAATATGAATACTCTAACAGTATTAGGGTTACAAAACCTTGAAGCTATAAGAATTATACGTTTCTGTATATTGTGGTGTATATAACTCTATGCCCTAGAACCTCCTTTTATACACCAAGGAGTCCTACACGGCTTACAATACTTTCCTAACTATATCAAATCTTCTATAAAGATACGAGTCTATCAAATCTTATTTATACTTATCTAATACATATCTTCACGCAAAAGTTATCTAATACATAGTACGTAAGCAGTATTAACCAAACAGTACTAACTTATGCCTAACAGTAGTAACTTTGTTGTAGCAGTAGTAACTTTGCACTGGTAGTCTTAACATACTTAGCGTATATTCTTTGAAGTTCTTCAGCAGTAGTAACTTGCACTAGCAGTCTTAACTTTTACACCAGCATTTGTAAACACTTAGCACATTTTCATTGAAGTTCAAGAGCAGTTCTAACTTCATTGAGCAGTAGTAATCATCAACATGAGCAGCAGTAACATCAAGAATCCCAACAATCCTAACAAGAAAGCTTTTAATCCTAACAATCCTCCCCTAAACTTTATATTCTTCTTCAAAATCATCAAGTTTCTTCATTCAAAGCTTCATCAACACCAGGAGGATGCTTCCAAACACTTCATACCTTCTTACATTGTTTTAGGATAGACCAAAGAAGCTCATAAGCCATTTCACTATCATATTCTAGTTCAAGCTTCTCTTTCAGCATATGTGAGAGTGTAGGTGGTGTAAGGGGATACTTCATCTCCACCAACATCTAGACTTGCATAGATTACATCATCAGGGAATGAACTCCACAGGAGTCATACAGCTTCCCGCTTAAAACCTTATATCCATGCTGTTTCTTCCATACTTCATCTTCTACATGTGGTTCAAACATAGTCTTTAAATTACCCTATAGCACATAGTCATAATCATCCTGAGGCCTTGTTGACCCATAATTGGCTTTGACCAATCTCCACAGAGTTTCCAAATCCTCTCAGTCAAAACTCTTAAGAATCTGACTAAAGATTGTAAACAACTAAGAATTCCCATCAGCTCTAATAATCTTCCAGTACATTTTCTTGCCTTCTTTGTATATTTGCCAGTCAACAATCCCTGGAGGCTTAGTGGCCAAAGGTACAACATCAATTGGTATTTTTTTCATCATCAGGAATGACTACCATGAACTGTTTAAGCTCTGTTGTATCTTTGCCTTGACTATCATCCACCTTTTGTTTCTTGGCGACCTCTCTCTCCTGCTTTGTTCCTGCTCTCTTTGCACTGCCTTCCGCCAACTCTGTTTCCATATCTACAAATGTGTTTACCCTTCTGAATGCTTTATCAAACATTACTTGAATAGTTTCAAAACTCTTGTTCTTCAAAGCATTGAGTTTGTATCCTTTCATGTTCTTAAGGTAAGCACACATGATCTTTCTTTGTTGAGCTTGAGTTGGTGGCTTATTCCTCCTCTCTTCTGCTCTTTTTGCTGCAAAGTGTTTTCTTCTGGTCTCTAAGAATTCCACAAACAGTTTAGCCTTTTCAGCATCAGTTAACTCTGCTTATTCTTCTGCTTGCATTCTTACAGCCAATAGAGAATCAGCATCTATCTTTGCCTATATGTCATCCCATGTGTTTATTAAGGCAATGTTGGCTTCTTCTTCTTTTTGATCTTTTTCTCTTGCAAGTCTTTCCTCCTCATCAAACTCAGCTTGTAGTCTTTTGGATTCTTCTTCATCAAGCTTGAGTTGATCTTTCTTTGTCACAGGTTCTATTAATATCTCTTTGCCCTTGCCCTATGTTGGTTGTGAAGTTATTGTTGTTGTAGATCTACTTGGCTCTTTAATAACAACCCCTTTCTCCTTGGGTCTTGTGCTTTCTAAATATTCTAGTGCTTAAGCCATAGTAAGATCATCATCAGTAGTTGTAGCAGCAGCACTAACAGATGTTGCAGCACTAGCTGTACTAAATTTTTCACTAGCAGCACTAACTTGAACAACATCAACAATTAACTTAGCAGTACTAACCACATCAACAAATTCTTCAACAACAGTTTCTTCATCATTAACTTCAACATTTATACCTTCATCAACATCTACCATCCCTGTATCCAACACCTCCTCACCCATAGGATCAATCATCCCCTGTTTGGATGCATCCTCACCCAAACTTTCTTCATCTTCTAAGGATTCAACCCTTGCAGTTCCACCAACCTTATATAATCTTTTCATCTTATAAGTTCTTGACTTCTTTTTTTGCTCAAGTTTCATGACCCTCTTCTTTAAATGTGTGATTTCATGTTGTTGAGAGGTCATTGTCTTCTTCAAATCAAGAACCTGGTTTTGTAGATTGGTACATTGTTCCATCAATTCATTAAGTTTCATGTTATCCTTATCACTTCGAAGTGTATTACCTCTTCCGAGTGATGAATCATAGGATTGTTTAGACACATTCTCAAACTTAGTTTGAGCAATAGTATCCCCCATGGTTTCTTGGCACCTGGGACCATCACCTGAATTAGTTCCTTGGGAACTAGATTCATTAGATGTTGCCTTGGATTGGGTCTTACTGTTGGGTCCATCAGTACCCAAGAATACTTAAAACAGGATTTGAATACAAATTAACTAAGTGTAAATTAAACCGAGAACAATTCAAGTCACTAAGAGAACAGTCTCTCAGTGAGTCATCTTCAGGATACTTAAGGCGAATTCAAGAAGAAGGATTCACTACTCAGGAAGGTGGTACTCCCTGAGTAGGACTTAAGTCAAAGAAGAAGATGATGGTTCAGTGAGTGTTGGACAAGAACTCACTGAACCCCAGTCTCCTCAACAACATTAAGTGATTGAAGACTGAAGAACTCAACCCCTGAAAGAAAGGCGGGAAGATCTGGGAAGAGTTTAAGATAAGATCAAATCTTATCTTGTCAAGAAGAAACTTTCCCTAAGACGGCTAAAAGTCATGGAGTGTCAGACCAACCACTCCTAAAGACTTTATAGTCCATTCCCATTGTTTCTTGGAAATGACAATTACTGTTGTAATTGTCAGACACGCTTGCTTCAACAAGTTGTAGTTTTTTAATCACTTTTACTCTCTTATACTTATGTATAAATAGGTTCAAAAGGAGAGAAGTTGTGCGTGTTTTGTATATTGAAAGCTTAGACTTTTACAAAGCAACTTCTCTCCTACAAAGAGTAACCAGTCCCTGAGATAGCTCAGTGAGGCATATTGTTACCACTCAAAGCAAAGCTTGAGTTTAGATAGGAGACACCACCATACCTTGTCTATTCAATCCCAAGTGTTTGTTCCACAAAACACTTGGGTGATATTTTCTTTGATTCATTTCTAATAAGAATTTAAACGTTGAAAAATACTTATGTGTTTTTACTTTTACGTTTCATTAATCTGTTAGAATTAATCATAACATTGTATTAGTCATAAACACGAATAGATTAACTTTCTAGTTAACTCTAAGCGTATTAAGGGAACAACAAGTGGTATCAGAGCCTCTGGTTTATAAAATCTTTCAAAACTAACCAAGAGTGCTCAAGGTTTTTAAAACCAAGATCCTACTATGGCTGATATTAATGTACCCCAGCTGGTCGATAAAAAGGGTGGCAGCTATTCTGCTGTTGCACCCAGACTAGAAGCTGGAAAATTTAGCAAATGGAAAAAACGTATGATTTGCTATTTAACTGGTATGGAACCTTACTACATCACCTGTATCAGGGATGGCCCATTTGTCCCTAAGACTACTGCAGGGCTAAACAAGCCTGATGCACAATGGACCATTGATGAGAGGAAGGTGGTCAATCAAGACCAGCGCCTTAAAAGCATCCTTATATCTTGTCTTCCTGACGATATAATGGAATCAGTCATCAACTGTTTAACAGCCAAGCAAACTTGGGATGACTTGGTTAATAGCTTTGAGGGCCCCTCATATACCAAGGAAAACAGGGTCATGGACCTGAAACTTGAGTATAATACTTTCAGGGCAAAAGACTCTGAAAGTCTCTCTCAGACTTATACCAGATACAAGACTTTGATAAACGAACTATCAAATGATGGTGTAGTATTATCTAAGCATAAGACAAATGTTGGCTTTGTCAACAGTCTCCCTGAGAAGTGGCTAAACTTCTCACAAGGCCTGAGGAATGCTAATCACATTCAGACCCTTGAGCTCCCTGAAATCTATGGGAAATTTGTCTATGAGGACAACTTGATCTCAAGGAGATATCCTGACTCAAAAGCTCTTGAGTCCAAAAAGGCCTTAACCTCCACACCCATTTCAACTGCTTTCTATACTAATGGTGTTGTGCAGGATTTCCAAGAAGATTCTGAGGATGAAATTGATGAAAGGACTAGTGATGAGTACCTAAAAGATTTAAACTTGGAATTCCAAGAGAGGGCACTCCTTGCTAGTTCAAAACGTTTCATCAAAAGAAACCAGTCCAACTTTTCTAAAGGAAAAGCAAATGAAAACACTGAATGTTTTAACTGTGGTAAAAAGGGTCATTTTGCTAGGGACTGCTATTCTAAAACTACCTCAGAACCTTCTTACAAATTTTCAGGAAATAGTTCCTCAGGAACTAACAAGTTTCAACCTAGAATGTTTCAGTCGACCCAACAATTTCAAAACAAGGGTCAAAAAGACTTTGAAGCAAAATATAGGAAAGCCAAGGCTAAACTTGCAATTCTTGAAACTAATCCCTCTATGTCTCAGGCTGCTCAAACACCCAAACCTGTTCAGGAAAGAATAAGGTTTTAGTAGCTGAAGCTTATGACTGGGATGACGAAGAGGTCTCCTCAGATGAGGAAATTAGAGTGAGTGCACTGATGGCACTCTCTGAAGGTGATCAGGTGGTTGTTGGGAAAATCCATGCAAGGAATGGAGAGTGGGTAAACATCACCATGAAGAAGGTAAACACTTTACTTTCTATGGATGATGATTCTGATTGGCAGTCTTACATGAATTATATTTTTGTAGATCTTAAATTTGTTGAGGAACAAAGGCTTAACATGTGTTCAAAATATAACAACATAGTGTCAGAATTGAATAAATGTAGAGATGAATTGCTTGTACTAAAGCAAGCCAAATTAGAAACAATAACTCTACAAATTCAGAACACTGAAATTTTGAATCAAAACCAAGCCCTACAAACTGAACTTAACAAAGAAAAAGCTGTCATCCAAGGCTGGACCAAAAAGAACCCCAAGGTCTTTGACACTGTGGGATTAAGCTCTAAGAAAACCATTGGAATTGACCCTCTTATGGTTGATCCCAATGTGAGTCACAGTGAATTAACCTTTGTTCCAGCTAGCATATCTTTTGAGCAAGAAATGCTTCCCAAGTCTAATGACTGGATTGTCAGTACAACCCAGTCAGTAAGTTACCAAACTTTGAGACTGAAAAAATCTTGCTTCCTGAAAGTCAGGCTTTGAAAAATATGCTTGGACTTACTGAACAACTCAGTAAGCTTGAACTTACTGAACAACTCAGTAATACTAAGTCTGTGAATGAGTCTGAATCAGAATCATACCCACCACTTCCTCCACTGAATACCCTTCAGGGTGCTGCTGTAACACCCCAACCCGACAAGGGTAGAGATGTCGCAATAATGGTTTCATACCAGAACAAACACAAGCATATGACATAAATAATACAAAATGAATTCCAATGGTTACAAGAGAAAATATGAAACTACAAGGTTACAAATGAGAAATACAATAAATTACTAAGTCTAAATATAAGTTCTTCTAGTCATCTCTAATCCAAAATAGCTAGTAAGGTCTTCTAAGTACAAGGTACTCTCCACTCATACCCAGCTTCCAAACTAAAACCTGCCGCAGGAAAAGAAATGCGGCTGAGCTTAAAAAGCCCAGTGAACAGATATAAAGGTAACAAGCAGTAATAATGGGATAGTGAAGTAAGTGAAACAATGCAAGGTATAACAAGAGTTAGGAAAGAAAGAAAAATAAAAGGTTATGCAGATATATCAAGAGTTAAGAAATAGTTACAATAGATAAGAGAAAAGGGAACAATAATCCCAACCCGAGCCCAAGTCATATCAAGTCAAGTCAAAGTCAAGTATGTATCCGGAGGGGTGACCTCGGAATACTAAATACAAGGTTATAAGGTAAAGGAAACAGTAATCCACTACGAGCCCAAATCAAATCAAATAATCAAATATCAAGGTGTACGGAGGGGAGACCTCGGTACCAAACGCAATATGAGGGGATACCTCCAAAGGGTGGAGTCATGAGCTCCCAAGATGTGAAAGACGTGTATCGCACACACCATCAGTTACCAAAAATAACAAACTCGAATCAAATAACAAATCTAGGATGCATCCATACGCCCCAGGTGGCCAAATACTACATCTCCATAACAAATCAAATCAAGTCAGGGACGGGATAGGACATCACTCTCCTACCCTAGAGTCATGCCATCGGTGCATCAATGACATGGACATGAAACCCTCATGCCTAGTATGCAAATGGTGGCTCGTAGTCTCAAACTGTGGGTCAAGGGTCAAGTATCAAATGTCCAAGTATCCAAGTTCAAAATTCATATCAAGTGGTTCAAGTCAAATTTCCATTTCAATTATATCAAATGGTTCATATCAAATGGTTCATATCAAATGGTTCATAGCAAAGGGTTCATAGCAAAGGGTCAAAACAAAGGGATCATAGAAAAGGGTTCATAGCAAGGTTCAAACCAAAGGTTCATATCAATTGGTTCAAGGTTCATAACAAAGGTTCAATTTAAAAGTTTATATTAAATGTCCATATCATAAAAGTAATCATTTAATAATGGCATTCATAAAAGTGATCTTTAAAAACAGTTTTCATAAAGAAAGTCTTTAAAAGTAGTTTTCATAAAACTTTTAGTAAAATTACATTTAAAAGTGGTATCGCATCGTGCTCAAAAACATCATTTTTAAAATAGCTTTTCTCAAAACATTTTCATATATAATTAAGAAAAGTTTTCACATCCAATTATAATATCAAATGAATCTTCAAGGTATCCAAGGATTTGAATATTCATGTCAAAGGGTGATGAACGAAGTATATCAAGTATCGTACCATAGGGATCACAATAAACGAATGTCAATGAATCATAATATCAACGAAGCATATCAACGAATGAATCAAAGAACAGGGGATCATAGCAATGGCTTAAAGGGAATCTTATAACGAATCAAAGATCAAGATCAAGTCATGAGAGTGAAAGCACCCTTACTGAAAAAAGGGTAGAATATCTGTACCTCATACCGCAAGTGAAAACACATCTAGAAATATAAAGATCAGAAACAAACTCCATCTTCAGCGAATCTACACGAATACATGGTCGTCTTACAATTAATATCTTATTTAAATCAGATTTCTCATTTTAGTCGGCTTTCTATTTTTAGCAGGTTTCCATTTATAGCAAGTTTCCATTTTTAGAAAGTTTCCTTATTTAGCAATTTTCCATAATTAGACAAATTCCATAAAGTAATTAGGTTAAGTCCTTTATTAAATATTATTATGGAAATAGGGTTCATTTTAGCAAGTCATGATAGTTTAGGGTTAAATATGACAACTTTCAATATTTTAGGGTTTAAATGCAAATATGCCAAAGATAAAGGTTTAAAGTGCAATATTACAAGTTATTCATTTTTAATCCATAAGTTTACCATAATTACAATTCCAATCCTTTAATTTCAACAATTTTACAAGTTAAACCCTTTTATTAAATAAATTACAAATTAAACCTTATAATTAATTAAATTACAATTTAATCCTTATAATATTCATATTTACACATTAAGCCTTCAATTAACCAAAATTACACATTATACCCCTTATATTTATATTTAAACGAAATACCTTCCATTTTACATAATTTACAAAACAAGTCCCTTTATTTTAATTACTTTCCACTCGAATTAACAATTTAATTAATTTAATATTTAAACCTTCTAAATTACAAAATTTACACATAATACCCCCATATTATAATTTTTACGAAACACCCCTGGTCTAAACTACCTTACAAAAATAACCCCCATGTTTGAAAAATTACAAAACACACCCTTAACATTTAAAAACCCATTCGGTAATCATTTTTCATGCATAAACCCTAACCCTAAATTTTCCCAATCACTATCAATCATCAAAACAACCTTAAAACACATTAAACACATCAGTTTCATCATCAAAAACCTAACCCTAGTTTCATACGAATCGATTTTTATTTTTTTTCTCTTTTTCTTTTAAATTCGGTTAACAAATTAACTCACCAAGGATGATTTAAGCTTCAAAAATTAAAAGGATCATTTTTCTAGTGTTATCTAGAACGAATAAGACCTGAGAAAAATATTCTTGAAGGACACAAAATTCGTAAAACCCGATTCACAATTTATTTGGTTTTTAGGGTTTAAAATCGTATTTTAATTCAAACGGCCTGAGTAGCATGCATGGATTGTTATAGCTATTTTATATGGATCATATATGATTTAAGAAGAGTTATAAAAATACCAATTAACTTTTAGAATGATCGAATAAGGGTGGAGAATTAATACCTCTCGGCAAACATGAAAATCGAACAAAAATTGAAACCTAGTGAATCAAGCCTTCAAAAATCGAACTCCTATTTTTCTACACTTCTTCTAGCACCCAGGAACTCAGTAAAAATAATAAGTGGTCGTGTAAAAATTATGGTGGCCGATTTGGAGTTTTTGTGTGTTTTTAGGGTTTTCGGTATGGAAATAAAAGGAATAATTAAATAAGCCATGTGGAGGGGGGGGGAGGAGATAGTATAATTCACGGCCTACATTAATGGGGAAATCAAATTTACTGATTTTGTATAGTTTCCTAATTTGTTTGATGATTATCTCTTAATTTAAATGGTTTTATATGTTTAACAATTAAATAATGTGTACATATATAATATTTTCGGTCCCTATGACTTTTTGATGTGTGACAAATATTTTGTACATTGTAAAATATTAAAATGTAGTAATAAAAATTATCTTACTTCATATGTTGCTCATTTCCAAGAGTTTAAGATTTATTTGGTGTTTTATGCATTTATTAATTGAAATTTAAAGTTACAAGGGTATTTTGGTAATTTTGCATGTTTTGAAATTTTGGGTATTACAGCTGCACCAAACTTAGGCCTCCCACCAATGGTCTTCTCTCCACACTCTCCAAAGGAGAGATCAGGACTGGGAACAACCATCCTGAAGAGACCAACCCTTGAAGTCTCAGTAAATACTGATGACTCATCAACTTCAGTCCCTTCTGAAGTAACAACTCAAAGCCCTGACTCAAAATTTGATCAGTTGGCTGAAATGGTTAGGAAGCTTAGTGAGAAGATTGCATCTTCAGAGAAATCTACTCAATCCAAGAAGGAACAAAAACCAACTTCCTCAAAGACCAAACCCAAACCCCTTAAAAGATGTGAATTGTGTAACTATACCAATCATGTCACTGACGATTGCTATAGAATCCTTTATTGTATGGTTTGCAAAAAGGATGATCACAGGACCTCTGATCACAAAACACATTCAGTCACATCAAACATGGCAAGTCTTAAAGCTCAGTCTTTAAACTCTCCTTCTGATTCTAAACAAAAATAGAAACAAAAGGCAAAGCCTTTTGCACCTTGACCTTACTGTGGGTTCAATGACCACCATCCTAAGGATTTTCAAATTAACAATTGTTGTGAAAATAGTGGAAGTTCCACTCATAACACCTCAGGACGTGGTAAGGACATTCAGGCCAGTAGAGGTATGACAAAGTCAGCCTCTCAGTCCACTGAGTCTACATCAGCAATCAAATGCATAATATGTGGTAGCTCAGTCCACTCCACCACTAACCATAAATCACTTGAAAATGTTAATAAGACCCTCAAAGCTAAGCCCTCCAAGAAGTGGAGTCCTAGAAAGAACTGACCCAGTTTACCATTTGTGCAGAAACATGTCAGGGATCCTGTTTGGCATCTTGATAGTAGATGTTCAAGGAGCATGACTGGTGTGAAGGAGTATCTGCACAAGTATGTGGATGAATCAAGACCCAAAGTGATATTTGCTGATAACTCATCATATCTCACTGAAGGTTATGGTTCAGTAAACTGCAATGGTATAGTCTTTACTAGGATAGCTTATGTAAATGGTCTAAAATACAATTTGATAAGTGTCAGTCAACTATGTGATGCGAAATACATAGTTCATTTTGATGATAAACAAGGAATCATCTTCAATGCTAATAAGGAAGTTGTCCTTATTGCACCAAGAAGACATGATGTTTATGTGTTGGACATGTCCAGTCTAACTCAGAATGGAACTTGTCTCTTTACCAAGGCCACTGATACTCTCAACTGGCTTTGGCATAAGAGACTCTCCCACTTGAACTTCAAAAACATAAACAACCTTGTAAAACAAAACAAGGTCCTTGGCTTACCATCTCTTGTGTTTTCAAAGGACAAACCATGCTCAGCTTGTGAAAAAGGTAAACATCACAGAGCATCCTTTAAAACCAAAACCAACTTTTCCATCAGGAACTGCCTTCATCTTCTCCATATGGATCTATTTGGACCAATTAGTCCTAGATCCATTAACCATGAGAAGTATACTCTGGTCATTGTGGATGAATACTCAAGATACACTTGGGTATACTTCCTGATCAAAAAGAGTCAGGCAGCTGAAACTATTATGTCCTTTGTCAGGAACATTGAATATCAGAATGAAATCAAAGTCAAACAGATTAGAACTGACAATGGAACAGAGTTCAAAAATTATGAACTTGAATGTTTCTGTGATGAGAAAGGCATTTCACAAAAAAATTCCTCACCCTACACACCTGAACAAAACGGGGTGGCTGAAAGGAAAAATAGAACACTCATTGAAGCAGCTAGAACAATGCTAAATGGATCAGTCCTTTCCAAACACTTTTGGACTGAAGCAGTAAAGACTGCCTGTTACACACAAAATAGATCCACCATTGTCAAGAGACATAGCAAAACTCCTTATGAGTTATTCAAGGGAAGAATCCCTGACATCAGCTACTTTCATGTCTTTGGGTGTCCTGTGTTTATTCATAATAACAAGGATCACTTAGGAAAATTTGATGCCAAAGCTGATGATGGATACTTCCTAGGATACTCCCTTGTCTCAAAGGCCTTCAGGGTGTTCAACACTAGGAGACAGCATGCTGAGGAAACATTTCATGTTACCTTTGATGAGAGCACTGATGCAATCAGTGTCTCTAACAACTCAGTGGAAGAGATAGGTATTGATGAATCATCAAGATACCCTCCTTATGAACATCATGCTGATAATGGTCCTTCCCCACAACCTTCCTTACCCAACCATCACTGAGTTTATTGAAGCACAAAATACTGATGAATTCATTCAGTCAGTACAAAGTGCTCAGGTTCTAAACAATCACAGTGATGAGTCAACCCACTCAGACACTCATGATGCTGAAGAACATCATGTGTCTGATCCTGATCCTACCCATCAGGCCTCTACAAGTTCTAATCAGTTTCCAAGACCTCAGGACAGTTGGACTAGGTCTCAGGATATAGAACTTGTCAATATAATTGGTGAGCCTACTGAAGGCATGCTCACAAGAAGCATGGCTGCTGAACTGAGAGCAGCCTCAGCCAATGAAGGCCTATTTGTGGACTTCATTTCCACAATTGAACCCAAAAGTGTTAAGGAAGCACTAAAACATCCAAGTTGGGTTCAAGCCATGAATGATGAACTGGAACAATTTGACAGAAACAAGGTAATGACCTTGGTCAAATGTCCTGAAGATGTTTCAGTCATTGGCATGAAATGGGTATTTAAAAACAAATCTGATGAAAATGGCCTAGTTATTAAAAATAAAGCCAGACTTGTAGCCAAAGGCTATCATCAACAAGAAGGCATCGACTATGAAGAAACATTTGCACCAGTAGCAAGGATGGAAGCCATCAGGATGTTCCTTGCTTTTGCTACATACATGAACTTCAAGGTGTACCAAATGGATGTTAAAAGTGCATTCCTAAATGGCTCACTGAAAGAAGAAGTTTATGTTCAGCAACCTCCTGGATTTGAAAGCCATGAGTTTCCTGATCATGTCTGCAAGCTTAACAAAGCCCTTTATGGACTGAAACAAGCTCCCAGGGCATGGTATGAGACTCTTTCAGCCTTCTTGATCCAAAACAAATTTTTCAGAGGCAAGATAGACAACACTTTGTTTATCTACAAGACAAATAATGATGTCATACTTGTACAAGTGTATGTTGATGACATCATATTTGGCTCAACAAATTATAAACTTTGCAAATAGTTTGAAAAACTAATGGCAAAGAAATTTGAAATGAGCATGATGGGAGAACTGACTTACTTCCTTGGTCTACAAATCAAGCAGACTGATAAAGGAACCCCTATCAGTCAAGAGAAGTATGTCAAAAGCCTACTGAAGAAGTATGAGCTCAATGAATATGCCTTAGTCAAGACTCCCATGGTACCCCCAAACAACCTTGGTCCTGATCTTACTGGAAAACCAGTGAATCAAACTCTTTTTAGAGGAATGATAGGATCACTGATGTATTTACTTGCATCAAGGCATGATATCCAATTCTCAGTCTGCTTCTGTGCCAGATATCAATCTGACCTAAGAGAGACTCATATCACTGCTGTGAAAAGGATATTCAGGTACCTGAAAGGTACTCCAAACCTTGGATTATATTATCTAAAATGTTCAGGCCTTGATCTTAAAGGATACTCAAATTCTGACTATGCTGGATGCAACATGGACAGGAAAAGCACCTCAGGCTCCTGCCAAATCATTGGTGGAAAACTAGTCTGTTGGAGTGCTAAGAAGCAACAATCAGTTTCCATGTCCTCAGCTGAAGTTGAATATGTTGCAGCAGCAAGTTGTTGTGCAAATGTACTCTGGATGAAAAGTTAACTCATTAACTATGGAATTCAGTACAAGATGGTTCCCATCTTTTGTGATAACATAAGTGCAATTGCCATTTCAAATAACCAAGTTCTTCATCAGAGAACAAAACACATTGATATTAGATATCACTTCATCAGGGACCATGTCATGAATGGTGACATAGAATTACACTTCATTCCTACCGAATATCAGCTAGCTGATATATTCACCAAGCCATTGGATGAACCAACTTTCACCAGACTGAAAGCTTAACTAGGAATGTTGGATATTGAGAATCAGTCCACTGATTGACTTCATCCAAATATGTGTAAATTCTGATAAACCCAAGTCCCTGACTCAATGTGTTCTCCAGTGAGAAAGGTCACTGAACTTCAGGAACTAAACCCAAGTCCCTGAACCCTTAATCCTCAGGAATTAAACCCAAGTTCCTGAATTCTTGGTCCTCAGGAACTAGACCCAAGTTCCTGAACCCTTGCACCTCAGGAATTAAACCCAAATTCCTGAACATTAGAACCATCAGTGACTAAACCCAAGTCTCGACAATCAGGTTCACTGAATGAAAAGTCATTCAGGGTCCTCAAGAGACATTAAATACTAACTTAAATGCTCTAAGTATCTAGTTAGTAAATGTCCGAGGTTGGTAACTGAACTCATATTTAATTTAAGAATATTTGTTCTTTTGCCTTTCTGGCTTCCACCTCTGGGCCCCCACATTCCCACTTGGCATTAAATGCCTCTCCAATCACATTACAGATATGTGATGACTCATCTTTACAAATTACACTTTTGTAGAACTGCTCAACTGTTCACCTTGACTGTTGTGCCAAACCAAGGAAAGTGGAATGGTGGCATTAAATGCGGATCCCAAAACATTTTATTCAAAACAGTTTCCAAAAAAAATTCTTTTTGAATAAATAAAATCTGCTTAATGCCTAAAATACCCTCCACTTCACTTCCCTATAAATACCTCAACCAAAATAACAACACACACGTCTATTAGAAATCTTAAGCAAATTCTGCCCATTTTTCTCTCATTACTAATAGTGTGTGTGTTCTTAGCTTTAAGAAATCCCAACCATCTTTGTTACCCAGACTTACCAACAAATATGGCTTCCTCTAAAGGTGTAACATACGCCCCTAATGTGGATTTCACATTGGAGGGTGTTGACCTCACCAAGAACAATGTGGTGGGAAAATTTTCCTATCCACAAAAGTTCCATGCTTACAAGAACGTAATGAAATATCTTCAAAACTGTTTTCTTGCAAAAGCATTTACCAAGACTCCCTCAGTCATCTACCATGACTACTTGAGGGAATTCTGGTGTAATGCTGTGGCTACTAGCCCAAAAGACACCAAAAGATCCATCATCACTTTCGCAGTGATGAATGGGAGAAGGACCCTCTCCTTGGGTTACAATGACTTCATCAAGGCCACTGGTCTTGATTTTGCTGAGGCTTTTGAGCCCAATCCAACTGACCAAGAGGTCAAGGGAGAGTTAATCTTCTTAGGACCTCATGACCCTAAACGTCCTAAGGAGTCCGTTGGAGCCTTATTGGAGAAGGCTCCAATTGTCAAAACCTGGTTCCACCCAGTCTGGAGGATCCTGATGACATTCGTCATTCAGGTCCTTGGAGGGAATAAATCCTCCACTGAGCAATTGAACTCATCACAACAATTGATGTTGTTCAGTCTCTTGGAGGGTAAAAAGATTGATATCGGAGGTATAATCTTCCGTGACCTTGTTGCCAAGCTCTCAGGAAAATCTAGGCAAAAACACTTGTCTTATCCTAGGTTTATTTCCTGTGTGCTTCAGGACCTTCTTGGTTCTGACTATGTGAGGTCTGACGTCGTAGGTATGAAACCTGACGTCTTACATAAGACCAATTTCACTAGTGGCATCACTGAGGTACAACCCATTGCCCTGACTAACTACATGCTGGTGGTTATTCAGGGGGAGAACGCTATTTCTCTAGTACCTTCACCTACAAAGAAGGTGAAGAAGACAAAGAAGGGTCAGTCCAGTAAGGTGGTTAGGCCCAAACCACTCGCCACTGAGACTGATGCCCAGAACCAACTCAACCTTAAAAAGAGGTTGAATGTGGCCCAGACCTCTGAGACACCCACTACAGAGACCCCCTGACCACAAAACAAAGGCCAACGGAGGGAACTGAGCAATCATCCTCAGTGTCCTCGGGCGAACCTTCTCCACATGTCCCTACTGACAAACACAAGTTAGTAGGGTCAGGAACAACCACCCATTCACATTTCGATGAAGGAACTGACAAATCACAATCAGTTCCTGAGGGAGAAAGGGGTTCTAAATCCTTGGTGGGGCAGCACTACTCCACTGAGAAGGGGACCCATCACCAATCACATCCCGTTAACGTTCCTGAGCAATCACACTCAGGGTCTCAGGGAGTAAAGGTCCATGAATCCCAAAAAGGGCAGTACAACCCTGATGGGAAGGGGGGCCATCAACCATCACAATTAGTGCCTCATGATAGTTCTGAAAAACACCCGTCAGGACTTGAAGGCACTCAGGGGGACAAACACTCAGAGGGATATAAACCACCCGCTGATACGGAACCCATAACCACCTCAGGCGGATCCCTTCACTCAGGAACTGCCCCCAAAAGCCAGGCTGGGCAAACCCCCACTCCCCCCCAGTTATTATGGCTAGTCAGGCTGAGCAAACCCACTAAGTTATTATGACGGGGTCAGGACCTGGCCACAACAAAGGTGAGCCCTCTTTTGAGGGGGAGCCGGATACCCTGAAGGTTCCTTCTCTGGCTGATCTTGAAATCTTACTGAATGAAGAGTCAGAAGAGGAATTAGTGGATTTTGGTGATGAAGACGACGTTCTAGGTATTGATGAGGAAATGGAGACTGAGATAAGCCCTCCTCAGCACCTTGAACTACAACAATCTTCTCCTCCCCCTGAGGATTAACGACCCAGCTCCCCCACATCATCATCATCATCATCATCAGGTGCTTCCTCTCCCACCACTTCTCAGTGGTTGGAGAGATATGATAACGTTCTTCCGTTGACTGAAAGACAACTGGTTAAATTCCTTCGCAAAGCCAACGAGGGTCTTTACACTGAACTCACGGAAGAACAGTAGATTCAGCACACTGAAGTGGCAGCCTCCTATGCCGACTTCAGGGCTTCTGTTGAAGAATCTCAGGAAAAAGTGCTTCAGGTCGCCAAACTTACTGACAAACAACTCGGCGACCTAAGAGAGACCATTGATGAAATGGGCACTGAACAGCACAAGGAACTCTCCAACATTCTTAAGGGTATTGAATCTGTTCAGGAACAACTTGGAGATGATCCCATCCTGATCAAAAGACTGCACGAGTACATGGATACCCAGAAGTTCACCTCCAATTCCATCATTGAGCTTCTCAAGCTTCTTCAGGGGGTGGATTTCAAATCTATTAGGTCGCAGCAAGATTCTATTCATCAGGCAGTCACTGATGCCAAGGGGCACCTAGAAAGGATATCCTCAGCCTTTGATCAGCTCTCAACTAAACATAATGAGCTGATCGACCACTATACCTCCCATGTCACTAAACTTACCACAACCCAAAAGGCAATGGCAGCTGAAATTACCACCCTGAAGACTGAGTCATCAAAAACTAAAAAGATGGTCTCCAGTATCCTCACCATTCTTCAGGCCTCTCAAGTAGCTCCTCCTCCTCAGTCAGCAGGTACATCCACTGAAGTTCCAATACCTGTTGAGGGGGAGAAAAATGATGAACCTATTCCTGATCCTTCATCTGCTATCGTGGTTGTCCCTGAAACTTCCACTAGTCAACCCCCTCCCACTTCCAAAGGGAAGGAAATCATGGTGACTGACAGCTCTCCTCCAAAACAATTTGTTCAAGCCTCAACTGAAAGGCAGGCAGATCCTGATGCACCATTTTATGTTGATTTGGATGGAGGAAAAAGGTTCTTTGGGACTCCTGATGAAGTGGCTGAAGTATTACATCAACAAGATCTCAGGAGGGCCCTAGAAAAGGACAAGGAACTCAACAGACCATTAATTGTTGAGGTTGCCAAGGAGAAAATCAAGGAGTCTGATAAAAACATTCAGGGGGATGAATTCATCAAGCTACAAGCTGAACTTCTTCAAGAACATAACAAACAAGCAAAACTAAAAGAAGAAAGGAGGCAAAGAACCTATGAGAGGTATGTGTGGCACATGACCAAGACCAAAGGAGAGGGCACAATAACTGACATAACCATTCACCCCACCAAGCCCATAAGCATAACGGTTCACAGGGGACCAAGGAAGTCTGAGGTTTAACCAGCCCATTAAATTCTCAGACTTTGGGCTAAGGGAATGGGATATGATGATGCCCATCCTGAGGAAGAAGACACAAAGCAAGATAGCCCCATCTCTTATCAAGTCCCTGAACGCAAAATATGAAGAACTTGAAAGGGTAGCTAAGAGTCTTGGGATTGATCATGAGAAGGCGCTTGCTTCTCAGGGACTGGCAATCCCTGAACCTACTCAGAAGTCCAGAAGGAAGAGAAAAGCAGTGGGTCAGGAGCCTGGACAATATATAGTTGCTTTGCACTGCAACAGGATTCCCCCTGAGGGAGTCAAGTTCATTCCTAACCGTGTCATCAAGAAGCCTGAGTATGGTATCTTCTTCATTGATGAATTCGCACAGCCAGCCTTCCAAAGAGTAAGTGACATTGATCTAGTGGAAATGACAACTCTCCTCGCCTACAAACTGATGGCGCTTAGAGTGAAGAGTCCTGAGAATGAGGAGTTTGTCAAGTTGTTGGACAAGATGATGAATGAAAGACTTGACAAGGAGGTGTTAGTGTCTAAGAAGGCGAAACTTGAACTCATGGGTTATGTACAAGAACCCTGAGTATTTTGTACTTAGTTAGTTAGGACTTGTAATGATATTAATAAGATGATGTTTTTATTATTTCAGTGTCCTTATTTACTTTCTAGTACATTCAGTATGAGCAGAAGTCATTAGCTCACTCATTACTGATCAAAACACTTATGAATAATTTATATCCAAATAGGGGGAGATTGTTGGGTCCATCAGTACCCAAGAATACTTAAAACATGATTTGAATACAAATTAACTAAGTGTAAATTAAACCGAGAACAATTCAAGTCACTGAGAGAACAGTCTCTCAGTGAGTCATCTTCAGGATACTTAAGGCGAATTCAAGAAGAAGGATTCACTACTCAGGAAGGCGGTACTCCCTGAGTAGGACTTAAGTCAAAGAAGAAGACGATGGTTCAGTGAGTGTTGGACAAGAACTCACTGAACCCCAGTCTCCTCAACAACATTAAGTGATTGAAGACTGAAGAACTCAACACCTGAAAGAAAGGCGGGAAGATCTTGGAAGAGTTTAAGATAAGATCAAATCTTATCTTGTGAGGAAGAAACTTTCCCTAAGACGGCTAAAAGTCATGGAGTGTCAGACCAACCACTCCTAAAGACTTTATAGTCCATTCCCATTGGTTCTTGGAAATGACAATTACTGTTGTAATTTTCAGACACGCTTGCTTCAACAAGTTGTAGTTTTTTAATCACTTTTACTCTCTTATACTTGTGTATAAATAGGTTCAAAAGGAGAGAAGTTGTGTGTGTTTTGTATATTGAAAGCTTAGACTTTTACAAAGTAACTTCTCTCCTACAAAGAGTAACCAGTCCTTGAGATAGCTCAGTGAGGCATATTTTTACCACTCAAAGCAAAGCTTGAGTTTAGATAGGAGACACCACCATACCTTGTCTATTCAATCCCAAGTGTTTGTTCCGCAAAACACTTGGGTAATAGATTCTTTGATTCATTTCTAATAAGAATTTAAACGTTGAAAAATACTTATGTATTTTTACTTTTACGTTTCATTAATCTGTTAGAATTAATCATAACGTTGTATTAGTCATAAACACGAATAGATTAACTTTCTAGTTAACTCTAAGAGTATGAAGGGAACAACACTTGCTTATGCTACCACTGACCTGCTCTGCTCCTAAGCTAGAAGCAGTAGTGGCAGCCCTCACCAATCTATCACCCCTCTCCTTATGGACAGCCTCATCTGCAACAAGATCAGTAGGAGCACCAGACTGAGGTATCTCAGTACCCTTTCTCTTAGGCTTCCTAGGTTTTTGTGTCTTTTGGGGTTGAGAGGTAGATGTTTGTAAAATGGTAGGTGTGTCTTGGGAATCAGTAGGAATGACTGAACCTTCACCCATTTGTGGTTGGATTTGTACCACCATTGTTGGAAACAAAGGTGTTACATTACCAGAAAAACCTTTACCTACCCTTCTCATATTTGCAAAAATCTTTTTAGTGTGAGAAAGGGTAAGGTATATTCTTTTATGAATTGGCTTTTTAGTAAATTGTTTATCCATGAATACTTGCAAAAACCTTGGACACATTAAAAATTTACCAGACAAATTATCCAAGTTTCTAACCATACTATCAAAAATCAATTTGGAAAAATTAAACTTCTGGTTTGTAGCCAAGCAAATAATGGCAGATGCCACAGTGCTGCTAAACTCATTCCATGCAATAGTCTTAGGACTCAAACACTGCAAAATAGTATGAATTAGGAATTTCCATTGATGGGAGAAGAATGCTTTATAAAAAGTTAATTTGTCATAAGGTTTCTAATACCCCATCAATGCAAGATTTTCAAAAATGGTAGAATTTGGGAAACATCCAATACATTCCTCATCTGCTAGTCGAAGATTTCTTCTAACAGATGTTTCAGTAATGATTATATCCTTGACATCTACTACGGCATGTGTCTGTACTTCCTCATTGATAGTTTTGACCATAGCATAAGACCAAAATTGTTCGATGCAAGAAATATATATAGTAGGATTGACCGTTAAAGCATACCTTATAGGGTTTGCATTCAGAAAATCCACTATTTCTTCAAACCCTTCACTTTCAATGGGTTTGGACAAGAACACGACCATATTATGTGAATCAGCAAACTTTAGAGTCGCCATTGCGTTTGGTTTAAAGATTGTGTTGGGTTTTGCGATTAGATGATAAAATTGAGTTAGGGTTTTGCGAATGAAATCGATTAAATGAGTGAATGAATGATATAAACCCTTAATCGAAATATTTATGATAAGTACCCTGAACAACCCACCAGTAGTAACCCCAACAGTAGTAAGTTAAGCCTAGCAGCATTAACTTTGAGTTACCAGCATTAACTCCAATTCCATTCCAAACACTTGTCTATCATCAATCTAACACTTTTCTTTGCTTTTCCTGCAAAATGTTAGTCCAAAAACCAAGAAAACATAAGCCATAACAATCTTACAATAATCACAATATTAATTATACCTAACAGTATTAAGTATAACTAACAGCAGAAACTTAGCAGTTTTAAGTATAACCAGCAGTACTAATTATACTTAATTGCAGAAACTTTTAATGACATGAATAACAGTACTAATTCATACAAAACTCTACAAAAACATAAAGAGATAAGAGATTTTAAAGGTTTAGCATTCCCATACTAGCAATCAAATATTGGGATCTACTTACATCAAAAGCTTTTGTAAGCAAATCTGCAACATTCTTGTTAGTATGGATTTTAACCATTTGAATCAATTTCTTTACATTGCGGTCTCTAATAAAATGATGTCTGATCTCTATATGCTTTGTTTTTGAATGAAAAACATGATTTTTAATTATGCAAATAGTACTATTATTGTCAATAAAGATCTTGGTATGCATAAAATTGTACCCATAATCAAGTAGTTGATTCTGAATCCAAAGCACTTGTCCACATCAACTTGAAGCAGCCACATATTCAACTTCTGTTGTGGAATTTGCAACCACTGTCTGTTTCTTGCACTGCCATGATATCAATCTACATCCAAGGAATTGACAACCTCCTGTTGTAAACTTTCTATCCAAGCTTGCTCCAGCATAATTACTATCAGTGTATGCTACCAAATCAAAAAGAGAATCTTTTGGATACCAAAGGCCCAATTTTGGTTGAACTTTTAAGTATCTAAATTTCCTTTTCACAGCATGAAGATGTGAAGCTTTCGGATTGACTTGGTATCCATTACAAGAAAAGGGGGTTTTTGGGACGAAACATTTTGGAACGGTCAAAAAACCGTGCCAAATACATGTATTTGCAACTTGTGGGGTCACCGTGACAAAAAAGTAGGTATTTGAGAAGGCTATTAAGAAATTTTTCCAAATACGTATGCATTTGTAACGTTTTCTAATAAAGGTGCCAAATACATGTGTATTTGGACGGTCTGAGTTACCAGTGCCAAATATTTATGTATTTGGGACGGTTTGTACCACCGGTGCCAAATTAGTCGACGGAATACCGACAAATTTATGACGGATTACTGATGCAAGAAATTCTGTCAGTAATTCGTCACTGAATACCGACGGATTTCTGACTGACAAGCGACGAATAAAGAATTCCGTCGGTATTACGTCACAAAAACCGACGGATTAGTGACGGACGAAGATCCGTTGGTAATCCATTCGCAGGCCGTCAATAATCTGTCGTTAATTAACGACGGATGACCAACGAATTAGTGATGTAGGATATCCTTCACAATCACCGACGGATTACCGACTAGACTTTCCTTTTTCTTATACTTTACCGACGAGATTAGTGATGTAGGATATCTCACTAAGCTTTGTGCTTATAACCGTTGTTAGTTCATGTTTTTATGTCGGTGCAAGATGAGACCAAGCTAAATGTTGATATGGGGCATAGAGGGTTAAAATGGTGAAGCTCGCGGGTTACGTAACGAGCTTCTCATAACCATCTCATGTTATCGATTTGGAATGCCCCAAAGCAAGAGTCATTTTCTGTAACGAGTTTTCATAGAGTATGTCATATATTTTGCAAGTTTACAAGTTTTAAAGGGGTGTTTGGAATAAGCCACTTTTATACAGGAACTTATGCTTCCAATGATTTTATTAATGTAAACAGTTTACAAATATGTTTTTAATGTAAATGATTCAAGTTTCCATAAGTGCAGACCAGGCTCTTTTAGGCGCCGGTAAAATTCAATCTGGCCGCCAATTTGGGGTCCAAACGCCAGTTATGGCCAACAGTGTAAAAAAATCCAATTTAAGGGCATTTCACTTATATTCATTATGCTTAACTTATGTCAAAATATTGTGCGTGAACAAAATCCAAAACTAGTAAATTATAAATAATTTTGAAAAACTAATTGTACGTGTATATAAAGCTAAAATTATAGAATATTTATCTCTATATTTTATCCTACCGCACATATTTCTAATCCAGTCTTAGTTTGTTTTAAACTACATATATATAAAACACGGTTCGATTAGGGTAATCGCTAATATTTAAAAATAAAAACCGAAATCGAACTACGATAATACGGTTTATCGATTTCTTAGTTATCATTTTTTGCGGTTTCGGATTGAGCGGGTCGGCTTGGTTTGTCGGTTTCACAAATTTTTTAACACCCGTGTCTATAAAACTTAGCTTTATTTATAAATCAAATAAATATTTTGAACAACGAAAAAACATTACTCAATAAAATAATTGCTATCACGATCGTATAATAAAAAATACTGTAATTAGTTAAAGAGTTGAAATACGTCACATGCAATTTTTGATATTCGTAAATTTATTGTAAAAAAAAAATAAATTAAAATACATAATTCACCGGAAAAATTTATTTCAGAGTAGCCGCCGCACGCTTGCCAATTTTCCAAATTTTCATTTGTCCCGCTCAAAATTTTCCCGAAAATCAAAATCACACTATTCCCTCTCGGTATCTTATCCTCATCAACATATCATTTAGTTATCCAATTTTTCAAAATCACATCTTGCCATCTCAACGCCGCCGCTCCACCAAACCATCGCCACTGTTGAGCATCTCATATCTACCTCCACCGTAACAGTGACTATAACCCTAACTACAACAGGAACCACCTTTTCACTTCCGAACAACCACAGTCCCCAAAAATCCGCACAGGTATGCTTTCAATTGTTTAAACTTATTTTTTTTCTTGTTTCTTTTTTGGAACTATTATTATCTTTTGCTTACTATTTATTTTGTGCGATTTGGGTCTTAATAGCTTTTATTGTTTATGATTTGAGCATGTTTATGTTTGTGTACACAAGGTGTTTGTTGAAATGCTTGAACTTGTATTTATGTTTTTGTCAGGTTAGCTTCTTTCTTTCGTATCAAATATATCTTATATTAGTTAAATGAGCTTAAGCTATATTGATATGTTTGTACAAAATTTGTATGTGTTGATTATGTTCTAATATTAAATATTGGATTAGGATTAGGGTGTTTGTATAAATGGTTATTTATATTTTGTGCCTTACATAGATATTGCTATGAGCTTATAGAGTATATGCGTTTTTGTGTAAGGTTCGACTAAAGTACGGAGTGACTAGGTTAAAGAAGTGGATAATGGGAAAGAAGACGAAGGATTCATGATATTTGATACACAACGTCAGTACAAAACAAGTTTGTATTTTGGATAGGAGATTCTGATCATCTTCACATTCGAGGTACATTGGACTTTTGGCTTTGCTAGTATGGGTTTACACTTACAATTTCAATATTATAGAGTTGTTGTCCTTTAAAATATTTATGTAAAGTTAGGCTTATTTTGTAACCTGATAACCCGAATCTCACCGAACCCGATAACCCGATTCCTTGTAGGTTTGGGTTGCGGGTTAGTTTTTGTATCATTGAAACCCGATATACCCGTCCCAATAACCCGATAACCTGATAAGCTATAATGTCCCATTTAAAACTTTAAACTTTTTGAATTAAATTCCTTTTTTCAATAGTCTTCTAGTCACAATCTTTTAAGCAACAAGCTTGGTAGACAAAATATGATATACTAAATCTTCAAATTTGGTTTTGTTGCCATGCATAATGCATCAGTAGCTAGAGTCTCATTTTTTTTATTTATTTATTTTTTAATTTTGCTGCTACAAGATGAATAAAACAACATGCTCGGCTGCCCAAAAAAATAAATGTTTCGTTTCACCCAACTTTCACTACATCTTGAATGTGATTGTGTTATTTACAAAATATTATCAATCTGATGTTTTGTTGGTTTTTTCTTGCACGATTATCATCTTCTATTTAGTAGCTTTGCTTTGTGAACTGTGATACATATAGAATAAAAGATCATGTTACTACGATTAAAAGGACCCATGCTATATATACGCACTTATGTTTAAATATCTTTGTAAGTGAAACAAATTTGCACCAAAAAAATAAGTGAAACAAATTAGGGGATGAGTTTAGTATGTAACCCAATAACCCGATAGACCCGATACCTTATAGGGTCGGGTTGCGGGTTACTTTTTAATTTTTCAAAACCCGATAGACCCGACCCGACCCGATAAGCCCCAAACCCGACCCGATAACCTGTTTGACACCCATACTTCTATCTAACTTTTTACCCTTTTTAAAATTTATATACCCTTTCTATTGCTATTTTGTATATCACACTTTTTTTTCTTGTTTCATACATCTTAACTACATATAAAGAGTGTATGGTCAAAGGGGAAAAATGGAAAAGTCAACCTTTGTGAAATGTTGAAAATATGGTTTGCCTATTCTACCCTTGAAACCTTGAAATGTATTAACAATGTATTAACTATCTCATTTAATCTTTTATAAGTTGACTTTCATTCACGTTTCTGATTTTCTCATTTCCAAATATAACCATGCGTAAGTGACACATTTCTCATTTATATTTTATAAGTTGACATGGCATAAGATGAGGTCTTTGGTCAAATAAGAAAAAGAGAAGATCGCTATAGTAATTTTTAATATGGAATAGAACAATTTCTAAAATAAACTCATTTGACTAACATTTAAACTTTGTGCGTTTCCTCCGCTCCAAGTCCGTTTATTTCGAAAGGTTAGTATCCATGCCCATATATACTCGAGTCCTCCCACAATAACTCACAAGAAAAACCTAAACAATCTAGATCTCTGTATGGCGACTTTCATTTATATATAGACTTACACTCAGAACACAAAATCCTCACATACTCACAATCACACCACACAAAACTGTTCTAAATTGCTTTGGAGTCATTCGATTAATGTCTTTTGGTTGAGTTGGGGTTATTGTTTGTGGATGTAGCATAGTTCTATTTGACCGAGTTGGGGTCTGTCCGTTGGAGTTTCTGGTTTGTTCGTGGAAGTTTCGAGTTTGTGTTCGTGTTCAGGTTTGAGTATCGATCTGATTCTTTTAATCACAGTCTTTGTGTTTGGGTCGGTGTTCGTACTCGTGTTCGACTTTTTTTCTCGATCGTTGGCTAGAAGGTAAACTTTTGAATCCCATTCACGTTATATATAGTCTATTTCATCTCGTACGTAAATCATTCACACCTATAAACACCTATAATTGCGTAACGTAAACGGGTATACAAGATTAATATAAGAAAATTGTTTGCTGATGTTCATGTAATTCTGTTTACGTCGTTAACTAAATTAAAACATAGTTTATATAAAGATCATTGTTAAGTAACCATGAGTGGGTTTTTGGATCTTTCGATTGTTCATTTGACATAAGAGCCTTACACGAAATGACAGTAAGTTGGTCGGATGTTATAATATATGAACAGTTTGAACAAACATGGTTTGTACATAAAGGTAGGGAAGAAGAAGATTCATAAATCATAAATGATATTAATATTTAAACTCTTAGCTTTTGTTTAGTATAAATAAAATAAGAATAAATAAACATGCTTGTTTTATAACGTTGGTCATGCAATTAAGGTCTAAATTAAATCAGTCCTATAAATGAACTTAGTCATCATTTAAAAGCAAAACATGCATGTTTCTTAAACCGATATTACATTGCACATGCATACTTTCACATCATATTTAACATTCTTTCTCATATAACTTAAAGTATGTCAACCAAATATATTCTCTTTAATTTTGCAAAAATTTAAATATGACAATGGAAGCTAAATATGTAAATTCATATAAACTATGAAATGGATATTGGTCTTATTATTCACGTATAAAATTAAGGGTGTGCTACCAGACTTCTTTTTCTTTATCTTTACTTTAATATATATAAAAGGTTTACTCTTATTTCTTGAAAATTGAAGAATCTTGAAAACTTAAAATGTATAAATGGAAATATTAAACTTAAAATCTATTATAGGAAGATGCATAAATTTTAGATTATGTTTTTTTTATTTGACTTACAAAATTTGAATTAAACTTTATTTAAACTAATCAATTAAATAATCAAAGCTTATGGAGGAAGATGCAAAAATTTCGGGCCATTATTGTTAAAACATCAATTTTGATTTATAATTTCTTCATTTTTATTTGAAAAACTAATATTCCACAAGAAGCTTTTCCATAATAAACATCAAATTTGATCTTTAATTTCTTCTTCATTTTTATCATTAGTCTCTTCATAAAACTAGCATGCTTTTCAGATGGAAGTAGCATTTAAAGAAATGTCATCAAACATTTAAAAACCCGACTATTGATCGCTTTCGAAAATACGCAACAAAATAATGCTATTTCATTGTATTGATATTTTATCTCTTCTAGAAACCATTATAGTTGTATTGCATTTGTATGATTCTTGAACAGATTGTATTATTTTATTAGTGTCAATAAAAATAAAAGCTTACATGTAAACAGATTTTTTATTGATCAATATTTGCATTGAAACTCACTTTTTTGCAGATCGATATTGTTGAATGTTATAATTATTTAGCAAAGGTATTAGTGAAGAAGCGAGTCAAAGAGTTCCGTCAATGAGGAGTCTACACCTCAAATGTCCTGTATCAAGAAGTTTTGTGTGACGACTAACGTGCATCGTTAGTTATCTCATAATTGATGTAATGTTTTATTTTCAGTTTCACTAAATGTTTTTATTTATTTTTTGATACATGTAAAGAATTATTGTTTGAGTTGAATTATTGCATGTTATAACCTTTTGCAATTACATTTTGATCTTTTCACGTTCTATTTCGAACGTTATACGAAACGCTTACCACAATATCGCATATCGTTAATTGTCTGCCACTAAGAACCTCCGTTGCTATGTACGGGTACTCGCCTAGTATTTTTAATGTTCGAATATTGTATTATGCAGGTTCTATGATGAAGACGTGATTTGACGAGCTTTATTCGTTCCCGTTAGTAATAAATCGTCTTAGTGACTTATATTAAGTTCTAGTTATGATTTTGTCCTTCTAAAGACCATGGTTTACAAGGATGTTGGGCGTATTGTTTTTTACTTTATGGTATTCAAGTGACCATGTTGACTTGATTTTATGGATGATTAATAAAAATTGAGTTATATTTATTTTTGGCTTCGATTGAATTATATTTGCGCATATTTGAGATGGTTAGGTTATACGATGGTGTACTAAAACAGTAAAACCTATTTGTAACGGAAAAATGGTGCTAATCTACATTAGCAATGATTACGCAAACCGTGTCAAATAATTAATTGATGAATGCAAAAGCGTGCCAAATGTTTTTTGGGCAAGGCGGATAACAATGTGCCAAATATGTTTGTGTCACACCTCGCTAAAGCGGAAACACGGGATGTAACGAGTAAAGGCACAAGCACAAGATAATAGAACATGCCATCATTAATTAAATCAAATAGTACAACATTACAACATTATTTTGGCCGACATCGGCAAATAAAAATAAATTTGAATTCTTGAAAGATATTTTCTTAACAACTTAATGAAAGCAAAGATGACATGTGAAGACCCTTTATGCAAATGCCTTCATAAAAACGCTTACTGACGATTACCTGAAATGCATGAGAAAACGGGTCAACTATGAAAATAGTTGGTGAGTAAACATGTTTTATATAATAAGAAAATCTTAATCTTTAGAGAAAGTCTTCATGGAAAACATCCTGTCAACTCATCCTGTTACAAGTCCCGCCCATACAAGATTTGTAACATGCGAGTTCACACACATTTCCATAATAAAAGTACGTCCAAAGTTCTTGAGAAAAGTCCACATGGCAAAGATAATGTCAAACCACTCAGTTACAAGTCCCGCCCATACAAGACTTATAACCTATGGTTTCTCAAACCATTGCATATAAGATAGTACATTTTATAGTCAAGTACACATGTTCATCAAGTTTACATTAAAAGCATCATGTATATAATAAAGTATGCGGCAAAGCCCCTAAAATAAATAATATGCGTTCCGTAGACAAGGGAACGAGAGGTTGGCCGACCTCTAATAGCGCTATCCATACTATCTACTGCTCAGTCGACAAAGGAACCGTACGAACGGTACGTTAAAATTGAAGTGCGAACGGCAAATCAATCGAGGACTAACAATGTGAATGTACGAACAGTACATTATAACTACTATTATATACAATTTAATTAAGTCTGCTCCGTAGACAAGGGAGACTAAAATTTAAGTACGTACGGTACATCATAAGTTCAAAACAAGTCTTAAGTTCAATTCAAGTCATAAAAGTTCAGAATCAATTTCAAATGTTCAAGTAAATGTACCAAAAGTTTCAAAGCAAATCATGAGAATTTAAATAAAACACGAGTCATGCATTCCACCCCAAAAATATAGTGAAAATAGTAAAAGAGAGGGGTTGTGATTACTGATCAGTAACGAAGTAGTGATGGTGATCGGAATATAAGTATGACGGGAAAACCACTAAAGACCTATATAGAAAATATAACACGTCTTAGGCTCGGGGAAATATTAAGTAACACTTATACTCAGGTTTTATTTGGTATCTTATATTTATTTAGTCATAATATAAGTTGGTTGTAAGGTTTATAACAAGTCATGGGTCAAAAATTATGTTTATATGTGCCTATACAAGTTTAAATACAAAGCCGATGGGATTTTGGTAAAAATACCGTACTAATCGGGTTGCTATTTCTAAACCGTAAGGGATAAAATTATGAACTTTATATGGTTAGAAAGGTATGACTCTGTATTATTCAAAAATCGAGGCCTCACTTGACTGAGAATTTCAGAACAGGGGTGAAATTACTAATTTATCCCTGTGTCTCTATGCAGTTAATTCCAGCATCGAGTTAGCCTTAGCAAAATGGAAAGATCTTTTTTTCTACAGGTCTAATGGACACAAAACCAGTGGGAAAATTTTTCTACATGTCTTAGCTAAAACTTTTATGTTTAGACCAACAGGTGGTATTATGCAACTTTTTATAGTATTTGGCCTTTCAAAACTGACATGCATTCCTTGACGAGTTTTAGTGTAGATTTTCTCAAAAAGTCATCGGGATGAATTAAGATGCAAGGTTTTCGGGGAAATGACCCTGAGACATATACCTAGGTCTGTATATTTTTTTAAAATTTTATAACCTACTGTATCAAAGTTGTTTCATTCCAATAGATTTAGATAATAGATTTGGTTAATAGCCTTTGGATAATAGATCTAGATAATAGATTTGGTTAATAGGTTTGTCCAAAGGTCCTTCATGGTTTAGGGGGAACATGGAATGACAAGGTGGTACTAATGATGTGACTAGCATATCATATTATAGATTTGAGGAATGGAAATAAAACTTTGAAATTTAATGATGCATTTTGTGTCCCGTTGAGCTTAAACGTGAGTCGCGGTGTCTCGGTTTGAGGTTTTTAAGCAAAGATGATTAAAATACGTTTTTGTGAGCATTTTTATAAGAGTAGTATAAAAACATTATTATTGACTCGAACATGAGTTTAATTAATTATTGCCATAACTATAAGAGCTGGGATGATATTGCCTCCACGGTTTGGGTTATTTCCATCAACCGCTACAGCAAGATTTGGGTTATTCTGCACTAGCCTCTGTGCCCTATTCAACCTAGGACACGTATTCCGGAGGTGATCCGGACTCCCACACTCGAAACATGTCAGCCTTCGTTCTTGGTTCCCATTTCCGTTTGAGCAATTCCGACTGAGATGGCCCGTCTGTCGGCATCTGTTGCACCTTGGGCAGTCTCCTGAGTGATGGAGGTTACATCGAGTACACTTAGGATGTAGGCCTGCATACTCTCTGCGCTCCTGAGTTGTTGCTCCATAGTTTCAGGCTACTCGTCGCCTCTTGTCCTGCTGGTCCTGGTCTCGGCTTCCCTGTTGATCCTCTTGTCGCTTTCGTCCACTGTCGTTTCCTTTTATTAGTCCACCAGATCTGATCACATCATTTGTAAAGCGGTATGCTATACCTGCAACGTCTTGCAGCGTGCTTGTTTTAGATGAAGTGACATCCCTCCTGATTTCAGGGATCAAACCCCAAATATATCGATTAATCAGCTTCTCCACAGTGGAGACCATGTGAGGGACCATTGTTCACATACATTTCCATAATAAAAGTACATCCAAAGTTCTTGAGAAAAGTCCGCATGGCAAAGATAATGTCAAACCACTCAGTTACAAGTCCCGCCCATACAAGACTTATAACCTATGGTTTCTCAAACCATTGCATATAAGATAGTACATTTTATAGTCAAGCATACATGTTCATCAAGTTTACATTAAAAGCACCATGTATATAATAAAGTATGCGGCAAAGCCCCTAAAATAGATAATATGCGTTCCGTAGACAAGGGAACGAGAGGTTAGCCGACCTCTAATAGCGCTATCCATACTATCTACTGCTTAGTCAAAAAGGGAGCCGTACGAACGGTACATTAAAATTGAAGTGCGAACGGCAAATCAATTGGGGACTAACAATGCGAATGTACGAACAGTACGTCATAACAACTATTATATACAATTTAATTAAGTCTGC